>JAUIMM010000115.1:12322500-13550833 GCA_031769625.1 Taudactylus pleione | reverse complement strand
GAAATGATTGGTTTGTTAAAGTGTGCATGTCCTGTTTATACAACATAAGGGTGGGTGGGAGGGCCCAAGAACAATTCCATTTTGCACCTCTTTTTTTCTTTGCATTATGTACTGTTTGGGGCCTAGTTTTTCAAACTGCCATCCTGTCTGCCACTGCAGTGTCACTCCTAGATGGGCCACGTGTTTGTGCTGCCCACTCGTGTCACTTAGCATAGTCATCCAGCTACCTCGGTGCAACCTTTTGGACTAAAAACAATATTGTGAGGTGTGAGGTGTTCAGAATAGACTGGAAATGAGTGGAAATTAAGGTTATTGAGGTTAATAATAGCATTGGAGCAGAAAAACCCACAAATTATGTGATTTTAGCTGTTTTTATGCTTTTTAAAAAAAAAATACAGATCCAAAACACAAAACCAAGAACCCATAACACGGAAGAGTGGTTTTGGCAAAACCAATCCAGATCCAAAACACGAAGAAAGATCCAGATCCAAAACCAAAACACAGAACATGAAAAGTGGCCGGTGCACACCCCTAATATATATATTAGGGGTGAGCGGGTTTGGATTTCTGAAATCCAAACCCCCCCGAGCCCCCCCGATCCGAGGCAGAGCTGAGTCAGGCTCGACTTTTCCCGCCTGACTCTGATCTGAAATCGAGGCAAAACGTCATCATCCCGCCTTCCGAGTCTCGCGGGTTTTGGATCCTATATAAGGTACCCGCGTCGGCGCCATTTTCTCACTCAGCTGTGGACAGTGAAGAAGGAGGGTGGGAGTTAGGGCTGGCTGGGCTGTGTAGTGTAGTGTAGTGTAGTGCAGAGTAGTGTTGTGCTGTGCTGTGCTGCGCTGTGCTGCTGTTGTCCACTACTTCAAAGTCCATAGGGGCTGGCTGTGTTGTGCTGTGCTGCTGTTGTTAATAGGGGCTGTGTCCACTACTTCAAAGTCCATAGGGGCTGGCTGGACTGTGTTGTGCAGTCAGTTCTCCATAGGGGCTGTGTCCACTCCAAAGTCCTGTGCAGTGTCCCAGTCCTAAAGGGGTGCTGTAGTGTTGTCCAGGGGGTGCTCTGTCCATCAGGGGTGCTCCCCCTAAGTGCTAAAAAAATAATATTTTTTGTGTGTTTGTGAATTGTGTGCGCAGTAGCCGCACGTGCATCAACAAAGTAGTGCCAAGCGTGCGCCTGTGTCATAAGTAAAGGGCCGGCTGGCTTGACTGTTAAAGGGTGCTGTAACTCCCAAAGTACACTCCAGTCCAAACCAAAAAAAATATTATTTTCTGTGTTTGTGAATTGTGTGCGCAGTAGCCGTACGTGCATCAACAAAGTAGTGCCAAGCGTGCGCCTGTGTCATAAGTAAAGGGCCGGCTGGCTTGACCGTTAAAGGGTGCTGTAACCCCCAAAGTACACTCCAGTCCAAACCAAAAAAAAAAATATTTTCTGTATTTGTGAATTGTGTGCGCACTAGTCGCACGTGCATCAACAAAGTAGTGCCAAGCGTGCGCCTGTGTCATAAGTAAAGGGCCGGCTGGCTTGACCATTAAAGGGTGCTGTAACCCCCAAAGTACACTCCAGTCCAAACCAAAAAAAAAAATATTTTCTGTGTTTGTGAATTGTGTGCGCAGTAGCCGCACGTGCATCAACAAAGTAGTGCCAAGCGTGCGCCTGTGTCATAAGTAAAGGGCCAGCTGGCTTGACCGTTAAAGGGTGCTGTAACCCCCAAAGTACACTCCAGTCCAAACCAAAAAAAAAATTATTTTCTGTGTTTGTGAATTGTGTGCGCAGTAGCCGCACGTGCATCAACAAAGTAGTGCCTAGCGTGCGCCTGTGTCATAAGTAAAGGGCCTGCTGGCTTGACCGTTAAAGGGTGCTGTAACCCCCAAAGTTCACTCCAAACCAAATAACAAAATATTTTTTCTGTGTTTGTGAATTGTGTGCACTGTGGCTACACGTGCATCAACAAAGGAGCAGTGCCAAGCGTGCGCCTGTGTCCCATAAGTAAAGAGCCGGCTGGCTCATTTCTTAAAGGGTGGTGTAACCCACAAAGTGCACTACTTTCCAGCAAAAATAAAAAAATATTTTCTGTGTTTGTGTGCGCTTTAGCCGCACGTATATATCAATATAACATAAATGGAGGACCAAACTTTCTCCGATAAAAATAAAATAGGGAAAGATCAAGAACCACTTCCTCCTAGTGCTGTTGCTGCTGCTGGGAGTTGTTCATCATCCCAGAGAGGAAGTAGGAACATCACTACTTTTACTAAACAATTGACCCTCCAACAGTCCCTAGCGATGAGGATGAAGTACGACAGCAGTCATCCTGAAGCAAAACGTATAACTGAGGCCTTGATGTGCGTCCTTGACGTGCGTCTGGTATACGCCATTAGTGCAGTGGGATTTAGACAATTGATGGAGGTAGTGTGTCCCCGGTTCCAAATCCCGTCTAGATTCCACCTCCATCCTCAAAGCAGCAGCGACAAGCGTGCGTCTGTCTGTTAAAGGGTGGTGACACCCTCAAAGTGTGCTACACAAACAATTAAAATATTGTTCTTTTTTTTTTGGTCTTTGTGAAATGTGTGGGCTGTAGCCGCACCTGCATCCTTAAAGCAGCAGCAACAAGCGTGCGTCTGTCTGTTAAAGGGTGGTGACACCCTCAAAGTGTGCTACACAAACAATTAAAATATTGTTCTTTTTTTTTCTGTCTTTGTGAATTGTGTGGGCTGTAGCCGCACTTGCATCCTCAAAGCAGCAGCGACAAGCGTGCGTCTGTCTGTTAAAGGGTGGTGACACCCTCAAAGTGTGCTACACAAACAATAAAAATATTGTTCTTTTTTTTTCTGTCTTTGTGAATTGTGTGGGCTGTAGCCGCACTTGCATCCTCAAAGCAGCAGCGACAAGCGTGCGTCTGTCTGTTAAAGGGTGGTGTAACTCTCAAAGTGCTCCAAAAAATAAAAAAATATTTTTTTAATGTGTTTGTGACTTGTGTGCGATGTAGCCGCACTTGCATCCTCAAAGCAGCAGCGACAAGTGTGCGTCTGTCTGTTAAAGGGTGGTGACACCCTCAAAGTGTGCTACACAAACAATAAAAATATTCTTCTTTTTTCTGTCTTTGTGAATTGTGTGGGCTGTAGCCGCATTTGCATCCTCAAAGCAGCAGCGACAAGCATGCGTCTGTCTGTTAAAGGGTGGTGACACCCTCAAAGTGTGCTACACAAACAATAAAAATATTCTTCTTTTTTCTGTCTTTGTGAATTGTGTGGGCTGTAGCTGCACTTGCATCCTCAAAGCAGCAGCGACAAGCGTACGTCTGTCTGTTAAAGGGTGGTGTAACCCTCAAAGTGCTCCAAAAAATAAAAAACTATTTTTTTTATGTGTTTGTGACTTGTGTGCCTTGTAGCCGCACGTGCATCAACACAGTAGCAGCGTCAAGCGTGCGCCTGTGTCATAAGTCAAGGGCCGGTTTGGACATCTGGTCCGGACTGAAGGACGTGCCAACAATTTCTGACAAGTCTACTGTCACTGCATATGATACTGTCCTCAAAGCAGCAGCGACAAGCGTGCGTCTGTCTGTTAAAGGGTGGTGTAACCCTCAAAGTGCGCTCCACAAACAATAAAAATATTCTTCTTTTTTTTCTGTCTTTGTGAAATGTGTGGGCGTAGCTGCACCTGCATCCTTAAAGCAGCAGCGACAAGCGTGCATCTGTCTGTTAAAGGGTGGTGTAACCCTCAAAGTGCGCTCCACAAGCAATAAAAAAATTCTTCTTTTTTTTTCTGTCTTTGTGAAATGTGTGGGCTGTAGCCGCACCTGCATCCTTAAAGCAGCAGTGACAAGCGTGCGTCTGTCTGTTAAAGGATTACATCGGTGACAGCATCCAAGTAGGCATGTCAGACAGTCCGTACCTGTACTGGCAGGAAAAAGAAGCAATTTGGAGGTCCCTGTACAAACTGGCCCTATTTTATCTGATTTGCCCCCCCTCCAGTGTGTACTCCGAAAGAGTGTTTAGTGCAGCCGGGAACCTTGTCAGCGAAAGGCGTTGGAGGTTGCTTCCACAAAATGTGGAGAAGATGATGTTCATAAAATGAATTATCAACTCTTCCAAGAAGACCAGCCTCCAGAACGTACAGAGGGACCTGTGGTTGTGGATTCCAGCAGGGACGAATTAATACTCTGTGAGGATGAGGATGTACACAACACTGAAGAGGGTGAGGAATCGGTGGATGAGGAGGATGAGGACGACATCTTGCCTCCGTAAAGCCAGTTTGTGCAGGGACACATTAATTGCCAGCTTGTTTTGTGGGAGCCCAAACGAACCAATCATTTCAGCCACAGTCGTGTGGCAGACCCTGGCGCTGAAATGATTGGTTTGTTAAAGTGTGCATGTCCTGTTTATACAACATAAGGGTGGGTGGGAGGGCCCAAGGACAATTCCATCTTGCACCTCTTTTTTTTCTTTGAATTATGTACTGTTTGGGGCCTAGTTTTTCAAACTGCCATCCTGTATGCCACTGCAGTGTCACTCCTAGATGGACCACGTGTTTGTGCCGCCCACTCGTATCTCTTAGCATAGTCATCCAGCTACCTCGGTGCAACCTTTTGGATATAAAAACACTATTGTGAGGTGTGAGGTGTTCAGAATAGACTGGAAATGAGTGGAAATTAAGGTTATTGAGGTTAATAATAGCATAGGAGCAGAAAAACACACAAATTCTGTGATTTTAGCTGTTTTTATGCTTTTTTTAAAAAAAAATACAGATCCAAAACACAAAACCCAGAACCCAAAACACGGAAGGGTGGTTTAGGCAAAACCAATCCTGATCCAAAACACGAAGAAAGATCCAGATCCAAAACCAAAACACAAAAAGTGGCCGGTGCACACCCCTAATATATATATATATATATATATATATATATATATATATATATATACACACATAAAGATAAATATTTGTTCAGGATATCAGCAGATGGCCGGTGCACACCCCCAGTTATAACTGATATTTATTAGCGTTCAAGATTTACATTTTATATTATATATAATATATTGTGATAAATTGTTATATATTCTTTCTCGGATAAATTCATCACTCATGTCCATTAGTTTTTAGATTATTTGTCTGTCCCCAACCTATATTTATTATTTGATAATTAAAAGTAAAGTTTTAATCTATACAATATTTTCAAGAGTGCCCTACAAAGAGTCTTCTGTCTGTCTCTTTACATTACAATAATGTACTGACTCTGGGGAGCACCACCACTATTTAACTATCTTTCCCGAGGGATATTTTTATTTATACTGTTGGTCTTGGTAATTACATCACATTATATTCTAAGCTTAGTGTGGAGTCTATTGTTGGTCTTTGTTACTGTCAAAACATGACAGTCACAGTCTTAGGCTGGTGGTGGGTGCAGCCCCCAGGCAGTGCACTTCCCCTTCCTTCTACAGTCCACTTCCTCATGCAGAGACTAACCTCAGCCCCCACATGACAACAAGGAGCCGCTCCTGATGATCTTAGGCTGGGTACACATCAGAACGATGTGTTCCTGATCGATCCGGAGCGATATATCGTGCCATGTGCCGTGTGTACAGTGGTATGACTGCGCGATGTACCATGTCATGCTACATGTAGTATGGCAGTCTTACACAGGGGCGTACACAGGGGGGCCTGCACCGCACACCCTTCACCGCTGCGGCCAATTTTCCGGCGTTCTGGACATGCGCAGTAGACTCTGGGCACACTCTAGTGCCTAGAGTCTACTGCTTCTGCGTTGGACGGTCAGTCGGCTGGCGGCCGCCTGGGAGAGAGGAGGGGACCCTGCACGGGGAATGCACATGGGCCCCCTCCTCTCTTAAGATGCCCCTGGTCTTACACATTATCTTCTGATTGACCATGCAGCCCAGCCAACCAGAAGATATCATTTATAACCTGTGGGAGCACGCAATTGAAAGTACACACTGAGTGATATGCACAATATGTCTTTCCTATTTGCCCGGAAATGACATATTGTGCCAATGTTGTTCGAGTGTGTACCAAGCCTTAATGGAGGCTAGAAATGATGCCCTGGAAAGAGGTGAGATTTTAATGAAGAATGTATGCAGCAGTATCTCAGTGCCGCTAACCACAGAAAGATATTGGGGTAGATGTATGATAGCGGCACTTAACGTGCCGCTATAACGCTACCCGCTTCGCCCCTTTACCGAGGCGAAGCAGGAAGCACTGCCGATGAGATGTAAGAACATCTCATCGGCCGGAGAGGGGGAGCATTAACTCCCCCCTCCGGCGCTACCCGCTAGAGACCACAGCGCATCAGCTTAGTGCTGATGCCCTGTGTCTCTGTCCCGGCCGGCTCCACTGAGCATGCGCGGGATCTTGCTAGTATCGCGAGATCCCTGCATGCAGCCTGGAGCCAGCAGCCACCACAGCAGGGACAGCGCTGTCCCTGCTGTGGGGATAGGCTAGCACCAGGCTGTAGCTGTCGATAAGGACAGCTACAGCTGGCCGAACGGTCATGCGGTATGACCGTTCGTACATGGCCCTGCTGCTTGGCGCTGCTATCTTGTAGATTGTAGCACCGATAATGACAGGGGCGCATAGCGCCCCTGTCATTTGCCGCCCAGACCCCCGATCATACATCGGGGAGAAGTGGTATCAGCGCACCTAACGTTACCGTTTCTGGGCTTCATACATCTCCCCCAGTTTTTTTTTATGTTTAAAGTACCATGCCTAGATATAAGGCTTCCCTATATACTTTATGTACTGTATAAGGGGTAATTTTACTCTAAAAAAGTGTACACTAAGTATATAAGGAACCCTCCTTATCTCTCATACCAGTGTGTATGTATGTATGTATATTTATAGATATACACACAGATACATATGTGAGTGCATTTTATTAAATAGAATTTTTGGATGGGAGTCGGTTGCATGATCAGCGGGGTGATGAGTTCTGGGGCAGGGGGTAGCTGAGCAAAGTGCAGGAAGCCCTGCCAGTATAATGTGTAATAGTGCTCACAATTTCTGCTGGCAGTCCTGGGACCCCCTTCTTAGGTTGTCACCATGTGGTGTCACTTACCAGCGGTGCATACCTTCTCCATAGTTAAACTAATAGGGTATGGACTTGCCCACCCCAACATTGGAGGTGGCTATCCTGAACCCACGGTACTATACCAAACTATGAGTCAGATGCAGTGGAGAAATTCATCTGAGATGCACCACGCATTTGCCCTGATATTTCTCGTGCAGAGCCGTAGTACGAATGTAGACGCGCGATAACAGAAATGTATGGGGTATTCCTGGGTGGTGACTGGAAGGTAAGATGTGGGTGGCTAAATAGAAGCATGTAGAGTTTGTTTTTGGGAGTGTCACAGGCGTGCCGCTGATACTGGATACATTCATAGATGCAGAATCATTCACATAGTAGGCTAAATTCAGATAGATAATCAGCACCGATCTGACTTCTGGTACAAGTTTCGATGGTGTGACGATGGTGCATCTAAAGGTACGCCAAGCAGTATTTCAGCATGGGCATCTTAGTCCTTGCACATTTGGATGCATAGATGTACACCAGGAAAGGGCATTATATTGCCATTTGCATAAAGTACCCGCCACAACTGCGGCACAAGACACAGACATGTACACTTCTGCCCCCAGCTTGGGCAGTCTGGACAAAATAGAAGATTCCCTGCTAGGGCATACAGTAACAGTTTAGGATGTGTGTGTAAAATTAATAATCATGTTTATTCTAATCTGTGTAACTGAATGTGGAGGTGTCTGATGGTATAATAGTGGCAGATGGAGGAATCTGATGGTATAATAGTAGCATGTAGTCTGATGGTATAATAGTGGCAAGTGGAGGAGTCTGTTGGCAAAATAGTTGCAGGTAGAGGAGTCTGATAGTATAATAGTGGCATGCAGAGTAGTCTGGTGGCAAAATAGTGACATGACAAGGAGTCTGATGACATAATAGTGGCATGTGGAGTAGTCTGGTGGCAAAATAGTGACATGCCGAGGAGTCTTATGGCATAATAGTGGCATGCAGAAGAGTCAGATGGCATAATAGTGGAAGGTAGAGGAGTCTGATAGTATAATAGTGGCATGCGGAGGAGTCTGGTGGAAAAATAGTGACATGCCAAGGAGTCTGATGGCATAAAAGTGACATGCAGCAGAGTCTGATGACATAATAGTGGCATGTGGAGTAGTCTTATGGCAAATAGTGATATGCAGAGGAGTCTGATAGCATATTAGTGGCATGCAGATGAGTCTGATGGCATAATAGTGGCATGCAGAAGAGTCTGATGGCATAATAGTGGCATGCAGAAAAGTCTGATGGCATAATAGTGACATGCTGAAGAGTCTGATGGCATAATACTGGCATGTGGAGGAGTCTATGTGCTGTCCTTGCAGGAGTTCATGATACTGTTGTGCCATTTATTAAGATTGGGGTGGGGTAGGGGAAAAAAGGGTGTGTTTGTGTGCGGTGAGGGAATGGCTGTATGCTGAATTGTGTCTGGGGTAGTAGTGTGATGGGTAACTGTGTGTGTGCAGGTGTGGTTGATCAATTATGTGGATGAGTGTCGATTGGGAATAATTGAAGTGGAATGAATGAGTATATAACCAAAACAAGGCAAGACAAACAAATTGAATCCAATCCTGTTTTATTGGAGGAGACACAGTGCTCCTCTAGGATGGTGATATAGTTGACTGAATTTACAGGTATTATGGCTGGTTTGATAGGTAATATAATATTCAGTCCTCTTGGGAGAGGTGTAGCCAGATGTGATCCTCGGTTGGGTAGTGGGTAGACCCTTTCAAGAGGCTCCTTACTGTGCGGTCCTTACTACCTGCACATTCCCCTGCTGAACCTATGGCCTACAGACTTAGGAATTGGGATTATCTTTACGCTGATGCCGGGAGTACCTCCAGGTGGCGACGTCCCGCACTGTTGAGGGATGCTTACCTACTGGTAAGTGTTTAGCGGTTACCTCACTGTCCAGTTGTATTGATGTAACCTATTGGAAGGTGCCAGTCTTACACAATCCCATTAGTGCTGCGCAGGATGTCACTAGTACTGTTGTCTCTGCCTGGACATCTGGTCAGTGTGGTGGCGGTGCGACACTGAGGTGCTGAGGCCGGAGATAGACCTGACCCCACGATCCCGTGGGGTCTGCACTGTGTGCTGGGTCGTGCACTCTGTGAGCGCGTGCTAGTCCTACAAGCCTGTAGGGGACACACAGCATAGTGACAAGCAGTGGCTCTACATGTCCGTCAGGGTCTACTACCGGTGTAGTGATCGACCATGGTCCGCGCCACAGCCGTGATGTATGTCAATATGAGAATGAGATAGATGGGAGTTCGTATGGTATAGAGTCCTCCAACGCATTTCAGCCTGCTGGCCTTTCTCAAGGAGTTACTGTATGGCTGGTGTAGCAGTCTTTTATCGGAGACTTCAGGGTCTGTCAGTCGATCACGTGTTGAGGGTGAGCCAATCGGGTGGTGTGTGGGCATGGCCAGGGGAGTGGTGGTGTTGAATGGGAGGTGGTTGGAAATTACCATTGACCAATGATGTGGCCGTGGCTGTCTCAGTGTGAGCTGGGACGTGTGGTTGCCATGGTGCATTGGTTTGTGTATGCAGCTGGTGTTGGCAGTGCAGTATTAGTATAGTGTGTGGAATGATGTGTGTTATATGTGAGGCGCTTGGGCGAGTGGGTAGAATTCACAGGGTGTGTGGGTGTAAAAGCGCCTAACATCAAGAACAAATTAATTAACCACATCCCACCACCATTTACACAAACAACACTGAACAAGCACACCATGAGACAGGGTTTCTACTACTGTGGAACCTGTAGTAACTGCCATACTTTAGGCTACAGGAGCACCAAACCCATCACCTTCTCCTCCACATGAACAGGCAGGACTTATAAGATTCAAGAACATATCTCTTCTAACACAAGTCACGTAATTTATCTACTGCAATGCCCCTGCAACCGTCAATACAGAGGGAGAACCATCAGGCCCCTCAAATTCAGAATTTCACACATTACGAGCATCACCAACAAGGAAGACAACCTCAACGTCCCACTGCATTTTCTGGAAAAATATCAGAGCAACACTACAGACATCAAATTCATGGGTATAAAAACCATCACCAAAAACTGGAGAGGCGGCAACCAAATCAAGAAGCTAAACAAGGAAGAACTTAAGTAGATGTTCACACTGAAAACTTTCATGCCACACGGTTTCAATATAGACAATGAAATTAAATCTGTCATTTCCAAGTAAACACCTCCCTTTCAGTACTGTTATAACTAGAATCTGTGACAGACCGGCACATTTCATTAACATACCGCCCTTTTAACCCTCCTGGGTATCCCAGTTGTCACTCCCTCCACACCTATCCACACCCCTGACCCTGGCTAAGTTTCCCCACATCATCCCAGTCCCCTGCCTTACATTCACCATTCCCTGCCCAATCGACCGCACAAGCCATCCCTCACAGCACTCAGTCAAACCCATCCCTACATTTTGTCCGTCCACCCACACCGAGAGCACCCACCCCTCCACACTCCATCCATCATTTTTTCATTGTTTCATCATTTAAATTTTTTACACAATCTATATGTTGATCCAGTTTACTCAGGATCACATATACCTCCTAAATAGCATTCTTACAATCCCATAGTAGACTTACAGTAGCGGACACCCCCCCCCAATATCAATAACACCCACACACCCTGTAAATTTTACCCACTCAGCCAAGCGCCGCACATATAACACATATAATTCACACGCATCCTTATTCCACACACTATACTAATACTGCACGGCCAACACCGGGTGTTTACACAAACCAACACACCATGGCAACCACACGTCCCAGCTCACACCGAGACAGTCACAGCCACATCATTGGTCAATGGTCATTTCCAACCACCTCCCATTCAATACCACCACCCATTGCCATCTTCACACACCCCCCAATTGGCTCACCCTCAACACGTGATCGGTTAACAGACACGGAAGTCCCCAAAAAAAGACTGCTCCGCCAGCCATACAGTAACTCCTTGAGAAAGGCCGGCAGGCCGAAACGCCTTGGAGGACTCTACACTGTATGAACTCCCATCTATCTCATTCCCATATTAACTTTTACACCCTGGCCGTGGTGCGGACCGCGGTCGATCACTACACTGGAAGCAGACCCTGACAGACATTTGGAGCCACCACTTGTCACTACGCTGTGTGTCCCCTACAGGCTTGTAGGACCAGCACACACTCACAGTGCACGACCCGGCTCAGAGAGTGCACGACCCAGCACACAGCGCAGACCCCATGGGATTGTGGGGCCAGGTCTACCGCTGGCCACAGCTCCTCAGTGTCGCACTGCCACCACACTCAACAGTGCGGGATACCACCACCTGGAGGTACTCCTGGCATCAGCGTAAAGATAATCCTGGTTCCTAAGTCTGTAGACCGTAGGTCCAGCAGGGGAATGTGCAGGTAGTAAGGACCGCATGGTAAGGAGCCCCCTGAAAGAGTCTACCCATTTCCCAACCAAGGATCTCACCTGGCTACACCTCTACCAAGAGGACTGAACACTATATTACCTACCAAACCATCCATAATACCTGTAAATTCAGTCAACTATATAACCATCCTAGAGGAGCACTGTGTCTCCTCCAATAAAACAGGTTTGGATTCAATTTGTTTGTCTTGCCTTTTTTTGGTTTATATACTCATTCATTCCACTTCAGTTTTTCCCAATCCACACTCATCCCCATAATCGACCAACCCCACCTGCACAGACACAATTACCCATCACACTATCACACCAGACACAATTCAGCATACAGCCATTCCCTCACCGCACCCCCACTTTTTTTCCCCTACCCCACTCCAATCTGCACCCACATTCACGGAGCGCATGTAACACCTACCATATTTATTGTTATCGTCAGTAGAACCAGGTACTCCTACTTTATGTTGCAGCACCTTCACACCCGCCTCCCCCCCCCCCAGCATTATAGACTCATCCCCCCATTGTCACCACACCTCAAAGCACGGCCCATCCTGAATATTACCCATTTATTAAGATGCCTGCGCCTACATCCTTGTGGATTTATTTTTGCCCTGTGTATTTCCCCTTTGTTGACTTGTGTTTCTGTTCATTCCTGTCTTGTGGTGTGTTAATCTATTGAGCTTCATCACTATATTAAATTTCTCTTGTACTTTAATAATGTAATTGCTTGAAAAAAGTCTCTTAATTAATATAGCCCTTATCAACTCCATGGTTGAACACAATAAACTAAAAATAATAATAATCCTAAAATAATATGCATTCAAAATGGGATTAATGCTCAGTCTAGTCTTTATTCTAGCATTCTGCACCTGTCACAACCCGTGCAGTTCCTTCTTCCTGCCTGGGGTATCACTTTCTGCTCTTGTGCTTCTAGCACACACTGGTCTGTATATCAGAAGTTTGTTGTTGTCACAAGCCACCCACACTGCCAATGCTGTGCGGGGTGAACGCCGGGCAAGCGTTCGCTGAAGTCTCCTCCTTCCTCCTGTTTGGATCTGTGGTTAGTAGCATATTGTTTGCAGTTCCAGTCTTGGTTGATGCTGAGCCTTTGCACTAATTACTGTACTTCCTGTCTGTGCTCACTGATTGATTCTCCTGTCTGTACACAGCCCAGGTGCTCACTGGTCTGTCATTAGGGATACTTGCTCTGGTTGGCCCTGTTTCTGTTAAATTCCAGCCAGCCCTTCACTCCATGTCGGTGATAGCATTCCATGTGTTTTCGGTTCCAGTATGGTCTCCTGTTTTCAGTCGAGTTACCTGTGTCTAGTCAGCCCCATTGTACCAGCTGCTTGTGTCATCTAGACGGCATGGTCTGCCATAAGTATTACCAGCCATTTGTGTCATCTGGGCAGCTCGGTCTGCATTCCTGTCACCAGCCATTTGTGCCATCCAGGCTGCACGGGCGCACCTCAGCGTCCTGAGTATGCAATCTTGTGTACTATTGCTGGTGTCATCCCAGTGGCACTAAGTGCACTTCAGCGTCCTGAGTACGCAATCTTGTGTACTATCCCTGGTGCCATCCCGGCGGCACTAAGCGCACCTTAGCGTCCCGAGTACGCAATCTTATGTACGATCGCTGGTGTCATCCCAGTGGCACTAAGTGCACTTCAGTGTCCAGAGTACACTACGCAGTTTACAACCGCTGGTGTCATCCCAGCGGCACTCAGCGCACCCCAGCATCTCCTTGCCAAGTTCATCCAGCCCTCGAGGCTGCTGCACAGCCTGGAGGCTGCCTCACAGCCCATAGGCTGCAACTCCTTTCAGTGACTGTTAGTACTGGCCCTCAGGCCACAACCAGCCCAGAGGCTACTACCGGTCCAAAGGCCGCACCTCATCCTGCTGGTCCTCAGGCTACAACCAGCCCAGAGGCTGCTACCGGCCCAAAGGCTGCACCTCATCCTACTGGCCCTCAGACCACAACCAGCCCAGAGGCTGCTACCGCCCCAAACGCTGAACCTCATCCTATTGGCCCTCAGGCCACAACCAGCCCTGGTTGCTACCGGCACAAAGGCCGCACCTCATCTTATTGGCCCACAGGCCTCAGCAAACCAGTCACCTCCAGCTCTCAAGGCTGCTTCTGGCACCAAAGGCTGCATCTCAACCTACCGGCCCACAGGCCTGATCCAACCAGGCACCTTCAGCCCTCAATTCTGCTACACGGCCGCATCAAGCCAAGGTATTCCGGCCCTCAAGGCCGTAGCGGGACTAATACCCAATTATCTGACCTGAGCCTTAACAGTTGTATCAGCTGAGTGTGCTAGATGCACCACAGCAGAGAGCAGCACACCAGGCAGGATAGGGGAACATCACGAGTTGTGACAGGTGCAAGGTGCTAGAATGAAGACTATCAGTCTCAGTAATTAGATTCTTTTCAGTAGTTCAATTAAAATTTTATAAGTTAAAAGCTGGATTGGCATGTCTATAAAACCATTATTTTCTATTAATGTCACACTGTGGAGTCCATTTATTAATCAGGACACCCTTTCTCTGGCTTTTGGGAGGTTTATTGCTAGTTAGCTCCTCCTTCATTTATTTGCACATATTATTGCCAAGCCTCTCTGTTAACTTGGTTCACTCACTTTGGCCGATGGTTACACCCCTTCACCGGCCCCTACTATTGTAATCCCCTGGTGACCCTTCAAGTCCCAGACCGACACTGATTGTACAGGTGTGAAGGGATAAATAGGGTGTTTAATCTGTATCCAAATGTCCAGCAGGAATGTGTCAACAGTTTGTGTGGAGTTGGTTCCCGGAGGATTGGACAACTGTTTACCCATTTTAAATCATGAAGCATCATATTAGATAAATTATTAGCTTTTTCTATTTTTTCGAAATTAAAATCTCCAGATAGAATGGAGGGAGGTGTCTGATGGGTTAAAGGTGAGAGGACAAAATGTGCTATATAGTTCTTACCTGAAGCTGTTATTCAGATTCTATTTCTGAAGATGTTGCTGTTTAGGAACTTATTGGAAGATTTAATCCAAAGTCCATATCAGTAGTCGTTATCCAAAGTCGCTTAAATAAGCAGGAACTACTCAGAGAGCATCAATGTATGACAAAATGTCACCACAAAATGGCTGCCAGCTAAGCTAACCTTCCTGATTATAGTGCTGTGACCTGCATTATGACATCACAATGCATGCAGACAGCAGCTAAAGATGGCTGTAGTTCAGATCAGCTCTGGGCCCAGATGCCCTGCAGTAGCAATCATGTGAGAATAGATAAGCCGGGGTTTAGGAGATGGCATTATAATTCCATGCAGGGAGAGGGCCAGGCCCCAAAGGTGGCCTTGCACTGTTAGCAGCCCCTTTCTCTATACCTACTGTAGCTACGCCCTTGCTTGTCAGTAGTACCTTGCCTGCCAAAGATTGGAAAAGTGAGGACAGTGACACAATCCTTTCAATAGATTGTTCTAGCAGATGCAGATCTAAATGCTGCTGCAAAATTGTACAGGTGTACAGGAATATATAGGGTGTTGAATCTGCTTCCAAATCCAGTAGGATTGTGTCAACAGTCTGGTCTGGATTTGATTCTCTGGAAAATAGGGCAATTGTTTACCCATCTTAACTCATGCAGTGTCATATCAGATGAATCATTTGCTTTTTCCATTGTTTATAAATTAAAAGATGCATATAAAATGGAGGTAGGTGTTTAATGGGATAAGAGTGACAAGCCAAAATTTGTTATATAGTTCTTATCTGAAGATATTATTCAGATTCTTTTTCTGAAGATGTTGCTGTTTAGGGCCTTATTGAAAAATGTAATCAAAGTCCATATCAGTAGTCGTTTTCCAAAGTCGCTCAAATAAGCAGGAACAACTCAGAGAGTATCAATGTAGTACAAAATGTCACAAGAAAATGGCTGCCAGTAGCTAAGCTTCCTGATGATAGTGCTGTTACCTGCATTATGACATCACAATGCATGCTGGCAGCAGCTAAAGATGGCTGTAACTCAGATCAGCTCTGGGTCCAGATGCCATACAGCAGCAATCAGTTGAGAATAGAAAAACCGGGGTTTAGGAGATGGCAGTGTAACTCGGTGCAGGGAGAGGACCAGGCCCCAGAGGCGACCTAGGACTCTTAGCAGCCCCATTCTCTGCAACTACTATAGCTACGCCCTTGCCTGTGAGTAGCCGCTAGTCTGCCAATGATTGGAAAAGTGTGGACGGTGACACAATCCTTTCAGTAGATTGTTTTAGCACATCCAGATATGAGTTCTGCTGCAGTATTGTTCAGGTGTGGAGGAATATATAGGAAGTTATATATATGTCCAAATCTCCAGTAGGATTGTTTCAACAGTTTGGTGTGGAGTTGGTTCCCGGAGGATTGGACAAGTTTTTACCCATCTTAAGTCACGAAGCATCATATTAGATGAATAATTAGCTTTTTCTATTTTTTCTAAATTAAAATCTCCAGATAAAATGGAGGGAGGTGTCTGATAAGGTAAAAGTGACAGGCCAAAATTTGTTATATAGTTCTTAACTAAAGATATTATTCAGATTCTTTTTCTGAAGATGTTGCTGTTTAGGACCTTATTGAAAGATTTCATCCAAAGTCTATCAGTAGTCTTTATCCAAAGTTGCTTATATAAACAGGAACTACTCAGGGAGTATTAATGTAAGAGAGATTGTCTCTACAAAATGGCTGCCAGTAACTGGGCATTCTGTTTATAATGCTGTGACCTGCATTGTGACATCACAATGTATGCAGGCAGCCAGTGCCAGATTAACGTCCACATGGGCCTGGAGCTGAAATTCATGAAGGGCCTATTGTGTGTCGCTGTTGGGGGTGTGACAAGTGCTGCAAAGTCTGACTGGTGATGTGGGGTCGTGACCAGTGTGGTGTAGGTGTGGTTTAGATAGGAGTGTGCCCTGTGCTGTGGGTATGTTTAGTTCAATGGAAGCTACTGCTGGCGCCTACCTTCCACCTAAGCAGCTACTGTTGGAAATCCGCCACTCTCTGGGCCTGATTCAGACCCGGTCGCAAGCGCTGAGTGCTCGCAACCAGGTCAATGGTGGCCCACAGCGCATGCGCACGACAGAGCCAGCTCCGTCGTGCGCATGCGCGAGACCCGGCTAGAGACGGGCAATCCAGGTCTCGCACCAAAGGGGGCGAGCTGTCGATGTTGAGTGACAGGTCACCCCCTTTGGTGGGCGGTCCGGGGGGGTGGCTGCCCAAATGGAGGCGTTCCCATGAGAACGCATGCCATTTGTTGGCGGCCCCACTGACATCACTCGTGATGTCAGTGGAGAGATTCCGGCTCTGTTAGAGCCAAAATATCTCTGGGGCTTGCGGCCACAAGATCTTACCACAAGGGTCTCGTCGCAAGCCCAATGGGTGGCAACCCACAGCTATGTGAGCGGCCAGGAGGCCGCTCCATAAAAAAAAAAAGACGCCCTGATTCAGAGCAAGCTCTCTTTCAGAGCGTCCGGCTCTGAATCAGGCCCTCTGTCCTTCACTCCAAACACCACCACCACTCTCAATATATATAACTAATAATAATAATAATAATAAACATAACAAACAGTGGGGTTTTGGTTCATGAATTGATCAATGCATTTAAGCTTGCAGCCTATCGTCACAGGACCCCACTTTACTGTCCCTACTCTATTGCTCAGAATCATAACATGGACATAGCCATCACATTGGTGTTAAACTCAGGGTATGCTATCAAGGTTTAAAGCTCACAGCAACTTTGCTTTTAAATGTGAGACAGTTACCAAGCACACCTGTTGCAAAGCACCTAGGAAAACAACTGACACAAGTTAGATAACTAGTTAAAAGGGGTGCATGAGAAAATGTGATCACAAAAATGATTAATTATAAAAATGAATCATAATAAACATAAAAGCACTAATCCACGGCACTCACCATTCCTAGTTTTGGGGTGCAACATGGTATGTGACCACATTGTTTAAATAGAAATCACAGGGGCTCTGCACTCACCCTAATAACTAATAGGGATGAGCGGGTTCGGTTCCCTGAGAACCGAACCCACCCGAACTTCGGGGATCCGGGGCGATCCGAGCCCAAGCTCGGATCTCCCTGTCTGCCCCGGATCCCTCTCCCGAGGCAAAACCTCGAGATCTGCTGTCGGATCTCGAGGTTTTGCCTCGAGCGGCCATTTAAAAAAAAATGCCTTTGCCTTTAATGGGCAAAGTGCTGATTGGCTGACAGAGCCGTCTGTCACGGCTCTCAGCCAATCAGCATTATGGTGCTCATTTGCATGTAGCACGGACTCGTGAGATCCGTGCTACATGCATCTGTGTGATTGACAGTGACACAGAGCACAGATGGGTCAGTGAGACCCGTCTGTGCTGCTGTGTATTTCAATGACACAGATGCACGCACGGACCAGGAGATCCGTGCTACTTGCATCTGTGTCATTGACACAGAGCACTAACGGGTCCGTGAGACCCGTCTGTGCTGCTGTGGTAAATAAAAAAAAAAAAACCTGTGTAAAAAGAGAAAAAAATGGCGTGCCCCCCCCCCAAAAAAGAGCAACCAGCCCCGGGCATTAGTGACCCAGTGCTGGGTGTGCTTAAATACAGGGGACAAACGACATAGGGGTCCCCTGTACTTAAACACAACCAGCACCGGGCTAGTCAGAACCAGAGCTGGTTGCCAAAATACGGGGGACAAACGACGTAGGGGTCCCCCGTATTCTGCGCAACCAGCTCTGGGCTCTGATCCGGTCCTGGTTCTGGAAATACAGGGGAAAAAAATGAGTAGGGTTCCCCTGTATGTTCCAGAACCAGCACTGGACTTTTTCTAGCGGGGGGCTGATGCCACAGCCAGGGGAGCCCTTTCACCGGGCCCCCCAGCCGCAGCATCAGCCCTGACCGCTAGTCAGCCCAGGCCGGGGATCCCTGGAGAGCTGGGGACCCCCCCAATAAAGGGGTCACCCTCTCCAGGGCACCCCAGGCCCAGGCTGATAGCCCGGGGCTATCCCCGCCACCCCTGGTGGCGGTGGGTGGCGGGTTGATTGTGTGGTGTGGTGTAAATAAAGAATATCAAACATTGTCTTTACAAGTAGAACTGCAAGTCCCAGCAAGCCTGCCCCGCATGCTGGTACTTGGAGAACCACAAGTACCAGCATGCAGGGCATTAAGGGCCCACTAGTACCTGTAGTTCACCTGTAAAAAAATGTTTAAAAAAAACACAGGACACACACACCGTGACAGTATAAGTTTATTAAACATACATACACACACACACACACACACACACACACATGTACACATACTCACCTATGTAACCCTGTAGCATCGGTCCACTTGTCCGGTAAAGTATCCATAGGGGACCTGTGAAAAAAAACATACTCACCATCTCCTATGCGAGGTTCTGTCCTCTTCGTTCCAAAGTAGGCATCCCCGGACTTGGCAAAAAAAAAAAAACGAAAACGCGATCCACGAACTTAGTACCGTTCTATAGAACGGTACTTCCCGAATGAGAGCTTAGCGGCGGGGTATCACCATGGAAACCCCGCTGCTAAGCGTTCATTGGCTGAGAGAGGCCATCTCCCGTCTCTCTCAGCCAATGAACGGCTCCCTCCATTGTAGTCAATGCTGGGAGCCGCAAGGTTATTAAAGTTTACCCTGCGGTTCCCACCATTGACTACAATGGAGGGAGCCGTTCATTGGCTGAGAGACGGGAGATGACCTCTCTCAGCCAATGAACGCTTAGCAGCGGGGTTTCCATGGTGATACCCCGGCGCTAAGCTCTCATTCGGGAAGTACCGTTCTATAGAACGGTACTAAGTTCGTGGATCGCGTTTTCATTTTTTTTTTTTGCCAAGTCCGGGGATGCCTACTTTGGAACGAAGAGGACAGAACCTCGCATAGGAGATGGTGAGTATGTTTTTTTTCACAGGTCCCCTAGGGATACTTTACCGGACAAGTGGACCGATGCTACAGGTTACATAGGTGAGTATGTGTACATGTGTGTGTGTGTATGTATGTTTAATAAACTTATACTGTCACGGTGTGTGTGTCCTGTGTTTTTTTAAACATTTTTTTTACAGGTGAACTACAGGTACTAGTGGGCCCTTAATGCCCTGCATGCTGGTACTTGTGGTTCTCCAAGTACCAGCATGCGGGGCAGGCTAGCTGGGACTTGCAGTTCTACTTGTAAAGACAATGTTTGATATTCTTTATTTACACCACACCACACAATCAACCCGCCACCCACCGCCACCAGGGGTGGCGGGGATAGCCCCGGGCTATCAGCCTGGGCCTGGGGTGCCCTGGAGAGGGTGACCCCTTTATTGGGGGGGTCCCCAGCTCTCCAGGGATCCCCGGCCTGGGCTGACTAGCGGTCAGGGTTGATGCTGCGGCTGGGGGGCCCGGTGAAAGGGCTCCCCTGGCTGTGGCATCAGCCCCCCGCTAGAAAAAGTCCAGTGCTGGTTCTGGAACATACAGGGGAACCCTACTCATTTTTTGTCCCCTATATTTCCAGAACCAGGACCGGATCAGAGCCCAGAGCTGGTTGCGCAGAATACAGGGGACCCCTACGTCGTTTGTCCCCCGTATTTTGGCAACCAGCGCTGGTTCTGACTAGCCCGGTGCTGGTTGTGCTTAAGTACAGGGGACCCCTACGTCGTTTGTCCCCTGTATTTAAGCACACCCAGCACTGGGTTACTTATGCCCGGGGCTGGTTGCTCTTTTTTGGGGGGGTGCACGCCATTTTTTTCTTTTTTTACACAGGTTTTTTTTTTTTTTTTTTTTTACCACAGCAGCACAGACGGGTCTCACGGACCTGTCATTGCTCTGTGCCAATCACACAGATGCATGTAGCACGGATCTCCCGGGTTCGTGCTACATGCAAATGGGCACCATAACGCTGATTGGCTTCCTGTCTGCCACTGCAGTGCCACTCCTAGATGGGCCACGTGTTTGTGCCGCCCCCTTGTGTCGCTTAGCATAGTCATCCAGCTTCCTCGGTACAACCTTTTGGCCTAAAAACAATATTGTGAGGTGTGAGGTGTTCAGAATAGAGTGGAAATGAGTGGAAATTAATGTTATTGGGGTTATTAATAGCGTAGGAACAAAAAAAGGCCCATTTATGTGATTTTAGCGTTTTTTTTTTATTTTTTAAGAAAAAATCCAGATCCAAAACACAAAACCCAGAACCCAAAACACGGAAGGGTGGTTTTGGCAAAACCAATCCAGATCCAAAACACGAAGAAAGATCCAGATCCAAAACCAAAACACAAAACACGAAAAGTGTCCGGTGCACACCCCTAATAACTAATAATAATAATAATAAAACCCCACTGTTTATTATGTTTATTATTATTATTATTATTATTATTATTATTAGTTATTATGGTGAGTGCAGAGCCCCTGTGAGTTCTATATATATATATATATATATATATATATATATATATATATACATACACAGTACACATATATATATGTGTGTGTGTGTATATATATATATATATATATATACATATATATATATATATATACATATATAGTCACATACATACATATATAAATACTTACATATGGGTAGAGAAAGGACGGCACTCGGTAGACTTATTTAAGATTTAAAACGGTCCTTTATTTTGCCAACGTTTTGTCAGGGACAGAAGAGTACATATATACATATATACACATACATACATACACACACATATATATATATATATTATATATATACATACAAATATATATACATACATATATATATAAATACTCAGGGGCCAGACATTACACTGACCTGTGGGAAGTTAATCTGGCCTGCTGGACTGCCTTTTCCTGATTCCTGAGCTAGGAGACAGGATGGTAGACACATCTTTAGAGCAGGATGGTCAGGGGGCGATGTTTTTGCGGGTCAAAGGTGGCGGGGCTTCGGTCAGCTGGTTCACCGGTCGTGGGGAAGGGGGGGGCGCCAAGGGGGTGTGGGGAAGGGTTAAACTTAGCTATTGGCGGCCGGGGGGAAGAGTTAGCTGGGCTGGTGGTGACAGGAAAAGAAATTATTTTTCCTGTCTGCACCACAGTCAGTGTATGTTGGCCTATTTTCAATGGGAGGGCCTGGAGTTGTAGCTCCACCTGCCCCATTGTTAATCCGGCCCTGCCGACGAGCACCAGATATATTGGCCGATCAATTGATCTGTGTACTCAGCTTTAGAGTTTTTACAGTGTCCTGTGTAAGATATGATTGTATAATGGATGTATGTAACTGGATTTGGAAACATATTGAATGTAGGGAACAAAAGACAGTTCAGAGTCAAGGATGACACCTTGGCAGTGAGCTTGTGCAGTAGGGTTGATTGTTGAGTTATACAGGCATAGAGATATCAGGTTGGTAAAAACTATTGGCCGGTGGAAATATTTTTAATTCTTTTTTGGAAAGATTAAACTTCAGGTGGCGAGATGACTTCCAAGATGAAACATAGGTCCCCTAATGTTTTAGCAGACTGCTCTTTAAGGTCTAGCCCTATACCCTATGAAATTCCCATTCACATAATGAGGACTGGGGTTGGCAATTCCATGCAAGATCCACCAGAGCAGGAGAGAGGATCTCCTGCTGAAGACCATTAAGCCATCAGGGCATTGCCAAAAACAACAGGTTGATGGCGTGCAGGTAAATAATATTTGCCATTTTATCTTTTCCCACTAAGGGGCCTATTCATCATTACTAAAAATTCTCTGGAGGTAAATAGGTTTAGAACTTGCATGGAGTTCTACCTAATTACTGGAGAAATTCATCATTCATCCTCTCCATAAGTATCTATTCCGAAAAGCTGTAATTTTTGTGATAACAGCCTTTCAGGAAATAGATACTTTTCCCTACCTACGCTAAGTTACCGCAGCTGTAATCAGTGCTGCGCATGCACCATTACATTCGTAAAAGCAGTGCATGCGCAGCATTGCCTACAGCTGCTGTAATTCTGTGTCCCCCCCCAACCCCCCACCTGCCTCCTGCCCCTCCCCTGTCCCCCACTTACCTGGTCGCTGCAGCTGCCTCCAGCTGCTGTTCTGACACTGTGTTCTACCGACAGAACGCAGTAAAGTTTAGAAAGAAAAAAAAAAAATTTTTTTTCTAAACTTTACTGTGTTCTGTCGTGAGAACAAAGTGTCAGAGCAGCAGCCGGAGCCAGACAAGGGACCAGGGAGCGCTGGATCGAGCCGGAGGAGGACCTGCCCAGCTGAAGGCAGGTAAGTATCACCCGCTATAGGCCACCTGAGAGTGGCGTAGAGCAACCCCATCAAATTCCGAAAATACATAATTTCCAGAATTTGATGAATAGCCTAATTTCCATATCCCCATAGTGGAAATTAAATGCAGACGGACTTAACCAGGAGATATCAGACATATGTGTGTTAATGATTACTACTGAAACAGTAATTAAGGAAAATGTCCTTTAAACCGTTATTTTAGTGTTGATGAATAGGCCCCTTAATCCCCACAAATTTCTCTTATTGTATAGTATTCGCCGTAAATAAAAAATGTGGAGTGGAGGCCCCTGGCTGGAACACTGGCAAGGGCCACTGGTGGTTTTACTGCAAGGTGACTCCTGACATAAACTGGAACAGATTAAAAGAAAATCAACACCTGGAATTATTTGACACAGTTGCAACAGTAGCTTAACAAATAATACGTGTAACTATTATTGTAAGCTACAGGCATCGAGAAGCTAGTTAAAATGTTTTGTTCTGCTTTCCTAAGTACTTGCCTTTCTCTTACTTTCAGACTAGTCAATAATCCCCACTATTGTTGAACTGTCTTTGGGATGTACAGTATGTACAATGCCAGGCAAGTCTAAGCATTAGCTTGACAGGACATTTTTTGCATACATTAGAACCAACTTCCTCATTTGTCAGTACCTAATATCACTGCACCAATACAGCTCATAAACTGTATGTGTCTAACAATGATCACTGTTTCAGATCACATATTTTATGTAATAACTGTCTGACAAATCATCACATGAAAGAAAAATAAGAAAATAATCATTCAGAAATGCATCATTAATCCATAACCTACCAGATGGAGTCCTTAGTGAGTGTGGTGTTAATTGTATCATCGTCATCCAGATAGAAATCAGTTTGTAGATTGGCATCATTGTCATGGGCAGAGAAATAATTGGTAATAAGTCGTGCAGGAATTCCAAGACTTCTCAGAACTGCAAGCAGAATAATAAAGCTTTTTTTACTAATAAATGAGATAATCAGAAACGAGACATTACTCTACTTGCACAGTCACTAGTGTTATTTATCGGAATAGCTTATTCTATGTTCATGCTAATGTTTAGTGTTAAGTTCTGTACTAGATAACAAGATTCTGCTTCACAATACAGAAGATTGCCATAACTAATTACACCCATTGAAACCTAGCAGAAACCTGCACAGTTTAGATGGCATACAATAGACATAATATAAGACATGCTAAATACATATGATATAAAATACTGCTTGGTAAGAAAAGATCAGTCAGGAAGAGAATATGGTGACAAAGTACAGCAAAAGACATAGAAAGTTATGGCTTTATCATTGTTTCAAGAGTAATATCATGATGTTGTCTAAAATGGATACATTACAATTCTCTATTCTTCTCTATATAAATCGAGAGATAGAAATAAATCTGTTTATATAAAATTAATTCTACCTATCAATTCTGTTATCCATAATATAAACAGTGAAGCTACCTCTTTTTCTAATGATCCATTAATCCCTGAAATGCTTATATCTATCTTGTTTCATACCTCTCAATTAGCCCAATTATGTGGAATTTTCTAGTTTTCTAGAACCACACAGAGCTGCGCACCTCTCCCTCCTTGTGTCTGCCCATATTCCTCATAATTATAAACTCTCATGAGCAGGGCCCTCTTCCAACTGTCTCTTCCTGTAATTAGTAGGGCTGTATTATATAATTATGTTAATCTGTCAATTTAAAAGCTAGTTTGTAACTATCTAATGTAATTTAATTTTAGATTGTATGCTATCACCTACAGTATATATAACTGAACTGAAATTAAAGATAGTAACAATGCCCTCATGTACCAGTACAGTAAGTGGCTATATATTAATAATAACACTAGACAGCGGCAAATTGGGCCACTGGGAAAGCGGGAAAGTTTCAGCTGGGCTGGTTCCATTCTCCCCTATCCCGGGCCGGCTTACACTGCAGTTTTAGGGGCATATTCAATTAGCCGCGATAAGCCATTTTCGGCGAAAAGTTTTTCCCGGTGACGTCATTTTGCCAGGTGAAAACTTTTCCCCGTATTCAATTCCAAAGACTTTTTGCCAGTGAGGAAAGTAAATGCATTGAAATAGGCAAAAAAGATTTGCCTATGAAAGCTGGCAGAAAAAAGTGCAGAATTGGGATTTTGGGGTGCAAACTTGCGGAAACCACCCTGCACCCTTGGGTCAGCCCCCCAAAGGTAAACTGTGTAAAAAAAAAGTAAAAACCCCTTAGAGCACCCCAAAAAAGTACTTTTTGGGGCAAAAAAAAATCATAGTTGGGGGACAAACTTAAAAACTAGCGAAATAGACTCCAGGGGGGTCCCCAAGTATGCCCCAGGTGTTTTTAAGATTGTAGGTGTTTGCGGCAGGTGGATTTTTTACGTTTTTTAAAACTTTACTTTAGCAACTTCAAAATATGCTAGCACCCATTTTCATGTACCACAAATTTGCTGGGACTACTTATTTTCTGCAAAAAACCTGCAAAATGCTATTCTTCACCACTTGTGCAAAGACGCTAATTAGCAGCTATTGAGATCATTTAAGTACCCCAAATACCTTCAGCAGGGCTACTCGGGGGCATCTAGAATGATTCCCAATGTCCGTGCATCTTTTGGGGGTGTCAGGCTGATTTCCCCAAATCTGACAGGACTTTTCACTAGTTTTGAATTCGCCGGGTTCCGTTTTCACTGATTTGTAATTGAATACCGGGATAAGCAGGGACGAGTGCGATACTTTTCCGTATGGAAAACCAGCAATGTCGGCGAAAAGTTCAGCATGCGAAAAGTACGGGACTTTTCGCAGGTGATTGAATATGCCCCTTAGTAGTGGCAGTGTTTTTACTGCACACCCCATGTAGTAATACGGAGGCCATATATGTTGGGAAAGGGGGAGAAGGAAAAAAGGAGGAAAGAAAAATTTGTTTTTTATCACAATTTTGGCAAATTGACCATTAGTACCTAGGCAATATTTTGATTTATTTATAAACGAATACAGTTACTATCAAGAAGCATGTTAGCTATGTAAAAGCAGGGGCCAAAACAATAATACAATGTATATTTAATGTAGAAGCTTGTGCCTACATATAACTTTAGATGCAACTCACCTATTACAGTATGTCATAGACTCTAACAGGATCTAGATTCCTGTATGTAGTAAAAATCAAATATAATCCACATGTCCTTAGTGCTGAGCAATGTAAACATTCATAGACTCCCAGCCGTATATATAATACCACAGATATAGCTAGTGCTATTGCATTCTCTGGTCAGTCACAGTGTACATTATACAGTAGGTATTTTTTGCTTAATACATTTTTGATAAAGGATTTTCCAGCCAGAGAGATGAACATTTGTACAGTATATACTGTAGTTATCTGTCAGCTAACACACAAGCATGATGAAATTCAAGTATTGTGCTGGCGGATGTGCAGTTACAGGGAAAATATATCCTGGCACATTTAAGGACAGATTTACTAAGCAAGTACAGCCATGAGCACATTAAATATAATATAAATGACACCAGGGCAATAATTAGGTGATTTGTAGATTGTAATAAAAATTCTTTATAGTAGAGTATTTTTAGTCACATGGAGAGGAAGGAACAGTGAGCCTCATAAGATGTACGCAAACTCGATGGCTTGTGTACATCTCCGATGATAGAAGATCTGTACTGCGCATGCGCCCGTCTTCTACTGCGAGATCTCTCGCAGTTCCCCAAAGCCGCAGCCTGCATGACAGGCTGAGACCATTTAGGGGCAAGGAGTGGGTGGAGCCGGCCTGTGTTCCTGGAAAACGGAGGTGTGTTGCCCCCATTTTCCAGGAGTGATGGGCCCAGCTCTGCGTCTTCCGAAGCAGACTTCCGGATCCCGGCTAAGCAGTTTCATTGCCCATTCTGAGTAAGCTTACTCAGATGGGTGATTACTGCGGCCATTGCGACGATGGCGATCCAATGCTGCACCTTAGAATGCAGCACTCAGATCTGACATGTTATCAGGAGGCGTCTTTTCCCTACAGATGCCTCCTTCTGCACTACCAAATATTAGCATCGCTGCTGCGTCCGTCTCTGTATCAGGCCCAGTATTTAAAAAATATTTCACATGCCTCTGAGTGATAAACAACAGATGCACTAGCCCCATAAAACATTCTAGGCTTTATAATTGGAGTACAGCCACATCTCCTCTAAAATGGGGACGTGGTTGCATCATTTTGGGTGCATGGTCGTGTCATGTAGTTGGCACATTCCATGTGACCTGAGGGTAGTGCGTCTGAAGTGCTAAGCTGGATCAGTCACCTCCTCTCCCCCAAAAGTAGCACTTAATTGCTCTGTACAAATGTCCCAAGTCCTGACGGATGGGGCAGTTCATTAGAATCGGGACTTTCCTGTTTACCTTGTGACATTTGGAAGATATGTCCTGTAGTCAGCATCCCAGCTACCCAATCCTTCCTAAATAGATGTTTTACTTGACTGAGGTATAATATTTTAGTTACTAGTAAGCCCACAATTTACCAGCTTTGGTATACAGGTGTGGGTCTTATTATATAGCATGCTTGGTATTAAAGGGTCTAAATGAGAATTTTTAACTTAGCCAGATACAACTGACTGTCAGTTATAAAGGAAAGCTAAATAAGAAGCTCTCTACAACATTGAAAACCGCAGTACAATACACACAATTATTTATTATATAGACATGCAGGCAGGAGTTTTGAGTAAAATATGTATTAAATGAGACAAGCTGGGGAGAAAAGGAGTTAGCCCTTCCTTTGTTCAACACTTTTACTAAATACATATGCCTTTGTTGCTCTGTCTAGGCACATATAGCCCTGATGTACCTTTCATAAGTTTATTATAACATGTACATTATAATAAAATATATACTACATTGTGAAAAACAAGAAATGGTCAAATTACTTAAGGGTAAAGTACAGGGGGTAGATCTACTAAAGTTTCTAAACATGAAAAGTGGAGGTGTTGCCCATAGCATCCAAATTCTAGCTATCATGTCTGTATTGCATTCTAGAAAACGATAGACATATTCTGATTGCCTGCTATAGGCAACACCACCACGTGTCTGTTTTAGAAGCTTCAGCAAATCTATCCCCAAATGTGATTGTAGGTAGAACATTGAAATAGACTGACAGACCATGTGAGTCACAGTAAACAATCCTGCAATGATGGTAAATGATGGGCCATAAAAGTGCTCTTCTGGATGTGAGCCTACTTACTGTATGTGTTGGGCTGCACTAAGTGGAATTACATACAAAGGAATGCTGTTTACTGCTATATTTTTTTCAATGATAGAATTAAATACAATGCACTAGAGGCTTTTATCTCAAGGTTCCTGCTTTAGCCACAAACAAAAAATAAATAAATAAAAGCCAAACAATAGGACAAATATTTTTTTTATGAGTAAATAACAAATATGCTTTAGAAACAAGTTTGTATTATTACTTTTTTACATTTTAGCAAACATTTCAGTAAATGTACAGGGGAAAAAAGCTAATACGGAGGTCATTGCTGTACTTTTACTGGAAGTTAATGTAGTAATGCTGCTAGGTCTATGAACGTAAATAGGTGACTTTGATGATTAAGTCATTTTTCTACTACCCCTTTTAAGCTTTTTGGATACAATGTTAAAGACTGGCTGTTAAAATACTGATGTGTATCCCTCAAGTCTCCAAAATATAAGTCATTCTTCCATTCATAGATACACAACATATGAGGAATAGGAATCCTTGGCGTGCAATCTTGTGAATCATTGTTAGAGCTGAGAGATGTTGAGAATGAGAGCATTAAAGTCACAAAGAAGCAGTCGTTCTAAATTCTACTAGCATTAGTCCTAAAGAGTTTTTTAATACTCTCAGTACACAACCCTCAGTACACAGCATTATTACTATGCATATAGGACCTGTTCGCTACTTGGTTCCAATTTTGATAGGCTACTGAAAGATTAACACTTAGGGCCTCAATGAGTATCCCTCACAACAATAAATGGTGCTCCAGCCAATCAGCTCCCAACTGTCATCTGTTTGAAAAATAACAGTTGGGAGCTGATTGGCTTGAGCACCATTTATTACACGCAACAAGTTTTATCATTCGTTGTGAGTGATAAGACTTGTTGATAAATAAGGCCCTTAGTACCATACATTTAAAACTGCAACATATATATAAAACAACTAGCTGAAATACCTGGCGTTGCCCGTGTTTATACTTTCAAGTTATTTAGTTTTATTATTTATTATGTGATGTCATCCAAATCCATCCAGTGGGAGGCCCAGAACAGACTCCCTGGGTCAAAGTTCTGCTGGGTGCACTCCGCTGTGAGGTCTGACTGGGACCCCAACCTCTCCATTAGGTATCCCTGACCATATTGCCACCCCTCTGTGAAGTTTTCATCCAAATCCATCCAGTGGAAGGCCCAGAACAAACTTCCCCCGGTGAAAGTTCTGGCCAGCATCCCCGGGACAAAGTTCTGCCCAGCGTACACCAACAGGAGGTCCGACTGGGGCCTCAACACCCTAGCAAGTCTTCTGGCATCCAATTTTACCACTCTGTGAAATTTTTGACCAAATCCATACAGTGGAAGGCTCAGAACAGGCTCCCCGGGTCACAGTTCTGCCCAGCGTACACCAACAGGAGATCCGACAAGGACCCTAACCCCCTAAAACCTGATCAGGTTCCAACTGGACCACCCTGCATTGGTTTCATCCCAATCGGGGTGCAGGGGTGTCCGAATGCATAACTGGATAGACAACAAACAAACAGAACAATTAATTTTATACAGATTACATTATTTTAAAATGCTTAACAAATGGTAACAATTTCTGGGTAAGAGCTCGCATAGAATAATTTCAAGCAATTCCATAAAGAAAGGAACAAACAAAGAGCCAGAGTGTCACCACTGACTGAAGGAGGGACTCCAATTTGATTTGAAATTCACTGCAACAAAAGTGGGGTAACTTGCATTTACAGTGCAACAAAGAACTAGAGTTGAAATAGGATATGAATTAAAGCGTCTTTAATTTCCTCTAAATAATAGCCTAAAACATATAATTATATATATATATATATATATATATATATATATATTAGGGGTGAGCAGGTTCGGATTTCTGAAATCCGAACCCCCCCGAGCCCCCCGGATCCGAGGCCGATCCGAGTCAGGCTTGACTTTTCCCGCTTGACTCGGATCTGAAATCAAGGCACAACATCATCATCCCGCCTTCCGGGTCTCGCGGGTTTTGGATTCTATATAAGGTACCCGTGTCGGCGCCATTTTCTCACTGGCTGGGCTGTGTAGTGTAGTGTAGTGTTGTGCTGTGCTGTGCTGCTGTTGTCCATAGGGGCTGTGTCCACTCCTCCAAAGTCCATAGGGGCTGGCTGTGTTGTGCTGTGCTGCTGTTGTCCATAGGGGCTGTGTCCACTCCTCCAAAGTCCATAGGGGCTGGCTGTGTTGTGCTGCTGTTGTCCATAGGGGCTGTGTCCACTCCTCCAAAGTCCATAGGGGCTGGCTGTGTTGTGCTGTGCTGCTGTTGTCCATAGGGGCTGTGTCCACTCCTCCAAAGTCCATAGGGGCTGGCAGGACTGTGTTGTGCAGTCAGTTGTCCATAGGGGCTGTGTCCACTCCAAAGTCCTGTGCAGTGTCCCAGTCCTAAAGGGGTGCTGTAGTGTTGTCCAGGGGGTGCTCTGTCCATCAGGGGTGCTCCCCCCAAGTGCAAAAGAAAATAATATTTTTTCTACGTTTGTGAATTGTGTGCGCAGTAGCTGCACGTGCATCAACAAAGTAGTGCCAAGCGTGCGCCTGTGTCCCATAAGTAAAGGGCCGGCTGGCTTTTCTGTTAAAGGATGCTGTAACCCCCAAAGGGCACTCCAAACAAAATAAAAAAATATTTTCTGTGTTTGTGAATTGTGTGCGCAGTAGCCGCACGTCCATCAACAAAGTAGCGCCAAGCGTGCGCCTGTGTCATAGGTAAAGGGCCGGCTGGCTTGACCATTAAAGGGTGCTGTAACCCCCAAAGTGCACTCCAAAAAAAATAAAAATATATATTTTTTTGTGTTTGTGAATTGTGTGCGCAGTAGCCGCACGTGCATCAACAAAGTAGCGCCAAACGTGCGCCTGTGTCATAGGTAAAGGGCCGGCTGGCTTGACCATTAAAGGGTGCTGTAACCCCCAAAGTGCACTCCAAAAAAAGAAAAAAAAATATATTTTTTGTGTTTGTGAATTGTGTGCGCTGTAGCCGCACAAGCATCAACAAAGTAGCGCCAAGCGTGCGCCTGTGTCTAAGGTAAAGGGCCGGCTGGCTTGACCGTTAAAGGGTGCTGTAACCCCCAAAGTGCACTCCAAAAAAAGAAAAATATATATTTTTTTGTGTTTGTGAATTGTGTGCGCAGTAGCCGCACGTGCATCAACAAAGTAGTGCCAAGCGTGCGCCTGTGTCATAAGTAAAGGGCCGGCTGGCTTGACCGTTAAAGGGTGCTGTAACCCCCAAAGTGCACTCCAAACAAAATAAAAAAATATATTTTTTTGTGTTTGTGAATTGTGTGCGCAGTAGCCGCACGTGCATCAACAAAGTACTGCCAAGCGTGCGCCTGTGTCATAAGTAAAGGGCCAGCTGGCTTGACCGTTAAAGGATGCTGTAACCCCCAAAGTGCACTCCAGACAAAATAAAAAATATTTTCTGTGTTTGTGAATTGTGTGCACTGTGGCTGCACGTGCATCAACAAAGGAGCAGCGCCAAGCATGCGCCTGTGTCCCATAAGTAAAGGGCCGGCTGGCTTGTCCGTTAAAGGGTGCTGTAACCCCCAAAGGGCACTCCAAACAAAATAAAAAAATATATTTTTTTGTGTTTGTGAATTGTGCACAGTAGCCGCATGTGTATCAACAAAGTAGCGCCAAGCGTGCGCCTGTGTCATAGGTAAAGGACTGTCTGGCTTGACCATTAAAAGGTGCTGTAACTCCCAAAGTGCACTCCAAAAAAAAGAAAAAAAAATATTTTTTTGTGTTCGTGAATGGTGTGCGCAGTAGCAGCCTGTGCATCAACAAAGTAGTGCCAAGCGTGCGCCTGTGTCATAAGTAAAGGGCCGGCAGGCTTGACCGTTAAAGGGTGCTGTAACCCCCAAAGTGCACTCCAAACAAGATAAAAATATATATTTTTTTGTGTTTGTGAATTGTGTGCGCAGTAGCGCACGTGCATCAACAAAGTACTGCCAAGCGTGCACCTGTGTCATAAGTAAAGGGCCGGCTGGCTTGACCATTAAAGGGTGCTGTAACCCCCAAAGTGCACTCCAAACAAAATAAAAAAATATTTTCTGTGTTTGTGAATTGTGTGCACTGTGGCTACACACACGATCATCAACAAAGGAGCAGCGCCAAGCGTGCGTCTGTCTGTTAAAGGTTATTTGTGATATCTGACAATGCCACCAATATTGTGCGGGCATTACATCTGGGCAAATTCCAGCACGTCCCATGTTTTGCTCACACAATAAACTTGGTGGTGCAGAATTTTCTGAAAAGCGACAGGGGCGTGCAGGAGACGCTTTGGGTGGCCCTAAAAATTTCTGCCCACTTTTGCCATTCAGCGACTGCGTGCCAAAGACTGGAGCGCCAGCAAACACTCTTGAACCTGCACCGCTATCACCTGAAGCAAGAGGTTGTGACGTGGTGGAACTCAACCCTCTATATGCTTCAGAGGATGGAGGAGCAGCAAAAGGCCATTCAAGCCTATACATCCACCTATGACATAGGCAAAGGAGGGGGTATGCACCTGACTCAAGTGCAGTGGAGAATGATTTCTGTGTTGTGCCAGGTTCTCCAGCCCTTCGAACTTGCCACACGTGAAGTCAGTTCAGGTACTGCCAGCTTGAGTCAGGTCATTCCCCTCATCAGGCTTTTGCAGAAGCAGCTGGAGAAAGTGAAGGAGGAGCTAAGATGGAGCAATTCCGCTCGGCATGTGGGACTTGTGGATGAAGCCCTTCATTCGCTTTGCCAGGATTCCAGGGTGGTCAATCTATTGAAATCAGACCACTGCATTTTGGCCACCGTGCTCAATCCTAGGTTTAAAGCCTATGTGGTGTCTCTCTTTCCGGCTGACACAAGCCTGCAGAGGTGCAAAGACCTGCTGATGAAAACACTGTCAGCTGAAGCAGAACGTGACACGTCAACAGCTCCTTCTTCATTTTCTCCCGCAACTGGGGCTGCCAGGAAAACACTTAGGTATCCTAAGCAACCCGCTGGCGGTGATGCAGGGCAGTCAGGACCAAGTTTGGACATCTGGTCCGGACTGAAGGACCTGGCAACAATTTCTGACATGTCTACTGTCACTGCATATGATACTGTCACCATTGACAGAATGGTGGAGGATTACATAGGTGACAGCATCCAAGTAGGCATGTCAGACAGTCTGTACCTGTACTGGCAGGAAAAAGAGGCAATTTGGAGGCCCCTGTACAAACTGGCTCTATTTTACCTGAGTTGCCCCCCCTCCAGTGTGTACTCTGAAAGAGTGTTTAGTGCAGCCGGGAACCTTGTCAGTGAAAGGCGTAGGAGGTTGCTTCCACAAAATGTGGAGAAGATGATGTTCATAAAAATGAATTATCAACTCTTCCAGGGAGACCAGCCTCCAGAACCTACAGAGGGACCTGTGGTGGTGGATTCCAGCGGGGACGAGTTAATAGTCTGTGAGGATGAGGATGTACACAACACTGAAGAGGGTGAGGAATCGGTGGATGAGGAGGATGAGGACGACATCTTGCCTCCGTAGAGCCAGTTTATGCAGGGACAGATTAATTGCCAGCTTGTTTTGTGGGGGCCCAAACGAACCAATCATTTCAGCCACAGTCGTGTGGCAGACCCTGGCGCTGAAATGATTGGTTTGTTAAAGTGTGCATGTCCTGTTTATACAACATAAGGGTGGGTGGGAGGGCCCAAGGACAATTCCATCTTGCACCTCTTTTTTTCTTTGCATTATGTACTGTTTGGGGCCTAGTTTTTCAAACTGCCATCCTGTCTGCCACTGCAGTGTCACTCCTAGATGGGCCACGTGTTTGTGCCGCCCACTCGTATCGCTTAGCATAGTCATCCAGCTACCTCGGTGCAAGATTTTGGACATAAAAACACTATTGTGAGGTGTGAGGTGTTCAGAATAGACTGGAAATGAGTGGAAATTAAGGTTATTGAGGTTAATAATAGCATAGGAGCAGAAAAACACACAAATTCTGTGATTTTAGCTGTTTTTATGCTTTTTTAAAAAAAAATACAGATCCAAAACACAAAACCGAGAACCCAAAACACGGAAGGGTGGTTTTGGCAAAACCAATCCAGATCCAAAACACGAAGAAAGATCCAGATCCAAAACCAAAACACAAAACATGAAAAGTGTCCGGTGCACACCCCTAATATATATATATATATATATATATATATATCTATATATATATCTATATATATCTATATCTATATATATATATATATATATATACACATAAAGATAAATATTTGTTCAGGATAGCAGCAGATGGCATTGGTGCACTTATAATCAAATAAATATGAGCAAAAATATGAAGGAAAATATTTATTGAAAGAAACGACAATACCGACCTTCCATAAAACAATGAGCTATGTAATTAGAAACGGACAGTCCTCGTACTTGTAGAATTAGCTCTGTGTGCCATTTAAGAGATTACTGGTTTCTGCAATATATGTATAGGGACAGCATTTGTAATCACAGTATCATTAATATCGCTAATGTTGTGCTGTTCAGTTCATAAACATCTCCAGTGATGTGTTGTTTGGTTCATAGGCAAGTTTACCATTACCTTAAAGTGGACACTAAGGCTCCCGTTAGTCCAGCTCTATAGCTTTCTCATGACTTAGGTAGAAAACATACGTGAAGCCGCACATGCCGAATTACTACAAGTCTGTTTATATGGGAACCAGATTTGCTAAAGTCTGCCAGCATACATTAAATATGTCATCAGCAAACACTTGGCTTAGCAACCCCCCCCCCCCCCTACACACACACATACAGACACCACTTTCCACCTTGTAGATAGTAGTCACCCTTGGCTAGTTTTGTTACAACATTGTAAAAACTGAAATGTATGTAGGGTGAGGGAAAAACATTTTTTAGCCTCAGCACCAGGTGCAATTATTTTGCGGTTATGGGATATCTACAGTTTTCAATGGAGCATACAGGCTCAACTGTCTCAAGAATCAATGGCTAAGTATTGCTCCCTGTACTCCTATCACATAGTGACAGCCATATAATCAGAGTATATTACAATGACCACTACACAAAATGAGAACATCACAGTGACCATCATATAATGCAGAGAACATCGCAGTAACTGCTATAAAATGCAAAAAACATTGCAGTGACCACCATATAATGCAGAGAATATTGCAGTGATTGATAGATAATACAGAGAACATTACAGTGACCACCATATAATTCAGAGAAGATCACAGTGACCATCATATAATGCAGAAAACATTGAGTGACCACCAGATAATGCAGAGAACATTGCAGTGATTGCCATATACTGCAGAGAACATAGCAGTGACTGACATATTATGAAGAAAGCATCACTGTGAACACCATATAATGCAGATAACATCACAGTGACCACCATATAATGTAGAGACCATCACAGTGACTGCCATATAATGCAGAGAACATCGCAGTGATAGCAATATAATGCAGAGACCATCAGAGTGACTGCCATATAATGCAGAGAAGATGGCAATGGCCACCATATAACACAGAGACCATGATAGTGACTGCCATATAAAGCAGAGAATATCACAGTGACACAAACATTAATACAACACCACCACCATAGATAATATTAGTAACTCCCCTCCAAAAAAAACATACATTCCTCCTGATTGCATAAATGTACCAACCCTCTAGATAACATTAAAACATTTTCACACCTTCACTGACATTTACCTGTCTGGTGGTCCCTGCAGAGCTCCAGAGTACAGGAAAGGAATACAGAGACAGGCTACAGAAAGGAATGGGTGGGGACTCAGGCTGAGGGTGTCAGATGGGAATAGGAGAGAGTTGGAGAATAGACAGACAGAGGAGAGGGGGATAGAGTGAGTGGGCGGTGTTTTGGGCAGGGAAAGACAGTGTAGAGTAGAGGAGCAGGTCGACACTCTATGAGAGGCAAGGACATGAGTAGTAGAGTAAACTCTAGACAGACAGGGCTGAGGAAAGGAGGGGCGGAGATTCGGGGTTTCAGACAGGATGGGAGTACTGCAGCGTGGCATAGGCAGCTGGTTTAGAGTAGTAGGGAACCAGCTGCCACTAATTAAACAGTTCACCAGGCTGGCAACCCTCACCCTCCATCATCCAGATCATGTGTCACACCCAGTGGCGTAACTAAGGGCGGGGTCGAGCGAGGCACATGGCCTGGGCGCTGTCTAACCCAGTGGCACGGGAGGGGGGGCACTGCCAGCTGCCATCCAGGTCAGTGCGGTCTGCGGCACTAAATAGTAAAACAAACACAACGCCATTGGTACCGGGTAGTACATTCACTGACAGTGAGTGTACTACCCGACGGTGGTGTGTTTGTTTTACTAGCCAATTAAGGGCAGAAAGATTCTTTTTGGCTGCTGCACCCAGGGTCAGCAATGGGCTGGAGCTCACTCATGAGTTCCACCTTCCGGCTAGCACAATAGGTGAAGGGAGATACGTCATCTCTACCATAGTGCTGAGTGGGAGGAGTGAACGGTGGCGGGTGCAGGAGCGGTGATTCAGTTAAGTATAGTTTTGTATGCAGCAATAAATTTTGGTGCCTACATTTTGTGCAAGTAGAGCACTAGCACAGAGTCACCTGGCACTCAACAATATATAAACACAAGAACAATATAGGTGATTGATATAAGTGCTTAAAGCCAAAATAGGGAAAGATACAATCATGAAATAATCCCACACAGAGGCCCTGATTCTGAGCCGGACGCTCTGACAGAGCGCTCGCTCTGAATCAGGGCATCTTTTTTTATTTTTATGAAGCGGCCTCCTGGCTGCTCGCATTACTGTGGGTTGCCATTACTGTGGGTTGCCACCCACAGCTAATGCGAGAGGCCAGGATGATGGTCGCGATGGTCAAGACCATCGCCACCATTGGGCTTGCGACAAGACCCTTGTGGTAGGGTCTTGTGGCCGCAAGCCCCAGAGAGCTTTCGGCCCAAACAGAGCCGAAAGCTCTCCCACTGACATCACTTGTGATGTCAGGGGGCCGGCCCCAAACGGTAGGTGTTCTCATGGGAACGCCTCCATCTGGGCAGCCACCCCCCCGGCCCGCCCACCAAAGGGGGCGTGCTATCACTCAACATCCACAGCACGCCCCCTTTGGTGCGAGACCCGGAGCGACGGATTGCCCATCGCTATCCGGGTCTCGCGCATGTGCACGACAGAGCCCACTGTCATAAATTCTTAATCTTTCATTAAGTTTTTATCCATCTGGTGCCTTTAGTCTATCAGTGGGTCTGATTGTGATTAATGTTTTCCCAAATAATCCTGTTAGGACGTCACACTCCCCGTGAGTGTATAGAATAGAAGAGAAGAATAATATAGTGCAAAACCCTTTATTTGATATATACAATGCAGGTGTGTGTTACAATGCACTCCTGCCAGATATGGTGTGAGATAAGCAGGGCCTCAATTTGAGCAGTGGTTATAAATAAACCCAGGCTATCCCACCATCAGGAATTACAGTCCTATTTCCTCATCAAATGGTAGTTCCAAAACTCTCCTCCACCAACATGTTTAAACCATCCTGAGGTTGAGGCCCTGCTTATCTTACACTATATCTGGTAGAAGTCAGGGTCGTAGCTAGGGTAGTGCGGCCGGTGCTATCGCACAGGGCAACACAGGTCAGGGGGCGGTATTTGGGCCTGTCAAATTTCTGTTTATTATCATTTTCACTTGTAGCTTCCTCTAATTTCATCCCCAGCATCTCATGGCCTCCCCTATCTCTTCCCTGGCCCTTCCCCATGAGTCCATTCCCCTTTTTTGGGTGCACTATGTCCCTTTGAAAAATGAGGGTGGCGCCAATGCTCTTTCTGGCACAAGGCACCAAAAAGTCTAGTTACGGCTCTGGTAGGAGTGCATTATAACACACACCCAGGGGTGCCGAGAGGGGGGGGAGAAGGTAGAGATTAACCGGGCCCGGGCTTCCTGAGAGGCCCATTGGGGGCCCAGGTCTGGCGCCACCCCCCCCTCCCTCACAGCAGCCCAGCTGCAGTGGGAGACTGCTTGTGGCTGTTGAGCAGTATCCTGTGCCTGTGGGGGGGAGCGATCGCACTGATCGCGCCCCCCTGGCTTTGAGTAGGGCTGAGGGGGCTCAGAGCGCCCCCCCTCCTCAGCACGCAGCGCTGTTTCACGGCGCTGCAAAGCTTTTTTTTCCCGGGAAGGAGGCGTGGCCATGCCTCCCACGATTAGGCCACGCCTCCTGTTACCTGGGCTCTTGGCGGGCCTGCACACACCTGCATTGTATATATCAAATATAAGGTTTTACATTATATTATTCGCCGTCTTCTACTCATACACTCACTGGGAGTGTGACTTCCTAACGGGAATATTTGGGAGAACATTAATCACAATCAGACCCACCGATAGACTAAAGGCATCGAAGTATAGTTTTGTGTTCTGTGCGTCTGTATAAGGGGCACTACTACTGGGGGCACTGCATAAGGGGCACTACTGGGGGCACTACATAAGGGGCACTACTGGTTGCACTGTATAAGTGGCACTACTGGGAGCACTGCATAAGGGGTATTATTACTGGAGGCATTAAGGTGCATATGGAATGGAAATGAATGTTCCCAGAATGATGACAAATGGTGGCGTGTGATGTTGACACGCCCCCATTTTTCAGTGACCACACCCTTTATAACATATGACCACTCACACTTTTTTGGCACGCACACAGTTGGGGGGACTCCATTTTTCATCTTGCCCTGGTCGCCAAGGACCCTAGTTACGCCACTGGTCACACCTATCCCCCCAGCTATGCCGCTGCTCAGTAGTGGTTATACTACCTAAGCAGCATGTGAGAGGGCTAGTGCTAATTCAGAAAAAACAGCTTAAAGAACATTTTTCACCTAAGCCTTGAGAACTCTATGGAGAGCACTACAAGTAGCAATGGTGCGTCCTTAAGATAATGGAAAACCTGTTACAAAGAGCACATGATTGGAAGCACTTATGATATTGTGATTATACTACTGTCACTCAGGCATAAACCAATATACATCTATTGTGGACACCAGTATTTTATTATTTTCTATAGTGTTGCAACCTGTCACAGCTTAGTGCTGGTAGTGGAAGAGAACCATGCTGTCTATCAAGTTGTAGAATTATAGCCTGTGACACTATGCTTTTCTTATGGCCATTTACAGACTCCTACACTGTCCTGCTATCTTATTTGCCACTTTTTTGGGGGACAACATGACTTCCGTACTCTCCCATGCACATAGAGGCTGATTCAAAGTTGTAAGCAAATCCAATGGTTTGCGCACAACTCCGATGTTTGGGAATCTGCGCATGCGCAGGACCTGTACAGTGCATGTGCAGTTATTCCTCTGCATGGCTTGCTTGCAGTCTGATTGACAGACTATGGCCATTTGGGGGCAGAGCGGGTGGCAATGTCAGGCAGCGCCCCAGAAAACAGGGGTATGTGAGCACTATTTTCTGCACTGTAATTGCAAAATTGCATTAAAAAAACAGCAGTATTATTAAGTTGGCAGAAGTTACTAGCACTAGAGAATTATGTATCTAGTTTAACGTTTTTCGATGACACTATTTTATGTGAAGGACTATGGCTCGATTCAGAGCCCCTCGCTAGATGCATATGCTCGCACTCAGTGTATGCAAATTCAGCTTAACGACGGCATGGCAGGCGATCGCACTGCATGCGATCGCTTTGTGTATGTAGACGCCCCCCAGCCTGTCTTAAGATGCCCACTTGCGCACGTCATCTCCAGGAAGTGTCTGCAACCATCAGTACATCAGGTACCATCGGAAGTGAATGCAGCGCTTGAGGTTGATTAATCCCTACCGCAAGCAATGCGAGCATTTCAGTGTGAAATACAGCCAGGTGATGCATACTATGATGCTGCCTGTTAATTATGCACATCTCTGAAACGGCGTTAAGACGCTCAGGCACGCCTGCATTTGCACCTCCATTCCCCCGTTTATAGTGGCCTGCCCCTGTTACCACCCACAAATGGCTTCTCCTGTCACTCACTATGCTGGGCTGTCTATGCGCAGCGAGCGAGCGCTTCCCGATCTCTCGTACTGGTTCGTGCATGCGCACTGCGATGCATACGCATGCGCAGACTGCAAAACGATCGGCCAGCTATGAGCAAACGCTTCTTATTGACCGGGTCTGAATCAGGTCCTATATACGGATTTATAAGGTCACTAATTAAATTTCTTTTCTTGTAAATTACATAATTTCAAACCAATATTTCAAAAGAAAAGGACAGGCAAGAACACAGTCAGTGCAGGATTTCAGTTCCCTAAAGGAACATTTTGGTATTACCCTTGTGGCATTGGGATACCATTGCATTGTAGAAACACCAAAAGTAACACATAAATCTAACCTTTTCTAGCTAATTGAAAAACAATAAAAAAATGAGTTTACCAAATTTTGGGTCAATGTTTCTGATGGTCTAGATAGCACATTCCTGGTTCTCTTTTACCATTATATATGCATGCTGGCACAAGGGCAAAATATTGGCTAATTGTAAGGTAATGGTTACAGTAGACAGAGGATTTAGCTGTGATTTCCTTATGACATAAATAAAGTGCAATAAGTGATAAAGAAACAATCAAAATTATTCCTCTTATTAACTAGCATATTGGTAAATGAACAAGATAAATGTGATTGGCCTATTAGCCCATGTACAAATGGCTGTATCTGATCTGATTCAGAAATCCACATTTTTTGTAAGTGATTCTTTAGCCCAGAGGTTCCCAAACTCGGTCCTCAAGGTACACTAACAGTCCAGGTTTTAAGGATATCCATGCTTGACCACCTGTGCTCAACCATGGAGATCTCTAAAACCTGAACTGTTGTGGTGCCTTGAGTACTGTGTTTAGGAAGCTCTGCTTTAGCCTGTTCCCATTGGTAGGGTTGGCCCATGCATAGCTAGCTAATCGCTATAATACACAAAATAAGTGACAAATTTTGCAGCATTGTTTTACCAACTGAAGAGTTCAGAGGTCTTCCTTGTGTGAGAGCCAAACAGTGTTTCCCAATTACTTTAATGTGTCACTTCTTTAGTTTTTTTTTAGGAAGAATCTATTTTCTAACTAGTAAAATGCAGAATTCTATGATGCCAGTTTGGCACAGCCGTATGGTAGGATAAACCCTCTATTCCATCAAAACAACCTGCTTTAGAGCATCATAGCTTTGGAGCTGCAGTGTCAAGGCCAGACTGCTATTACAGTAATACAGTCATATTTAGTAGGAGTTATTCTTCAAATGTCTGTACTACTACAGTATAGCTAAATAGAAAATATAAATATATCTTAAAACACTGAAAAACCTGTGGTGACATAAATGTTGATTAGTTTTCAATGCTTACATGTAGTAAATACACCAGCAAACACCCAACACTGTCCATATTTCACTGGTAATTTAGAGCTGAAGTATTCTAGTAGGATTTCCACACTTCCAGTCCAGGCAGATGGAGATACTCCAAAAGAATAATCCTTACCCCAACTTCCGACAATCACACCATTATCATCTTTGGAGTTTATCTATAAAGAGCAGAAAATAATGTCATTTTTCTATCCTAATTACTGGTATCCTGCATATACATACTGACAGGACTTATGCCCCAAAACTGTCACAACTGGAAATGTCCTTTTTATGTCTATGTCTGTGTGTATATGTCTATGTTTTTATTTATATATAATCAGTTAATTTGGAGTTGTGCACCTGTATTTCTTCTTTGTGTATATGTCTGTGAACTCGCAATTATTACACATCTAAACCAGTGGTTCCCAAACTGTGTGCTGTGGCACCCTGGGGTGCCTCAGGACTCTTGCAGGTGTGCCTCAGCCTGGTGGTCCAGCACCAAATCAAATTCTTTATGGTCAATGTAATGTAAATATGTGGACAAACAGAAGCACAAACCTGTCTACCACCCCATAACTGATCCTGAGGATGACAGGTCAGCACAATTTAGTTAATATTTTTGTTTCTGAATTTCTCAATAACAAAGTTTTGGCTTAGGGCTGCCTTGAAAACAATGCTGATACTCTAGGGCGACGGGATTCAAAAAAGTTTGGGAACCACTGATCTAAACAAAATATACAATACACAGTCTGAGAAGAATGTTTATCTGTTACCAGGCTGCTATTAGATTGCCTGTCAGCTCCACAGTTATACAGTAATATAATAGTCATACTGTAATATAATAGCAGGATTTTAGGAGACCTCACCCCTTACATATTTAATTTATTAATACAGTTTAGAATTTAGTGAGCATTTTATCTGTTAAATAAAATAGGTACGACTCATCTATTTTACCAACAAGATGCACTAAGTTACAGTTTTCTGTAATTGGGAGTTCACATAAGGGAAGAGGAAAGTGTAGTATGTACTATTTAGTAGGTATATGTAGTTTACTTTTTAGTTGGTAAAAGTGACCTTTATTATACACACTACCTGACATGGTATGGAAAACTCAAAAAGCACAGGATACCTACCGTGTACATGTCATAGATAACTGTAAATGATTCAGTTAGCATTGTAGTCAACTATACACCTCTTCTCTTATTCTATGAGACTCATAGTTCTGCCCAATTAGTTTAATATTTTTTATGCTATCTACTACCATTACATTCTACCATTTTACATGCTTTTGAAACAATGTTAATATGTTACCTTCAATTAGGTCTCAAGTCAAGTTCACTGGCATCCCTAGAGCTCCTCTGTGTCTTTGATGCCAAGGGCAATTATACTTTGTTATTGTTCAGTCAATGGCTATAAATGCCTTATTGCTGAACGTGAGATATTGACCTGCCAGTTTCCATCACACCGGATTAAAAACATAATAACATGGTTCTTCTCATAAGGAAAGGATTTCTTTAGAACTCATAATTTTCTACATGCTATGCAGTTTTCTCTTTCACAATATATAAGGAAACTACAGGAGAAAATGACAAGCTATTTTTCTTTACTACAAAAAGATAATATAATGTACCATAGATTTGCCCCATTAAGGAATGTATTTTGGGGGCTGGGACAGCTGGTCTGATAAGCAGATGTCCCAGTTAATGCTAAGATCTATTCTTTACACTGTCCCGTTCTGTCCAGGCAGTGTTCCTGAGAAAAATTGGAGAGAGCTGAGTGGATCCTGCTTCACCCTCCAATATAGGTTTCTATATGAAAAAAATTATGGCATTGGCTATCAGAAATAATCTAAGCTTATTAGAGCTAGTGACATCGGGCCTGACTGCAGTTCCCATAATCAATAATGGGGACTGATTCTGCTGTGTTAGTTTGCCTAAGACAGGAGATATCTCTGATATCTCCTGTGTTTAGCACGTCTTAAATAGGTTGCAATTTCCTCATGATTTTCAGGGGAAATTTGGTTAATAATAGGCCGTGGTCATTTCCTGCTGTGAGTTGTCATTTGTCTGTTCTTGCATGATACACCTTTTAGGGCTCTATTTACTACAATCCGCATTTGTAATGCAGATTATAGTGTGATATTACCAGGCAATAGCACAGGGATTTACTACAAATCCCTTGCAGAGACAGAGCTTGCAATAAAGCTCTGTCCCTGCAAATCCCCTCCGGAGCCTTATCACGGTATTTTTACAAAAAATACTGTGACAAGTGCCCCGAGCATGTGCCGGCCGCCGCTGTAACCCCCCCTGTCGCCAAGCTCCGACCCCATCGCTAAGACCCGCCCCCACAATCGCAGACCCCCGCAATCCCCCCTCCCCCCCTACGACTCCCCCCTCCCTTAATTACACTTACCTGCAGTTATCGGGCCTCCGGTGATGTCCTCTATCGCTCTGGTCAGGTGACATCCCATTCTGCACTGGGACCCTGTCAGGTGACGACTGGGCCCCAGTGCACCATGGGAGACCAGCTGACTGGAGGGAGGACATCACCGGAGTCCCGAACTCAAGTCCCTGGACTCAGGTAAGTTTGTTTTTTTACTTTTTTTTACAATGAATCAGCGTGTGGACCACACAGCTGATCACTGGGGCTGGCTCTGCTCTGCCCGTTACAGTGGAGCAGGAGTCCGGTAACCGGGTGAGACCCTGGATAACGCTACCTTCAGGTGGCATTATTATCACAGGGCTTCCCCCGGTATTTTTTCACATTTTATATTCAGTAACTTTGGTCAGATCACATTTCCCATTACAATTATGGGAAATGCGATCTGCTTACTAAAAATAAGTGATAATTAGGGGTTGGAGTAGAATTTTGCGAATTCTACTCCAAATGCCCTTTAGTAACTGTAGGTGATACTAAAATAATGTGAAAAGGGTGTGAAAACACCCCTTTTCACATTATTTTAGTAAAAATAATGGCCCTCATTCAGAGCCGTTCGTTAACAGCAGTACGCTCGTTGCATTCCGATGTTGAGTAACCGCGCATGCGTCGGTGTTACACTGCGCATGTGCGTACGGCAGATTGCGAGTTTTTTTTGTCTCGTTCGTCAAATAGCGTACAGGAAGTGACATGTCAAATGTGATTGACAGAACAGGGCATTTTGGGGTGTTGCCGGGGGAGGAGATGGAAAAACGCAGGCGTGGCGAGGCGTTTTTTGGGCGTACATACATTACCAAATGCGAACGTCAAATGTGTTCGTACCAACTCATACGTCAATGGATGATCCTCTTTCCCTTCAAAATGCTTGCACAGCTTAGGGGCTGGATAACTCGACCACAGTGGCGATGGCCTTCTCCTCCGTCCCGGCACTCCACGATGTTGCCTCGATTAATCACGGCTTGTCAGAAACTCAATTAGTGTTGGATTGAAAACCGGCTTGGTATGTGTTTGGAAAGCAGTTTTTTTGGATAGCACAAAACCGAACGCAGGTGGAAATCATAGCTGCTATTGTCTGGATTACACAATCAATTAGCGTACATTTGTGGGGGTGTATTTTGGCCGCAATGTGTTCTTTTTGGACTATTGTAACAATAATGTCATCATGTTTAGGTTTTGTGCCTCATTTTGTGTTTGCAAGGTGATTTTTCCTCCTTAGGTAATGTTTTAAACCTTCCTTAACGAGCCCTTTTTTTTCAATGTGTAATTTTTTAGGTTGAACGTTGTTGGCTTGTGGACCCGGATTAAATGTAACCCATTTTTACAATAATGTCAGAATACAAAGTCGTACATTTGTGGCAAATTTATTGGTATCCCACAAAAAATAAATACACATATTTTACTCAAACATTTTTGGCAGTGTTCATTCCACAATATTTATTAATTGTGCAAACAATAATTTTTGGGTAAACGTAAATGCAAAAATTAAAAACAATTCACAAGAAAGGAGAGGGAAGTTTTGGCCAGAAAGGAATATGAGGCAAGCACAGAAGGAGTGTGGGAAAAGTAGCCAATGGTGTCACCGTTTTTTCGGCCGTTTGGCTGGGGGAGGGAGGGTGCCAGACCGGGTCCGGGATGTCATCGGGCTGGCCTGTCCAGAGGCAGATGTTGTGGCCTCTGGACTAGGCACAGGGCTAGGCACATTTGGAGGATTGGCTGATGTTGTGCCAGAGGTGGAGGATCCTGATGTTCCGGCAGGAAGGGAGGTCGGCTCCACCATGTGCTGGCGAACGAGCTGCTCCAGGGCAGTGGTGATGCGGATGTTGGCCCTGGTATTTTCCGCCAGGGCCTGACCAATGGTCACGTTGGCCGCAGCATTTTGCTCCAGGGCCTCAGCCACCCGTACCAGACTGGCGTCCATCCTCTGCAGAATCTCCGTATGGAAATCCGATTTAAAATTGAGTTCTGTGAGGAGGGACACTGCCTGCGAGGGGGATTGCCCAGAACTGGCTTCTGCAGGGTCCTCAGCCGGATGTACTGGTTCCTCCCCTGCAGAGCCAGCAGAAATTCTGCGGCCAAGGCTCCCCTCTGGAGCAGACTCATCCGCCTGTGTCTCTGTTGGAAAAATGAGAAAAGAGTCACATTAGAATCTACATATTGGCACAATAACATTTCAGAGTTGGTGACATCACAACATTTACCTGGGACAACATGAGGAGCCGCAAAGTCTGGCATGTCCGTATCCATGTTGGACACGCCAAACACCTCCACAGCCTGCACACACCCCTGTGCCAGCTCTTCTAAATCAGTCAACTCCAATGACACAGGGGTGGGACCTCCACCTGTCCCCCTTGCATGCCTAGCCCTGTCCGCCATTTTTTGTTTCAGGCGATATTTGAAGTCTTGCCATCTGTGGGTGAAAAAGGAACCATTACTTTTTATTTGATTTTGTTTTTGGTTTTAGGGTGGTCAAGTGTTTACTTACCGCCGTTTGACATCCCGGGCTAGACGGACATAATCACCCACCCTATTGACATCCACGGCTACCTCTTCCCACATTCTCCACTTCTGGCTTGCACTCATATTCCTGTCTGCCTGTGTCAGGATGTCCACACACTTCTGAATCAAAACCTCCATCTCCTTTCTTGTGAATTGTGGCTGCCTTTTCTTTTTGGCAGCTTTGCCCGGAATACTGGGCCCAGCAGCCTCTTCCATGTCATCCTCCTCACCTATTTGTGTAAATTTGCAGAATTCCCAACTTCACAACTTGCACAATATTGTGTTTCTAATTAATCATTGAGTCAAAATGCATGAAATACTTACCGCCTGACTGTTGTCCATTGTTTCCCTGGTCTGTAGCCATATCTGAGCTCCAAACAAGAAATACACCAGAATTGTGTTTTTGTCTCGTGACGTATTTATACATGCGTCCTTATTTTGCGGCCGCATCATTGATTGTGCGTTACTATGATCCCTCCTTAATTTGTGCGGGAAACGAAACACTATTTATGGCTTGGGGCATCTCGATTCGAGGTGGCGTTTTTGGAATGTTGGAGGTTACGTTGGTTGGAGTTGATTGTTGGCTGGTGTAGGAGTAAGCGTTTTTTGAAGTATTTTTTTGGATTTATTCTTTTTTTGATTTCCGTTCGTTTTTTTTCCCTTTTAATTTTTTGGGTCGTTTCCAGTTTTGGTAAGTTTGTGGAAGTCTAACTTTGGGTCAATTTGTCTCTCATTCTGGTGACGATTTTTCTAATAAGTTTTTCCCGTCATTTCATCTCTCTTAGGTTTTATTTTGGCTCTGCCCCAAAGACATTTTGTTCCGGATTCTTATATATTATCTCTTGGTAATTTCATTTGTTAAACTGTTTTGGAAATGTTCTTGTTTGTCTTTACGCAACTTTGGTTGGCCTTACACATGTAACGTTTGTTTTTGCCAATTCGAAGTCTGTGTTTTTTGTTTTTTTATTTACGCGGTGTTGTTGTAACTTGTATTTGCGAACTAATTAGCGCATTTTTACTACTTACTATTGTGACTTTTATTTGCGAACTAATTAGCGCATTTTTACTACTTACTATTGTGACTTGTATTTGCGAACTAATTAGTGCATTTTTACTACTTACTATTTTGACTTTTATTTGCGAACTAATTAGCGCATTTTTACTACTTACTATTGTGACTTGTATTTGCGAACTAATTAGCGCATTTTTACTACTTACTATTGTGACTTGTATTTGCGAACTAATTAGCGCATTTTTACTACTTACTATTGTGACTTTTATTTGCAAACTAATTAGCGCATTTTTACTACTTACTATTGTGACTTGTAGTTGCGAACTAATTAGCGCATTTTTACTACTTACTATTGTGACTTGTATTTGCGAACTAATTAGCGCATTTTTACTACTTACTATTGTGACTTTTATTTGCGAACTAATTAGCGCTTTGTGAAATGTTTATTCATCCCTTAAAATTGTTTGTTTTTTCGGTAGCATTTGTTGCTTACATTTGGCCTCAATTTGACGTAGTGTGCGCAACGTCATTTTGCTCTTTGGTCAAATGTGTGTGTGTCCCCTTTTCTGTTTTTTCTTGCTTAAATTTTTGAAAATGACATGTCCAGCATAAAATGATGTATATTTATGTTGTGATTTTTTCCAGTTTCAACATATCATGACAATACCCCAGCATGTAAGCATCAATGGATGGTATTTTCAAGCTAAGTCAAATTGTTTTTTTTTGGGTGGGGTAAAAAGCCTGACATTCCAATGTTGCCATTTCAGGTTGATATGGGTCGGATTGTTCTGGCCCTGCTCCCGGAAGCCGACCAACCTCAATCTCGTCCCAGGCATAGGCATCGTAGGCGTGCAAGGCCCCAGATATTTCTAACACATGTCACCCTTTTTGGAATGCCCGATGATGAGGTTTTAAGATGCTACCGTCTTCCTCCAAAAATCATCATAGACACTCTCTCATTAATAGAGAGTGATCTTGAGCGGCAAATTGACAGTCCTACAGCAATACCACCACTTACGCAATTTATGGCGGTGTTACATTTCTGTGCCTCAGGATCGTTCCAAACAATGGTGGGAATAGTGGCGGGCATCTCCCAATCCTCCTTTTCCCAGATCCTGAGGGCAGTGATGGAGGCACTTTTCAAGCACCTCCATCATTTTATTCAAATGCCTTTGGATATGGGTGCCCTTAGTGTGGCCAAGGCCAATTTTTACCAAATAGCTGGCTTCCCACACATCATAGGGGTTGTGGATGGTACTCACATACCACTTCAGCCTCCAGCACGGCTGGAGGCAATATTTAGAAACCGGAAACACTATCACTCCCTCAATGTAATGGTGGTATGTGATGCCTCCCTCCAGATCCTGTCCCTGAATGCAAAATTACCAGGAAGTGCACACGACTCCTTCGTCATCCGGCAATCAGGGATATGGCACAAATTAACCAACCTACAAGCTGGTGATGCGTGGCTTCTGGGTAAGTGGAGACCTTTAGTACATAACAATGTTAAGCTTCATACAGAGTGAGCCTGATGTTGACTATTCTTTTTCACAGGAGACAGTGGCTACCCTTGCACGCCCTGGCTGCTCATTCCTTATTTGGCTCCCACACCAGGGCCACAAAGTGAGTATAATTCCACACTTACAGCCACCAGGCAAGTGGTGGAGCACTGTATCAGCCTTTTAAAAGGCCGATTCAGATGCCTCTACCGCTCTGGTGGCGAGCTCATGTATTTGCCGGATATGGTTTCGAAAATTGTGGTCCTGTGTGGGATATTTCACAACATCGCCATAAGGAGTGGTGTCCCAATGCTGCCAGAGAATGCCTTACCTGAGGATGGCCCCCCCGAGGTTGGTGGGAGGTCAGTATGTGGGGGACCATACGCGATGATGTGGTGGCCGGATTTTTTAGGTAATTATTGACAAAACAACAGTGTTGATACCTACTGTGGTTGGGTTTGTTTGAGAACATCTAATTTTTTTTTAATTATTTTCTCCATCTTCTGTTTTTTAACATAATCTTTGGCACTCCAACAATGACTACTTCCTGCTACCCTTACAAAACCTGTATGTGGACATTTTGGGGATATATTCTGGAACCCATATTGCAACACCATATTTGTGGAATCATGTTGGCATGGTCCTTCGTCAACCAGTTCTTGATTTTTTGATTTTTGATTTGGTTTTTTTGGTATGTGTTGTATTTGAGATTATCACTGTGTGTTTTGTTTGTGAGTGACCACTTTGATTTTTCAGTTATGTTGTGAATAAATGTTTTGAGAGTGAAATGTTGTACCTTTTTTTGAACGTTACCAGCAAGTGTAACCAGGTTCACACACGTTACATTTGACTAAGGGGTAATCCAGTACTGACGCCAGTTGAGCTAAAATTTAATTTTTTTTCAGGGTCCAAACCAACACCAAAAGGAAGCCTGTACAATCATTTTGCTTCATAAGATTGGCCTAAGCAGCTTGTACACCAACTAGGAACCTGTAAAATGTAGAAATATCTAATTGTGACTACACCAAAAAAGGGAAATGAGATTGTTACTGTTAGGTGTTTCTTGTGGCTGTTTTACATAAAAATACAACACACACTCTTAGTGTCAAAAAATGGAAATCCTTGCAGGAACAGTCTACTTATGTCAGGGTAAACAATCTGTGTTTTTAAAAAAACGAATGAGCCAGAACGTTACTTCGAAAATAACAATTTATTTAGATAATGGGACAAAAAAATAAAAAACTAATCCCTAAGGAGGACCGACATACGGTCAAGGACCACCAGCACCCCGATTATATTGTGGCGCATCCGGCCCACACAGGCGGATAATTCGGCCCGACGCCTCTGTTCCTCTGTGGGTGAGAAAAGTGTGGGGATTAATACAACAATAGTGAAACCACATTAAAAAACAAGCCAAAACCAAACTCCAAAAACAAAACAAAAAAAAACTGCATTAAAACACATCAAACTAAAATGTTGTAGGCCAAAAATCCAAGGCCTATGTACAAATTCCGACAGGTGTGATATGTGTATGTGGAAAACAGAAGGAACAGGTAAAGGCAATCGCCCAAATACCCAAAAATGTAGCCAAAAACCACAAAAAAAGGAACCACACATGATTACATACAAACAGTTTGTGTCGATAAAAAAACGCAAAGAAAAACATACCGGAAGATCCAACGCCAGCTACGGAAGGCCCTCCATCGTCCTCCTCGGAGGTGGCTCCATTCCCCAAAGATCGGGGCGGGGTAATGACCGACTCCGGGGAGGGGGTCATTCTAAGAGGGGTGGTTGGTGGAGAGGGGGAATTGGGATGGAGGGGAAGGAGGCCCGAAATTTCAGGCTGAGGGTCTAGGAAGGCTGGGGAGGAGTGGGGAATAGGGGAATTACTGGAGTTGGAGTGTTGGCTGGGGGTTGAGGAGAGTGGCCGTGAGCACCGTCTGGCCGGACGCTGACGGCGTAGTCTTCGCTGGGCCCCTAAAAGATGTAAAAAATTTGGGGTTAGTTTCAACTAGGGGTGAGCGGGTTCGGTTTTACTCGGTTTTACCCGGATCTTTTTATTGGCTATCGCCGAACATGTGTTTTGGATAGCGAATAAAATCGAGCCAAATTTGCGGTAAAGTGGCGATAAGAACCGAGTAAAACCGAACCCGCTCACCCCTAGTTTCAACACAAATCCGCGCCACAAAACAATTTCAAACCCCCCCCCAAAAAAAACAGATATGAGGAGAATGAATAAATATGAAATACAGGGAAAACATGGCCATGCAGATATGAGTACAATGAATAAATATGAAATACAGGGAAAACATGGCCATGCAGATATAAGTACAATGAATAAATATGAAATACAGGGAAAACATGGCCATGCAGATATGAGGAGAATGAATAAATATGAAATACAGGGAAAACATGGCCATGCAGATATGAGGAGAATGAATAAATATGAAATACAGGGAAAACATGGCCATGCAGATATGAGGAGAATGAATAAATATGAAATACAGGGAAAACATGGCCATGCAGATATGAGGAGAATGAATAAATATGAAATACAGGAAAAACATGGCCATGCAGATATGAGTACAATGAATAAATATGAAATACAAGGAAAACATGGCCATGCAGATATGAGTACAATGAATAAATATGAAATACAGGGAAAACATGGCCATGCAGATATGAGTACAATGAATAAATATGAAATACAGGGAAAACATGGCCATGCAGATATGAGGAGAATGAATAAATATGAAATACAGGGAAAACATGGCCATGCAGATATGAGGAGAATGAATAAATATGAAATACAGGGGAAACATGGCCATGCAGATATGAGGAGAATGAATAAATATGAAATACAGGGAAAACATGGCCATGCAGATATGAGTACAATTAATAAATATGAAATACAGGGAAAACATGGCCATGCAGATATGAGTACAATGAATAAATATGAAATCCAGGGAAAACTTGGCCATGCAGATATGAGGAGAATGAATAAATACGAAATACAGGGAAAACATGGCCATGCAGATATGAGGAGAATGAATAAATATGAAACACAGGGAAAACATGGCCATGCAGATATGAGGAGAATGAATAAATATGAAACACAGGGAAAACATTCACACGCAGTTAGGGCCACAAAGACAAACATGAAAACCACAATCCATAAAACTTACGATCTGCGATCTGCATGCGAAAGCATGCCAGCAAGCGGGGCGTCCGCCGTTGCAGGTCCGACCACCTGCGCTCCAGCTGCCCGATCTGGCGGCGTGAGCCAAAGGAGCGCAGGCGGGCCCGTACCTCCGCATATGCGGAACGCTTCTCGCGGTTGGTGATGGGTGGAGGCTGGTTGGTGATCCGCCTATCCATCACCTCCGTAAGCACCAGCAGCTCGCGTCTGGTGAATGCGGAGGCTCTCATGATGGCAATGGTGTTTTTCTTAAAAATCATTTTTGATAAAGTGCACCAAAATTTTATGATTGGCTAATGTATTTGGGTAATTAACAGGAGCAATTCTATTGGTTAGTGTATGAGTCATGTGTTCGACAGGGCCAGAAATCTGTTGAGACTTATGATAGGCTTGATGCAGTGACATGCGTAAGCAAATTTACATAAAGAAATGAACTCCGGGAAATATGCGGCCTGAAACACAAATAGAACAATTATTTAATTGAGGCTAACATGTATTTTGACAATTAAAAGCGAATGTTTAAGCCGTACGTATTCTGCGGGTAAACACAAACACGGACATGAATAAAGTTTATTGCATTGTGTTAAAAAAAAAAAAAAAAACAATTTAGCGAATTGATATATTGATTGGCATGATACGATTGAGGGAGGTAGGCAGAATAAACGAGCAGTTAATCGAAATCTGACAGTCCAACTTCCGGGTAGTACTAGTGCGTGCGTTCCCTTCAAGCCACTTCGGGGATGTACGCTCGCTATTTCGCACGCTCGTTAGTTAGAGGAGGGGTCGCTTGAGTTTGGGGAGGATGTTTGTCTGCGTGCGAAAATATGAGCGTGTGCTTGAATTTAAATATTTTTTACGTACGCCGAACGTACGAACGGTCACTTGCGTCCGGGTCTGAATGAGGGCCAATGTTAATAAATAGAGCCCTTAATGAGAAAGTGATTGGATAAGCAATAACTATATGGTGTACATTTACGGAAGAAACATATTTTATATCCTCAGCATAGATACATTTGATTCCACCTGGGCAGGTCAGGGTATTACAAGCAGAATGCAGGTTATCTCCAATAATACATCTGATTGTACAAATGCAATTATGATATGTTCTATTGTTTTGTGCATCAAGATATTCCAATGAACCGCAAGGGATGGGATAATGCATGACTTTGCACAAAGTTTGGTAAGATGCACAACATAGCTATATTTTGCTACTAAATTGTATCTCTCTCTCTGTAAAGATATGTTTGCTATTTGTGTACTAAAAAAAATTATCATATGAGGTAATCCTTCAATAAGGGGAAATGTATTAATATGTGTAGATAAACCATACATGCTGACTCTGAGAGACTGACAGACTTCTAGGAGTACGCCCAGAGAAAGTCCTCCGTTCTCCTGGCAGTCAGGAGACATGAGTCATGTCATCTGCATCTCAAGGCTGAAGTAAAACAGAGATGAATGAAAATACATCAATGTGCAGTGGTGGAGGCCTGCACTAACATATGCCATGCATAAGCTCTGGTCCTCCCCTTCCCACCTCTGACTAAATTCCTCCTCTATTCCTCTCCCTATATATACATATATACCTCACCCTCTGCCTGCATCTCTGTTCTCCCTCTGTGTGTCTGTCACCATCTTTGTATTATTCACCCTGTTTCATTCTGGTATTTGCACCTGTCTCTCCATATGTGGTTCTTTGTCTCCACATGCGGAACTCTCTGTCCTGGCACATGGTGTGTATGTCTCCCATTGTCCCCCTATTCCATCTGTTTCTCCTCCTTTTTCTCCCATCTGCTCCCACAACCCACTGTCCACCTTGCACTCCACCCCACTTGCATCTGTCTTCCACTTCTCTCCTCTTCATGGTTTTCTTTCCTGCTGGTCGCCGCCAATCAGAAGCTACAGTATGTGGACAAACAGAAGTGCGACCATGTCCAACAGTAACTGAACTAAATATAACAGGTAAGCACATTTTTTTTTAAATAATGTAATAATGTTTGCTGATTATCTCACTAGGAAACTTTTGGTCTAGTGGTGACATAAAAAAATGCTGAGAAAGTTTGGGAACCATTGAACCATATTGCAAGTAAATTAAGTGTACATTACACAAAAGGAAATATGCACAAAAAGGTATTTTGGCCCATATGTAGAGATATAGACATGTCAGAATGTGGCCACATCTGTCTGGGCAGCTAGGTTTACAACTAGTCATCATCAGTGCACTTGCACCAGCTCTATTCTAGGTGCAGTCTGCAGGTGCAAAGGAGCTCTAAGCACTTCCTAAATAGGCTGCTCTAAACTAGGCCCTCTACAGACATGAATGCATACATGCTGGTATACCCTGGCCCACATTTGCACAAGCATGCCCTCACAGAACTTTGCCTATTTGAGAATGCCTTATCTTCATATTTTTACACAAGGTAAGCCACGCAAATAGGTGTGCGTTAAACTCTTCATCAGCTCCTAAGTGAGCAGTATTTTACTGAAAAAAAACAAACATTGTAAATCATTCTGAGGTGGCTCCAATGCAATCACAGGCTATGCTTTGTGGTGACTTTTTTACATTTGCAAAATACGGCACAAAGTGCCATGAATATGATAGTCAAAGTGCAGAATCTTCTATTTACGTCTCTGACCCTATCTGCCTTCACACTCCCGCCAACCCACTTAACTCCACAATTCCATGCTGCCTCTCCTACCAACTGATTATTTTCTCCCACTACAGCTCCAAAATTTTTCTTGTGCTGCTCCGTACCTCTGGAATTTTCTCCCTCTCTCTACAAGACTCTCCTCCTACAAATCTAAAAATGAGCTCTCAAGACCCACTTCTTGATCAAAGTCTTCTAGCTCTCTAATCCACTGCTCCATGCTCCTTGCTCACTGACTCCCCCTTCTGTGTCACCCCATCTGTCCACCCCCCACCCCCTTTAGACTGTAAGCTCTCACGAGCAGGGCCCTCTTCCCTCAAGTGCTTTCTCTTCCCATACTTATACTATCATCTACTCCATACTGCCTATAACAGCACTTAACCCTTGGTTTCAGCCACCATGCTGTACTGTAAGTCACTTGTTTCTTGTCTTGCTCATTCTGTTTATGTACTTTGAAATGTGCTGCAAATCCCTTGTGGCGCCATATAAATAAAGGATAATTATAATAATAATATTATTATTATTATTATTAGTAATAATATTAATAATAATAATAATTAGCCCAATGTTTGCATTTTTGAAAATAAGCTGATTTCTACCAAATAAAATACACTTTACATCAGAAAATGCCTTGTCAGATAAGCAACAAAATTCTGGTTAGATTTTTTTTTTTTTAATTTCTAAAGACTACATTTTTCTTAAGGTATTTGTTTTTTCATTATTAAAGTTTAAGAAAAACAGTGCATTCATTAATATATGACAAAATACATGAGTTAAACCACTGCATTATACCTCACATTGTGTTCTGAACTATCCCTTGGTTGTTATTATTGTTATGTTGCTACTAATTTAAATGGGTGTTGTATATTAAAATTGGTATCCGGTCAGATGGTCGACATACAGAAGGTTGACATTTCATTGTGTTAATTATCGGGGGCCAATAACCTCACTTCCCACTATTTCTTTATCAATTAATGGCACAACTACTGTATTCTGCATTGTCTTGGAGTTATCCTGAACTCCTCCCTCTTCTTCAAACCAAATATTCAAAATCTCTCAGAGTCACGTCGTTTCCATCTCAAAAATATTTCTAAGCTCAGACCCTTTCTCAACCAGGAAGCTACTAAACCCTCATACACTCACTGGTCATCTCTGGATTGGACTACTGTAACCTCCTCCTATCTGGCCTCCCCAACTCCCATCTCTCTCCAGTCTGTCCTCACTGTTGCTGCTCCACTTATCTTCCTCTCCAAATGCTCTACATCTGCCTCCCCTCTCCTACAAGCCCTCCACTGGCTCCCCTCCCATTCAGAACCCCTTTCAAGGTTCTTACACTTGCTTACAAAGCCCTCACCAATTTCTCTCCCATTTACATCTCTGACCTCATCTCCCTTCACCCCCCTGCCTGCCATCTTTGTTCAACCTCTCATGCCAACTAATTACTTCCTCCCACTCCTCCCTCCAAGATTTTGCCCATGCTGCTCCTCACCTTTGGAACTCTCTACCTCTCCCCATCACACTCTCCACCTCTCTACAATCCTTTAAATGGACTCTCAAGACCCACTACTTCATCAAAGCCTTCCAGCTCTCATACTAACTTGCTGCTACATTCTCCTTCCTCCCCTTCTACCCCATCTGTGTCACTCCAGTTTGTCTGCCCCTCCCCCTTTAGAATGTGAGCTCTTATGAGCAGGGCCCTCTACCATCTTGTGCTTCTACTTACTTTACTGTCATCTACTTTTTATTCCCCACTAGGGTACATAACATTTGCTTGCTTATGCTATGTTGCTTATTTGGGTGTTATGGTCGCTGATGTAGCAATGTATATTATGTCCTTGTCCTGCATTTGTATTGTATTTGTACTGTCAAAACTGGATTATTGGCTGAGACAAGATCAGTTTAAAATTGAAGCATGCGCGACGCCATCTTGCAAATGGCAGCTAGACTCCATTTTAGAAACAAGAATCTGCAAGACGCCATTTTGTGACCAGCGTCACTTCAAGTTACAACTCAGGAGCTAAGAACAGATGGCAATGTTTTTGTTAATCTACCAAGGGCAACTGGAAGAACAAGCTTCCTGAATAAAAGTAAATAGAATAGACAATGGGTATTTTTACATACAAATTGGGAATCCCTGGATGCAGACAAAGTATAGTTGTGGCAATTGTAATATAATCCAGGCATTGATCTACACAATTGGATTTGTCTGAATCCTAAACAGGTCAGCCCCACACACAGACAGGATGGCCCCAACTTCACAGCTTGAGATGATAACACAGTTTCCTTTGAACACAGGAAAGGTGGGGGCCTGCTGACAGAGGGCATGTGGAACTATCTGGCTCAGCATGTCACACTGCTAAAGTGCACCCATCTTCATACACACATTAATATGTCTTTATATCAAACCCCGAATACTCACACATTACATATTCACACATAAGGTTTAATAAGCTTTAAAGTGTATGATTTAAGTTGGTTCAGTTAGTTTAAATGCTGAGAAATAAAGATATTTGATAACTAAGGTATTATACATGCTAAACAAGTCGTGTTTGGAGTTGTACTGATGCATACTCTTTTTACAGTATTCCGGTGTTATCGGTGGGGAGATCGCATCATGCATTCTCGAGTTATGGATCGCAGAGCCTACAAGCAACAAAATGTATATTTTAGGAACAGCTGTTAGGATGTTGCAGGGGGCGTGAAGAGGAAGATCCCCAGCTGTTAGAGGCAGGGAGAGTCTATTTGAACTAGCCTGTTAAATGTGCTGTAACAGATGCTTCTCCCCTGGGAACCAATGATACCAGTAACAAACTTCCCTATTGTCCTGTTTATTCTGGGGGGTATAAATATGTGTGCACGAACGCTGGTTCTCAGTCTTCGTGCTGAACGCTGTATGACTAGGGGTCTCTTGCTGATGCCTATCTCCGGGTCCGGAAGCGCCTGCGTATGTATACTGTACTTGGGTCTGTATAATTTTCCTTTTGTGCCTAAATTGTGTCTTGATCAATTGCGTGTAACTGTCTGAACTTTTACCTGAATAACACTTGTGCTTTGGAACCACAGATTCCACGTCTAAGTCTTTATTTATGGTATGACTGCGTACGCAAATTAGCGTCTTCCTTAGAGGTTTATAGGAAGGGTTTTAGAAGGTACAGGCAGGGGTATATAGAGGTTAATTTTAATATTAACAGTACTGTAAGTCACTGGTCAGTTATTTATTTATGTACTTTGTAAGGCACTGCGGAACACTTGTGGAGCCATATACAGTAAATAAACGATATAATAATAATAACTAACATATTTCACATACCAATGCAGATCCAACACGGCTGATTTTGACAGGGTTGCCTCTTCCAGAGAGATCAAGTTCCGCTTTATCCATTAAAAAAAGGCACGCATCAAGTACCCTCTCTTCAAACTAAAAAATGATATCATTACATTAGAAGGAAGTTATATATTAATATTATTCATCCCCTGCTTAAATTACTATTAGCAATTATTAATATATTATAGAATTTTGTCACATCTGCTGCTGCGAATTTATACTAATGTCACAGCCGAAGGGCTTCCTACTGAAATGCCTACTGGCTGCAATCCGCTGTGGTGCACAAATACTGGAGTTGCACCATCGAGCAGACAGCGGTCACACCATAAGATATTTGAGCAACCCTATGGTTGGTCAGAATGTCCGACGGTGCTTGGCTGCCAGTGCCAGTGGAACTGTGACTTCCGACGCAGTCCGTGAAACCAGCACACCCTAACACGCCCTCTGATATGTCTGCCAATGAAACCCACTGCTCAGGAATGCATATCGGGATTGCATGGATCTCCGTGCAATTCCGATCTGCATCCCGTGGTGATAACCATTGGGACATGTGTTTCAGGCACATGCGCAGATTTAAAACATTGGGATATTATTAATGTTCTCTAACAAATTACTTGTATGAAGTGAAATGAACATTGGCCCTCATTCAGAGCCGCTCGTTAGCGGCAGTACGCTCGTTCCGAGCGATGTTTGCACATCTGCGCATGCGTACGCTTTTTAGTACGCATGCGCGAACCAGTCAGTGCGGACGAAAATCGTTTGTACGCTATATAGCGAGTGCCTGCTATTTTGAGTGACAGAATGAGGCGTATGTGGGTGGTAACTGGGGAAGGTGCTTGAAAATGGGGAGTGGAGATCCGAACGCAGGCGTGCTTAAAGGTCAAAACGGGCGTTTTATGGGTGTGTATATTTAAAACAGCAGCGTCAATGACCACGTCACTGGGTTATTTTAGAGCCAGAACTGCTCGCAAATTTGTGGTAGCAAACACCAACCACAAGAATAGCGAGCAGTTCATACGCTGGTCGATGTACTCGATTAATCTAATAAATAGCGGACATGACGTATGGTGCGAGCGGCCAGGGGGCGTTTTTAACAAATAAACGAGCGGATGTTTTGCTCGTTCGTTCAGACTTAGAGGTGTGAACAGACTGCAATGTGCGTACGGATCATTTGAATAGCCACCCCTTGTTTTTAAACGAACGACCGCAAATAGCGAACGGCTCTGAATGAGGGCCATAGTCTTGCTTAGTACATGTAGAAGGTTAGACAGATTGATGTGTCAACACAGAAGTAAAACAAAAGGTTATGGGTGTATTTGACTAAATAACCTTAAAATTGTAAGTACAGATACTATGAAGTAAAGAGTCTAAGTGTAAATTTACTAAAGTGAGCGTTTTTAGAAATTAGTTTTAGAAGAGATGTTGCCCATAGCAACCGATCAGATTCTAGCTATTATCTTCTAGAAGGTGCTAGTTAAATGTTAAGTAGAATCTGATTGGTTGCTATGGGTAACATTTCTTTTAAAACTAATTTCTAAAAATTCTCACCTTAATAAATTTACCCCTAAGAATCTTGTCTGTCTGAATTTTAAACACGCTTGACATCGCACTGACACGAGTGAGTTTGTGTAAAACAAACTCACAAATTTACGAAGAATCGTGTTGAACTGAATCGTGTTTTCCAATGGTGCATGCATACGTGTTTGCAAGTGTGTGTGTTCAGTCGTATTTGGACTGAACACAATAGAAGTGTGTATCAGCAGCATGTGACCTGTGCATGCTTCTGTGTGTAATAAAAGCATTAAATTGCTACATTGCTATATTAAAAGCATTCACACCCCCGTGGTGCCTAGAGAAGAGAAGAGGACCAACTGACGCCTAGGATGCCTACAAGACAAGGATGACCAACTGGCACCAGGGAGTAGGTAAGTATGTGATTTGAGTGGGTGTGAGTGTGAGTGCGGGTGAGTGAGTGGTTATGTAATAAAATAATAAAACATTTGGTGTGTGCATACTGTCATTATTTTAATACTTCTTTTACATGGTGACTATAGGTACCAGTGGGCACTTAATGCCTGGGCTTGCTGGCATTGTGATTCTCCAAGTGCCAGCAAGCAGGGCAGGCTTGCTGGGACCTCTAGTCCCACAGTAAAGGACAATATTAGTTTAAATCTAAATTTTACACACATCAACCCCGCACCCAGCTCCCAGGTGTGCGGGGGATAGCCCAGGCCTGGGGTATACTCGGGAGGAGGACCCCTTTATTGGGGGGGTTCCCACCTCCTGAGGACTCCCCAGCCTGAGCTTACTAGTTGGGGATTGGTTAATGCTTTGGCTGGGGGATCCTGGCTGTGGCATTACCCTCCGCTAGTTGAGCCAGGTGCTTGTTTCAGGGAAATACAGGGAATCCCTTGTTTCCTCGTACTTTCTGACCCAGGACCGTTTCAAAAAGCCCGATGCTGGTTCATGGAAATACGAGGGACCGCTATGCATTTATTTGCTCATAATTCCTGAACCAGGGCTGGTTACATTTAACTATTTAATGTCTTTATTGCACTCAGAAGCATGCACAGGTTACACTGATTGTGCATACTTCTGCTAAACACACTGGAGGGAGTCTATTTTTAACTTTTATTTTGTCCCAAGTTTTCTTCAGTTACGATCGTGTTAGACACAATTCTTGGTAAATTCCTGTGTTGTATTCCTGTCCATGTAAAGTACTTGCGAGTTTGGCCAATTTTGTATTTACTTTTATTTGTATTTTCACCTGTGTTTTTCAGAGAGATTCGTGTTTTGTTATCTGTGCTTGCCTTTAGTAAATCTCCGTGTTTGAAAACCAGGGCCAACTCGCTTGTGAATGGCATCTCGGGCATACATGATTCTTAATAAATTTACCCTTATTAGTCTATTTTTTTTTAAAACTTAACAAATGGGATGATGAAACTTATTAAACTTTGATCATAGGTTTACAGAACATGAAGATCACATTTGTAGAAGAACATCTGTTGATGAGTGAAGATATTTCTAGTGAGCACTGATACATCTCATTTTGAGGGCAGTGCAGAAACTAATATGTAGAGAGAAGATATTGTGATGAGATGATAACTAAATAGGACACTGTGTTACAGACATTCCTTGCTGTTTGCAGTGGGTTGGGTACGGGATGCCGATGCTCGGGATCCCGGCAGTCAGAATCCCTACGCCGGCATCCCGACATGGTTAGGATACCGACACCTTTCGGTTAACATCCTATCCCTACCCCTGAACCTAACCCTCCCTCCCGCGGTATATCCCTAACCCCCCCCCCTCGCAGCCTAACCCTATCCCTCCCCCTAGTGCCTAACCCTAACCCTCCCCCTAACCCCAATACATGCCGACGGGATGCTGGCGGTTGAGATGCTGGTGCCGGGATTCTGACTGGTGTCAGTATTCCTGCAGCGGCATTCTGAGCACCGACACCCTAACGGCCGTGGTATAAACTACATCCCATTGAAGTGGCATGTGTCTTAAAAAAAATTTTCATTTTGCACCAGTTCAAACCTTATTTTCTTCAGGGTTTAATCCACACTTATATAGTATATGTCAAAGCAAGTGTCACCTGTGACCAGCCAGTTGATATCCAATTTTTACCATAATTTGATGAAATAATTAGATTATAAATACAGTACAATCTGCTTCATGCTCACTAATAAATAAGAATTCTCACCTGTCCATATTCCCAGCTTCTTTTCTTAATATTGGTAATTTCTCCATTGAAAATGACACCAACATCATTCATGACATATTCTTCTATTTCCCTCTCATCATCCATGTAAACAGCATCTTCTACTCATAGTAACACAGGTGTTAGTTTAAAGTGGTTGCTGTCTATTCATAAACATACAATTGTAGTGATGCAGGCTTTCAGTTTATATTTTTATATTTTTATATATTTATATTTTTAACCAGAACCCTTTAGTTGCTTTTTAAAATAGTTAATTAATAGATCATTAGATACATACTTACATAGGTCCTCATTAAGAGATGTACACTATTCTGATATTTACTCAGTTGAGCGATTATCGGTTGACTACACATGCATCACGTTCGCACTGCCCATGTGCCCAGGTACCTATGCGATGCTACTTGCAGAGAGGATTTTGTCGCAAAGAGATTGACAGTCAGGGGGAGGTAATGGAGACAACAAATGCAGACGTGTCTTAGCCATTTTTTCGTGTGTGTCATAGCCTGGGTCTGCGATCCCATATGCAGATAAAGTAGCTCAGACTCAGTTCAGGTGGCCATTCTGCGTGACCATAGGGCTACTCAGATGGATGACAATCCAATGATCTGCGATGGCAGCTGCGTATTTGTACACACTTGCTTGGGTTTGCGAAGCACAGGTCGGTGTCTCAATACATTTCCAGCCGGCTATCGCAGCTGCAAATGCATTAGCGTATATGTCTGTATCAGGTCCAAAGTTAATACACACACATAGGGTTATGTAAAACTCACACCTCTATATTATATACACATATATATTTTTTTTTTCTGTTTTGATGATGTGTATATATATTTGATGTCTGGGCCATGTCTATGGCTCTATATAAAGTGTTGAGGTATTTGTATGTAAACAAATGGGCATCCTTGCCCTGTGCTGGCACCTTGATGGTTAAAATCTTGGTTGTTTTGATCTGATGCACTCTGTCAGGGAGAGCGGCCATTTGATTCATTAGTGGCTCAGTACAGTACAATGTTGTAGGCAGGGCCGGATTAAGCCTTCGGGGGGCCCGGGGCACTTAAAAAAGGTTCTACTTCCCCTCTTGTCAGCAACACCCCTCTGGCTGTGCCAGATGAGCGCCTCCTATGTGAGTCCCTCCCCCTGCACCTCCATGAGGCAGCCGCTAGAAGAAAGTGAGGCTTTCCAGTTCTCATAGTATTTGGTTCAAATAGCTTTGGGTGCCGGGGTGCAAATAGACGGTTAATCTCTTTGGGTAGTGAGGGTGGGAATGATCTGATGGATGCTGATAATGTTACGTAATAGCTTTATAGTAAATAGAGTATGTCAAAATAGGCCAAGATCAGTATAGGGTTGCAAGATAGATATTGCAGGTCAAACTTGAGAAACCACAGATAGAGATTAATTATGAAGATGAAAAGAAATGAGGTACAGAGATGGTAATAGCATGAGAGGTATTAATGGGGTATCCACTTAGCGATTTGAGCAAGTGATTGCACAATAACGACATTGTTATCGTAATCGCGCATGCATCGGGCAGTTTAGGTAGGAAAACGACCAGCGATGCGCGTGCCCGCTGGTCATTTCCGACATCTATCATCACTCGTACATGCTGGTCAACCTGACGATCCCGTCAGGTTCAGCATGTGCGTGGATGGTGGATGTGCCTAGACTGAACGTTCAGTGTAGGCACATCACTAAACATGGAAACGACAGCACGATTACAATGTCGTAATCGTGCTGTCGTTTCCATGTCTACTAGTGGATACGCGGCTTTAGCTAGCTGCTCCCAGCAGGGGTGTTGGGTCAGTGGGTGCAGACAATGTTCAGGTCTCTGTGGCTGCAGCCTTTGGCACACAGTATATAAACTGTATAAAGGAGACTGATTCCTCCTGCTCTGATGGATTTATTAGGAGAGCTGCTCTTGCTGAGGCCAAAGGTGCAACATGTGACTGAGGAATCTGTTATTTCAGCTCTTTAGCACCAAGAAGAATCCTCCCTCCAGTCTCTCAACCTCTCCTCCTGGTGTGCAGTGGCTGTAAATTTCTGTTATCAAAACAGTTAGAGCCCTTATCTCCCACCTTCAAGGACTCTGGGCCTCATTCAGAGGCGGTCGGAGGATGCAAGCGGTCGCTCAGAAACTGGGCGGCCACTTGCATCCTGACCGCCTGCCTCTGTTGCGGTCGTTAGGCTGTGGGTTAACACCCACAGCTCTAACGACCGCTCCGGTGATGGTCGCGATGGTCTCTGACCATCGGGGCTTACGACGAGACCCTAGGGTAGGGTCTCCCTTGTCGTAAGACCCGGAGAGCTTCTGGCTCTGTCTGAGCCGGAAGCTCTCCACTGACATCATTAGTGATGTCAGTGGGGCCTCCCCCAAATGGCAGGCATTCCCATAGGAACGCCTCCGTTTGGACTGCCAACCCCCCGGCCCGCCTTCCAAACGGGGCGAGCTGTCAATCAACATCGACAGCTCGCCCCCTTTGGATCGAGACCGGCTACGACCGGCACTGTCGGTCGTAGCGGGTCTCACACATGCGCATGCCGGCGCCGTCGTGCGCATGCTCTGTGGGTGCCATCATCCCGGTCCGAGCGCATCGGCGCTAACGACCGGGTCTGAATGACCCCCTCTCTCTCTCCCCCACTATGCCAATTTGTTTCTCCCTTTGTTCTGCACTATCCTGAGCTGTGTGTGCTGTCAGGCTACAGTGAAAAAGTTGCCACTTTTACTACTGTACCTTATAGCTCTCATATGCCATCAGATTGGCATCTGCAGCTCTGTTCACGCTCCTTGCATGGATGGATCACTGTGCCTGTGCGGAGCAGAGAGTGAGGGGAAGGCAGGAGAGCACAGTAGTCTCTGTTGTCTCCTCCCCTTCCCCTGTCATGTTGTGGAGCTGCAGCTTGATGGTGACTGACAGTACTGTACAGTAAGCGCTGCTGATTGGTCAGAGAGGGCATCTGCTCCCAGCAGCAGCATGTTCCACTCAGCTGACTTTCCTGGCCTGGCTGTAACCCCCTCCCCTTCATCATCACTGAAATGACGGACTCCTAGACAAATAGGCAGAAGTCCGCAGCCATTTGAAATAAAACAAAAACACAGATTCGGCAGGAGGCCCCCAGAGAGAGGGGTCCCGGGGGTACTCGCCCCCTGTGCCCCCCCTTAATCCGGTACTGGTTATAGGTGCTCATGCTGGTTTGACCATGATACTATAGTTATTTTGAACTGAGTGTTACAGTATATAATTAGAATATTAGATGCTCCTTCCTGAGGGGGAGCAGCCTCCGATCGGTGCCCAATTTGTTTACTTATGCTTCTCAGGCACATCAGCTGGTCTGAACAGGAACAGGAAGTTAGGTCACTGGCAAGCTCAGTTTCTGATTGTGAATCCATGTGCAAATTGAGAAGCAAAATGTTGACATGTAAAGTATTCATGTGCCAAAAAATATCTGTTATCTCTATGTGAAATGGTGTGTGCCCATCTTGATTTATGTCTGCCTCATACACATATAATTTTGCACAATTGTGAACAGAGGCAGACAGTGATGATGATGGCACCAACACAAGCAAACTGCTGACACTGATAGCCGGTGCTTTCTTTGTTGTCAGGGAATAAATATATTTTGTTTTTGTGTTCACCTTGACTAACTCTATATTCGTCTTTTAACAATCATTAATGAATCATATTTTTGGAGCTACTGAGGTACTTCTTTTCACACTACTAAATCAAACAGTATTAATTAATGTAATATATGGCTAATAAAGGAATTATACATTTTTCCATGTACCTAATTTTTTTAGAACAGTTTTGCTGACATCAAGTCCTAGAATACAGACTGATAAGACTTTAATACATCACAGGACATTGTTTTACATTTGGCACCCAAAGCAATAACTGAAATGTAAGAATTTCATCATCAAAATAAGTTTGCATTAGCAATAACCCAGTGACTCTAAAAGTAACTTTATAAAAACAAATATTTGGAACAAACAAAGTTATGTACCATAATATAAACAGTTAAACTATGATAAGTTTATTTATATTTATTAAAGTTGTCCTGTGTAAAGAGTTTAAGTGTTGAGTAAGTAAATGTCCTAGCCGCTGTTGCTTACCTTTACACCAAGGATTGAAGAGAATATAGGTGTCTGTGTTAGAGTTTCTAGGTGTCCTCCGTATCTCATAAGAGGTTAACACAGCAATATACATGCGGAATTTGCCTATGATGCAGTCAGGTGCTGATAATATGCTCAAAGTAATGGAGTTGCTTTCCTCAAGAATGATTTTTGCTCCCCATTTTCCTGCTTCTAGGTTGTCCACAATAGGGATTGGTATGTATGTACCTTTGCTTTGTTGTGGGTAGCGACCTGAATAAGACAAAAACACAAAAACAGTTAGGCATTGCCTTGTGGATTAAAGCAGAAGATAATGTAAACTTGACAATTTTTGTTAAATTTTTCTATAACCTTAGTATGTTCTACATGGCTTTAACTAAAGGCCTGTTTGAAATGTTCTGCAAGAAAACAGTAGTTAGACGTGTTATTTTTCCATTGTTTGTAAGAACTCACATCCCATCATGGTGGCTCACTTAAAGCCTAATTCAGAGGTGGACGCAGACGCTGTTGTGTCCTTTGGCGGTTGCCTGTGACTTTATGCAAATGCCACTACAAAGTGCTTGCCTGGTGTACACCCATGTCTATGAATGTGCAAGGACTGAGATGCCCACTTTTGTGCGAGTGTAGATGCTCTAATACCTCCTGGTGCATCTTTAGACACCACCATCGGTTACACAATCGAAACTTGCATAAGTTCTATGACGTGCAGATTTTCACACACGAATAACATGCTCATAAGATGGACCAGTCACCGCCCAGGAATGCCCATTTCTGATACCATGCACCTCATCACAACTGCGCTTTGGGTGTACACACTGTGTAATGCATGCACTGTACTCGTTTTTATGGATTTTTGCGCATGCACAGTAGCATATAATCGTTTAACACCATGAACATCGGCATTGCGTGTGAGTCTGAATCAGGTCCTTAATGTTATGTAGGCTTTCCCTTGTTTTATATTTTTTTATATTTTGGTTCCCTTCCTGTCTAATTAGTTTAGGACATTCTTAGTCCTTGTCCAAGTAAAGGCAATGTCACTACAGCAATTTCTTGCAATGTTTAACTAATTGAACTTCTGATTTCACTACTGATTGTAGAACTAGTCATGAGCCTTATTTACTACTATAATTAGCTGTTATAGCTGAATGCTGTTCAAAAGGACTGAAAAATAAAAATGTTCTGTGGATACAGCAAAATTGCAAAATATCCTATTTTGATGTATAGTAAAGGAAAAGGAACGGTGCCTATGGCTCACTAGTTTGGTTGTTGAACAGTTTATAAACTCTTCTTCCCTATTCTGTCTTGGGTACTTGCTACATCTGTATTGTGATGAGTACCACTATTCAAGGACAAAATAAAGAGATACTAACGGGCAAGAAAGGATTTTCACACAAAAGTGTTAGTTCATTGATTGACTAGGTTCCCAGGTTCAGTTAGCAGCTGGCAAGCATTTAATACGGAATATCACCTGACATGCACAAGTGCGACAGAGGTCCACCTCTGCACAGTGCAATATCAGTGTACCACTGTGCTGGCATCCAAGTCATTCTTACTTGTAGGCCATAAGAAGGACTGTGGGAGAGCTGCATAGTCAGGTCTCCGAATTAGAGCACAAATGGTTCTTATGAAGGTAAAAGACAGGCTGATCCTCGGTACATGAATATATATTAATGAGGTGTATTAACTAAAGTGCGGGTTTCTAAAGGTGGAGATGTTGCCCATAGCAACCAATCAGATTCTATTTATCTAGCACCCTTTAGAAGATAATATCTTGAATCTGATTGGTTGCTTCATAACATCTCCACTTCTGTAAACCCGCACTTTAGTAAATATACCCCATAGTCCTTATGCTGGAATAAAGCACAGAAAGCTACTAAAGATGGGGGTGAGGCAGTAGTTACTCTAATATTGGCAGGGCACTGAAGAAACAAATTCCTCAGGGAGGCTGTCATGATAATAGCCTGACCAGGAATCAGAGACATAGAAATAGAATTTACTGGTGTCCCAAATGCCTGTTTTCTTGTCACTCATCACGTTCCTAAATAATCCCACGAAAGATTACTGTACATGTCAAAATGTCTAAATATTGGTTCCTGCCATGTTGTTAATCTGTTTGATCTCAGTTTTTTTTCATTAAAAATGTATCCATTAGATGATATAATGAACGATTGAACGATAATGATATCATTATCGTTCATTATATTGTGCAGTAGACATTGAGCTCACACTGAACAATATATCGATTAGTGTCGGCACCCTCCCTCATCCCCGAACCTGCGCAACCTGACAATATAGTCAGGTTGGACAGTAGGTTCGGGTGATGAGAGACGTAGTCAACGACCAGCGAGTGCGCGCATCGCTGGTCGTTGACGGCATATCCACTGCACGATATAATGAACGATTGAAGAAAAATTATATCGTTATCGTTCAATCGTTCATTATTTTGTCTAGTGGATACGCGGCATAATACAAAAGAAAAAACATCAGCAGACAAGTAATGATAACATTATGGTAGGACATTTACATTATAAATCGTATAACAGGCACATTCCAGAAGAGAGGGAAAAAAAATTATGTGGACGTGTTATCACAGATTCAAAAATCAGTATTTAATCAGCTTAAGGGAAGTATATGATATATAGCATGCCAGTTCAGACTTCTTAATTTTACAAGATGGCTTAGTTAATACTTAATGTTGCTCATCACGTATTACATCTAAGAATTGAGCCAAAGGTTATTCCTGAGCACCTGAGAAGATGGCACTGGTTGTTTCCGTTGTCCACTAGATGATAGTGGCAGCCAAAGGATTATGTCTAATTGTAATATAATGATGGCATAGGTTTGTAGGCAACTGGGGAGGCAAGACAAAAGTGTTTCAGAGAAAAGGGGATACATATATATTGTTGTTGTCTATATATATATATATATATATATTGATATACTTGACCTCTAACCAAAGACCAAAATATTAACAATTTTAGGCACTCACATAATATAAGGAACCAGATCATAAACTATCCACTCCAACATTGGTTCGAGGCGATGGAGCCAATGTAGCCTAGTAGGCACATAGTGCCACCTCTATAGAAGCTTATTTAAATGTTGGCTGTGTTGTTCCACTCTTCTCCATTAAAAGTCTCCACCAGACCTGCTTCCCATGTTCGCTCACGGTGATCTTTGGACAACGAACTTGGGACAGTTAGTTTGTTATATTATATAATAATGAGATTAGGCTTATTGATGAAGCCTACTGGAAATCTATGGATTGTTTGATCCACTTTAATCACGCTGAGGAGATTTTTGTGTTTCGTTGGCTACCTCTCGGGCAAGGAGATGTTTGCTAGAAAATAACTGTTTGCTTTTAAGGCTTTAGGTTAATCCAAAGTTTTAATATATTTTTTTATTAGTATAATTATTATTATTATTCATAACCATAATAATAATATGCCAATGATCTGTACATTCGCCATAAGGAACCTGTACAGATAGGTATATCTTCTTGCCACATATTGGACATATTCAGACATTAGTTTCATATCTTTGTATGTAACAGTATATACATTAATGTACTGGAAAAATATTGAGTTACATTCAATACTTAAAGTATTTTTAGAAGCACATTACAGTGGATCTTCACGGTCGGCAGCTATTTCTTTTATCATTATATTGGGTAAATTAACAAATGCACATGACACTAATCAATTATAATGGATTTTAAGCATTCCTGTTACATAATGTAACCTAAAAATAGCTTAAAACATTATATACATCACTCCCTCCTGAAATCATCATTATGAATTAGATTATATAGACAATTTGTTGATAAAAGAGATGAATCTGAAAGAAATATGATATTGCCACATGAAATAGACTGTTTTTATGAATAAAAATAAAATAATAAACTGACTTGCAGATATATAACATATAAACTTTTTAGTACAGTGGAAAGTTGTGCTATTAGAACTCAATAAAATGTGTAAATTAGGAAAAAAAAAATTAAATCTGTATAGTGTGTGTAAAATATACACATAGCTCATAACCTTGACACAACCTTATTAGCTCTAAGTAGACAATCCCTTGAAATAATGTTATATACAGCTGTCAGTTTAATACTGAATGCTTCAGATACTTTGTCTATGTTACCACCATTTTTGGGGATTTTATCGGGCTATTATTATTATATTATTTTGTATTTTATTTTTGTTACCTGAGCTCACAATTTCATCACTTAATGATTATTTTATTGCTTGTTAAAATAAACAAAACATTTATATTTAGCATGCGCTTACAGTAAAGGCCCCCATACATGGTACAATTTTTTAAACTATATGGCTGTTTACGACCGATTGGAATGACATATCGTTTTAAAAGTGCTGTGTATGGGCATAATAACGATGCCGACATGCGCTCCCACTGGCGTTGATCGTGGTCCCTGATCTATTCAACATGCAGAAAGATCTCGACCTGTCTTTCACGAATAGACACCCCTCGCTCCGTGTGTATGCACGATGAGCGATTTATCATCACTTTTCCTGGCCATTCCTCTCCACCATTTTGTGCCAGCCGTCAAAGAGATAGAAGATGCATTGTGAGGAAATTTGCTGCCAAAAGATATATCGTTAATGATTTGCAGTCGTTAGCAACCCATCTATATTGTTTGATCATTTGTACAATCAGGAGTTCAAGGGAAATCGCTAACGAGATTAGATCATTGCCTACATTGTACCATGTGTACCAAGCTTTAGTACTTGGCTTTTAAATTGTACTTCATTTTTCCTGAATATTCACATGATTTCTTGATTATATACATAGGGCCGTATTCAATTAGCGGCAAAAACAGCGTTTTTTTCACCTTAGGTAAAAATGTCAATTTTTTTGCCAAAAAACTGCAATATTTTCTGCAAAAAACAGGCGAAAACACAATTGGTGAAAAAAAACTGGAGATAAGTTTTCTCCATTCCAGACCAGGTGAAGAAAAATGCAAAATCCCTATTTTTGGCTAAAATGTGGGTATTTCTTTCAGAACGCTTTGGACACCCCCTTAATGATAAATGACCCCCAAAAAATTTTGTGAGTTTGTGAGCGAAAAACGGCCACGCAAATTTTGGCTAAAAAAAATAATGTTGAAAATGGTTTTAATGTATTGTGTCTAATTTTTGGGGGGGGACGGTATGGATGTGTGAAGTATTTCAAACATCGCACACGGTCGCAGCAGGTTTTTTTTACGTTTTTTAAAATTGCGTTTGTACTACACGAAAATATGCTTGCACCCATTTTAACGTACCCCCAATTTACGTGGAACAGTAATTTCCTGGAAAAAAACTTGCTTCCTATCATTTTCAACATTTTTCATTTTTTTTCACCCAAAATTGCGCGGTCCTTTTTTGCCAAAGTGATGAACTTACTAAATTTTTTGGGGGTAATTTATCATTAGGGGGGGTGTCCAAAGGGTTCTGAAAGAATTCTCCAAATTTTTAGCCAAAAATAGAGATTTTGCATTTTTTTTTCGCCTGGTCTGGAATGGAGAAAACTTAAATCCAGTTTTTTTTCGCCAATTGAGTTTTCGCCTGTTTTTTGGCAAAAAAATCTCTGTGTCTTAGCAAAAAAATTCCCGTTTCGCCTATGGCGAAAAACTGTAGTTTTCACCGCTAATTGAATACAGCCAGGGCCGGATTTCCCACCAGGCAACCTAGGCGCTCGCCTAGGACCTGGCGGGATCCAAGAGGCCCGTGGGCAGGCCCCTTTGGCCTAAGAAATCTGCCTTGTCAAAATGCTCCCAGAGGAGCACAGTGCGCGTCATGACGTCACACGGTACCACCTACTTTTCAGGGCGTCTCGCTGCCTGCTCTCACAGAGTGACTGTGTATAGCATTGGGGAGGAGGAGGGTCACCTGGTCTGCCGCCCAGCTTCAGCTAGCTCCGGAGTCCGGACCACATAGTTACCCATCTGTACTGGAACAATATGGGCGGAGCCAATACAACAAGCTCCGCACCCAAATCGTGGCATTATATCGTGAGGGGGCGGAGCATAATGAAGCGTGTCTGGACTGTCTAGTGTCTGCCCCATTAGCAACCTGCATTGTTGAGTGTAAGTAATTTATGTATGTGTACTCTTTTAGTGTGTGTGTATGTATTCATGTGTTAGTGTCTATGTATGTTATTGTGTATATGTGTTAGTGTGTATATACTGTGTATATTTTAGTGTATGTGTATGTATGTATTCATGTGTTAGTGTCTATGTATGTTATTGTGTATATGTGTTAGTGTGTGTATACTGTGTATATTTTAGTGTATGTGTATGTATGTATTCATGTGTTAGTGTCCATGTATGTTATTGTGTATATGTGTTAGTGTGTATATACTGTGTATATTTTAGTGTATGTGTATGTATGTATTCATGTGTTAGTGTCTATGTATGTTATTGTGTATATGTGTTAGTGTGTGTATACTGTGTATATTTTAGTGTATGTGTATGTATGTATTCATGTGTTAGTGTCTATGTATGTTATTGTTTATACTGTGTATATTTTAGTGTATGTGTTATGTGTATGTATGTGTACTATTTTAGCGTGTGTATGTATGTATTCATGTGTTAGTGTCTATGTACTGTATGTTATTGTGTATATGTGTTAGTGTGTGTATACTGTGTATATTTTAGTATATATGTATGTGTTATGTGTATGTATGTGTTAATTTGTATATATGTGTGTGTAGACTGTGTCAATGTGTATGTTATATATTATGTATATATGTGTGTGTGTATATATAATATATATATATACTGTATATATTTAGATTTAGAAACCCACCCAGGAAAATCCTGCATTTGCCCCTGGGCCTCGGCCTGCCCCAGTATGCACATCCACCTCTGCACAGCGCCAGTGCCAGGCTTGCTACCGCACACCAGCAGCACGCAGAGGCCAGAGGGACAGGCAGAGCTTCAAAAGGGAAGGACAGCAGCCAGCTAGGTAGGGTACTGTATTAGGGTGGGTACACAACTGAGCGACCAGCAATCGTGCCGATGTTCAGGGCAATTTGCATTACACGATTTAATGAACGATGGAACAATCACTTGTTCCGTCCTTCATTAATATGTATGGCACCGTATGTGATATCGTGTGATTAGCTGTGCAGCACAACCAATGACACGATATCGCATTGCGACCGCGGGAGCGCGCAATTCGGGCAAAAACACTGCACGATATTTCCGATTTGTCATTCCGATTTAGTGAAATCGGGCCGATATAGTGCAAGTGCGTAGCCGGCCTTATTCTGAAATTACTCCGTAATCGCTCAGCCCATAATTAATAGCTATTCAATTTTAATCAGATTGCACAACATAAAAACTACATAAATCAACCTATAGTACTACTATAGATTGATTTATGTTGTTTTTATGTTGTGCAATCTGATTTAAAATTGAATAGTTAATAATTATGGGCTGAGCGATTATCGGTAGACTGTGTACTCATCGTGATTGCGCTGCACACACGCCAAGGTATAGTGTTAAGGATTATTTGAGGGAGGGGGCCCAAAACTGGTATTTTGCCAAGGCCCCATTAGGTCTAAATCCGGCTCTGAATACAGCCCAAAGTCTTTAATGTTTCTCTATATTGTGCGTGTATATATATATATATATATATATATATATATTAGGGGTGTGCACCGGCCACTTTTAGTGTTTTGGTTTTGGATCTGGATCTTTCTTCGTGTTTTGGATCTGGATTGGTTTTGCCAAAACCACCCTTCCGTGTTTTGGATCTGTATTTTTTTGAAAAAAAGCATAAAAACAGCTAAAATCACAGAATTTGTGGGTTTTTCTGCTCCTATGCTATTATTAACCTCAATAACCTTAATTTCCACTCATTTCCAGTCTATTCTGAACACCTCACACCTCACAATAGTGTTTTTATGTCCAAAAGGTTGCACCAAGGTAGTTGGATGACTATGCTAAGCGAAACGAGTGGGCGGCACAAACACGTGTCCCATCTAGGAGTGACACTGCAGTGGCAGACAGGATGGCAGTTTGAAAAACTAGGCCCCAAACAGTACATAATGCAAAGAAAAAAAGAGGTGCAAGATGGAATTGTCCTTGGGCCCTCTCACCCACCCTTATGTTGTATAAACAGGACATGCACACTTTAGCAAACCAATCATTTCAGCGCCACGACTATGGCAGAAATGATTGGTTCATTTGGGCCCCCACAAAACAAGCTGGCAATTGATCTGTCCCTGCACAAACTGGCTCTACAGAGGCAAGATGATGTCCTCATCCTCCTCATTCACCGATTCCTCACCCTCTTCAGTGTTGTGTACATCCTCATCCACACAGAGTATTAATTCGTCCCCGCTGGAATCCACCACCACAGGTCCCTCTGTACGTTCTGGAGGCTGGTCTCCCTGGAAGAGTTGATAATTAATTTTTATGAACATCATCTTCTCCACGTTTTGTGGAAGCAACCTCCTAAGCCTTTCGCTGACAAGGTTCCCGGCTGCAGTAAATACTCTTTCGGAGTACACACTGGAGGGGGGGCAACTCAGGTAAAATAGAGCCAGTTTGTACAGGGGCCTCCAAATTGCCTCTTTTTCCTGCCAGTACAGGTACGGACTGTCTGACATGCCTACTTGGATGCTGTCACCGATGTAATCCTCCACCATTCTGTCAATGGTGACAGTATCATATGCAGTGACAGTAGACATGTCAGAAATTGTTGCCAGGTCCTTCAGTCCGGACCAGATGTCCAAACTTGGTCCTGCCTGCCCTGCATCACCACCAACGAGTTGCTTAGGATACCTAAGTTTTTTTCTGGCAGCCCCAGTGGCGGGAGAAAATGAAGAAGGAGCTGTTGACGTGTCACGTTCCACTTCAGCTGACAGTGTTTTCACCGTCTTTGCACCTCTGCAGGCTTGTGTCGGCCGGAAAGAGAGATACCACATAGGCTTTAAACCTAGGGTCGAGCACGGTGGCCAAAATGTAGTGGTCTGATTTGAACAGATTGACCACCCTGGAATCCTGGCAAAGCGAACGAAGCGCTTCATCCACAAGTCCCACATGCCAAGCGGAATCGCTCCATCTTAGCTCCTCCTTCACTTTCTCCAGCTGCTTCTGCAAAAGCCTGATGAATGACCTGACTCAAGCTGGCAGTGTCTGAACTGACTTCACGTGTGGCAAGTTTGAAGGGCTGGAGAACCTTGCACAACACGGAAATCATTCTCCACTGCGCTTGAATCAGGTGCATACCCCCTCCTTTGCCTATGTCATAGGTGGATGTATAGGCTTGAATGGCCTTTTGCTGCTCCTCCATCCTCTGAGGCATATAGAGGGTTGAGTTCCACCGCGTCACAACCTATTGCTTCAGGTGATGGCGGGGCAGGTTCAAGAGTGTTTTCTGGCGCTCCAGTCTTCAGCACGCAGTCGCTGAATGGCAAAAGTGGGCAGAAATTTTTTGGGCCACCCAAAGCGTCTCCTGCACGCCCCTGTCTCTTTTCCGAAAATTCTGCACCACCAAGTTTATTGTGTGAGCAAAACATGGGACGTGCTGGAATTTGCCCAGATGTAATGCCCGCACAATATTGGTGGCGTTGTCAGATATCACAAATCCCCAGGAGAGTCTAAGTGGGGTAAGCCACCGGGCAATGATTTCCCTCAGTTTCTCTAAGAGGTTGTCAGCAGTGTGCCTCTTACTGAAACTGGTGATACACAGCGTAGCCTGCCTTTGAACGAGCTGGCGTTTCTAAGATGCTGCTACTGGTGACGCTGCTGTTGTTGCTGCGTAAGGTGATACATTTACCCAGTGGGCTGTCACAGTCATATAGTCCTTAGTTTGCCCTGTACCACTTGTCCGCATGTCCGTGGTTAAGTGGACATTGGGTACAACCGCATTTTCCAGGACACTGAGGACACTTTTTCTGACATCTCTGTACAGTCTCGGTATCGCCTGCCTAGTGAAGTGGAATCTAGATGGGATTTGGAACCGGGGACACACTACCTCCATCAATTGTCTAAATCCCATTGCCCTAATGGCGGATACCGGACGCACGTCTAACACCAACATAGCAGTCAAGGCCTCAGTTATCCGTTTTGCTTCAGGATGACTGCTGTCGTACTTCATCCTCCTCGCTAAGGACTGTTGGAGGGTCAATTGTTTAGTAAAAGTAGTGGTGTTCCTACTTTCTCTCTGGGATGATGAACGACTCAGAGCAGCAGCAACAGCAGCAGTGGCAGCAGTAGGCGTAGCAATGCAGGATCCTCCGGAGGAATCCCGGATAGGAGAGTCAGTCATGCCAGTGACATGGTCTGCAGGACTACTTCAGATCCTGACTAAGGAGGAAATTGATGAGGAGGGAGTTGACGGTGTGGTTTGCAGGCGCTTGGATACAACAGGACAACGGGATTTAGGTGTCCCTGGACTGCTTACGGTCTTAGCCAAAGTTTCTGAACTTGACAGTAACTTTTTATGAACGTGCTGCAGGTGCAATATAAGGGAGGATGTTCCTAGGTGGTTAACTTCCCTACCCCTACTTATTTCACCTTTACATATGGTACATATGGCAAGACAGTTGTTGTCCGGACTTGGATAGAAATATTGCCAGACCAAAGAGGTGGAATGTTTGGTCTTCTGCCCAGGCATGACCGTGATGGGCTTTTTCATCCCACGGACAACAACTGTCTCCCCCGGAGCCTGATTTAAACAAACCACATCACCATCAGAATCCTCCTCGCCAACTTCCTCCTCAGCGCCAGCTACACCAGTATCCTCATCCTGTTGTACTTCAACAGTGACATCTTCAATTTGCATATCAGCAAGTGGACTGTTGGTGCTCCTTTCAGCACTTGCAGGGGGCGTGCAAATGGTGGAAAGAGCCACCTCTTCCCGTCCAGTGCTGGGAAGGTCAGGCATCGCAACCGCCACCACACTTGGACTCTCCTTGGGGATTTGTGATATCTTCTTAGAACGCACAGTTCTTCACTGTGCTTTTGCCAACTTAACTCATTTGATTTTTTTAGCGGGAGGAGGGCTTCCATCATCATGTGAAGCTGAACCACTAGTCATGAACATAGGGAAAGACCTTAGCCGTTCCTTGCCACTCCGTGTCGTAAAAGGCATATTGGCAAATTTACTTTTCTCCTCAGATGAATTAAATGGTTTTATTAAGGTCATTTTCCTGAACTTTGTCATTTGGGATTGTATGTGCCCTCTCCTATGACATTGGGCATCGGCCTTGGCAGACGACGTTGATGGCATGTTATCATCTATGTCATGACTAGTGGCAGCAGCTTCAGCACTAGGAGGAAGTGGTTCTTGATCTTTCCCTATTTTATTTTTATCGGAGAAAGTTTGGTCCTCCATTTATGTTATATTGATATATAAGTGTGGCTAAGGCGCACACAAACACAGAAAATAATATTTTATTTTTGTTGGAGACTAGTGCACTTTGTGGGTTTCACCACCCTTTAAGAAATGAGCCAGCCGGCTCTTTACTTATGGGACACAGGCGCACACTTGGCGCTGCTCCTTTGTTGATTCACGTGCATCTACAGTGCAGACAATTCACAAAGAAAGAAAAAAAAGGAGAATTTTTTATTTTTTGTGGTGCACACTTTGAGGGTTACACCACTCTTTAACAGACAGATGCACGCTTGGCGCTGCTGCTTTGAGGATGCACGTACAGTGCAGACAATTCACAAACACAAAAGAAAATGTTTTATTTTTGTTGGAGCCCACTTTTGGGGTTACATCACCCTTTAACAGACAGATGCACGCTTGTCGCTGCTGCTTTGAGGATGCAGGGCTCTGAATCCACCTCCTCTTTGCTACCTTTCTCAGTTGGAGTACCACAAGGTTCAGTCTTAGGTGTGCTGCTTTTCTCAATCTATACCACATCCCGTGGAAAACTTATCAGCTCTTTTGGATTTCAGTGTAATCTGTATGCGGATGATACTCAAATCTACCTATTCTCCCCAGATTTGTTGCCATCTATAGTGGTCTGAGTTACTGAATGTCTTTCTGCCATTTTATCTTGGAGGTCATCTCGTCCCTTCAAACGTAATCTTTTCAAAACAGAATTAATAATATTTCCATCGGCCAATAGTTTCTGAACTGTCTTTTGTTTCCCACATTCAATATGTTTCTAAATCATGTTACATACATCTAAAAACATATCCAGAATCCAACCATATCTTACACAGGGCACTTCAAAAACTGTATTCATGCACTCATTATCTCCCGCATTGATTATTGCAATAGTCTCCTTACTGGTCTCCCCCCAAAACAGACTCTCACCACTACAATTAATTTTCAATGCAGCTGAAAGGCTGTTCTTCAACGCTAAATGTTCATTGTTTCCTGCTCTTCTCTGTCAATCCCTCCATTGGTTACTTGCATTCTACCGAATTCAATATAAAAAACTTTTACTCACACATAAGGCTATTAACCAAACTTTACCAACATACATCTCTTAGCTTATCTCAAAATATCTCTCAATCCAACCTCTCTATTCTGTACAAGCTCTGTGCCTCTCATCCACATGCATCACCTGCTCCCATTCATGGTTATGGGATTTTTTCACTCTGTAGAATTCCTTCCCATGCACAATAAGACTTTCCTCTAGTCTCTAAACCTTCAAGTTTTCCCTGAAAACTCACGTCTTGAGACAAGCTTATCAAATCTTTAAAACACCCACATAACCTTCATAAGCTATCCTACCCAATTACATCCCCTCTATACAGTCCATACATAACTTTACATATCTTCTCTTTCTTCATTTTCACATCCTTTTGACCTTAAGCCAAAATTCCTGTATGAATGGATCATACAGCCCACCAAGAGCCTCTGTAGTCTTGCTGGACCAATAGGCAATAGGTAGCACCTATCCTTGTTATATCAATGCATATTAGTATACTGTAGTTTGTAAGCTTACGAGCAGGGCCCTCTTACCTCTGTGTCTGTCTGTTATTAGTATTACCCAGTCTTGTGTTATTACTGGTCATTCTCAATTGTAATGGAATATGATGGCGCTATGTAAGAAACCGTTGATAAATAATATATACATTTATATAAATGTCTTGTTTTTTGTGTGGTACATGTTGTCGACATTCATCATGATGTAATGTTGACACTGTTGAAATATCAACAGTATGCTTGTATTATAGCTCTCTCTCTATCCCTAACACTAACCTTAAAGGTAACCTTAAACCTAATGGAAATGCTCACATTATGACAATGTTGGTGTCGACATTTTGTCAATATTGACATTTTGCAGGTGTCGACATAATAACCATGCAGACATCATTAATGTCAACCTTCTGGTGTCAATATTATGATCGGTGACATTCTGGCTGCATACCTGTTTTGCATCCTTCAGTATTATTAGAGCTTTTTTTTATTGTTATACTCTTTGCAAACCTTACAAAAGGGATTATTTAATATGGTATAGTTTAGGAATGACATATCTGTCAGAGGTAGCTTGAAGTGTCAGGCTGTGTGTACACCTATATACTGTACTAAGTATACCGGGAAGATTATTTTACCAAGAATGGTTTAATTCTGCGGCCACCCACAGAAAATATGCATCTTTTTGGATTTACTATCTTGGCATTCAAGAACAGTGTTACAAGAAGATAATGACTTGTGAATGGAAAGTACACAGAGAGGTAACAGAAAATCAAAATTAATAATACTGCATTATTGGGCAAGAAAAATGTCTATGATTATACAGTATTAGTTCTAGAATACTGTAACATGTGGCTATAATGTCCTTTTTAAAAAATAAAGTGTTATGTGGAATAAAATGAGAAGATAATACAACTGGTATAAAATTATATTTAATAAAAATGTATTTATTGTACAAAAAAAAAACACAATAGAAATATGAATTAATATGTGCATACTTGCCTACTCTACCGGTATCTGTGGCAGGCTCCTGATTTTTTGGGTAGTCCCCCACACCCCCAGAAGAGTAGTCATTTCTCCCACATCCCACCCACTTCCTAGTGAATTGGGCAGAATGGGGAAAACTTACCAGGAATCCACGATCCATCGGGAAGGGGTGGGGCTCAATGACGTGATTATATGATAATCGTGTCCTTTGGCACTGCTCTCTATTCAAATGTGTGTGATTTGCAGTATTTCATCACACGGGAGAAGGTCAAAATTACACAAATAATCCAGCCAACCCCCATCACTGCCCACCTGCATTTCCTCTCCGGGCTTCTCCAAGAGAGGACATATTAATAGCAGGTAAGTATGAATATATGTCTAACATTGTGAGAGCTAACTTTAAAAGGGAATAAGTATAGCAGTATATCCACACAGCAGAGCATCACACCACAAACAATACACTAATTTTAATGAATGAAAACTCAATAGAATTATAGAGTGCTGACTTTGGTTTAGGGTTAATAAATCTTATTTAGTGTGCTTTATCCTAGTGCACTTACTTCACGTGCCTTTATAAACCTTGTGATCCACGCAGTTTGAGATTAATAATACTCTAGGAACAAAAAAGGTCCAATTTATGTGATTTTTAGCTTTTTTTGTATATTTTTGAAAAAAATTCAAATCTAAATTCAAAGCCAGTCACCACGGTTTGGCAAATCCAAATCCAACACCGGACGACGAATCAGTCCAAAACCGGACGACGAATCAGTATGAGAAGTTGATAAAACTGATGAGTGCTAGAAAGACTGATTATCATTGACACAAATACATCACTATGTAGACAGCACTTCACAGGTATATGTCAAACCATTCATAAAATTACAATGTAAGCTCATAGCCATCCACAAACATTTTTGCAGAACTAACTCTAGCCATTGTTTCAAAATGTAATTTTTTCTACACTGCTTTTAGCATGAACCCCATATAGTACAGCACTGTGTAATATAATGTCAATGTAATAATGGGTGATAATAATTCCATTATTTAATAGGAGATGTAGTTGGGGAAAGGAAATCAAAGTTAATAATGAGGGTTCCTTCCTAATTGTAAACAGATAGTTAAGTTGAAACATATTTTAGAGTTTTGAAAAAATAATAGTAATGAGGTTTTATGTAAAGTACACACTACTGCGTCTACATGGTTTTCTGTGTGTTTGATGTAATGCAGCCTGTCACTCTGTGTGAGTTTTCTTACAGATAAATGAGATCTTTGAACTGTCATTTTCATTCAAGGTTTTGCAGCTATTACCAAGAATCATCTGGGCATGTGGGATGGATGGTTAAGGAATCAGGAAGGAGAAGAATAATGGTGATGGATTTCTAGCTTCCAGTACATTCATAGCACCAAGAGGCTTTCCCTAGTTCAATGGCTTGGGGAGAATGCCAGCTCTAATGATACAAAACTGCCAAGGGTGCTACAAATGGCAAATATCTTCAGATTTGTTTTATTTATTAGTCATGTCCTAATGAACGCATTCATGGAAAAAGGGAGAGGTCTGGTTGTCTCCACTGGGCCACCATATGTTATCAGGGGCACAGAGGGGTGGGATGCTTACCACAGAGACATAATTAGCTTCTACAGAGGGCACCTGAGGGGCACAACTTTACCACTACATGGCCATGACCCTTTAGTATCGGTGCACAGCTGACCTCTTACTGCCCCTTTATGCAATCTACCAACAGTGCAAACATACTGGATATCTCTAAGGAGTTTGGTCTAGAAGAGTAATGCAAACATTGTAACTGATTTTAATACACTATACAAAATTGGCACAACCAAAGACTTTTGCAATTGCTGTTACTCATTATCTCAGTGTCAGCTTCATTTAAACTAATTCTTGCTTTATCATTTTCAGAGAGCCGTAACTAGACTTTTTGGAGCCCTGTGCCAGAAAGAGCATTGGCGCCCCCCTCATTTTTCAAAGAGATATAATGCACCCAAAAAAGGGCCGTGGAGAAGGGCCAGGGAAGAGATAGGAGAGGCCAGGAGATGCTGGGGATGAAATAAAAGGAAGCTACAAGCAAGAATGATAATAAACAGAAATTTGACAGGCCCAAACAGTGCCCCCTGACCTGTGGTGCCCTGTGCGATGGCACCGGCCGCATTACCCTAGCTTCGGCCCTGATTATTTTTATGACATTATTTAAAATGATTACATCAAAATATTCTGGATAGAAACAACAATTATTAAAGAGCTTAGAAAAGAATAAACAAGATGAAACAAAAAAATTGTTATTGTTTCCCAGTGGTTCACTGCGACTAATTAAATCTTTAAAATATCTATGAGCCTAAAACAGCAGGTAACAGGATTGTGACAGGGGCTTTGAAAGTAGCACAGGAAGAAAGGCTGTGTTTTTATGCATTTAAGAAAAGACCATATTTCATATTCTTCTGAACTGAACAGACGTCCTACACCACTTTTTATGAATTGTTTACCTAGCATACTGCATCATAATCCAAGAATCAAAGTGTAAACTTTGGTATATTGAGGAATGAAGCTCAGATAAGTACTGTGTTAAGCTGTAGGCCTTAGAACATTCTCATTTATTATTGAGCATAAAGCAAAGCTGAACAGACTGATAAAATCAGTGAACCATTCTAGAATCCCATCAGTGTTAATATAATATGCTAAAAACAGTAAAACTAAAATATTGATGGAGTAATTTTAATTTTGGTTCAATACTGCTGGGTCTACTTTGTTTACATTTGCTATGTTAGGTCAGTATTAAAATGATTTCTTTTTAGTTGGTGAAATTATCAGCAGAGTTACAAAAGAAAAAGTATAATGGAAAATTATATAAATGGTTTCATTTAACCACTGAGTGGCCTGTTGTGTTTTCTTGTAACTGTGTGAATGAAATGTGATAGAAAAAAATCCTGAAATGTACAACAACACAATGAGGGCTCCAAAAGAAACATATTTTCGTCTGTTCCATGACTATACATAGTCAGAATATGTATGACTGTACATAGTAAGAATATGTATGACTGTACATAGTCAGAATATGTATGACTGTACATAGTCAGAATATGTATGACTGTACATAGTCAGAATATGTATGACTGTACATAGTCAGAATATGTATGACTGTACATAGTCAGAATATGTTTTTCATCCAGACACATAAGTACCAATGCATATGTGAAAGATCGCAAACAGATGTTCATTAGAGCTGCCTAGGTTTGGGGCACACAAAAATACAGAGTTGTAGCCAATTTGGTAAGAATTACCATTGCCCATTCAAATCTCTGCATGTGGGAGTATCTTTTAGCAGACTGTAGGCAGAGGTGTAACTAGAACTTTATGGGCCCCATAGCTTCTATAGAGAAACCTCTCTCGGCAGCACTCCAATGGAGTGGACATGTCTGCTGCCTCCCAGGGAGCATGCTTACTGCCACCTACTTTATCAGTTTAATGCATTAACATACTCCAGTCTATTTTGTCATATTCTCATGGTCAGCAAAATAAATGTAAACAAAATGGTTTAAGCTGATTGGTATTGTTTCCTATCTGTAGCTGAAAAAATAAATAGCTCTTTTAATTATAAAACATTGAGGGGTCTATTCATTAAGAGAAAAATATCCCCTGTGATAATTAAGGATTGAACTAGCTGCAAGTTCAATCCTAGTATTGGAGGCATTCATCATGCCGCCTATACTTAATTATATCTTGAGGATAATCGAGTAAAAGGTAACAACAAAGAAAAATTCTAAAATACCTTATACTTATTTCACTCACCGTGTATAAATCTCAGCAGGACAGTATGTGCCAACTAAGGGTCTGATTCAAACTATTACGCAAACCTAATGGTTTGCGCACAAGTCTGATGGCGGGAGGACTGTGCATGCGCTTGACCCATCTTGCGCATGTGTGGAACAGGTCTTGTGAGTTCACTCACAGTGCCCCTTAAGTCGCAGCATGATTGACAGGCTGCTGCCATTTGGGGGCAGGTGGGGGCTATGATGCTGACTCTTTTACAGAATGGAGACATACATTTTGTAGATGTGCCGAGGCCAGGTTCTATGTTTTCTGATGCAGATTACCTGGCCTCAACTGAGCAGCTCAGGCAGTCATTCTGAAGCTCATGCTTACTCAGATGACCGTTAGCTGCAACCATAGCAACCATAGAGAGCAGTAACGATGCTTATAGCATACAACTCTGAATCAGGCCCAAAAGGCCTGTTTCATGGTGATTTACTATAGTTGTCAAGTCCAGAAATACTTCATTGCATCTGATTAAGGCAGAGATGTACTAAAGTTGAAAATGCAATAAAACCTCTGAATGGGGGTTTTATTGCATTAAGCACCGAAATGTAATGCATTCTAGTGCTTCGTCCCAGTGCGTAATGCCACCTTTACTCAATAGAAGCCTATGGGCTTCTTATTGGGATGCATACCCTGAGAGGGATCCCTTCCATCACCCCCTGCGGCCAGCATCATTCTGTGTATTTAACACCCAGAAGTCCCTCTGTCTGGGGGGCATCGCACAGGACAGCTCTTATTGGGAGAGCTGCCCTTTGAGATGTAAATCGCATTTCTAGGTACATACCACGGTAATCAACCACGGTATGTACCCGAAGAGAGGCGGGATGTACCGCATTGCGGAAGCGATGCTTAGTATATCTCGCCCTAAAACACTAAAATCAAACATAAAATTATTAAAATGTACTGAATTCTGTTCTCGTCGACCAATTGCATGTACAGTATTAAACAGGCAGCTTTTGTACTATACTATTAATGGGGTATAAAAAGGATAATAATAATAATAATAATAATAATAATAATAATAAAAACATTGCAGGTGTCAGAGCAGCACTCTGTCTTTCCATGGCATATCACATCACCAAGCTTAGGCTTATTTTACAGAAAACCAGAGTAGGAATCATTTTGGTCCATAGGGCTGGTCAGCATTGATGGAGTTAAGTTGGACAGTAAATAATTATTACTTAAGGAATTTGCTGGGTCTCCAATTGCATTGCACTTCCTCTGGCAAGTACAGTAGCATCATATTACAGAGCAATGCTTCAGACTAAACAACACAAAAAGCCTTCCAGGGAATCTTCCCTTTCGTAAAAGCCTATTGAATTTTGGGAGTGTACAAATGCATAAGTGGTTTTCAATGATTTTTTGGTAGCTATGCTAATACAAATATTCTGCATACACCAAGTATGTTGTGTTCTACTGTCTTGTAGATTTTTGCAGATGCTGTATATAACATTAGCTGAAGACTATCACAGAACTCAGCAGTTGTATCACTAATAGACATTCGTAGGATACTGCTACCAGTACAGAGACAGACGGCTATATTACAAGATCTAATAACACAGTCTAATCACTATCATCATTAGACTATTGTCTATTATATAGACAGTGTAATATATCTAATCTTTAGCTCTGTAGAAATAGATTATTTAGCACTATTAGCCACTTATATAATTTGATTTAATACTTGGAATTTTGCAGCTTGATAAAAGAAAAATGCAAAACAGAATTTTATATATAGATTTTGCAATTCAATACATGACCACTATTTACCCCAGACAGGGTGACTGATTGTGATTCAACAAAACTGTTCTTGTTGATACAGACACTATAAACTGCTGATTTATGCCAACACACATTATGGGAAGGCATTCTTATAGCAGCAAGCAATATTACAGGCAAATTAAAAAACATCATGCAATATATAAGCAAAATAACCATAAATGGAACCTCTGACCTGAATATCTTAGACGTGTATAACACTTGCCAAAATGGGTCCGGGAATTAGAAGCAATCACTGGGAGAAAAGATTATTGATACATAACTGCTTTTCAATTATTTCAATCCTTGACTGCAGGTCAGAAATGTACACCATTGAAAAAAGTAGAAAAGCTGTAAAATGAATTGTAAACTCCATTTAGGCCTTGTAAACCTCACTGTTATAATCAACATAATTAAGCATTTAATATGCATTAAAAGGAGAGTAATTATATACTTTCATCAAGATTAACTGTGGTGGCAGCCAGTCCAGGTCCTATTGATTGTTATTAGGATAGTTGCCAACTTTTCTCCCAGATCAAGATTTGGCAGAATATTATATGAATTACATGAACTACTTGCTTATCATAGTCAAGAATTACAATAGGAAATATATATGCTAGAAACTCTGCATGCCATGATAAGCCCTATACTTGACATGGTGGCGTATTTATCTGTGAATCTAATCCCTTCCTCACAGTGGCCAGTTCACACCTATGCTAATTAGAAATAACCAAATAGATTTGATCAGGCTAAGTTTGTACACTGCACGAGTACAAAACAGACTAAAAACTAAAACAAGTATAGAAGAGAGTTTGGTCACTAGTATCGTCGCTGCAATACAACTGTACGGTTGGTCATCAACTGCGGAGGGTTAGGAACCATTGATGGTCTGATAGCATTGGCAAATAGTTTTGGCATAGATGGAAGACCATTTTTTTACCTCAGCAATGGGGGTCCTGGTGGCTAATAGTCACTGCAGTTTGTGCATGTCTTTGAACCATCAATGATTTCCCACCGATGGTTAGGAGCCATCACTACTCCAAAAGTTCTCTTCTTCCCTCATTCTAACTAGCTTGGTAAACAATTGTAAGAATCAACTTTGTCTCCAATATTAAAGCCGTAGGGGGTGATTTATGTATATAGGTTTCAGGACATTTTGGTCACCAGAAAAATTGTTGCGCCTCTTATAATTCAGTCAGTTACAAGGTGGAAGGTGGAAGATAAATCCTGTGAAACTGATGTTCCGTCACAATGTTATTTAGCAACTTGCCCAGAATGAACAAACCAAGACCTCACAATATGCCACAGACAGGTACTATATTTCTGTATTTTGAATTATATTTTGAGTCTCTGTTCTGTGTGTCCCACAAGCATCTGTGTGTGTCATGTGTGTGTGTGTGTGTGTGTGTGTGTCTATCTGTGTGTCCCTGTGTGTTTGTGACATGGGAGAGGTGTAGGACATAATTATTTCTACTTTATAATGCTAATTAGAAAAATACAGTGACACATTGGGTCTTATACAGAGTTAAGAAAAAAATGTATAAACGTATTCGGCACTCACCTAAATGCGTGGAGAAGATTAAAGGAACTGAAATTGTATGTGTAAAAATAATCTATGTTTATTAATAGAAATAAAATATTTTAAAAATTCAGTAAAACAATTCATAGATATAAATTAAAAGGAAATGTCATACATAAGATTCTGATCAAATGGATATAATCCTATGCTTTAAATAAAAAACAATTAAAACCTTATACAACTGTTGATAATTTCTTTATCAATAAATAACATAATGACATATCCAATAATTGTCCATAATGGTGTCAATAGCAGCTGTTGCAGGTTAAAAAGATGTCCTTTAAACAAGGGTTCTTTGTTAGACCATTTCTTCTGTTTTTTTCTATCAGTAATCTGAATGTGATTAATATTTCCAGTTCATTGGTTACAAAGTGTCCAGTTTTTAATGATTATGTAACAAAGTTTATCAGTTGCAACTTATATCCAGGCAGTTACATAAGTTACAATGGATAAACTATGCTACATAATCATTAAAAACTGGATACTTTGTTTAATGATCTAACAAAGAACCCTTGTTTAAATGAAAACTTTTTAACTTGCCACAGCTGCTATTGACACCATTATGGACATTTATTGGATATGTCGTTATGTTAATTATTGGTAAATAAATTATCAACAGTTTTTAATTGTTTTTATAGACACATAGGATTATATCCATTTGATCCAAATTTTATGTATGACATTTCCTATTAATTTATATCTATGAATTGTTTTACTGAATTTTTTAATTCTATTAATAAACATAGATTATTTTTATATATTCAATTTCAGTTCCTGTAATCTTCACAACGCATTTAGGTGAGTGCCGAATAGGTTTATACGTTTTTTTCTTAACTATTGATTATTACTAGGAGGAAGATAGGACCTCCTGTAAATCCTAGGCAGCACCCTAATTTTTAATCTCAGCACCCATAGAAAGAAGGAGCACAGTGTTATTACCTATATACTAGGGGCTTATACAGAGTTGAAAGCAGGTCTGCTGCAATTGCACCCGCATTGTGTGAATGGAGAAAAATGTGGATATATGCCGGTATGCTGATATGTATGCGTCACACCGACCAAATCCATACACTTCATAGCTTTTAACATTATCAGTACGTACTGGGATCAGCCCTATTCCCGGTACAAGAGATCTGTCTGAATACAAGCATATCCTTGCATATGTACAACTCTGTATAGCCCACAATTTAGTTAACACACCCTCAAGATGCCCTTGTTAAACCTAGCCTACAGGAGAACACATATTAGTTGTGTGTGACTCAGCATTGTCCGTACTTATGTTTGCTAAATTACGCAGCATCACTGTGTGAAACCATGCAGGACCCATCTGCAAAATTGACTAAGCATCTTCTCCATTAAGTGCCATCACTTTGTATTTGTAATAATGTTAAAAAGCATTATTACAATTAATGCTAAAATTAAATGAAAACCTATCAAAGTCCCTAAAGCTTCTGAGAAGGAGGTGCTAGGTGGCACACTACCATTTGTATACCGTCACTTGGTACAGAAAAGGGTCAAATCATGAAGAAATACGCCAGCGATGGGCATAACTACCATAGGTGCAACAGGTTCAGTTGCTATGGGTGGTACAGAGGGCCTCTTACAAACTTTTGCTATGGGGCCTTCAAATACCTAGTTACACCCCTGATGTCAGTGCTTGGATTTTCCTATATTATATGTAGTACCAGCTGCACAGCGCAAATGTCATATGTCAGAGGTTCCCATACTTGGTTCTCGAGACACCCTAATGGCCCAGGTTTTATGGATAACCATTCTTGGGCACAGGTGACTTAATTAGTACATCAGTCAGTTTGATTTAACCATCTGTGCTCAGACATGGATAGCCTTAAAACCTGGACTGTTAGGTTGCCTTGAGGACCGAGTTTGGGAACCACTGCTATATGTACAGTAAATACAAAACAGAACAACAATTACCGTAAGTGCTTATGCCCACTGTGTGTATCGGGATGAAGTTATGAGACCGGTGGCTGTGAGGCCAACGGTCTCAATCCCGACACTGGAATCCCGACAAGGGATTTAAGTTAGGCATCGAAATACTGACACCTATCTTAATCCCGAAGCCGGAATCCAGGAGGATGCATGCCCTAATGAAGGTAAGCAAGGCGCCCGCAGTGTTAGCGACGGGGGGAGGGTTATGTTTAGGTAAGTTTGAGGGGTTAGTGTTAGGTTTTGGGGGGGTGTTAGGGTCAGGCACTAAGGGGGGATGGCTAGGTTTATCATGAAGGGAGGAGACTTAGGTTTATGCACTAATGGGGAGCGTTAGGGTGGAGGGTGGGGAGGGTTAGGGTTAGGTTACAAGAAGGGAGGGTTAGGGGGAGCCAGGGGAGGATAATATACTTACCCGACCCCTGTCTGGATACCAACCATCAGGATGCCGCTGTCGGTATTATGACAGGAGGCATCCCCTCAGCTGGCATTACATACCCATTCCTGTGTATCTAGCAGAGTGAAAGTATGAGGAATTAATATGTTGATCAAAAGATTTTTTAGTGTGCAGGCCAACTCATTTCTGCCACTCCTACACTATCATATTTGCTTTATACAACATTGAATTGGAATTGCAGTAAAATGCCCTTTTCTCTCATATTCAGAGGCTTCCATGCTTACTTGGGTGGTCTTGTAAGCCACACTTCTATAGGCTTTATATAAGTGTTGAAGCTGGATAATTGACAAGATCAGCTTAAAATTAGATCGTAAAGACGTCATCTTGCGACTGGCCGCAAGATGCCATGTTAGAAAATGAGATCGCAAGATGCCATTTTGCGAATGGCCGCCCAAGCGCCATTTTAGGTAAACTCACACTTAAGTACATATGGCAATATTACTATTAACATCATGCGTTTGCATCTTTCACCATTTCTCATACACACATTAATACGCACAATTGGCTGTTAACTAGTCGCATATTAGCGAATGCATAAGATCCTGTATGAAAACGCTGTTTATTAGCTTCGTGCGCACGCATCTGCCCCAAGTTAACTAGCGTCTTTATATCAAACCCCAAATACTTACACAGTACATATTCACATAAAAGGTCTCATAAGCTTTAGAGTATAAGATTCAAGTTTGTTTATTTATTATAATTGCTGAGAAATAAAGGTTATTTGGTAGCTAAGGTTTAATACATGATAAGTAAGTCATGTTTGATATTATACTGATCTGCACTCTTTCAACAGCATTTTGATATTGTCAGTGTGAAGATCGCAACATGCATTTTCAACTTATGGACCGCAGAGACTTAAAGCACCGAAATGTACATTATATGACCAACTGTTAGGATGTGCATGAACAGGAAACCAGAGACAACCAGTTGTTAGAGGCTGGACTGTGTCTATTTGAATCAACCTGTTAAATGCTCTGCAACAGATGCATCCTCCTGGGAACCAACGGCATCAGCGACAAGCCTCTCTATTGTGTTGTCTGTTTCTGCTAGAGTATAAACGTGTGTGTTATGACCCCAGTCTGAGTCTTCTTGCTGAATGCTGATAGACGGGGGTTTCTTGCTGAAGCCTACATCTGGCCCAGAGCGCTGCGTATGTATAACTGTACTTGGTTCTGTATAATTCTTTGTGCTAAATTGTACTTAGATCATAGCGTGTAACTGACTGTACTTTTACTTGAAATACCATTTTGTGCTTTGGAACCACAGGTAAAAGGTCTGGAGTCTTTATTTACTATATGACTGTGTACGCAAAATAGCGTCATCCTTAGAGGTTTATAGGCAGGATATTAGAAGGTATAGGCAGGATATTAGAAGGTATAGGCAGGAGTGTATAGAGGTTCTAATTCAATATCTTTAGTTGGGGGCTCATAGTGAAGTCACTTACCTACTCACACGATACATACGGTTATCGATATCTCACCAAAGGGTGGAGTGGCCACATGCAGGGTTTACCTGCAACTGCTTGGTGCTGAGAATGAGAAATCGCTACCCATTTTCGTGTGAGCCAGGGACGCTGACTAGAATCCAGGGACAAGAGAGGAAAAAGTTTGTTTTCCTTTGTTGATAGAACCCTATGTTTAGAGGGGTGTCGCAGTATTTAGCATGTGGCTGAGTCGCAGTTTTGCACACAGTCAAGTCGCACTTTTGTGTACGCAGCTAAAGGTTGTCATACGGTTGTGTGGTAGTCGCATTATTGTGTATGCAACTGGTCGCACAATAGTGTATACGTACTTCCGCTTGTGCTGCCACGTGTTTAAACAAAGCTGTTGAGGTTTACATTCTTTTCAATTGTTGTCAATATCTGGGTTAACGTATATTTCTCAGTGCAGGAAAAATTGTGTAACAGTGAGTATTTGTTGGTAGGGGTAACTTGTTCACTAAAGTTAGAGGTACCGTATGAACTTTAAGGGCTAAGTGCTAGCCGCTCGGTAAGCAGCTGACCATTCTATACACAGTAGCAGGTGTACATGTTGTCTTTGTTGTAGAGAGGTGCGTGGAAGTAGCAGACTTAAACTTCCATAGGTGTGGAAGTTGCCTTCTTAAATCTTATCCGGGTGTGTGGAGTAGCCTTCTTCAAATCTTCACAGGTGTGTAGGCACTACCGTTTAAATCGTCCACAGGTAAGTGAAAGTATCTTGACTGTCTTTCACCAGTTTAAATCTTTATTGAAAAACATAAGAGTTGTCTCAGAATGGGAGCCATGCAAACAATAGAGATGTTAGACAATGATGCGCTGCTAATGGAAGCTTGGATCGGCCCATCGTATTATGCATACTAAGTATGGTACTTATGCAATAAGGTATTGTGATGTATGGTTTAAAATGACGATGAAGAGTGTTAGACCATTTCCCAGAATTGGTAGTTTTGATAAAGATGTATTAGATAATGTCCGGGATCACATCAGTCTGATGCGCTCCCGAGAGAAAAAGGTCAAATATTATGAATGTTTAAAGTTGTGGCAGCATGAAGGGGATGCGTGGCTTAAAAATGTGCAAGCGAAGCAAACTAGCATTGCGAGCGCATTGCCAGAGAATACATCCGCAACGCTAAATTGCAATGCGGGCGAGCCGCAAAATGGCGCGCACGTGCAGCAAGGTAGCGTTGTGGAAAGTATTGTCAGCAGTTCACGTGCACCACCTTCACCTTATGTGGATGGAGGTGCAAGTACAGTTATCAAAAAATACCCATAAAAATGTAACAAGCAATTTGTACCCTCTCTTAAGCAACCATAAAGAAAATGTTCATGATGTGGATGATGAGCCTATTGTAAGGTCTGCCATTTCCCATGCTGTGCAGATGATAGATGCTGCACCACAACAATCATGAGTGGTGCCGCCATCTCCATTGGTAACAGTAAGGGAAGTGCTAGCCCCCTCTGCACCCGTAGAGGAAGTCATTAATACCATACGTAGCAGCAGCAGATTAAACCCCCAGCCAGGTAACAAGGTCAAAGGTAGCAGTGCTACCGGTCTGCATCCCATTCGGACAATAACTGTTCCGAATGGAAATGCAGATGCGAACGGTATAGTGCCCACGAGGGAAGTGATAATGCATTGTCCTTGGACAAGAGCAGTACTAAATTCCATCATAAATGATTTCCCCGATCCCAAAAAGGAACTAGCCAAATGTCAAAGATTTTTGAGGAATTTGTGTAGTTCTCATGAGCCAACTAATAAAGATTGGCATCTGGTGTTAAGGGCCTTTCTGCCATGCAATACCGATGTGACAAAATTTATCACGGATTGTGTATTGGATGATGACGTTCCCTTAACAGACCAAGTAAACCAAGGTAACATTTCCCGCATTGTAACTCAATTGGGTATATATTTTCCGGTAGTAGTTAACTGGAACAAAATTTTCACTATAAAGCAAAAGGAGAGTGTATCTGCAGAAGATTATTGCAACCGGGCTCTGCAGGCTATCACCCAGTACACTGGGATAGACGATATTAAAGATAGCACTCACCAAAGGGGAATCATAGTCACGGTACTCATGGACGGTCTTAAAGAAAACTTAAAGACTCTGGTTCAAACCTCACAACCTGGCTGGAGGGGAGTCACAATAGATACCCTCATAGAATCTGCCATAGAACATGATAAGAACATCTCAAAGAAGAGAGAGACCCAGAGCAAAAAACTAATGGGTGAGTATCCAGGCTCTGGAAGGAATGACGGTAACATCACAGCCAGCAGACACACTTGCATCTACACACACACTTACACCTGAACAGTTATATGCCCTCACTAATCCCACAGCAAACACAGCTCTATTCTACTAATCCTACACATCCACAGGTCCCATACTACTCACAAACTTTCATACCCACCACAATACCCTTATCTGCCATATCCCTACCCATATCCATCACCTTTTCCCCCTGCTCAAACCTCACAACAACCCATATCTTCATCCAATCCACGAACATGTTTTTATTGTAACCAGCAAGGACATTTAATTAGAAACTGCAGAGTAAAAAGGGTAGGACCCTCAAATCAGGGAAAACCTGCATATCCCCATAAGGGATATGCACAGAGGCCAGCAAATATCCAGCAAGCACCAGCTCCAATTGTGGCCGTTAATGCTTTATTGGAGAATGGTAGCCAACGCTGGGGGTCAGGTCATACCTAAAGTCTACAAATAGTCAGGTTAACGGGAAGTACTAGGGACGAACCGGTCATGATTGTTGATGTAGCTGGTACTGAATATTCTTTTGTTGTAGACACAAGGGCGACCAGGTCAGTTATAAAATCTCCCATTAATTTACAGGTGACAAACGAGACAGTACCAACAATGGGTGTAACAGGTAAAGTGCAACATTATCCTTTAACAAAGTTCACAGAGGTTACTATTGGGCCGTTGCATACCAGGCATTCTTCCCTTCTGGCTGCTGTGGCTCCTACTAACCTGCTGGGTAGAGATTTGTTATGTAAGATGGGATGTGTCATATATTGCACCCTGTCAGAGTTCAGCCGGGGATCGGCCGTCCCTTACCATTCCGCCGGCTTCCTCTGACTTCCCGGGCAGTCGGGCAGCTGGTGCGGCGTCGAGGGAGGTGCTGAGCATTCTCCCTGATGCTGGTGTGTCGGGCAGCCTGGTGCGCGGGGATTGGAGTTTCTGTCATGGGCGCCACCATGACACTTCCTTCTCTGACTATCCTTCCTTCCCTGACAGTCTGGCCAGTCAGCTGACGCTGTGGACCAATCAGTGGGCTTCCAGGGGTATATATCTGGCTCCTGTGTATCAGGTAGTTATATGAACAACCATTGTCGCTGCTAGTGTTACTAGTGGTCTCTCGTTCCAGGTTCCCTTGCTTCCAGTGATCTATTCCTGTGTGCAGCTATATCATTCATCTCATCAGTGCGTTACCACCTCGCCTGTGCGCAGTATACCTCCATTCCACCAGTGCTATCTATTTCACCAGTGCTTTACCATCACAGCCTGAGTGTAGTTATACGTACCCACCTCTCCAGTGTCATAATCTCTGGCTGGCTCCAGTACCACTACCCACCTCATTACTGGACTCTGTGGTCCCTACCTACATGTTACAGTATTGCACCGTGGTGCACTCTTTCTAACCGGCAACCCGGTAGAGTGTGTCCACAGTGCACACTTCCTTGTACCTCAAGTACAGTGTCCCTACGTGCCCCTTACTGGCACAGACCCTTTGGGCCACAAGTGTTCATCTCTCCTTTTTCCCGCGGGCTTTGGTCACCTAGTCAAAGGACGGCGACCTGCTTACGAGGTGCAGCTCAAGCCCATATCCCGATTGGTGGGGTCACTGGCGAACACCATCTCATAGGTTAGATTCCGGACCTTTGACTAGGTCTCACCAACGACCAAGACTAATGGATGCAGAGGTCGTACATTCAGGCCCCTCGCCTCCATTTCCTCCTGCAGCCTCAGGCCTCAGCTTCCAGAAAACCGCCTCCCAGCGTGACACACCCCTGAAGGTGTATTTTAGATATCCCAGAAAGAGTTGCGCATGAGGTGCAGGATATGTTAGACATTACGATTATTACAACAGGGACTTTTAATTCATACAGCTAGTGTAGCCAACAGTCCCATCTTCCAGGTGAAGAAGAGTGGTGAGAGGGGTTATAGGCTGGTACAAGACCTTAGAGGTGTTAATAAAGTAGTAGAGAGCCAATTCCCCGTAGTGCCAAATCCAGCTGTCATTCTTATGCAGATCCCTCCAAATGCAACCCATTTCACTGTTATTGACCTCTGTTCTGCTTTCTTCTCTGTGCCTCTCCACCCTGACTGTCAGTATTTATTCGCATTCACATACAGAGGTGTACAATATACATGGACACGATAGCCCCAAGGTTTCATAGACAGCCCCAGTATCTTTTCCCAGCACGACTGTTTACAATCTTTTCAACCTGCCAATGGATCTGTTCTAATTCAATATGTGGATGATTTATTGCTATGTTCTGATTTGTTTATGTCATGATTGAATGATACTAAACTTTTGTTGCTTCATCTCTGGCATACAGGACACAAGGTGGCTAAGGACAAACTACAGCCGTGCCAATCCAGAGTAAAATATTTGGGACACTGCCTAACCCAGGGGTTACGACATCTCACAAATGATAGAATCCAGGCCATACAGAACATGACACTGCCGCAGAATCAACAGCAAATTCGTACCTTCTTGGGAATGTGTGGATACTGTAGAATGTGGATCCCAGGTTTTTCTATTTTGGCCTTGCCTTTGCAGGACTTAGTCTCTTCCTAAAAGCCCAAATGTGTCATACACACAGAGGAATCAGAGCAGGCTTTCCTTAATCTTAAGGATAGTCTGACAAAAGCACCTGCATTGGGAATACCTGATTATGAAAAACCTTTTGATTTGTATTGTACGGAAGCCGATGGTTGTGCTGCAGGTATCCTCACACAAAAACAAGGTGATGCCAGTAGGCCCGTAGCATACTACAGTGCCCAATTGGACACTGTGGCAAGATCACTCCCCACCTGTTTGAGAAGTGTCGCAGCTACCGCTCTATTGGTGAATAAAAGTGAGGACGTAGTATTGTATCTGCTCTGCTGAACTCTGCTCAAACCAGACACGTCTCTTCAGCTAGGGTTACCAAATGGGAACTAGCTCTAATCGCACCTGCAAACATCAATGTTAAACGTTGCAGCACGCTGAACCCAGCAACGTATTTACCATATGTACCACATGATGTACAAAGGGTTGAAGGGGACGAGTTGCTGGCTGGAGGTGAGTTCAGCAGACATAATGATGCACATGATTGTATGGAATATCTGAATCAGACCTTTACTGCTAGACCTGACATACGTGACACACCTTTGGAGAATGTAGATGTAAATTTTTACACGGATGGGGGTTGTCATAGATAAACAGACACAGGTGAATTATGTACAGGTTATGCTGTTGTAAATGACACAGACATCATAGAAGCTAAACTTCTTGGTCCTCCTCCCTCAGCCTAGGTGGCATAGTTAGTAGCACTAACTAGAGCGTGTGAACTGGCAGCAGGCAAGTCTGCTAACATTTACACTGACTCGAGGTACGTGTTCAGAGTGGTGCACGATTTCGGGGCTCTATGGCGTCTGAGAAATTTTATGACAGCAGCAGGCACACCAGTTGCACATTCAAGACACATAAAACATCTTTTAGAAGCAATCCAACTGATGGACCTTTCCAGGTGATACAAATTGATTTAATCTAATTACCACCCTGCAGGAACCTTAAGTATGTGTTAGTGTGCACTGACGTATTTTCCAACTGGGTTGAGGCCTACCCAGCGGCCACTAATACTGCTGTGTTTACTGCCAAGAAAATAGTTCAGGAATTTGTATGCAGATACTGCATCCCTAAAATCATCGAGAGTTACAGAGTTACTCATTTCACAGATGATGTTTTCCAAAATATGTGTAAGCTGATGGGTATTAATAGCCAACTTCACACCCCCTAATGACTGCAAGCCAGTGCCAAGGTAGAGAGGATGAACGGGACTATTAAAAATAAGTTAAGTAAAATCATGACAGAGACTGGACTAGGATGGCCAGAAGCGTTACCGTTGGTCCTGCATAGCATAAGGACCACTCCTAGACCCCCTCTAAATCTGTCCCCATTTGAAATACTGTTTGGTAGACCACCTCATTTGATTATAAGTCCAGAGGAAGATTTGAAAGGTAACAACGAGGTAACTGTAAGGTATCTTATATCAATGAGTAAGCAATTAAAACAGCAACAGCAGAAACTAAAATTGTTGTCCCATGATATGCCTGAAACTAACTGTCATGATGTTGAACCAGGAGAATATGTTATGATCAGAAATTTCTTGCATTCAGGTTGTTTGACTGATCGTGGGAAGGTCCGTACCAGGTGCTGCTGACAAGTACTACATCTTTGAAGGTGGCTGAGAGAAATACCTGGGTCCATTCCACTCACTGCAAAAAGGTCAATCAACCGGTGGAGAAACAAGTCGGAGACAAGGTTGATAGCGTGGACCTGTCGATTGCAAACTTGTTCCGGGAGGATTGAAAAGGTCGTAGTGAGATACCTGAACTAAAAGAAATTTGCAGGTCTTGTTGTGGCAATGGACGGGCCTGCTGTGTTCATTTTCATATTCTCTTTTAGAGTGTTCACCATTCTGGTTGGTTCTGGGATATCCGATTTCTGTGATGGGGGACCAATTGAGGAGATGGGAGCTGATGGCACTGCTGATGGAGTGGAATCAGGAGGAGTGCTATGCCAATCAGGGGAGCGTCTGACCAATCTTAGTACTGTTATTGTTAAGAGAGCTGAAATGTGTTTAATGATAATGATGCATACCATCCCTTATGTTCTCCCCGATAATGTGTATTTTATATGTGGAAGAAAGGCGTATAAGTGGCTCTCCCCGAGTTCCGAAGGTTTGTGTTACCTGGGAAGAGTAGTCCCAGAAGTTATGACCCTCACACAAGTTGAAATGCTTGGTATCCATAAAAACACACCATCACCATATCTTCACACGCAGTATGAACACAGAGGCAAACGAAATATGATACCTGGTGACATGCATAAAGCCACTCAGTTAATTAGTGAGACAACTGGCTTCCAAGTTTTAGTCGCACTGGATCCCACCAGGATCGCTCGGGGTACATTAAATTTTAGATATATTCAGGAACTTGCTAAATTGATAGATAATATCACCGAGATGTATGATGACACATTCAGGTATACAGGGAGAGAATTGCAAGCGTACAAGAAAGAACTGGTGCAACACAGGCTAGCGTTAAATTATTTAACTGCTGTTACTGGAGGGTACTGCGTAACTTTGGCCACCCAATTTGGAGTAAAATGTTGCAGCTATGTCACCAATGATACCAGCGACCCCAAGGAGGTGATAGACCGGAAGATGGATGAAATTCTGCAGCTAGGAATTTCGTAAGAACCATAATGCTTCAGTGGCTGAAGTAGGGAAGAAGATAGAAGGATGGGTCTCATGGTTGAACCCAGTAAAATGGTTCTCAGGCCTAGGGGAATGGGTCCAGGAAGTGATCACCAGCATAGGCAAATTCTTGATCCTTATACTGATTGTCATCATAATAATTGGCCTATGTGTCCAGTGTGTTCCTATTGTGTTGAAGTGTGGAAAATGTAAAAATAGAGTAAAATGAAAGAACGAAATTATGATGGTGGTCAGTAATGACAATATGAATACTGAGGTAAATATAGAACTGCATTACAACCCTGAACTAGGAAATACCATAATTTAATGTATTATATTTAGACATGCAAATAATGTATTATTGAAATGTTATTTTTAAAACACCTCAGATAATGTAAAGTCTCAAATTCCCCTTCAAGACTGCCTTTATAGGACTGTTGTATCCCCACACCTTTCACATGATCTTCCAAGATCCGCTGTGTGCAAATAATTGTAGTTTTATGTCCCCACTCAGAGACACATTATTGATGGATTAAGAACCACCTTGTGCCATCCCATAATAACACTAAATAATATATAAATGTAAGCCTAAATTAATTTTTAAAATCAGATTGTGATAGCATGTTGTTCACTATCAAAGGGTGGACTGTCGAAGCTGGATAATTGGCTGAGACAAGATCAGTTTAAAATTAGATCGTAAAGACGCCATCTTGTGACTGGCCACAAGATGCCATTTTAGAAAATGAGATCGCAAGATGCCATTTTTCAAATGGCCACCCAAGCGCCATTTTAGGTAAACTCACACTTAAGTACATATGGCAATATTACTATTAGCATCATGCGATTGCATCTTTCACCATTTCTCATACACACATTAATACGCACAATTGCGCTGTTAACTAGTTGCATATTAGCAAATGCATAAGATCCTGTATGAAAATGCTGTTTATTAGCTTCATGCGCATGCATCTGCCCCAAGTTAACTAGCGTCTTTATATCAAACCCCAAATACTTACACAGTACATATTCACATAAAAGGTCTTATAAGCTTTAAAGTATAAGATTCAAGTTTGTTTATTTATTATAATTGCTGAGAAATAAAGGTTATTTGGTAGCTAAGGTTTAATACATGATAAGTAAGTCATGTTTGATATTATACTGATCTGCACTCTTTCAACAGCATTTTGATATCGTCAGTGTGAAGATCGCAACATGCATTTTCAACTTATGGACCGCAGAGACTTAAAGCACCAAAATGTACATTATATGACCAACTGTTAGGATGTGCATGAACAGGAAACCAGAGACAACCAGTTAATAGAGGCTGGACTGTGTCTATTTGAATCAACCTGTTTAATGCTCTGCAACAGATGCATCCTCCTGGGAACCAATGGCATCAGCGACAAGCCTCTCTATTGTGTTGTCTGTTTCTGTGAGAGTATAAATGTGTGTGTTATGACCCCAGTCTGAGTCTTCTTGCTGAATGCTGATAGATGGGGGTTTTTGCTGAAGCCTACATCTGGCCCAGAGCGCTGCGTATGTATAACTGTACTTGGGTCTGTATAATTCTTTGCGCTAAATTGTACTTAGATCATAGCGTGTAACTGACTGTACTTTTACTTGAAATATCACTTTGTGCTTTGGAACCACAGGTAAAAGGTCTGGAGTCTTTATTTACTATATGACTGAGTACGCAAAATAGTGTCATCCTTAAAGGTTTATAGGCAGGATATTAGAAGGTATAGGCAGGATATTAGAAGGTATAGGCAGGAGTGTATAGAGGTTCTAATTCAATATCCTTATAAGTAAGCCAGGAGCCAGCAGCAGCTAGTACAACATTTGGCAATATTTTGAAACAAAAACATTGATAACTATGCCAGCATTCGGATTTACCTATACCATACTTAGTACCAGCTGCACAGGATTTGCAGAAATGAGGAAGCCGTGATGTTGGCCTGCAAGCTTAAATCTTTTGATGAAAATATTAACTAATTCCTAATACTTTCACTATGCTAGATACACACAGTTATGCAAAAGGAATAGATGCTGACAATTTTTGTTGTTCATATAATGGTAAAAGCTGCATTTAGGGCCTGACTCAGAGATGTACACTAATGTGATCACAGCTGCGACCCCATACACAGCTATTGTGCGAAAATATGCCAATGTCACAGACGCCCACCTGCGGCTTTCCAAATCCAAGCATCTGTGTATGAAGTCGTAGCTTCAGTTGCAGATCATTCAATTATCTCAGTTCTGAGTAACCCTATGGCCAGGGGCATTTTAAGAAAAGAGGGGGTCTATGTGCATCCTCCGTCCGGGCCCCCTCCTCTCTGGTAGTGCAGTAAACTGTCTTTGAGCCAGAGTGTACTGTGCATGCGCAGGTCTCCGAGATCAGGGCGCCTTATTCCCAGGACATTACTACTGGCATGCGCAAATCACTGGGAAAATGTCCGCCATGCCATTTACCCAGTGATTAAAGTTACTCAGAATGGTTACTATGGTTACTCAGAATGACCACTGTAACTGAGACGCTGGAGGCATTTTTTATTGTGTTTGGGATTGCAGACGCAGGCTGTGACATGCCCCGAAAACTATCACAACACGCCTGCATTTTTTGCCATCACTCCCCGTTACCTCCCGTAAATGCACCCTGACTGCCAATTACACAGAATAAAGAGTCTCTGCGAGCAACTATGGTAATGTACCATGACGCATGCACAGTGCGACATAGAGATATCAGCATTGCGTTCATCTCTGAATCAGGCCCTAAGGGGTATATTTACTAAAGTGCAAGTTTTAAGAAGTGGAGATGTTTCCCATAGCAACCAATCAGATTCTACTTAACATTTATCTAGCACCTTCTAGAAAATAATAGCTAGAATCTGACTGGTTCCTATGGGCAACATCTCCAATTCGAAAAACCTGCACCTTAGTAAATATACCTCTAAATGTTGATCTGGCTTTTTATGTGAATTTAATATGGGTCTGGCTTTTGCGGTAATTTTACCCACAACCAGTTTTACTGTGTTCTGTGCTTTTTGTCATTAGTGTTCCTGTAGCTCATCATTTATGAAACACAAGGTGGTGGAAGGGGTAGAATTTATGTTGGAAATTGTAAATATACTATTGCAAAACTTGCTCTCACTGACCCCAGCCCAAATGATATCTTATGTACATAGCCAAATTGTCACCCCTAATGTTTCCAGTCTCTAGACTAAAACATATGACTAATCTTACGGGTTCAAAATGCGCTGAATGCCTCCTAAATCATTTGCAATAAGGATGATAAATTCCATAGCATTAACATTGTGTAATTACAGCAAAAATACCTGATAGCAGCTGTGGAGCTACAGGTAAGAGATGGACACATCCTGCTCCAAGTATAAATAATATAATGTTTTTAAAGTCTTGACGTGTACTGTACACATATACTGATTAAAAGTAGTGCAACAGGCCTAGTGAGCGAGAGTTTGCAAATTTAAAAGAATGTAGGACACAGAGACTAATGAGTTCCTCAATTATGGTGCAGTATAGACTAAAAATAAAACAATTAAAATATATAAATTTCATTTTAAATCTCTGAAAATAACACAAAAAGCAAAATCTAAAAACAACGTCATGTCTTGAGAAAACTTGTGAGCGAAATGCTGATCTGCATACAAAGGGGCTGATTCTGAGTTGCACGCAAAGTGGCTGTACTGTAGTTGCGGGCAGCCGCAGAAGCCTGATTTACTATCTTATGTTAATGCCAGATGCCATTTAGCTAATGTGAGTGTACGTGCATCTGCTGGCGGGACATCATGCCGCCCATTGATCTTACGGCAGCTGTCGCTGGGTAACACCTGGTGCACTGTACGGTTAGTAGAGTAGTGCGCGTGGCAAAGCCACGCACCGGTAAAAGGTGGCATGGCCTCGCATGTAGGGGGCATGGCTATGCGGCCTGAACCCCTCGGTTTAGTCTCTCTGCTGGGGTCCCGGAGATGTGGACTGCCCCCGGGGACCAGTGTATTTACAGTGCCGGCTCCCTCACTGTGTCAGGAGCCGGGTGCTGCCCATTATGCTACAGGGCAGCACCCAGCTCCTGTCACTGAGGGGAAGTTGGCACTTTGATGTCACCCCTCGGCAGGTGACACACCCAGGTGCGGCCCGAACCCCCCTTGTGACGCCACTGGTCGCAGTCATCTTCATTAGAATTTGCCCTTCCACCAGCCCCATGCTGGGTGCAAGAGATCCATCAGAAGTAAACTTCCCTTCCCCTTCATCTTGGATGCCCACTTAGTAACTGAACGCAATCTTTATAATACTGAGCGAATGTCCCACTAGAGAATAGAGGCTGCCTACCAGACATCTCAGTAAACCTTATCCCTCATCACTGTGTCTCACACAATACACTACAAACACTTTAATTCATGCACTTATCTCATGCATTGACTCTTGCATTTTGCCTTTTTACTGATCTTCTCCTAACCATATAGATGTGTCCACATACATCTTACTTCCTTGCACGTTAAACAGCCCTTCTAGTTGCGCCATGCAGTGACATCACTTGGTAGCTCAGAGTGTCTTTTCGTGCAACTTTTTATATTCAAATACATCTTACACACAAGCAGCTTCTGCTAATTAAAATGATATGCAGCATGCCTATATTCTGTGTCTGACAACGTTCATCCCTACGTCTTCAGGAAAATGTCCTTTCCTGGTTGTCAACCTACTTATCAAAGTGTTTATTTACCTACTTCCACTTTCTCTATTGATTGGACTACCACAAAGAAGCCCAGGCCCACTCCTCTTCTCTATATACAGCCTTTCTTGGCCAGCAGTTAGAGTTAACTACACGTAATTTCACTTCTGTGCTCTAGCCCACACTTTTTCTTATTTTCACAAATATAAACATTAATTTTAACTGTTTAACTGTTGGTAAATGGAGTAGTAGTGTGTAGAGCAGTGTCATCACACCACGGACAAGTCTGTTTAAAGCATCCATTGCACTACCAATTCCACTTAACCCAACTATCAATGCTGTTGCCACCTCTGGTTGCTTGACCCACTGAGCTCAACTGTCAGCATCCTGGATCACATGTCCAACCTGCAGAGGCTGCCTGCTCCATTGCACCAGCCAGGCTGCAGCAAAGGAGACTACACCATTGCCTGCATAATGTAGATCAATTGTTCCTCTACACACTGCCATACATTAGCTAATCAACATTCATCCAAATCTCTTGCATCACTCTATCATGCAGCTACTTAATTTACCTTCTACTCAGTTTTCTCTTATCTCAGCTCAACTCATCTTCTCTCTCCACCATCCCAGCTAAAGCATTCTCCTGAAATCTTGCTCTAGTACCAATTTAATGATACCTAACAGATTGACTTGTAAAATGCTTGAAAGGATGTTGCTAGTTTTTGCAAAGACCAGGTCTTCGCATTAGTTTCTCTGTTATGTCATTAAACTTTCCCATGCACATGCCTCTATGGACTTGATGCTGAATTGCAGGCAAATTGGACGTATGCTCAAAAAATAGCATGTTTCTGCCAATTAGCTGAGGTGTATACATCTCGGGCTGTGTGCAGGTCTGCACCAGCCACACAATCACCCAGTTTTCATCAGGCATATGTCACCTAATCTTACACCAATGGTTTAGTCAATTTGGTTTGCTTGTGAAATAAGCATTCACTCTTACATTTCATGTAAAGTAAAAAACCTCTCTGATACATCAGAAACAAATCTCCTAATGTGCGAAAAGAGAAAAATAGTTAAAACACCCACACAAATACATAGTCTATGCACCAGATACAAAGAAAGTACCTATCTGCTTCAGAGATGAAATTGCAATCAGCCAATCAGAAGCGATTATATAATGCTGCTGTTGTCATCATCATTATTATCAGCCTGTATATGCATCTCACTTCAGCCACTCACAATTGATATAGCTTGGAACGGACTATGCACTACCAGTAAAGTTTTAGAACACACCTATTATTCCAGTTTTTATTGAAATTTAAGCAGTTCAAGTCCAGTGAACCACATAAAACAGTACAAAGTTAAGCAATAAACTGCAGCTGTTATAAAATAAGTTTAGGTTAGAAAAAACTGAAAAGTATTGTAAATTGATAATATCAGTATCAATAATAAAATACCTGTTTAGGTAACAAGTAATAGGTTAAGAACTGACAGCTTGAAGTAATAAAAAAGTGGCTTGTCTGGGCCATGAAGCACTAGAGATGTGCAGTTTAGTTTTCCTGAAAGCCAAACACACCCAAACTTTTGGATTTCGAGTTGAATTGAGTCTTGGCTCAGATCACCTTTGGGGTTCCGAGTAGAACCAAGTCACAGCTCGGGTCTGGTGTAAATTCGGAAATTATATGTAAAAACCGAATCTCGAATTTTAGATTGCATGTAAAAAGGTCCAAATTACATGTTTTTAGCTGGTTTTATAAATTTTAAAGAAACCCAAAACCTTATCTGCGACTTTGGATTCGCTGCTGTGTCCGATGACGCAGCATCAGATCATCTGCGAAAAACATTGGTCGTCTGAGTAACCCTCAGGTGTTTTCACTTTGCCGGGGTCATGAAAGGCTGTGGGAGGGAAGGGTTTGAGTTAGGGTACTTATTAGACAATATTTTGCCAGATCTGATGGGCAAACATAACGTCAAAATCGTCTAATGTGTACCTACTATGTCAGGCTATGCACGCTCCCGTTTGGTCGTCAGTTGCATCATCAGGTCGTCCCTACATGTAGCTCAATCTGACAATGCAACTGACGAACACATGCAGCTGGTTCTGACATATCGGGCGGTCAGGCACTACTGGATCATCTAATGTGTACCACCCGCCTGAGAAGTTGCCCCATCACCCGTCCAGTCATCCATCGCATTACTGGGTACACACATCGTTTAGTGTGTACTCAGCTTTAGGCTGCTGGAAATGTCGGTTAGGGTTAGGGGAAGGGGAAAAATACTTACATGTGTGCATCAGGATTTTCCACTGTCGGGAATCCACTTCCCGGGATTCTGACCGCCGGCATTATCAGTGCAAAGATTGCGTACCCAACCCGTTCATACACGTGTATGCTATTTCCAGGTGTCAGGACTGCACAGATATGGACAGTGGTTTTAGAACCAGCTAGGGCACCAGTATATCTAATTCAAAAGTGGACAGTTAGCAACTGTAGCTTTATGAGGTCCTCAGAAGATATCAGGTTATCCATGGCATAAGAATCTCACATTTAAAGACTTCTCGAGTACTTCACCCCAGATTTATTATACTGTTTCACTGGGATTTCTTATTTTATTATTATAGTTGAAAAGTAGTAGACTTGTTATTTCAATACATTTCTCTAGAACCTTACCTATAACATATTCCACCCAAAACTGGTCTTTTTCTGGATTATATGGACGGTTAAAGTCGATCCTAATTTCGAAAGTCTGTCCACGGCGTACTATTAGTTTATTGTTGAAGAATCTATCAGTGTGATGCGCTTTCTTGTTTTTTTCATGTTGTTGCTTGAACACCTCAACATTGTCAACTGTCAGATAATCTGTAAAGAAATGAAATAAACAGAATGTAGCTTTATTGTCCACAGATTTCTGCTGCTGCGAGGTCACAGATGGGCACTTTCAACACTTCAGCTGTTACTGGAAAAAAGCATTATCTTTTTAACAATGCAATGGCTGACTATGCATTATGCAACATAGGGCCTAATTTATAGCAATTGTGCAGCCCAAACATAAGAAAAAACTAACAGATGCAAAATTGTAATTTATCATGTGTATTCTGAGTTGCACGTATCTTAACATATAATACTAAATGCTATACAGTGTATAAATGCGGCCACATCAATATGGAATGGGTATCAAATCCCGATGCCGGAAGCCCGATGAGTGAACATCCCTCCCGGATGGGGTGTTTAACCCTAACCCCTCCTCCCCGCAGCCTAACCCTAACCCTCCCTGGGGGGGGTGCCTAACCCCAATTTCCCCCTGGGGGTCCCTAAATCTAATCCCCATCACCGGGCTAACACTGATACTTAGCTGGATTCTCCGTTCGGGATTCCTGACGGACGGGCTGCCAACGCCGGTATCCTGATCCCCTTCTGGACACCGGCGTCAGTATTTTGCCGGGCAGCGGGATTCTGGTGCCGGTATATCGGCGGCTGGCATTTCATCCGCCGGCATATTAACTACAACACCATCAATATATGCAGTATATTATGCTGTGATTTGAGAATCACACTTACAGGCATATTTTTAACAATCCGCAAATAAATTGCGCTTGTGATATGATAAAAATCGATTACATATGCAATGTGATATTTGCAAATATCTTATGAATGTATTATAATTCGCATCCTGGGATAGAGTTTGTGAAAATGCTCTGTCCCTGTGAATCCCCTCCCAGCACTTCTCAGGTATTTTTCGCAAAAAAAAGGCTGCATGTGCCGGCCTCAATGTCCCTGCACCCAGAGCCAGCTTCTGTTATCAGTAAGGGTGTGCACCGGCCACTTTTCGTGTTTTGTGTTTTGGTTTTGGATCTGGATCTTTCTTCGTGTTTTGGATCTGGATTGGTTTTGCCAAAACCACCCTTCCGTGTTTTGGGTTCTGGGTTTTGTGTTTTGGATCTGTATTTTTTTGAAAAAAAGCATAAAAACAGCTAAAATCACAGAATTTGTAGGTTTTTCTGCTCCTATGCTATTATTAACCTCAATAACCTTAATTTCCACTCATTTCCAGTCTATTCTGAACACCTCACACCTCACAATAGTGTTTTTATGTCCAAAAGGTTGCACCGAGGTAGCTGGATGACTATGCTAAGCAACACGAGTGGGCGGCACAAACACGTGACCCATCTAGGCGTGATACTGCAGTGGCAGACAGGATGGCAGTTTGAAAAACTAGGCCCCAAACTGTACATAATGCAAAGAAAAAAAAGAGGTGCAAGATGGAATTGTCCTTGGGCCCTCTCACCCACCCTTATGTTGTATAAACAGGACATGCACACTTTAACAAACCAATCATTTCAGCGCCAGGGTCTGCCACACAACTGTGGCTGAAATGATTGGTTCGTTTGGGCCCCCACAAAACAAGCTGGCAATTAATGTGTCCCTGCACAAACTGGCTCTACGGAGGCAAGATGATATCCTCATCCTCCTCATCCACCGATTCCTCACCCTCTTCAGTGTGTACATCCTCATCCTCACAAAGTATTAACTCGTCCCCACTTGAATCCACCACCACAGGTCCCTCTGTACGTTCTGGAGGCTGGTCTCCCTGGAAGAGCTGATAATTCATTTTGATGAACATCATCTTCTCCACATTCTGTGGAAGCAACCTCCTACGCCTTTCGCTGACAAGGTTCCCGGCTGCACTAAACACTCTTTCGGAGTACACACTGGAGGGGGGGCAACTCAGGTAAAATAGAGCCAGTTTGTACAGGGGCCTCCAAATTGCCTCTTTTTCCTGCCAGTACAGGTATGGACTGTCTGACATGCCTACTTGGATGCTGTCACCGATGTAATCCTCCACCATTCTGTCAATGGTGACTGTATCATATGCAGTGACAGTAGACATGTCAGAAATTGTTGCCAGGTCCTTCAGTCCGGACCAGATGTCCAAACTTGGTCCTACCTGCCATGCATCACCACCAGCGGGTTGCTTAGGATACCTAAGTTTTTTCCTGGCAGCCCCAGTTGTGGGAGAAAATGAAGAAGGAGCTGTTGATGTGTCACGTTCCGCTTCAGCTGACAGTGTGTTCACCAGCAGGTCTTTGCACCTCTGCAGGCTTGTGTCGGCCGGAAAGAGAGACACCACATAGGCTTTAAACCTAGGATTGAGCACGGTGGCCAAAATGTAGTGGTCTGATTTCAACAGATTGACCACCCTGGAATCCTGGCAAAGCGAATGAAGGGCTTCATCCACAAGTCCCACATGCCAAGCGGAATCGCTCCGTCTTAGCTCCTCCTTCACTTTCTCCAGCTGCTTCTGCAAAAGCCTGATGAGGGGAATGACCTGACTCAAGCTGGCAGTGTCTGAACTGACTTCACGTGTGGCAAGTTTGAAGGGCTGGAGAACCTTGCACAACACGGAAATCATTCTCCACTGCGCTTGAGTCAGGTGCATACCCCCTCCTTTGCCTATGTCATAGGTGGATGTATAGGCTTGAATGGCCTTTTGCTGCTCCTCCATCCTCTGAAGCATATAGAGGGTTGAGTTCCACCGCGTCACAACCTCTTGCTTCAGGTGATGGCGGGGCAGGTTCAAGAGTGTTTGCTGGCGCTCCAGTCTTCGGCACGCAGTCGCTGAATGGCGAAAGTGGCCTGAAATTTTTCGGGCCACCCAAAGCGTCTCCTGCACGCCCCTGTCGCTTTTCAGAAAATTCTGCACCACCAAGTTTATTGTGTGAGCAAACATGGGACGTGCTGGAATTTGCCCAGATGTAATGCCCGCACAATATTGGTGGCGTTGTCAGATATCACAAATCCCCAGGAGAGTCTAAGTGGGGTAAGCCACTGGGCGATGATTTCCCTCAGTTTCTCTAAGAGGTTGTCGGCGGTGTGCCTCTTACTGAAACCGGTGATACACAGCGTAGCCTGCCTTGGAACGAGCTGGCGTTTCTTAGATGCTGTGACTGGTGACGCTGCTGCTGTTGCTGCGTAAGGTGATACATCTACCCAGTGGGCTGTCACAGTCATATAGTCCTTAGTCTGCCCTGTTCCACTTGTCCACATGTCCGTGGTTAAGTGGACATTGGGTACAACGGCACTTTTCAGGACACTGAGGACACTCTTTCTGACGTTTCTGTACAGTCTCGGTATCGCCTGCCTAGTGAAGTGGAATCTAGACGGGATTTGGAACCGGGGACACACTACCTCCAGCAATTGTCTAAATCCCACTGCACTAATGGCGGATACCGGACGCACGTCTAACACCAACATAGCAGTCAAGGCCTCAGTTATCCATTTTGCTTCAGGATGACTGCTGTCGTACTTCATCCTCCTCGCTAAGGACTGTTGGAGGGTCAATTGTTTAGTAAAAGTAGTGGTGTTCCTACTTCCTCTCTGGGATGATGAACGACTCCCAGCAGCAGCAACAGCAGCAGCGGCAGCAGGAGGCGTAGCAATGCAGGATCCTCCGGAGGAATCCCGGATAGGAGAGTCAGTCATGCCAGTGACATGGCCTGCAGGACTACTTCCGATCCTGACTACGGAGGAAATTGACGAGGAGGGAGTTGACGGTGTGATTTGCAGGCGCTTGGATACAACAGGACAACGGGATTTAGGTGTCCCTGGACTGCTTACGGTCTGAGCCAAAGTTTCTGAACTTGACAGTAACTTATTATGAACGCGCTGCAGGTGCCGTATAAGGGAGGATGTTCCTAGGTGGTTAACGTCCCTACCCCTACTTATTCCACCTTTACATAAGGTACATATGGCAAGACAGTTGTTGTCCGGATTTGGATAGAAATATTGCCAGACCAAAGAGGTGGAATGTTTGGTCTTCTGCCCAGGCATGACCGTGATGATCTTTTTCATCCCACGGACAACAACTGTCTCCCCCGGAGCCTGATTTAAACAAACCACATCACCATCAGAATCCTCCTTGCCAACTTCCTCCTCAGCGCCAGCTACACCAGTATCCTCATCCTGTTGTACTTCAACAGTGACATATTCAATTTGCATATCAGCAAGTGGACTGTGGGTGCTCCTTTCAGCACTTGCAGGGGGCGTGCAAATGGTGGAAAGAGCCACCTCTTCCTATCCAGTGCAGGGAAGGTCAGGCATCGCAACCACCACCACACTTGGACTCTCCTTGGGGATTTGTGATATCTTCTTAGAAAGCACAGTTCTTCGCTGTGCTTTTGCCAGCTTAACTCTTTTGATTTTTTTAGTGGGAGGAGGGCTTCCATCGTCATGTGAAGCTGAACCACTAGTCATGAACATACTAGGGATCGACCTTAGCCGTTCCTTGCCACTCCGTGTCGTAAATGGCATATTGGCAAGTTTACGTTTCTCTTCAGCTGATTTAAATGTTTTTTTCAAGGTCATTTTCCTGAACTTTGTCATTTGGGATTGTATGTGCCCTCTATTGTGACATTGGGCATCGGCCTTGGCAGACGATGTTGATGGCATGTTATCATCTATGTCATGACTAGTGGCAGCAGCTTCAGCACTAGGAGGAAGTGGTTCTTGATCTTTCTCTATTTTATTTTTATCGGAGAAAGTTTGGTCCTCCATTTATGTTATATCGATTTGATATATACGTGCTGCTAAACACAGAAAATATTTCTTTATTTTTGCTGGAGAGTAGTGCACTTTGTGGGTTACACCAGCCTTTAAGAAATGAGCCAGCCGGCTCTTTACTTATGGGACACAGGCGCACGCTTGGCGCTGCTCCTTTGTTGATGCACGTGCGGCTACTGCGCACACAATTCACAAACAAAGAAAATATATATTTTTTTGGTTTGGACTGGAGTGTACTTTGGGGGTTACAGCACCCTTTAACGGTCAAGCCAGCTGGCCCTTTACTTATGACACAGGCGCACGCTTGGCACTACTTTGTTGATACACGTGCGGCTACTGCGCACACAATTCACAAACACAGAAAATATATATTTTTTTGGTTTGGACTGGAGTGTACTTTGGGGGTTACAGCACCCTTTAATGGTCAAGCCAGCCGGCCCTTTACTTATGACACAGGCGCACGCTTGGCACTACTTTGTTGATGCACGTGCGGCTACTGCGCACACAATTCACAAACACAGAAAATAATTTTTTTTTTGGTTTGGACTGGAGTGTACTTTGGGGGTTACAGCACCCTTTAACGGTCAAGCCAGCCGGCCCTTTACTTATGACACAGGCGCACGCTTGGCACTACTTTGTTGATGCACGTGCGGCTACTGCGCACACAATTCACAAACACAGAAAATAATTTTTTTTTTGGTTTGGACTGGAGTTTACTTTGGGGGTTACAGCACCCTTTAACGGTCAAGCCAGCCGCCCTTTACTTATGACACAGGCGCACGCTTGGCACTACTTTGTTGATGGACGTGTGGCTACTGCGCACACAATTCACAAACACACAAAAAATATTATTTTTTTAGCACTTGGGGGGAGCACCCCTGATGGACAGAGCACCCCCTGGACAACACTACAGCACCCCTTTAGGACTGGGACACTGCACAGGACTTTGGAGTGGACACAGCCCCTATGGAGAACTGACTGCACAACACAGTCCAGCCAGCCCCTATGGACTTTGAAGTAGTGGACACAGCCCCTATTAACAACAGCAGCACAGCACAACACAGCCAGCCCCTATGGACTTTGAAGTAGTGGACAACAGCAGCACAGCGCAGCACAGCACAGCACAACACTACTCTGCACTACACTACACTACACAGCCCAGCCAGCCCTAACTCCCACCCTCCCTCTTCACTGTCCACAGCCGAGTGAGAAAATGGCGCCGATGCGGGTACCTTATATAGGTTCCAAAACCCGCGAGACTCGGAAGGCGGGATGATGACGTTTTGCCTCGATTTCAGATCCGAGTCAGGCGGGAAAAGTCGAGCCTGACTCGGATCTGCTTCGGATCGGGGGAGCTCGGGGGGGTTCGGATTTCAGAAATCCGAACCCGCTCACCCCTAGTTATCAGCTGTGTTTCTTTATAGACCACAAGCTGATTACAGAGAAAACAAATAGTTACAGTATAATAGAAAATAATAAAAAACAAACTTATGTGCACGCTGCACCCAGGAATCGGCATGGTCCTTCTGTGACACCCAGTCAGCTGATCTGTGCCGTCAGTTGCGATGCCAACCAGGACTTTAGCTGATCACACAGATCAAAAATATGTATGTATATATATATATATATATATATATAAGCTGCAAGTTTAAATGCATTGATCAAAGTTGCTGTGAGCTTTAAACCAAGATAGCATACCCTGAGTTTAACACTAACGTGATGGCTATGTCCATGTTATAATTCTGAGCAATAGAGTAGGGACTTGCAGTAAAGTGGGGTCCCGTGATGGGGGCTGCAAGCTTAAATGCATTGATCAATTCATGAACCAAAACCCCACTGTTTATTATGTTTATTATTAGTATTGTTAGTTATTATGGTGAGTGCAGAGCCCCTGTGATTTCTATTTAAACAATCTGGTCACATACCATGTTGCACCCCAAATCTAGGAATGGTGAGTGCCGTGGATTAGTGCTTTTTATATATATATATATACATATATATATATATATATATATATATATATATATATATATATATATATATATGATGCCATTACCACCACCCCATATTTAGATAATGAGTATATGAAAGCAGTCTGTTTTCCCTTCCCCAAGCTAATAGCATCATAATGATTGTCACTGCTAGCTTGGACTGATGATGCTGTTCTTTCAATAGAACAGAAGAGCTAGTGTGAGCCAGATGATGACTTAATACTTTGGAGGGTCTGTATTCCATTATTATTCCATTATTTAGGTATCCTTCTTAATATGTCCTTGTTAGAAACTGTATTGCTTTACTGTTTTTTTGCCTTGATATGCTAAAACTTTAGCTTGCTCTGTAGATTACCAGTGACAATGAATTGTTACCTGTTGTGTCAAAACCCCTTGGGATGAGACCAAAGGTTTCCTTGAGGGGAATGTCATCTTCATTAGCATTGGAGACGTTTGGTGGGATAGATCTACGACCTGTATAGCCTGGAGCTGGAGACTTCTTTTTGTCCACATTAGTTGCTTTTGGCTCTGACATTATGACAGTCACTGAAACAAAAAAAACTATCTGGTCAAAGACTATCATAAATTGAATGTCTAAAGTGAACAACTCGTACATGTACATTACACATGGCTCAAACTGTGTTTTGGAGATGAATCTCACGTATCTTTAGTGGAATGTTCTTTTACAATGTCACAGCTGCTACAAAAACTACACATCTATAAATCTATTCTTCGGTCTTTCGAAAAGGACAATGCGATATTAAATTAAATTTGTTGAGTATATTCTGGAATTTTAATGCAGATCCTACTCAGGAGGAAAAACAACAACAACAAATTTAGCAGAAGACTTACAGGCAATCATTGAACATTAATGTCAGTAAATCAGATATGACACTATCCCATGTAAACCCTCTGAATTGCCCACATTCTGGTGGTATCAGCTCCCTTCAAGGGAGAGGAAAACAAGACCGGCACATTCTGCAGCTGCATTAGGAGTTTGGAACTTCGGGTTTTCTGGACTACACAGCTCAAACTGGAAATATAGAATTCCTGGTTTTCCAGGTCACCCAGAGCCAACAGGAAGTCAGCAGCACAAGAAGAGTTTAAAACTCTCATCTGCCTGATGCTCTTTGCACTGATGCTGAATAGCAGCTAGTTTAGTAGGCCAGAGTGTTGTAGTGCCCGGGACCCAGAGCTATGCTGGGAGAGCATGGCCGATTGTGGATGCAAGCCACTGCTGACTGCTAAGCACAAGGAGTGCTGGAACCTTTTATGTTAATTTGTTTATATGTGTTGTATGTCTGTGTTTCCAGGCCTAAGCCTGAGTATGCTAGAGTGTAGTGTCTGGGAGATGTATGTACAAGACTTGCCCCCTATCTCACTGGTGAGGCTCAGAAAGCCTATGCTGATTTGTCCTCTGCTGTTGCAGAGAAATATGACCTAAACATAGAAACATAGAATTTGATGACAGATAAGAACCACTTGGCCCATCTAGTCTGCCCCATTAATGGCAAAAGTGCCATCTGGCCAGGTCAAGCCTCACTCCTTCTGGAAAAGCACAACACTTCCATGAATGGGCCCTATTACCAGGAGTCCCAATTCGGAAGCAGGTTGCAGAACTCGCCAGACTTGGGCGAAGTTGGCTCCAGCCAGAAGACTGCACTCCCGCTCAGATTTTAGAGATGGTGGTTACTGACCAGTGTATAAGAACCCTAGGGCGGAATATGCAGTGCTGGGTCATACACACTAATCCTCAGAATTTAGAGGAATTAATTACAGTATTGGAGCAGTATGAGACCGCAGGAAATATGACAAAGATGATAGAAAAGAAACCAAGGAATGGGCGACCCATTAAGATGGCACCCCATTGACCTGTGACCCCGACTATCATCCCTCCACAAGGAAACACCACTGGAGATGCCAAGGTCATTTGCTATGAGTGTGGAGAGCCAGGTCATGTAAGGCGGGACTATCCCAGACCTTTTATGTTAATTTGGTTATTTGTGTTATATGCCTGTGTTTCCAGACATAAGCCTGAGTATGCTAGAGTGCAGTGTCTGCTGCTACTAAAAGATACTGCTTTAATGAGTATCTGCCTGACTTAAGTCCTCATTTCTACACCCTGTGTTACAATATATATATATATATATATATATATATATATATATATATAGTGCTTTGTTTAGACCGGCACTCTGGAAAACATAATTTTAAATACCTGGGTGCCCTCCCCGGGAAGTAAATCACCTGCAATCCAAACTCCAAAACAGCGGGCGGCACTCCTCGGCTTTCTCATTCTAAAATCACCACATTGGCAATAAATACCAAATGTGGTGATTTTTGAATGAGAAAGCCGAGGAGTGCCGCTCGCTGTTTTTGAGTTTATATATATATATATATATATATATATATATAAAGCGCAGAAAGGAATGCACTCACCAGGGCTTCTCTTCAGATTATAAACAAATGTTCTGGCAACAAATTTTATTCAGAGCATAGTTACGTGGTCACATGGTCGACGTTTCGACCTCACAAAACGCGGTCTTCATCAGGACACATTGAGACAGAGTACAGGACACACATACAAATATCCTCCATCTCCACCACCTTAAATACCCTAGGCGATAATTCCAAAGTCTAATCCCACCCCCTGCGTCCCCCCGGGACCGGAAGTGACACTTGCGGGGCGGAAATGGCTTAATGTGCATATTTCACACTATGTATAGCCGCCAGGCTTACCTCTACAGCACCATCCACGTGCGCTGAAGCGCTGGAGTTAAAAATATAATTGCATCCATCCAGTGCAAGGTCGCACTGCTGCGGACTTCCGGTTTGCGTTCCAGCAAAACCGGAAGTCATGCGTTCCACTCATCCAGCTGGGTCACTTCCGGTGTGCACCCTAAACTGTTGGAAAACTCAGCTTCTGACATAGGTACCTACAGAAAAAGCACCCGACTTTGGAATTATCGCCTAGGGTATTTAAGGTGGTGGAGATGGAGGATATTTGTATGTGTGTCCTGTACTGTGTCTGTATGTGTCCTGATGAAGACTGCGTTTTGTGCGGATGAAACGTCAACCATGTGACCACGTAACTATGCTCTGACTAAAATTTGTTGCCAGAATATTTGTTTACAATCTGAAGAGAAGCCCTGGTGAGTGCATTCCTTTCTGCACTTTATGAAAATTTTTGATACCAATTGGATGTCATTGAATGGAAACCCCAGGCTTTTACCTACTGTTTGGATGTGAGTGCTGACTTACTCTGAATATATATATATATATATATATATATATATAACACAAAGAGATTACATGCACAAATGACTTCAAATCCAATATAGTCCTTATTCCAGCCCAGATTGATGTCAGTGCAGCACCTTTCTAATAGCCCCAACCTCAGGCCAAGTTCAACATGTAAAGGAAACACAATAAAGGGCGCACAGCGTGAGTGTAAAATTAAGAATACACTTACTTGCATCAATGCTCACATACATCAGAAGTTTGCAGTATTCATTACCAATCTGGACTTTGTCAGGGGGTCTGATGATGCTGAATACAATTTAGTGTGCTGAGGCACATCCTTTCAGTTTTTTTTGTTTAGTATGACCCCTCCCTTACATGCACCTGAAGAGTATTGCCAAATTGATTTAGGCAGCTTCCACTTTGTTATGTTTGCTGTTTTGAGAGGCATAGATGGAACCAGCATTTGGAGGGCATGCTGATTCCTATAGTGCTAAATGGAGGTCCCAGGGCCTGGCTCTCAGTTTGGAAGTATTTCTGTATGTGCCTTTTTTCATGAGGCTTTACAATAGACAATTACATGGTCCAGGAGTGGGTACTGTTATCATGCAGTGTTGGGACCACCAGTTATCAGAGAAGCCGTGAAGTTGGCCTGGTGGCTTACTATGTATTTGCAAATGCATGCAACAAATATCTCTGAAATTCTATTACCATATAGTTTTTTAAGTATTGTTGCAGGTACAATTTAGTGTGTCGGGGGACATCTGGGGACACCCCCTTTCTGTTTTTTTTTGTGTAGTATGACCCCTCCTTCATGCACCTGAAGAGTATTGCCAAATCGATTTGAGCAGCTTCCACTTTGCTATGAATGCTGAATACTGCAAACTGATGTATGTGAGCATTGATACAAGCAAATGTATTCCTGATTTTACACTCGCGCTGTGCGTCTTTTATTTTGTTTCCTATATATATATATAGGGATGAGCGGGTTCGGTTCCCTGAGAACCGAACCCACCCGAACTTCGGGGATCCGGGGCGATCCGAGCCCAAGCTCGGATCTCCCTGTCTGCCCCGGATCCCTCTCCTGAGGCAAAACCTCGAGATCTGCTGTCGGATCTCGAGGTTTTGCCTCGAGCGGCCATTTTAAAAAAAATGCCTTTGCTTTTAATGGGCAAAGTGCTGATTGGCTGACAGAGCCGTCTGTCACGGCTCTCAGCCAATCAGCATTATGGTGCTCATTTGCATATAGCACGGACTCGTGAGATCCGTGCTACATGCATCTGTGTGACTGACAGTGACACAGAGCACAGATGGGTCAGTGAGACCCGTCTGTGCTGCTGTGTATTTCTATGACACAGATGCACGCACGGACCAGGAGATCCGTGCTACTTGCATCTGTGTCATTGACACAGCAGAGCAATGACAGGTCCGTGAGACCCGTCTGTGCTGCTGTGGTAAAAAAAAAAAAAAGAAACCTGTGTAAAAAAGAAAAAAATGGCGTGCCCCCCCCAAAAAAAGAGCAACCAGCCCCGGGCATTAGTGACCCAGTGCTGGGTGTACTTAAATACAGAGGACAAACGATGTAGGGGTCCCCTGTACTTAAGCACAACCAGCACCGGGCTAATCAGAACCAGCGCTGGTTGCCAAAATACGGGGGACAAACGACGTAGGGGTCCCCCGTATTCTGCGCAACCAGCTCTGGGCTCTGATCCGGTCCTGGTTCTGGAAATACAGGGGAAAAAAATTAGTAGGGTTCCCCTGTATGTTCCAGAACCAGCACTGGACTTTTTCTAGCGGGGGGCTGATGCCACAGCCAGGGGAGCCCTTTCACCGGGCCCCCCAGCCGCAGCATCAGCCCTGACCGCTAGTCAGCCCAGGCCGGGGATCCCTGGAGAGCTGGGGACCCCCCCAATAATGGGGTCACCCTCTCCAGGGCACCCCAGGCCCAGGCTGATAGCCCGGGGCTATCCCCGCCACCCCTGGTGGCGGTGGGTGGCGGGTTGATTGTGTGGTGTGGTGTAAATAAAGAATATCAAACATTGTGTTTACAAGTAGAACTGCAAGTCCCAGCAAGCCTGCCCTGCATGCTGGTACTTGGAGAACCATAAGTACCAGCATGCAGGACATTAAGGGCCCACTAGTACCTGTAGTTCACCTGTAAAAAAATGTTTAAAAAAAACACAGGACACACACACCGTGACAGTATAAGTTTATTAAACATACATACATACACACACACACACACATGTACACATACTCACCTATGTAACCTGTAGCATCGGTCCACTTGGGACCTGTGAAAAAAAACATACTCACCATCTCCTATGCGAGGTTCTGTCCTCTTCGTTCCAAAGTAGGCATCCCCGGACTTGGCAAAAAAACAAAACGAAAACGCGATCCACGAACTTAGTACCGTTCTATAGAACGGTACTTCCCGAATGAGAGCTTAGCGGTGGGGTATAACCATGGAAACCCCGCTGCTAAGCGTTCATTGGCTGAGAGAGGTCATCTCCCGTCTCTCAGCCAATGAACGGCTCCCTCCATTGTAGTCAATGGTGGGAGCCGCAAGGTTATTAAAGTTTACCCTGCGGCTCCCACCATTGACTACAATGGAGGGAGCCGTTCATTGGCTGAGAGACGGGAGATGACCTCTCTCAGCCAATGAACGCTTAGCAGCGGGGTTTCCATGGTGATACCCCGCCGCTAAGCTCTCATTCGGGAAGTACCGTTCTATAGAACGGTACTAAGTTCGTGGATCGCGTTTTCGTTTTGTTTTTTGCCAAGTCCGGGGATGCCTACTTTGGAACGAAGAGGACAGAACCTCGCATAGGAGATGGTGAGTATGTTTTTTTTCACAGGTCCCCTATGGATACTTTACCGGACAAGTGGACCGATGCTACAGGGTTACATAGGTGAGTATGTGTACATGTGTGTGTGTATGTATGTTTAATAAACTTATACAGTCACGGTGTGTGTGTCCTGTGCTTTTTAAAAAAATTTTTTTACAGGTGAACTACAGGTACTAGTGGGCCTTTAATGCCCTGCATGCTGGTACTTATGGTTCTCCAAGTACCAGCATGCGGGGCAGGCTAGCTGGGACTTGCAGTTCTACTTGTAAAGACAATGTTTGATATTCTTTATTTACACCACACCACACAATCAACCCGCCACCCACCGCCACCAGGGGTGGCGGGGATAGCCCCGGGCTATCAGCCTGGGCCTGGGGTGCCTTGGAGAGGGTGACCCCTTTATTGGGGGGGTCCCCAGCTCTTCAGGGATCCCCAGCCTGGGCTGACTAGCCGTCAGGGCTGATGCTGCGGCTGGGGGGCCCGGTGAAAGGGCTCCCCTGGCTGTGGCATCAGCCCCCCGCTAGAAAAAGTCCAGTGCTGGTTCTGGAACATACAGGGGAACCCTACTAATTTTTTCCCCCTGTATTTCCAGAACCAGGACCGGATCAGAGCCCAGAGCTGGTTGCGCAGAATACGGGGGACCCCTACGTCGTTTGTCCCCCGTATTTTGGCAACCAGCGCTGGTTCTGACTAGCCCGGTGCTGGTTGTGCTTAAGTACAGGGGACCCCTACGTCATTTGTCCCCTGTATTTAAGCACACCCAGCACTGGGTTACTAATGCCCGGGGCTGGTTGCTCTTTTTTGGGGGGGTGCACGCCATTTTTTTCTTTTTTTACACAGGTTTTTTTTTTTTTTTTACCACAGCAGCACAGACAGGTCTCACTGACCTGTCATTGCTCTGTGCCAATCACACAGATGCATGTAGCACAGATCTCCTGGGTTCGTGCTACATGCAAATGGGCACCATAACGCTGATTGGCTTCCTGTCTGCCACTGCAGTGCCACTCCTAGATGGGCCACGTGTTTGTGCCGCCCACTTGTGTCGCTTAGCATAGTCATCCAGCTACCTCGGTGCAACCTTTTGGCCTAAAAACAATATTGTGAGGTGTGAGGTGTTCAGAATAGAGTGGAAATGAGTGGAAATTAATGTTATTGGGGTTATTAATAGCGTAGGAACTAAAAAAGGCCCATTTTATGTGATTTTAGCGGTTTTTTTTATTTTTTAAGAAAAAATCCAGATCCAAAACACAAAACCCAGAACCCAAAACACGGAAGGGTGGTTTTGGCAAAACCAATCCAGATCCAAAACACGAAGAAAGATCCAGATCCAAAACCAAAACACAAAACACGAAAAGTGTCCGGTGCACACCCCTAATATATATATATATATATATAGAATGTAAGCTCTCACAAGCAGGGACCTCTTCCCTCATATGCTTCTCTCTACATTTTCTTCTACTCCTTACTCCCATTAGGGCACCCCACACATGACTGCCAACTCCCTGCTGTTTATTGTGAGTGTTTTATTCACTATTGCAGCAATGTATATAAATTGTGTCCTTGTCATGCGCTGTAATGTACTGTAAGTTACTTGTTTCTTGTTCACTTATTGGTTTTATGTACTATGTAAGGTGCTGCAGAACACTTGTTGCGCCATATAAATAAAGGATAATAATAATAATAATAATAATAATAATAATATATATGCATATAGTCAATGAAGCTGAAAACACACTTCTGTTCAGCCCCTCATATCTTTTACAATGACTTAAATTCTCCACCATGGGTAGCGATTACAAGACTTTCATACTTGTTTGCTGAAAACCGTCTTATTAGCATAGTAGCTACATCCAAGTCGCTATTAATATATAGGCATTTAGGATTTAGGATCGGTATTTTTGTTGCAAAGGAATAGTATAAAGTCACAGATTAGGCACAATGAAGCGTGGTGCGATGCATGGTCCGGCTCAACTGTATTGCTCCTCAGTCTTTTACCTTTTTAACCAGGTAAGCACCTGAGTTGCACACAACATCTGTATGCCGTACTAACGCCAGTGTCCAAGGTTCTCATGCATTGTCACATTAGTGATGCAAATAAGATGCATATTTGGCACAAAGTGTGTGGCGAGATGCATAGTGGCGCGGCTTAGTCGCAAAGTCTATGATGAGCCAAAGGGGCTATTTGGTGTGATTTGAAGATATGTGTATGCAAGCTGGTGCCTATCAGTATCATTTGTATAAATGAAAGTAAAATTTATACTATTTCACATCTTATTTACTTCATAAAAGAAAGATTAATGCAGCCTTTATATCTTATGACAGATTTTCATGTCTTGTTCATTCGCATACTGTATTAGGAAGACTAAGGAATGCTCTATATACTGTAATTTACTCCTTGTAGCTTCCACATCTGCCTTCATCTGATAAAGTTGTGTCCATGCAATAAACAGCAGTAGCTAATCTCTTGTAAAACCATGATCACATGCTGCACAAAGCTGCACACTTTTTAAGAGAATTCTTTCAAAGAACACTGGGGAAGCTGTATAAAGTGCAGTGAAACAAACAGAGCTATGTAAAGTATGAATTCAAACATTTTACAATGTTGTTAAAATTAGAGCTTTATGAAGATATTCTGATGAAAATAACCGACATAATAAGCTGACTTGACATACAGTAAATCTTCTGACCTTGACTTAAATTATATTAAACATATTTTAAATTCTATTTTAAATGTGTTCCCATGGTTTTGTTCAAATACATTGAAGCTTTGTAGCTAAGACTGTTATTTTTTTGTGTGGAGACACTATGCCCTGAACACCCACTGACTTGTCACATGTCAAGAAGCACAAATTGTTAACAAAATAAAATACTGCAAAGGTCATTCACTTGGGGCAAACTCTGCATTTATCAATTCTCCATGCCATTACAACGCTGGTGTGTAATGTCTCCAGATTTCTATTTCTTTCCCTGATTACAAAAAAGTCTCCCACACTAAAGTTTTAGACATTTTATAAAACATGGCAGCATAAAACCAGGCCATGGCAAAAAGCCCACAAGAGAGTTCCTGCATGAAGTGGCATAGTGCTGTATAGTGCTGTCACTGTCATTGTTTATTATACAGTAGTTGTACATGCTGTCATTTCTGTGAATTTACGAAATTTACCAAATCTGGTGAGTGACAATAATTTCATAAGCCAAAGTAGTTGAAACTTAAATCATAGTATATATAAGTAAATCTCTGTTCTTTAGGATTAGCATTATTTGTGTTTAAAACTCATGGTTCAACACCCACTATGTTTTCTATTTCCAATACCACTAAAGGCTTGCATCAGGAAGCCATGTATTCATGTGGTCATTAGCGACGAAAGATTTTTTTAATGACAAATGTGCTTAACAAATATATAGCTTGTGATTACAATTATATTTATCAGTACAACATGTGATGATTAATAAACCAAAGCTGATGACCATATGTGGCAATAACTTAAGTGTATTAGTACCTTTTCCTCTTGTGATTGCTTGTGTTGGTTTCCTTCATCAGAATTAAGACTGTCTTGTAACATTCTCTATTTCAGAGACAGCCCTCCCCCTCCCCACCCCTTTTACCACCACGGTCTCAATAGTTTCACTTCCCTCTGATCTCCACCCATTCCAGATGGATAATTATTATCACATTGCTCTCCTTGCTTTCAAAATAGGCTTCTATGAATAATGTGGTCCATGTCTGTAAAGAGGAACCATATGACAGTTGTTGTCACAAACAAGACAACTTTTGTTCTTCTGGCAAATACTTAAAAAATATGTGTATATTGGAATACAGCAACATGACATGTTCGCACTATGCGTGATATTAACACATATTATACTGTGCATATAATAATGATGCTAAGGCATACAGTCAACAGAAGTTCTAATATAATAAAAGCATTCAATGATTATAACAGAAAATTATTTTAACATTAAATTAAATATACATCTCACTTGAAATAGATCAGATGGTATGTACTGTAAGATGTGTACTAATAGAATGATACACTCAATATAAGAGTTAATACTTTTAGAACAGTTAAATTGTTTTGTCATATAAAGCTGCAACATGTGTTGACATTATATACTGTACATCAATTAAACTATAATAGTAGTAGTAAAAAGAATAACAATGAAAATAATGTTGATCTCTAAAGAAACTCTTTCATTGAGCTTTATGTGAGTGTGTTTCACCTGAAAAGTAAAAGAACTTTATAAACTGAATTTACTGAAATTGGTTAGAAATTGAACCTTCTTCATTAAAATTCCAATGTGTTAGGATTATTTCAAGGTAGATTTTACTGCTGAATCTAGAGCATGTTTTTAATGCTAATCTTTGTTTCTACAGTATAAATGATAGAGCTGTTGGCATTTTCACAACTGGAATGAGGAATCGTAAATTCTACAGCGGAGCAATTTAACACATGGCTGCTACATTTTACCATAATGTTAGCTAACAGCCTGCTACTGTGGAATTTCTAGTTATATAGTGTGGTGGTGCGCACCATTGTCATTATTCTGTAAGAAAAATATAACTAAAAATAAAAGATTGCTAAAAAGTGGATTTGCCAGTGTATTTGCACAGGTCCAATGCTGATGATTACCATCCTATTCTGCAAGGTTTAAAATAGGTTTAGGTCAGTTTGTTTAACCACTTATTCAAGTTATTCTTTTTTTTCTTTATAAGTTTGTCTTTAGTTCAAAGTTGTTTTTTCACATCAGCAATAGTATAATAAGGAAAAATTGAGTAATTTGTGCTGTGGTTACTAGAAACATAAAACATCTGTTTTTCACAGGAAATGAAATTCAATTAAATAATTTAAAAAAATGTAAATTATTAACTACTTATTTAACAGCGTATGAAGGAGACAGTTGAGGCTGCTCTGGCCGTGCTGTAAATGTATGGCATTTCAGTAGTAACATGATGTGTTATGTCACAGCTAACAGATATGCAATCATGTTTAGTAAATGCAGACAGATGTGTCCTCATACACTATTGCTATTGCTAAACAGCCCTTCTTGGCGCACCAGGTCTGTGCAACTTGGCTTGTGCTGAGCATCTTTTTCACTTGTTTTGCGCTCTAATGTGCATCTTAGTCGCAACGCGATGCAACAAACCGCTTCACGAGACTTCACTGATTGATTTGATATGCAACTAAGGGCCGTATTCAATTAGTTTTGCACCTGCGATAAAGTTTTGCCTGCCGGACTTTCACCTACATCGTAGATTTTAGCCGCGGAAACTTATCATGTCCGCCCCCGCTATTTTCTGTATTCAAGTCCAAAAAATGCAAAAACAGTGACACGTGAAGTAAGAGGCGAAAAGTGGTGTCAGAATCGGGGAAATCAGCCATCCGCTTTTCGCATACGCGGAAAGTCAATGCAATGTAATAGGCAAAAAAAGATTCTGAATAGGTGGAGAAATTAAGTGCAAAATTTTTGTTTGGGGGTGGAAAGGTTGGGAAACCACTCAGAGCCCTTGGGACAGCCACCCAAAGGACAACTGTGTCAAAAAATTCCTAAAAAAACGTAAAAACACTTCAAAAAAGTACTTTCAATTTGGCGAATAGTGGGGACGCGCACAATAACTTTCCGTGTCCAAAAGACGTTATGTAGGCGAAAAGTCCATCAGGTGGAACTTTATCGCGGGTGCGAAACTAACTGAATAACGCCCTCAGTCGCGCACATATATAAAAGTGTCCCATATCAAATTAATCAGTGCAATCTCGTGAAGTGTTTTTTCACAATGTGATGCACTTTTGAGTGATAAAGATTAGACATGGGGATATATTACGCTAGGGGATATATTTACTTAAGTGTGGGTTTATAGAAGTGGAGATGTTGCCCATAGCAACCAATCAGATTCTACTTAACATTTATCTAGCACCTTCTAGAAGATAATATCTAGAATCTGATTGGTTGCTATGGGCAACAACTCCACTTCTAAAAACTCGCACTTTAGTAAATATACCCCTAGGGGAATGAGGACACATCTGTAGGTTTGTAATGTATCCATTGCTGTAGTTGAAGTCCCTCAACACTGTAAATAGTTATATGTGCAAATGTTTAAATAAATGCATTGTAACAAAAACATGACTGTCTTAATCTCATCTGAAGATAACAATAACTATTTTTCCCTCTTCTAAATCAATTACCTCATAAATTACAAAACAATAAAGTTTTTTTCTTTGAACGTTCTCTTCTACTATTGTTATTTTCAGGTCATTATAGTAAAGGCCTTTTAAGTGTTATTGATATTTAAAATGTATTATTTATATTTAAAATTATTTTCATTGTTATACCAATTAGGACATTTGTTGGACTCAGTAGGTAGACATTATCGTCTGCACAAGGGAATGGTCTTCTCTGTGGTTTTCCACATATTATACAATACATGTAGGAAGGAAACGTGTAGAGGAAGTGATTACAGTATCTATAAAGAACAGGCTTCTTACCCATCAGACAAAAATGGAAAAGCATGTGCACTGACAGATATCAAACAAATAGAAATACATGGAAAACAGAAATAAATAATCTTTACCTGCAAAAAAAAAAAAAAACAAATTCAAACACTTAAATGTGATCATCATAAAGCTGGTGTGACTTTGCAGACCCTTTTTTAAGGGACACCATGCTAACAATGCAGGGCTGGCTCCAGTGGTCGGAGCACCCTGTGCCAGTCCTCTACACTGCGCCATATCTTCATGCGCGGCTGAAATGGGGGCATGGCCTAATAAACATAAGCCATGCCCCCAACATGACGTTATTAGGAGGCGTGCCTGCCTCCAAATAATGTCAGGCTGGGGGGAGCCTCACTAGCTGGGCTTCCTCCAGCCCCTCTCCCGTCACTGAATGGATGTTGCGCGCAGCATCCATGCAGAGTCTCCGGGGTCCGGCACCGCTGCACATCTGCGGCGGTGGGTGTCCCCAACCTCCCGATTTGACCATCCATGGGCCACTTCGGCTCACAGGTGGAACAGAGGGATGTTGGTAAGGGGTGCACCGTCTATGGGTGGCGCCCCTGTGTGACCGCACAGGTCGAACACCCCTAGAGCCAGCCCTGTAACAACGAGATGGTTGTGTTCTGCAAAGTATTAGAACTTATCCTTGAGTACCCCTATTGGGGCAAATATGTATAGTCTATAGTCTAGTTTGGGAAGTAACTAGAAATGTGGGCACCCCATAGCAACATTTTGAAGGCATCCCCACATTTTCTTCAGTCATTTATTTTTATGGACCAGCAGCCCACCTCTGCTATGATGCCCGCCATGCCTAGAATGCTGCGTAGCAGGAATGGCATTCTGGAACATCAAAGTGTTTGTGATCACATAGCAAGGATCTCATTAAATGCAGATACTGCAATATTATTTAATCACAGTGCTTAGTGGAGATGGTAGAGGGGAATAAGGCCTGACCTAGCATGGGAGGTAACTACAAACAGCCTCAAATCTTCCACTGAATGAGAGTACAGTTAGTTAGCAGTTAAAGCTGCTTCTGCGTTTGGCTTTGCAGCCTCCAGTAACATACATGATAGCTGAGAAACCAGGACCCTTCTGTCCAGTTTAAATACATTACAAGAATTATCTGTAGGTGAAACTTATTGGGTTCCACAGCTTTGCAGTTTCATGCCCCAGAGTCACTTCAGGCCACTGTATACTAGAGCCTCTGGCTTAGACCTATTACTGGGAGACCTTATTCTATGCCATCATCACTGAGCTGCATGCTCTGACTATACTTGTTCAATAGAGCAAAGTGCCTTTGCCCTACATTATCATTATTTAAGTCTGTTGGCTTACTGCAATGGACAATGCACAGAAAGAGAAACAATTTGTTGACCTCTAGTTAAAGTTTTTGATGTTTACTGAGCACCAATATTTTACTGGTATCCAACACTGCTCATTAAAAACTGAAACCCACCAAATTTGCTCTGCCACTCCATTTTTTCAAATCTTTCGCTATTAACATTGATTTTGGTGCCTCAAAGACTGTGGCGTCAATGGGAGATGACAATATACGTAACAAAGCTGAGTAACCAATAGCTTCATCCCTTAGGGATCCCTTCTGAGCCCAGATTCAAATGAACTGGTTATCATTACATCTATGTAACTCCTACTTGCAACACTTAAATCAAGACTCATAGCTGTAATGGTCTTGTCAATACGAAAAAAGAGCAAAGCATTGAGCTCATACAAGTCATATTGAAAACAAACTGGAGGCACTAATAATGATGTTATCACAACCCTGACTAGTTACAGAATGTTGATACCAACCTCACCACCTAGGCGCCTAGGCGGAAAGAAATGCAATGTAATAGGCGAAAAAGTTTCGCCTATGAATAGCAGGCGGAAAAATGTGCAGAATTGGGGTTTTGGGGTACAACATTGCGGGAACCCCCGTGCAGCCTTAAGACAGTCCCCTAAAGGTAAGTTGCATTAAAAAATTTTTTTAATAGACTTAAGATCACCCCAAAAAATCACTTTCAATTTGGGGGTGAAAAAAAAAAGTTGGGGGACAAAATTAAAAACTAGCAAACTAGACTCCAGAGGGTCCCCAAGTATGCCCCAGGTGTTTTTTTCATTGCAGGTGTTTGCAGAAGGTGGATTTTTCACAATTTTTTAAAATTAATTTTAGCAACTTTAAAATATGCTGGCCCCCATTTTCAAGTACCCCAAATTTGCTGGGATAAGTTATTTTCTGCAAAAACAACTCCTGAATACTATTCTTCACCACTTATCCAAAAACACTATTTAGCAGCTATTGAGCCTGTTTAAAAACACCAAATACCTTCAGCAAGCCAAATCGGGGGTAACCATAGATGACCCCCATGTCAGAGCATCTTTTGGGGGGTGTCAGGCTGATTTCCCAAAATCTGACATGACTTTCCGCTTGTTTAAGTTTCGCGGGTCCCGTTTTCGAGTACCTTCAAATTGAATACGGGGATACGCAGGCACACATGCGATACTTTTCCACCTGCAAAACAGGCGAAATAGGCGAAAAGTCCGGGAGGTGGAAAAGTATTGCGGGTCCACTCAAATTGAATACGGCTCTAAGTATGAGGTGTGTTAGGCGCGAATAAAAGATGAGTTAAGGGCATGCTAAAGGGCTGGGAGGCTGCATGAAACTTTAGTAGAGTATCGGGGGGATGTTCTAAAGGTTGGGTGCAGTGCTGGGGAAGTCCGGAATGGGAAGTATTGATTAGGAAGGAGGAGAGAAGGTGGTCATATGTAGAACTGAGTGGGTGGGAGGAAGTGTGCGTGGTAATGAAGATGGAGATGTTCCTATATTAAGGACTAGCTGATGTAACAGATTTCACCTGGGTAGACCTTAAATATATACTGTTTCCATTTCCATCTCACCTCTACAGTAACACATTAATCCTTCACCTCTATAGTAATGCATCCCCTCCCTCACTGCTATAGTAGGACATTACCCTCCCTCATCTGTGTACTAACACATTCCACTCCATAACCTCTATAGTAACACATTCCCCTCCCTCATCTATTTAGAAATACAATCCTTCCCTCATACCTGTAGTAATAAATAACCCTTGCTCACACATGTAGTAACTTATTACCCTCCCTCACCTCTGGAGTTACACATTATCCCTGCTCACCCTTGTAGTAACACATTACCCTCCCTCACCCGTGTAGTAACTCATTCTGCTCCCTCACCTGTGTAATAACACATTCCCCTCCCATACCTGTGTAACATTTTCCCTACTCTTACCTTTATAGTAACACAATCTACTCCCTCACTTCTATAGTAGCACATTCCCTTCTCACTGCTGTTGTAACACATTGTACTCTCTTCAAGAAAAAAGAACAAAAAATTATTTATACTGCACTCGGTATCAGCCTATATGTGTAAATTGTAATAGTATTAATAACTTTTAGGTTACACCAAATATCTTTTTAAGGGAAAACTCCCTTGATAAAGTTTCTAAATTAATTAGACATACGACTGCAGCAAGAAATAGTAACAATAATAATACTTTGGGGTCTATTTACTAAGTTTTGTTAGGAGATAAAGTGAACGGTAAAAAGATACCAGCCAATTAGCTCCTAGCTGCCATTTTTCAAACACAGCCATGACATGGCAGTTAGGAGCTGATTGGCTGGTACCTTTATCTCCTAACAAAGCTTAGTAAATAGACCCCTATATCTTATTAAATAGACCAGTGGTTCTCAAACTCGGACCTCAGGACCCCACACAGGTCACGTTTTCCAGGTCACCCAGCAGGTGCACAGGTGTAGTCATTACTCAATTACATATTTTAAAAGATCCACGGGTGAAGCTAATTATTTCACTTGTGCTTCTGTGAGACCTGGAAAACATGCACTGTTTGGGGTCCTGAGGACAGAGTTTGAGAACCTGTGAAATAGACAAATTCACATAAATACTAGACAAACATTTAAGTAGCCATGAACATTAAGTAGAAACAAACTGATAAAAACACTTATTAGATGTTTTGAGAGATCGGTTGTTGCAAGTCCCGGATAACTTAGCTTGACAGTTCTCCTATATCAAAAATTATTCATCTGGAGGGTAAAAGATGTAAGGTGAACATTGGAGTTCTTATAACGTAAATATTGAGATATCAGTACCTTATACAGGTGGATCGGGTAATCTGTGCTGGCGTCCCAGCACAGATCTATACTGACTATGTCCAGCGTTTGTTTCCCCTTGGATAGTGGTGTACTCTCCAGCTTTTGCATCCCCTGTCAGTGTGACTGTTAGAAAAATGACAGTTTGGAGCTGATTGGCTGGAGCCTCATTTATCATACACAGTGAAATATATCACTCGTTTTGGTGATAAAACTCGCTAGTAAATGGGGGCCTCAGAATTAAACAGTTTTGGAAAAATATACCTTTAAATGAAAAAACCTTTTGGACACAGTTACAAATATAAAATGCAAAAAATGTACTCATATTAAGTTACACTACATAAAGTATTATCATTATTCTCTTAATGCTGATGTAATTTACGCATTGGCAGAATTCATAGTTAAGTTTATTAGATATCCCAATGACTGTAAGACTATTGTCTGTGGGTACATGAATTTTAGGTAATAAACGTTAACGCTGCATACACACACAACGATTGAGTTAATGAACGATTTTAGTAAACGATTTTCTACCTTGAAAAATTTAACTAAAATCGTTTACTAAAGTTGTTCATTTACTATGTTCATTTAAATGTAATGAACGATTTTTATGAACTACAAACGATTTTTGCATATTAACTTGATGAAAATTGTTGAGTTGACAAGTCTGACTGAACTACAAACTACAAACTACAAACGTGAACGTGCATGAACAATAATCGTTCATCGTTTGACTCAGAAAGTGAATGATTTTTTCAAACGATTATCGTTAAACGATATCGTTTAACGATAATTGTTAAAAAATTCGTTGTGTGTGTAAGCACCTTTAGAAATCAATTCCACTGAAAGTCTAATTTTGATTGTAAGATCTGAATAATTGAAATTTCCCTTGGTTAAGACTTCTCTTAATTGTGATTTACAGAAACACTTTACTGCTTATATTTGGAGATAAACTTTGGCTCAAACTTAATATGATTTATTTTGAGAAAACAAACACCACAGAAAAAAGATAAAATTTCTCTGTAAAACTGTTTTACCGTGGTTGATGAAAGCAAGTTGTGTTTCACACAAGCTGTCAGAATAATACATCGGCCCATTTTAGAGTTTTAATGGTGTGGGGTTTCCTGGATGAAACTTTTAACATTTTTCTATAATAATAAACACTTACATTTCCAAGTAAGTAAGTAAGTAAGTAAGTAAGTAAATAATAAAATGCTTAAGCACAAATTACATGGTAGCTTTATAGAACACCTTAAAAAACTATGCAGCCCTATTTTTCAGTCAGGTACATAAATATTGGGACATTGACAGAATTTTCATATTTTGGCCTCTATTCACCACCACAATGGCTTTGAAATGAAACATACAAGATGTGCTTTAACTGCAGACTTTCAGATTTAATTTGAGGGTAATTACATCCAAATCAGGTGAATGGTGTAGGAATTACAACGGTTTCTATATGTGCCTCCCACTTATTAAGGGGCCAAAAGTAATGGGACAAACTAAACAATCCTAAATCTAACTTTCACTTTTTAATACTTTGTTGCAAATCCTTTGCAGGCTATTACAGCCTGAAGTCTGGAATGCATAGACATCATCAGACGCTGGGTTTCATCCCTAGTGATGCTCTGCCAGGCCTCTACTGCAAATGTCTTCAGTTCCTGCTTGTTCTTGGGGCATTTTCCCTTCAGTTTTGTCTTCATCAAGTGAAATGCATGCTCAATCGGATTCAGGTCAAGGGATTGACTTGGCCATTGCATAACATTCCACTTTTTAGCCTTAAAAAACTCTTTGGTTGCTTTTGCAGTATGCTTCTGGTCATTGTCCATCTGCACTGTGAAGCGCCGTCCAATGAGTTCTGAAGCATTTGACTGAATATGAGCATATAATATTGCCCGAAACACTTCAGAATTCATTCTGCTGCTTTTGTCAGCAGTCACATCATCAATAAATACAAGAGAACCAGTTCCATTGGCAGCCATACATGCCCATGCCATGACACTATCACCACCATGCTTCACTGATGAGGTGGTATGTTTTGGATCATGAGCAGTTCCTTTCCTTCTCCAAACTCTTCTCTTCCCATCACTCTGGTACAAGTTGATCTTTGTCTCATCTGTCCATAGGATGTTGTTCCAGAACTGTAATGGCTTTTTTAGATGTTGTTTGGCAAACTCTAATCTGGTCTTCCTGGTTTTGAGGCTCACCAATGGTTTACATCTTGTGGTGAACCCTCTATATTCACTCTTGTGAAGTCTTCTCTTGATTGTTGACTTTGACACATATACACCTACCTCCTGGAGAGTGTTCTTGATTTGGCCAACTGTTTTGTAGGGGTTTTTCTTCACCAGGGAAATAATTCTTCTGTCATCCACCACAGTTGTTTTCCGTGGTCTTCCGTGTCTTTTGGTGTTGCTGAGCTCTCCGGTGCGTTCTTTCTTTTTAAGAATGTTCCAAACAGTTGATTTGGCCACACCTAATGTTTTTGCTATCTCTCTGATGGGTTTGTTTTGAATTTTCAGCCTAATGATGGCTTGCTTCACTGATAGTGACAGCTCTTTGGATCTCATATTGAGAGTCGAAGGCAACTGACTCCAAATGCAAATGTCACACCTAGAATCAACTCCAGACCTTTTACCTGCTTAATTGATAATGAAATAACGAGGGAATAGCCCACACCTGTCCATGAAATAGCTTTTGAGTTGATAGTCCCATTACTTTTGTCCCCTTAAAAATTGGGAGGAACATATAGAAACCGTTGTAATTCCTACACCGTTCACCTGATTTGGATGAAATTACCCTCAAATTAAATCTGAAAGTCTGCAGTTAAAGCACATCTTGTTTGTTTCATTTCAAAGCCATTGTGGTGGTGAATAGAGGCCAAAATATGAAAATTCTGTCAATGTCCCAATATTTTTCCACCTGACTGTAACTTCATAATCTTGCAGAGTGGGTGTTTTTAGGTTTACAAAGGGATTTTTTAAATGTCATTTATTTTTATTACACAACTAAGATAACACATACTTAATAGTTCAATGGATATCATTAATGTTAGTCAAAGAAAGAAAGAATAGGGAACAGACAAATTCAGTGTCTTATTCATCCTAGCAAGCAAGTCGGTCACATTGCAGTCACAAAAATAAATGCATATATTAGCTATTGATCATGTGCAGTGCGTAAAATAGCAAAATTTGTCTGTAAAACAGATTTGCTTTCAACTATGAATCAGGCCCATTGTTTGGTTTTGATGGTAGTGCACTTTAGGAGGAAAACAACACCATCAGCTTGACACTGGGAAGGAGAGAGGTGAGTGAGTGTTGAGGGATTACGCGACACTGCTCCACTAAAAATAGTTTTTGAGTCAAGTGGATATTAGGAGAGTATCTGGGAAGACTGTCTCACTCCTGGCACCAGAACCGGATATAACGTTTCAGTGATATAATTTTCTGATCCACCCCTCGGTCCACAAGCTAACAAATTCCGTAAAACAAGCTCTTAATGACATTGTAATGTCACCCATGTAGTAGTCCAATCTGCTGAATAAAAGCAGTTTTATATGTGTTGCATATTCATCTTCATGAAGTAATAATGAAAGTTAATAGTAAGCTATTGAAATAATAAAAAATAAAACAATAGGTAACTATCCCCTTGCCTCCATATTTGAATAATGTCTGGCAGTCATTATAGACAGAGGCAGGGCCCAATTAAGGCTTCTGAATGCCCTAGGTTAATACATTTGTAGCACCCCATGTATAACTGGTAAGCACAGAGCACAATGTGTATGCAGGGTCAGGAAATTGGTATTCATACTGCGCCTTTGTAGGTAATGAAGGTTATTTCAACTGAAATGTTTGGTTTTGGCATCAAATGATCTAAAAATATTTGCAAAGTGTAATTTGGCTTCTGGAGAATGTGAAGAAGACTCTACATATAATTGTATGCAGATCTTCGGGCTGCCAAAATGGCGCTGTAGCACAATGTGTAAGGAGTAAAGGTTTTAGTTGTAAGTTACATGGTCACATCACCACAGTCATCTGGTTACCACTTTAAAATGACTTCATAACTAACAAGTTTCTTTGATTATGGTGTGTGGCTGATGCCAACATGGAATTAATTAGGTCTTCATTTTATTCCTCGGGTGGCCACTGTGTGGCACCACCAAAAGTCCTGGTGTCCCAACCTGCAGCCTAATTGTTGATCAGGCATTGAACAGAAGTCCTTTTAGATAAGTCTATATTATGTGGAAACTCCAAGATGTAACAATATTTGTCTATTCCGTCTTCAATGATTGCTGATGCAGGGTCAGGTTAATTGTGGAACTGTGGGCCTGATTCACAGAGACGGACGCTAATGCGACCGCAACTGTGTCTCCATACGCAACGCAGTTGCAAAAATATGCTAATGTTAGCAAAGATCACCCGAGAATAAAAACGTCCACTACTGCCTTCAGACTTGCGTACAACTAAGCATGCCTACTTAAACATTGGTACCATCGAAAGTCATCGGCAGCCATTTTACCCTTGCGGCAGTCTGACCTGACGCAGGCCAGGGAGCTCTTCTGCCACGCAGAGCTGTGTATGCAATTGTAGTCGCTAATTTATGCACGCCCACGTAACGGCCAGGCACACCTGTGTTTCCCTAACCACCCCCTGTGAACACCCCCAAATGGTCACTTCCTGTCAATCAATTTGCAATGGGCCTCCGTGGTCTGCGTGAACGCACAGTGAACACACTACTGCCTTTGCGTACTGCAATGCATACACAATGGCAAATAATTGCTCAATCTGCATGCGATTTGCAGTTGTGTTCATCTTTGAATCAGGTCCTGTGATAGCAGCTTTGAGGTTTTGACATAGATTTTCAATGGGATCAAATTAGGACCCTGAGAGGTGCACTCAAGGACAATTTAAGTAATCATTGCAATGTGCTTTGAATAACTGCCCTAATAATTATTTTACAAATATCCTTTATCTCGATCAATGCATTTGATAAGCACCAGTAGGCAATAGATCATTACAAGATGGCTGTTAAGTTATAGTTGAGGGTGTTTTATGATAACAAGAAAATTTATTGTATTCCTACATAATTTGAATCCTGAGAAATTTTGATACAGTTTATTCTCAAAAGAGGTTTGAGTTTAAAAGGCTTTGATGTCATGATGTGAATTTATATGATAATAAACCTCTTGGCAATTTGTTCAATGCTTAGAGGTTGGCTCTTAAATCATTAATAAAAAAGGTTATGCTGGTTATTAGACCTGCTAATAAAGGAGGGGCAATTGTACTTTAGAACTTTTGTGATGATAATATGGAGACTAGTAGACAGCTAAAAAAAAACTACAGTATGTAAATGAGTTTAAAATGAATGGCAATGATATTATTGTTTTAGCCTCACAGAATGGCTTGAATGACACCATGGCCTGAATTTCTTGCAGTTGCATATGCCTTTGTTGGCTGAAGATGATCGTGTTGCTTGCTCCACTGCCATCCTTGCCTTCACTAGTTTCATCAGAAAAAGAAAGATGGCTGTTCCTCTTGGGCTATTTCTCACCAATACCCCCCTTCCAACATGCCATTATCTCTTTTAGCTGGATGGATTTATGGAATATGTAGACTATAAATGTCTGATCAGTGTCATTAAGTCTTCACAGAGTCCTAGGCTAGGCAAAACACTTGGGCCCCAACTAACCACAGATCATTTTATATATATATGTATATATATATATATATATATATATATCCATTGACCGGCACTCCCAATCTGGAAATAGCATGCCCGGGTGCCGACTCCCCAAGTACCAAGGACAAATATGCAGAAATGGGAGGCACTCCAGGGACTAGTATATAGTATATTTAAATGAACATGAGCCACACACGGCAATGAAAATCCGACATTTCGGGTTTATTCACCCTTTTTCAAGGAATCAGATATACAAAAATAGCTTAGACATACCTTTATACACCCAGTGTGTTCTGCATCTCCTGTCGTCTGGTGCACAAAGACACCCACTTCCGGAGAGTGTACCGGAACCGACCAGCCAGCCGGAGCGTCAGCATATCCCAGCAACGGAGACGCCGCAACAAGTGACATACCCACAACCATATGTGCAGACTGCGCTGCAGAAGAAATAAAAAAGAAGTATCACAAACACAGTCACATGGCAATAGACAGGCTCTCCAACACATGGAAGACTGATGCAATCACAAAAACATAATGCAAGTAATAACTTCGTTTCGTGCTGCCTACATAGTTGGCAATGAAGCATGAGTGTTCTAACATATCAACTATAAAGAGCAACACACGTATTAACAGAAGATAATACCAGGAGATCAGTAACTCAATGGCAGTAATATATCAATAAATGGTAGATCACTACCTGAATTATGACTATATAATATCATATAGTAATGCTCAAAACTTAATTGGCTTAAGTAAACATATATATTAAGACGTCACATCTCGCTAAAATATAAGTCAATACCTATAATGGATCAGAAAATAAATAAAAGTAGATTAAGGTATAGACTTAAAACTATAAAAAGGCACTAAAGAATAATTGATCATTGAGACCTATTGACTTAATAGTGTCCAAGGCAAAAATCCATCTGGGTTCTTTCTGTAGAAGTCTCTTGTGGCGGTCTCCAGCACGGACACTTTCCGGGACGTGATCTATTAAGATATGTTTCAGTCTAGCAAGATTGTGTCTAGCTTCAAAGAAATGTCTTGCTACCAGCTGGTCAGAGATTTTTCCATTTATAGCAGCTCTGATGGCCGATCTGTGCAATGCCATGCTTTCACGAAATGAACGCAAGATTTTACCAACATAGCACAGTCCACATTGGCATTTTATAAGATATACAACAAATGAACTTGTGCAGGTAAGGACATGATTGATGGTATATTTAAGGCCTGTATGTGGATGAAATTTTTTTTTATTATTCATCATATGTCTGCAAGTAGTGCATCATATGTCTGCAAGTAGTGCAGCCCACACATTGGTAACATCCTCTGTTCTTTTTCTGGATCTGTACATGGCTACTATGATGGTCTGTAATATCTGAATGTACCAGCCAATCCCTAAGATTGCGGAATCTTTGGTAACAGTGCATAATTCTTTTATGCTTAAAGCATCTGAGGTCTTTATCCTGTTGTAGTAAGGGCCACAAGGTGTTGATTGACTTTTGTATTTGTATGTTAGAACTATTGAAATTATGTACCCAAATAATCGTATCTGAACAGGCTTTTTTGTTCTTAGAATCAGTAAGAGTCTCACTTCGTGGAATCATATCCACCTTATGTCTCACATCTCTAAGAGTGTTGTCTGAATAACCGCAGTACCTGAATCTGTCCAACATCTTAGTCATATTCATTTCCATTTCTGTGGAAGCATTCGTTATATGCTTGACACGCAAAAGCTGTGAAAACAGTAATCCTTTTTTCAGTGCTGGTGGATGAGAACTGTTTGCCAGCAACAAAGTATTATGGTCTGTTACTTTACTATAGATGGTGGTGTGTATTTTGTTCTTTACAATGGAAATGAGAACATCCAAAAAAGGTATGGACTCCAGGCTCATAGAGTATGTAAATTTGATGGGACAATCCAAATTGTTAATGTGGGTCATAATTTCAGTGAAGTCTTCATATTTGCCTTTACAGAATAATAATATATCATCGATATATCATGAATAGAAAACAATTCTATCTCTAATGTCGCAATGAAAGCAAAGTTCTCTTTCAATATCGAACATGTAGGCATTAGCGTACGAGGGTGCGACATTCTAACCCATCACACACCCCGTACGCTGTAGGTAAAATTGCCCATTGAAGTAGAAGAAATTCCTTTTGAGGGTTAATTCAAGTAGTTTGACAAAAAAGTGATGTCAGGACCTGTATAGTATGAATTTGTTTCAAGCAGTTTCTTAGTAGCCTGTATCCCTTCCTCCTAGCGGATGAAACGCGTTGGGTTGTGAATTTAATAAATTGGTCAGAAGGGAGAAACCTGTTTATTGAAATTTAACCCTGTAAGGGGAAACAGCAGGATAATTATTGTCATCCTCACTGCTAAAACCAATGGAAAACTAATTGTGTAAGCAATTTTTATGTACAAATCTTTTATGTCAGAGTGACAGAAAATCTTTTTAATAAATTTATTGTCTACCACATCTAATAGTAGGCCATTGGGTCATTTCTTGGGTGTTCTTTTTTGGTGAGCGGGTCTTTTTTAGAAATTTATTTTGGAGCCTATGGAATCTACTATCAACTTTATCGGAGTGGGTCCAGTATCTATCAAAGAGAAGAGATCCATTTAAAAGGACTATATTGGACATTGTATTAGCACTCTCTAAGTATTTATGAAGATGGGCGGTAGAACTGCGCTCTTGTTGACCAGGGGGTGGTGTGTTGTGGTTTCAGGGTGCTGCACCTTTGTGTGGGAGTACTTTTCCCGCACTGAATACATATGGGGGTAGGGGGGTAAGGTAACTCTCACACCTCCTTGAAGAAGGCACCTGTGCCGAAATGCGTTGGGGACCCTCACAGCAAACCTGACACCAATCCAGGCTGACCTCCACTAAAGATCCCCATTCCCACCAGGGACCACCAGTGCAGAAAGCTCTCAGCCCACCCACCCGCTGGTCCGCACCGCTCACACCTCCAGTGACCGGCCCCACTCCCGACCAGCCTCTCTCTCACCACCCCCCTCCCAGGCGTGCTCAGCAACTGACTCCTGGCCAGGGTTGTCTTCATTGATCCCCATTTCCACAAGGGACTGTCAGTGAAAAGAGCACCCCGCACATCCGGCCGCAAGTCCGCACAGCCAACATCCATAGTGACCAGCTCCATCCCGGTTATACCTTCCACATCCCCCCTCCTCCATGGCTTTTTTCCAATCAATATCCTGGGCAGCCCCCCCCCCTCCCAGGGGTGGTCCTAGCACACATGCTGCAACCCAGCCTCCCAGCGGCTCACTCATCTACACCTCTGGCTCTGCACCACCAGCGGCACGACCAAGAGCCAACCTCAGCAGCACACTCCGGTCGCTGACCTCTGCAGACCAATCAGTACAGCCGTGCACCTGTAGCACACCAGCAACACGCTGATCCAGCTCACCAACAAACCTGCAGCTTCCAACCTTTCTGCAACGGCCGCAATGTCGACCTACATCACCATAACAAAAAACCTACTGCCAAGACTCACACCAACACGTGGGATGCTGCATAGGTGTTCCAACCCACCTTGCACATCCCCCCACCCCCTGAGACTTCCTAGACTGTCGACCATAGGTCCAGCAGGGATGACGTGCAAGGTCACTGAACTGCACGGGAAGGAGCCCCCTGAAAGAGTCCACCTAACTCCCCAGTCTCATCACACCTCATCACTGAACCCCACCCACCTGCCCGGGATCTCAACAGAGCAGCATTGTGACTACTCAATAAAAGATTTTGCCCCAAATTACTGTGTCTCGCTGGCCTCATTTTGATCCTATTTTATTCCCCTTTTCACATTACTCCTAACTACACTCCATACCCAATCACACCCTCCTTTCACTCCCAAAACACCACCACCAGAAGAAACATTCCAATTAACACCACTCACAAACACACACAAGTCATCACCATCACCACTACTAGCAGGAAGAGCGCACCTTACCCCCCTGCCCTCTATGTATTGTTCGTGTGTTTAAATTTGTTGTTTTCCCACTACTAGGGGTTCCACTTGAAGTACAGCAACTTTTCCATATTGTAGCGCAAAATAAGGGCATTATTTTATATCTATATATATATCTATATATATATATATATATATATATATACATATAAATAACCTTCCATGGTCTGGCACTACCAATAACCATATGTAGCTGCTGTTGGTGCCCCCACAAAGGGAATGTATATTGCAGTAGGTGCGGCACTCCTGACATTAGAATTAAAACTCAAAAAGTGGCGATATGCATCAATGTTTCAGTTTTAGTGAACTGTGTTTAAGATATACAAACAAAACATGTACATACCTTTTTATACACATACTGCACCCCCGGAGCTGGGACCACACATCCATCCTCCAGCTCATCGGTGCGTACCAATGGCGCCTCCTATTGTGTCACCACCACCAAGGCTACAGATGAAAACCTAAACAAATAGCACGCTAAGGAAATGTTACAAAGTTTGCATACAATCCAAATGATCACAATGCTAGCATTATGCATAAAAGCATAATTTGTAATACATAAATGGATCAAACTGGAAAAGTATATACAGTGTATATATATATATATATATATATATATAATATATATGTAGAAAGGGAAAGGCGGCACTCACAGGTCTGGTGAAATGATAGAATCAAACTTGACAACTGTGTCTGCCTTGTTCAACGTTTCAGTCTCACATGACTTTTATCAAGAACAAAGTCATGTGAGACTTTCTACATATGTAAGTGGGTGTTCTATTGAACTTCCAGGAAGGCACCAAGGCAAATAATTTATTTATTTTGCATTTATGTGGAGTGCCAGCCATTTGACTATATATATATATATATATATATATATATATATTTACTACAACCCCTCTTCTAATAATATTACTAACCCCCACCAAACCCAGATAGCATTGACACATCTGCCACCTTCCCTTGTACTCACCAGTTCATTTGTTAAGGTACACCAGGCACTGTGCAGACCAGAACTGCAGAGAAAGGGCAGGGAGGAGAGGAGTGGAGAAGGAGGAAGCGGGTCCAAGAGAGGGATAGGACAGGGATGGATCTATGATCTGCACCACAGTGTAGAGGTGGGAGGTCTATAGGGTCTAGGTTGCCTAATGGTGTAATCTGGCCCTGTGTTGTGGTACTGTCCCAGGTCCTCAAAGGCTTCCAAATCACCTGCTTAACAAAGGCCAATGAGTGTTATATGTATGACTAATTTTTTTGACCCATCATTCACCAGGTCATTACCTACTGTAGTGTTGCCATCATATAATGTCATCCCCTCTGTGTTTCCCCAATCCCATCCCTCAAAGTTCTTTACTGCCTTAAGCTCTCTCCATGTCTTTCCAGATTCATCCCCCCTGTGCTTATCTAGACTCATAGCTCCCATATCTCTCCAGACTCATGTCTGTGTTTCTATCAATCTCTATATGTCATCTCTGTCCCCCTCCCGCATTGGCTGTGGGTGGGACAGAGTAATTTGTGAGTGTGGTCATGGGTGTGTTGTGGTTTGGGGTGCATGTGGGAGGTTGAGAAGAGGAGAAAAGGGCACAGGCTTCAGCCACTAAGAGGTGTCTTCCCCCACATTTCCATCACTACCCCCCACCCCTTGTCTCTTACTGTATCTTGGCCCCTCCTTTTCCCCTCCACATGTCTGTCACTTTCTATTTAATCCCCCTGATATCCCTTCCCCCTCTATCTCTTTCATCCCCCCTCTCTCTCTGTCTCTCTCTCTCTCTTTCATCTCTGTCACGTTCCCCAACTATCTCTTTAATCTCTGCCCCCTCTCTCTTTAATTTCTGTTTTACTTTCCTTCCCCATATCTCTTATTTCTGAGGCACATGGTGAGGCATGAATGGTGGTCCTGTGAGTGAGTAAGCAGTTAATGTGTTGGGGGTGGTCACTGGCTCCAAATGCTGAAGTGCTGGCTGGGGGAGAAGTGAGGCTATTGTCTAGCAAGCAGCCAGTGAGAGCTGAGAGGGGAGAAAGGGATTGGGGCCTCTGTGTGGCTCTCTAATAAGCAACAGTGTGACAGAAATTAGGCTGCTTATATATTAGATAACTTGGATATAAGTTTTTGCAACAAATCAATATGCTGTTTAGTATAAAATATATTGTGACCATCTACATCCACTTGTGAGCAAGCATTCCTGTGGGGTGAATCACAAAATATGGTTCTTATTTTTTAAATGTATAATCATTCTATGACTACGGCTATTATGTAAGAGTCATTTTCTCATTTTCTGTTATCCATAGAGGTTTATACATATTAAATTAATTCAGTCATGGAGAAATATGCGTCAGGAACAGAGTACGCTGCATAATTGAGAGGCCTTTTTCTTTTCAAGTTGTTTATTAGCTGGTGATTTGCTGTGTGCAGAATATCCAGTGTAATACACAGCTTCATGAGAGTCTCTTATCTGCAGGGCTATCTGACACTGAACAAGTCTGTTCGGCTTATCTAATTCCTCCTTTGCATGACTGCAGGAGTGATAGCATGGTTCACAGAGCTAGTATCTGACATTGCATAATGTCCTTGTTTCTCCTTGTTTCATTTGAAATTACTGTAAGTTCTATAAATAGGAGCAGTAATCCTTGAGACTAAGGGCCTCTCATTTCAGATTCCAAAGAAACAATGAAATTTTTTATGCTGTATTAATGCAATACAATTTCAGTATGGCCCAGGTGTACTTTGCATGATAACTCAAAAGATTTTGAAACAAATACAAATGCGTCCTCATTAGGGATGAGCGGGTTCAGATTTCTGAAATTGGAACCCGCCCAAGCCCCCCCGATCTGAGCCGGGAACCGAGTCAGGCTCGGGTTTTCCCACCTGACTCGGATCTGAAATCAAGGCAAAACGTCATCATCCCGCTGTCGGATCTCGTGGGCTTTGGATTCTATAAAAGGTACCCGTGTCGGCGCCATTTTTCACTCCGGCTGTGGACAGTGAAGAGGGAGGGTGGGAGTTGTGCTGCTGTTGTCCATAGGGGCTGTGTCCACTCCAAAGTCCATAGGGGCTGGCTGGGCTGCGTTGTGCTGCTGTTGTCCATAGGGGCTGTGTCCACTCCAAAGTCCATAGGGGCTGGCTGAGCTGTGTTGTGCTGCTGTTGTCCATAGGGGCTGTGTCCACTCCAAAGTCCATAGGGGCTGGCTGGGCTGTGTTGTGCTGCTGTTGTCCATAGGGGCTGTGTTCACTCCAAAGTCCATAGGGGCTGGCTGGGCTGTGTTGTGCTGCTGTTGTCCATAGGGGCTGTGTCCACTCCAAAGTCCATAGGGGCTTGCTGGGCTGTGTTGTGCAGTCTGTTGTCCATAGGGGCTGTGTCCACTCCAAAGTCCATAGGGGCTGGCTGGGCTGTGTTGTGCAGTCTGTTGTCCATAGGGGCTGTGTCCACTCCAAAGTCCATAAGGGCTGGCTGGGTTGTGTTGTGCAGTGTCCCATAAAGGGTGTAGTCCTAAGGGGATGCTGTAGTGTTGTCCAGGGGGTGCTCTGTCCATCAGGGGTGCTCCCCCCAAGTGCTAAAAAAACAATTCTTTTTTTTCTGTTTGTGTGCGCTGTAGCCGCACGTGCATCAACAAAGTAGCAGTGCCAAGCGTGCGGCTGGCTCATCTGTTGAAGGGTGGTGTAACCCCAAAGTGCTCCAAAAAATAAAAAATATTTTTTTTTTCTGTGTTTGTGACTCATGTGTACATTAGCCTCACGTGTATCAACAAAGTAGTAGCGCCAAACATGCACCTGTGTCTTTAGTCAAGGGCCAGTTGGCTCATCTGTTGAAGGGTGGCGTAACCCCAAAATGCTCTAAAAAATAAAAAAAAAATTTTCTGTGTTTGTGACTTGTGTGCGCATTAGCCGCATGTGCATCAACAAAGTAGCAGCTCCAAGCGTGCGCCTGTGTCATAAGTTAAGGGCTGGCTAGCTCGTCTGTTGAAGGGTGGTGTAACCCCAAAGTGCTCCAAAAAAAATTAATATTTTTTTTCTGTGTTTGTGACTTGTGTGCGCATTAGCCAAACGTGCATCAACAAAGTAGCAGCGCCAAGCGTGTGCCTGTGTCATAAGTCAAGGGCTGGCTAGTCTGTTGAAGGGCGGTGTAACCCCCAAAGTCCCCCCATAAATTAAAACATTTAAAAAGTGTATCTTTTCTGTGTTTGTGTGCGCGTTAGCCACATGTTGATCAACAAAGTAGCAGCGCCAAGTGTGCGCCTGTGTCATAAGTTAAGGGCCGGCTGGTCTGTTGAAGGGCGGTGTAACCCCCAAAGTCCCCCCAAAAAATTAAAACATTTAAAAAGTGTTTATTTGTTTGTGACTTGTGTGCGCATTAGCCGCATGTGCATCAACAATGTAGCAGCGCCAGCGTGCGCCTGTGTCATAAGTCAAGGGCTGGCTGGTCTGTTGAAGGGCAGTGTAACCCCCAAAGTCCCCACAAAAATGAATACATTTAAAAAGTTTTATTTTTCTGTGTTAGTGTGCGCATTAGCCACACGTGCATCACCAAAGTAGCAGCGCCAAGCGTGCACCTGTGTCATAAGTCAAGGGCCAACTGGTCTGTTGAAGGGCGGTGTAACCCCCAAGTCCCCAAAATAATTAAAACATTTAAAAAGTGTTTATTTTTCTGTGTATGTGTGCGTGTTAGCCGCACGTGCATCAACAAAGGATGAGGATGACATCTTGCCTCTGTAGAGCCAGTTTGTGCAGGGACAGATTAATTGCCAGCTTGTTTTGTGGCAGCCCAAACGAACCAATCATTTCAGTCACAGTCGTGTGGCAGACCCTGGCGCTGAAATGATTGGCTGTTAAAGTGTGCATGTCCAGTTTATTCAACATAAGTGTAGGTGGGAGGGCCCACGGACAATTCCATCTTGCACCTCAGTTTTTTCTTTGCAGTATGTACTCTTCGGGGCCTAGTTTTTCAACTGCCATCCTGTCTGCCACTGTAGTGCCACTCCGAGATGGGCCACGTGTTTGGGTCGCTTAGCATAGTCATCCAGCTACCTCGGTGCAACTTTTTGGTCTAAAAACAATATTGTGGGGTGTGAGGTGTTCAGAATAGACTGGAAATTAGTGAAAATGAATGTTATTGAGGTTAATAATAGCGTAGGAACACACAAAAAAAAAATTCTGTGATTTTAGCTGTTATTAATTATGCTTTTTTAGAAAAAAATACAGATCCAAAACACAAAATCCGGAAGGGTGGTTTTGGCAAAACCAATCCAGATCCAAACCACGAAGAAAGATCCAGATCCAAAACACAACACACGAAAAGTGGCCAGTGCACACCACTAGTCTTCATACACTATTACTGCAGGTGCGCTAAACTGTCCTTATTGGCACTGAGCATCTATTTAGCATCTTTTTTGCCAAAAATACATTTTGGTCGCAAACAGATGCAACAAACTGCTTTACAAGACTGCACTGATGAATTTGGTATGCAAAATTTGTATATCTGTGTGCGACTGATATATCTGTGTATATCTGTGTGCGACTGAGTCTGAATCTGTACACAAAGTGTTATGATACAGTGGCCGCTGCTTTTTTCCAGGCCACGTTCCATTGTGCTTTGTATACAGATTCAGTCGCACACAGATATACAAATGTCACATATCAAATTAATCAGTACAGTCTTGTGAAGCGGTGTGTTTCATTCGTTTGTGACTAAAATGCATTTTTGAGTGAAAAAGACGATCGCAATTTAATTTCCAAATATCCTTGTAATTAAAGCCATTTATGCAGGGTACCACAAAATATAGAAATAAGTTCTGGTACCTGTAATACAGTATGACCTGCCCAAAATCATCACTTGCAGATTAAGTGCTAGTCGTTGCTGCCATTTCAGGGATATGTTATAAATAACTGAAAGTCCTTAACAATAGCTGGTACCACAGTGACTGTAGTCTGGGGTTTGTTCCCATGGTCAGAGATGTTGCTAAGAAGTGCCTGTTATTTAAACTCAGTTCCCGATTTCAGATATTTCAAGTATTAGGAGTCAATTCAGTAAACTGATTGTGTTACCAAGCATATTTATTTTTTAAAGCAAAATATTTCTTTATAATGTTTAAGTGACGTTACTTTTTCAGTAAAAGGTCACAGTTATGGAATCCTTACAATTTTCTCATTTGAGCCAGATTAAAGATACAAAACAAGACACACAAGCTTTAATGGGTAAATGGTCTGGCATCTATAATCTGGAGCCATACTTAAACTTAACTTCAATTGGTAGCAGCTGTGTAGGTTTCCTATTCAACAGTATAAAGTTAAAACTCTATGAGAGAGCATGTGTGTGTGTGCATGTTCTGGGGAGTGTGTGTGTGTGTAAAACTTGGGTTAACAGTCACTTAGAACCAGATTCAGAGGTGCACGCAATTCGAATGGATTTCCAATGGTCACATACAGTAGTTGAGCGATTATTTGCAACTGTACATGTGCGAAAATAACTGAAAATCTCTACGGTGCATGTGTTAGACAGATTGTACGCATAAAGATGCTGTTGAAATCAGGACAGACGGTATCAGATATGGGAACCTGTCATAGGGTTGGTGCAAGTGGTGATGGTATTAGGGAGCAAAGGAGAAGGGTTCAGCACTAGCCAAAATATTCAATAGATGTTAGTAGAAGAAACCAAAATTTGACAACTGAAGGGTGAAATTCCTGAGTGTGTCATCTTGGTCGTGCATCACAGAGTCAGTAAATGAATACGTATTCACAAAGAGAAAGAAAGAAGACTCCCTTTGTGGCGCACTCTTGGATAAAAAATATTAAAAATACTGTCGAAGACAATAAAAAATATAACTTTATTATGCTTTAAAAATAAATCCCATCTCACTTAAGGTTTTATGTGTGTTTAATTCAAATAAATTTGATTATAAGAGATCAAATTTATTTTAATTATACTATACACATACGCAAAACCATAAGTCACTTGGGACTCATTTTTAATGCATAAGAATTAAAAGCTATATTTTATTTTCTTCTACATTACCTTTATTATTTTTTTTATCCAAGAGTGTGCCACCGCACTCCCCTCATGACACCACTTAATGGCCCTCTTTTCTCTGTGTTGGTAGTGACTCCCGGATAATTGGCTGCTGCTGCTTACATTAGTAGCTAGTGTTGGATTTAATTGGACAAGGAAGAATTACTGTAGCACTTTAGTGAAGACACTGAAGTCTTTCCATAGAGAGACTATGGCCCTCATTCAGAGGCGGTCGCAAGAAGCGATCGCTCTCTCTGTATGAGGGCATCTGCTTCTTTTTTTAGTGCATCCTCCTGGTCACTAGTTGCCACCCACAGCTTAGCGACCGACCAGGTTGATGGTCGCGATGGTCAAGACCATCGCGACCATCGGGGCTTGCGACGAGACCCTAAGGTTGGGTCTCGGCAGCCGCAAGCCCCAGGGAGCTTCCTGCTCTGATCGAGCAGGAAGCTCCCCGCTGACATCACTGCTGATGTCAGTGCGGCCGCCCACAAAACGGCAGGCGTTCGCTTGGAAACGCCTCTGTTTGTGTAGCCACTCCCCCGCACCGCCTACAGAAAGGGGCGAGCTGTCGATCAACATCGACAGCCACCCCTTTTGTAGTGAGCTCCAGAGTGAGAGAAATTCTTAACATCGACCCGGTTGCGAGCGCTCAGCACTTGCGACCAGGTCTGAATGAGGTCCTATATCCTTGAAGTATCATTGTAATAGTTGTTGAGTCCTATGGCTGGACCGCAATTATTATACAGCTACAAATTTACAGAAAGGGCTGGGTGTCGAGCCCCTAGTAATGGGATTCTTAAATTATTAACTTTGCATGTGTAGGATTAGTGTGGGTTTAATAAGTAGTTCTCAAACTACAGAGTCAGTCTAGCTTTTCTCTTAAACTCCTTTAAATCTGTTACTGTTCTCCTTAAAGTACAGTCAGTGCAGTGCTTGTTATTATAACTATACTCGGCACTGATGGGCTTTATTTTACTCCTTGGACCCACAGTCTATGCTGGAGAGTGGAGAGCTGCTCAATCTGCCCATACATTTGGGGCGACAGCACCTGAACTACCAATTAGCAGTTGGACAGAGTCTGTCTTTATGCTCAGTATCACAGGTCTCTACTAGGGGGGAGGGGTAGGGTTAGGCACTAGAGGGGAGGGGTAGGGTTAGGGTGTGGGGAGGGGGAGGTTAGGTTTAGGAACCAGGGAGGGAGGGTTAGGGTTAGGGTAGAGAAAGGGTTAGTATACCTACAAACAGGTAGGGATTCCAGCGTTGGGATTTTGACCACCGGGATCACGAGCGACAGCATCCCATACCCATCCCCTATGCTGGGCTCACTGCTTCTTTAGCTTCCAGCATGTCCTTTCTGCGCAGATGGAATAAAGTAACTAGAGTAACTAGAGGCAGTTTTCTCCAGTGTCTGTAGCTAGCTCTCCGAGGGCCATTCAGCCTGTCTCTACTGTCAGTCGATCAGTTTCAGCCTTGATGGTGAGAGGAGGATCTCCTTCTCCTCTAAGATCCTTCCCCTCAGTCAGCGCTGCCTCCAGGTTCTTTTTTTTGGCCGGAAGGTCAGTAGCACCCTTGTTCCTTCTTCAGGTACCTCAGTGCACTCCCCGACCAACGCAACAAGCTTCCGTCACCTAATGCTGCTCATGTGACCTGCTCCTGACTTCTTGAGCTGCTGCAGAGGTTGCTGGTATGGCATGGTATGCAATGTAGAAGTGATGCATAGTGTGAGATGTAATACCTTGCATAGCGGGATATTACATAATGGAGTGTACAGAGGTGACACGCCCACATTCAGGTTTCATGGTCTATGTATTTGCAATGGAGATTTTTAATAAGGGTTTCTTAACAACTTAGACACAGTGAGTGAGCATGCTTCTTTACTGAAACACTGCAGAAAACCAAAGACAAAAACTAGAGATTCAAACGCCAACTAATACAAACAAATAATAAGATCTGTTGTGACCTTCCACCAGAATACATACACAGCAATGAGAACTATATACACCACACTCCTCCCGACATAGATAAATGCAGACATAGAAAATGGTTAGCATTACACAATGTATATGTTACCCCAGAAGGCTACAAATCAAGCCTTTGGGGTGCCTTACAAACTCTGGGCCTGATTCAGAGCCGCTCGTAAGCGGCCGCTCGTTCACTCCGAGCGATGTTTGCACATCTGCGCATGCGTATGGATCGTAATGCGCATGCGCCAACCAGTCAGTTCAGTCGGAAATTGTTTGTTCACAAAATAGCGAGTGCCTGCTAATTTGAGTGACAGGATGAGGCATTTGTGAGTGGTAACAGGGGAAGGTGCTTGAAAACGGGGAGTGGAGATCCGAACGCAGGCGTGCCAAACGGTCAAAACGGGCGTTTTAAGGGTGTGCATAATTAACAAAGCAGCGTCATCGGCCACGTCACTTGGTTGTCTCTTAGCCTGAACTGTTCGCATGATTGTGGTAGGAAAATCCAACCACAAGCACTGCGAGCAGTTCAGACACCTTTCGATGTACTCGATTAATCTAATAAATAGCGGAGATCATGTAGGATGCGAGCGGCCAGGGGGCGTCTTTACAAAATAGCGAGCGCATGTTTAGTTCGCTCGCTCAGACATAGAGGCGTCAACAGACCGCAAAGAGCGAGCGCTCAATTTAAATAGCCGGCCCCTTTTTCTGAACGAGCGAGCACACATAGCGTCCGGCTCTGAATCAGGCCCTCTGTCTGGGTAACAATGTTTAGGTTCCAGAGTGACAGACTGCTCCACCGAAATCACACTAGAAGGTTCAGGATCAGTTGTTGTCACTAAGGGAACCTCATGCTCAGATGACTCCGTAACATGCTTGGGAACAGTCTCTGTAGCAGACCTAGAGGGGTATACATAAACTCCCAATTCACTTGCTTGGCTATGTCCAAGTGTGGACGTACAGTCCATTTGCCTCCTGGCCTCAATTATTTGATCAATGTGGCGTCGCCACAATTCTCTTCCAACTTCATTCACGTACATCAAAGGGCCGGATTTGGAAGAAACTATTCCCAGTTGCCAGTTGTCTCCTCTGTAATCACGTACAAGCACCTGCTGGCCAATGTCGAAGGTCTGAGTAGGTTTCTGATAAACAGTTTGAAACTGTTTGTCGTGTACCTTTCATCTTACATCTGGTTTTCTCAAGTCCCACTGAGACCGCAATTTCCATTGCATAAAGAGCACAGCAGGTGGCTGACCGGTAGTGGAGTGCTCAGTTCTACGATATATGTACAGGAAGTTGTCAATCTTGTGTTGCAAAGGCAGATGTTCATTGTACATGGACTTGAGAGCTTTTTTTAATGTTTGTACAAATCTCTCAGCCAAACCGTTAGTAGCTGGATGGTGTGGAGCTGATGTAAAATGTTTAATTGTCTCACATGAACTTTTTGAATTCCGTTGTCACAAATAGTGACCCATTGTCACTGCATACTTGCTCCAGTAGACCATTTCTGGCAAAAATGGTTCGCAGAACAGCAATTGTTTTCTCAGATGTAGTGGATTTCATCTTTATTACCTCTGGCCATTTTGAATGAGCATCCACTGCAATAAGAAACATACAGGACCTCATTCAGAGCCGCTCGCAAAAAGTGAGCGCTCGCTCTGAATGAGAGCGGACGCTTTTCTTTTGAAAGGCGACCTCCTAGCCGCTCACTAAGCTGTGCTTTAGCGAGTGACTAGGTGATGGTCGCGATGGTCGAGAGCATCGCGACCATCGGGGCTTGCGACGAGACCCTTGCGGTAGGGTCTCATCTACCGCAAGCCCCAGGTAGCTTCCTGCTCTAACAGAGCAGGAAGCTTCCCTACTGACATCACTGGTGATGTCAGTAGGGCCACACAAACGGCAGGCATTCCTTCAGGAACACCTCTGTTTGTCCGGCCACCCCACACCCCGCCTACAAAATGGGGCGAGCTGTTGATCAACATCAACAGCCGCCCCTTTTGTAGCGAGCCCCAGAGTGAGTGCATTTATCACTCGCTCCGGGGCTTGCGCACTCAGGCCCTCACCATTGACCCGCTTGCGAGCGGGTCTGAATGAGGTCCACAATCCATGAATGGACCAGCAAAGTCAATATGTATCCACTGCCATGGAGATGATGGCCACTCCCAGGGGTGTAACGGGGCTAAGGGCGGTGAATTTTTAACTCTTTGGCATCCTTAACATCCTTTTGTCAATGTTTCAATTTGACTATCGATTCCTGGCCACCACATGTAGCTTCTAGCAAGACTCTTCATTTTCACTGTGCCCAGGTGACCCTCATGTAAATTTTCCAAAACTCTATTTCGCGGTTTAGGTGGTATTACCACTCTGGATCCATACATTAGAGTTCCTTGATATACAGAAAGTTGATCTCTCCTGGCCGAAAATCCATAATATTGAGCATTGCCATGTTTAGGCCAACCTTTGATAGTTAAGTCCATTACTTTAGATAGCACCGGGTCTTCCTTGTTTCCCAATTGATCATGTGATTGGTAATAGGTAGCTGTTCTATTAACATATTGTGATACACTTCCAGTGGGTCTCTACCATTGTCCTCCTCACTTTGGGGCAGGGGGGGAACGCAATAGACCATCAGCACTGCCATGCAGTTTTGTTCCTTTAAACTCAATGTCATATGTGTGTGCACCCAGGAATAATGACCAATGTTGAAGACGAGCAGCAGTCATGGCTGGGACTCCCTTTTGGGGGTTAAAAATCGATACCAGTGGTTGATGATCAAATATTAATGTAAACCTTTGTCCATACAAATATTGATGACATTTATTTACTCCCCATACTAGACTTAAGGCCTCTCGATCAATTTGAGCATAATTCTTCTCTGCCACTGTCAAGGACAGTGAAGCAAATGCTATTGGTTTCTGGCTTCCATCTCTCAGTTGATGTGACAACACTGCTCCAATGCCATCACATGCCAGTCTGATGTGCAAATTTGGATCAAAATGAGTAAGGACTTTATCAGTTGTAATCATTTTTTTTGTTTCTGAAAATGCTTTCTCACAGTCTTTTGTCCATTTCCAACGTGCATTTTTCTGTAGTAGGGCATTTAGTGGGTGTAGTACTGTATAGATGTCTGGTAAGAACTTGTGATAATTCACTAGGCCCAAGTAAGATCTCAGTTGTGACACAGACTGGGGCCGGGGTGCTTGCAGTACTGCCTCAATTTTATCATTTGACTTGTGCAGGCCCTCTCTATCAATTACATGTCCACAATAGGAAATGCTTTCTTGGAAAAATGCACATTTGTCTTTATTTACTCTGAGTTCGTATTCTTGTAGGCGGGTTAATACTCTTTTCAAATTACTTAAATGGTCCACGTCATCTTTCCCTGTTACAATTATGTCATCCAGGTAACATTATGTACCTGGTATTCTTTGAAGGACTTGGTTCATTGCTCTCTGCCATAGTGCTGGGGCGGAAGATAGTCCAAACTCAAGATGATTATATTGCACTAAGCCTTTGTGTGTGTTGATGGTTAGATATTTCTTGGATGTGTCCTCTATTTTCATCTGTAAGTACGCTTGAGCTAGATCAATTTTGGAGAACCGGTCGCCCCCTGAGAGAGCTGCAAAGATGTCCTCTATTATAGGCAAAAGATACTGTACAGTGTGTAGTACTGGATTTATTGTCATTTTTAAATCTCCGCAAATTTGGATACTTCCTGCTTTGTCCTTTTTTACTACCGGAACTATAGGCATAGCCCATTTACTCAGGGGAGAGTATACCAGAGTCTTCCAGTTTCCGTAATTCCTCCACAACCCCTGGTCAGATAGCAAATGGTACTGTACGAGCTGTATGAAACTTTGGAACGGCATGTGGATCCAACTCTATACTGGCATTAATGCCCTTTAGCATGCCTATCCCTTGTTGGAAAATGGGTTGTGCAGCAGCTAACAATTTTGAAAGTCCTTTAGTAGCTGCGTCACTTTTGGATACATTAGATGTGGCAGGCTGTAACATGTGAATGGACTGCCAATCAAGTTGAATTTTCCTTATCCATTCGCGGCCCAATAGTGCTGGTCCACCCTGTGGAAGTACATATAAATACAGCTTATGGGTATTGCCTTTGTATTTCAAAAATACTTTTATTTTTCCCAGTGGGGACACAGGTTCGCCCGTATATGTGCGGAGTGCTACTGATGTTTTCTTTAAAGGAATCTCAGCAAATAGGTGTTTGTAATCACTTGCATTTACCACTGACAGAGCAGAGCCTGTGTCTAATTCCATTTTTAAGTCAATACCTGCTACTTCCAAGGTGACCCAAATCACTTGGCACTCTTTTGCTGTTATAGAGTGCACCTCTAGGCTGCCTAAACCTTTGTCTGTCCCGGTACTATCAGTAGAGTCTGACTCATTGTCAGCTACCTAATGCACCTGGGGTGTTGTATATTTTCTCTCATAGGCTTTGGATACTTGCGGGTGGTTGGGTGTTCTTCCCGACTGGCACACCCTTTCCATATGGCCTCTTTTCTGACATTTTCTACACACTTTGTCTTTAAACCAGCACTGACTGGCATCATGTGAGGACTTGCCACAGCAGACACAGGACTGTCTCTGATTCCAATGAATTGGATTAGCAGTACATTCTGGTCCCTTTTGTTGTAATTCGGATGCATCCCTGGATGCAATCTCCATTGAAATAGCTATGGATAGTGTTCGCTCTAAGGTAAGTTCAGGCTCAGCCAGCAATTTCTTTTGTACACTACCACTTGTCATCCCACAACTTAAACGGTCTATTAGGGCATCTAATAACCCTGCTCCAAACTGACAGTGTTCAGATAACTTCTCAGTTCAGCAATGTACTCAGATATACTTTCACTTTTAGTTTGATCCCTTCTGTGAAACCTGAATCTTTCAGCAATCACTAATGGTTTAGGATTTAAATGCTTTTTTAAAATGTCCACTATGTCAGTGAATGACTTGCTAGCTGGCTTTTCAGGTGTTATTAAACTCCTTAGCAAACTGTATGTTTTGGCACATATTAGTAATACTGCTACTTTCTTGTCTTCCTGCACAGAATTAGCAGGACAGTATAAATCCACTCTCTCAATATATGTAGCCCAGTCCTCTATAGTACTATCAAAAGCAGCTATTGTGCCAATATATCCTGACATTTTGCCTTTATGTCCTTTTTCCTCCTTTCCTTAGAGAAAGAATGATATAACTCACATGCCCCTTTATTCAGGCTAGGTGATGCTGGCAGCCTGCATGTGCTGCTCCTCTTGCACCTCCAATTGTGCTGTGTCAGTCCACTGGTGCTCCACTGATCACTGGAGCAATGCTGAAGAAGATTTTAATCATCGTCACCAGTATTAAGTCTGTGACTTATATTTTTATAAGGGTTTCTTAACAACTTAGACACAGTGAGTGAGCATGCTTCTTTACTGAAACCCTGCAGAAAACCAAAGACAAAAACTAGAGTCATACGCCAACTAATACAAACAAATAATAAGATCCTGTGTAACGATGTACTTGGGTGTTAGCGCCTATTGGCGTTAAATATATACGTGAAATGTTCATTAATACATAAAATATATATTAGATGTGAACAAAGCAAAAATTATTATACATAATAGTGCCTTATATACAATTGTGAATATTATTAAAAGACTGTGTTAAAGTGCTTCAGTGCAAAAGAATGTTTTGTGTATAAAGATATACACAATTGAATTGGCTGTATATAAAGTGTCAAGTGAGAAATAGAAAATATATATTCAATAAATATAAAGTGACAGAGTGCTATGTACCAAAGGATTAATCTAAAAAAATATATTATACATTAGTTTAAAAAGAAATCATTTATTACAATTATTTCATAAAAATACTCAATACAACATACACATAAAAAATTATAAACTAATACTAATTGATGGATAAAACCAAAGAAGGAAATACTATTAATTAATACTGTGAGTACTTAGAGAATTAATGAAATTTTTTTTCCATGCAATAAACAACCAATGTTTGTTAAAAAATATTCTCTTATCTTTTTCTCATCAAGTTCATCTTAGGTAGGCAAGGTTAACCCCCAACGCATTTCGTCACAATCTGGACTTCATCAAGCGGATGATAATCTATAGGACAGATCCGTTTTTATACACTGTTATGTCAGAACTAATTGGAAACTAATTAACATGTCACTTCCTGTTGTGTTCACAAAATTCTTTATTTAGTGAGAAAATCCTTCAAATCTAATACTTAGATGCTTCATATTATAGCTCATATTATAAATTGTATGTCCACATTTTATTTGTGTTAACCTGTGTATAACTTAATACACAGCCCCGGGGACCGGACTGCACAAACACTTCCGGTTATCGGGTCGGAGCTCTACATCCTCCCCGTTTCCTGTGTCCATTCCTCTGCAGTGTGCCTGCGTGTGCACCATCCTCGTGTGCCCCTCCACCTCCTGAATATAGTTGTCAGGCTCATATCATATCAGGCTCATATATATATCATATATCATATCATCATATCAGGCTCATATATATATATATATATCTAAATATATATATATATATATATATATATATATAAATATATATATATATATATTGTTTTTCCCAACACCCCATAAACAAATTAGCAAAACTTGCTGCAAAAGTTGTCCCTATCGCTGTACCGCAAATTTGCCTATAAAAATTATTTAAAGACTTAAAATAGTTGTGATTGAGAATAAAAGACATTAGGTCACAAATAAAATCTCTATGTTTTTCATTGATTGTTGTGTCCATTTCCAGGAATTCTCTGCATGCATTTATTCCTTTTGTATGTTCTATACATGTGTACAATGATTGTACATCTATTGTAGCCCATATGTATGTGTCACTCCATTCCATGTCTGTTATAATCTGTAATACACTTGTATCCTTCAGGTGCGATTGGAGGTTCTCAACATATTTTCTTAATAACACATCAACATATTCTGACAAATGCGAAGTCAATGATTCAATTCCTGCTGTGAAAGGCCTTCCTGGTGGTGCCATAGTTCATTTGTGGATTTTTGGTAGGAAGTAAAAGATTGGGGTAATGGGGATGATCTGTTGTAACCTTCCACCAGAATACATACACAGCAATGAGAACTATATACACCACAGATGCAACATCGGTTGTACCATCGACATTTGCAGTTCTTTAGGATCTACTCTTCTCAAAACCAACTGAACATGGCCTCTGAAGCTGTGGCTTTGCATTTGAGAACACAGCAACATTTCCAGACAGTCCTGTGACGCTCCCATAACACGCCCATGAAATGGCCCCTTTTTGTAATAACTTTATGTAACATCCCAGTGTCCACCATGATGCATCCAGGGATGTGCTAACCCCTTCTCAAGTGTTACCGAACACAACTGCAAACGGCATAGGACACTTGGTTCCACGTGTGCGCACTAAGGGATTTCTGGACTTTTCACACATGTGCAGTAGCAAAACATCACTCAATATTACTTAAACATTGGCACTGCGTCCATTTCTAAATCAGGCCTATATAATGGATATGCAGCTAGCATCTGATCTTACTCTTTTAGCTTTAGTTAGGGCCACAATTTGCTCCTATATTAAAATGGGCCCAACTATTCATTATGTTAATTATGGGGGGCCGGGGGCCCCCTGATAAATAAGTATCTAACTCGCTGCGAGCAGCAGCAGTAGATACAAGATTTTCGGAGCAATTCACCATTCCTCTGGTATGGAGAGAGCTGATCCAAAGATCAGTTGTCTACGCCACCCCTATCACTGCTAAAAAAATAGCACTGCTTGGCAGTGCTACTGCACAGGTGTGATTGTTGGTTCACGCATGTGTAAATGGGGGTGGGATGGGGAAGGAGGGAGATGTGGTCTGGGAACAAACGCCACCTGAAGATGACATAAGTTTCCCACAGCCGAACTCCGAAAATATTATATTTTCAGAGCATGATCAGTGTATTACTCCCCGCAGTATCACCCAGTGCGGGGAGGGACACTGTTCCACGCGCTGCCAAAAAGGGGATGTGACCACATGAAAGGGGGCATGGTCCGAATCCCCATGTCTATTACTTGGGGAGGGATGGGGAGGGTGCAGGAGGTCCCTGTGTGGAGTGCTGGCAGGCTCCCTCAGTGACAGGAGCCAAGTGCTGCACTTAATGCTACAGTGCAGCGCCCAGCTCCTGTCAGTGAGGGGGAGTCTGCACTTTAGTGTCACCCCTCAGCAGGTGACACCCAGGTGCAGACTGCACCCGTCCACCTCCTTGTGACACCAAACAACCATATCAGAAAGATAATGAATTTTTGAAGAGCACTGGTTCACAAGAAAGAAATATATAGTATATAAATCTTAAATAATTAAAGTGCCTATAACTGCTGCCCTCCATAATGGAACTGGTACTCCCTAGGGATAATTATAAATAATGTGTACAAAAACAGGAATGCGCAGATCACAGGTAATGTGCTGAAAGAATGAACATATAGAACTGAATATGAAGAGATCCGAGTGCCAGCTGTGTAAAACTATGCATGAATTCATTGAGCACATAATCATGATGAATATAGAAGGCTTTCATATAATTTTATTTAGCATATTGCTATAAGTTGTTCCCACAAAGTTTTGTTTGAAAATAAACTTGTTTTGATGAATGTGATGTTACAAATCAATGAAGCTGCATGATCTCACTACTGTACATACTGTAAACTTTCTTAAATATGAATGTCAAAATTATTCCATAATCATTGTTGGAGAAATGTGTCAGGAAATTGAGATCTGTACACACATCGTGCTGCAGGGATAACAGGCAGTGACCACTTCATCAGTGATGGTGGGTGGTGTTTGTGTGTTTACATTTCAAATACAACTAAATCAGGAAGCAGGGGATGTAAGCCAGGAAGCAGAATTTATATAGATAAGAGCAGAGAAGACAGCTCTGTGGTGCTGTGGGTGCTTGAGTACCCCTCCCCCCCACACAATTTGTTCTGCCACTATTCATGTTTATATATGACATTTTTCAGTCATATCGAGGGGCACCCCCAATCATTTTGAAAAGGTGGCTCCCATGTACAAGATAAACATATTTTATTAACTTTCTGGCTGACTTACCATTGATCTACTCCACTAATTTGAATCCTTGTCTTTTTTTTTATTTTCAAAAAGCTAGTTTACAATCACTGTTGGATGACACATATGGTTTACTGAGCAGGACAGCCATTTTTACTACATATCTCGTTGCTGATTTCAGAACACTGCTCTATAACTATGAATAGCAAAAAGTGTTAAAGCACTGTAGAGATCAATGGCTGATCGCTACAGTGCGGAACTCTGTGAGATGGGAAGTAATGGAGAAGATAATTACGTTATCTTCTCCAGTATCCCCTTGCTGAATAGGGGAGCTATATAAAAAATACGGAAATCATAGTTTCCGTATTTTTTATGTAAAAATATCAATGCTGAATAGCCCCTGAAAGTCTGACCAGACACAATAAATCAGCACATGTACAAAAATATAAACATCTGCCCCTAAGTGTGGATGTGGGGGAGTTCAAAGAATCTAATAGACAGCCACTGTGTACCGTTATTAACATGTAGCTGAAATCCTTACCACAGTATGCCTCCTGTGCACAGGGGTTTAATATGAGCCGGCTTCTCCTGCAGTTGTCCCGGCCGCGTGGGAGAGCTGTCGTGAATTGGAGCCGTGGGCTGTAATCACAGCATGGACCTGATAATCACAGGTCCGTGCTGCTTCTCTATCTGTTCACTGGACCGCAGTAGAAGATGATTGTGGATATATCCAAATCCAATGAATGAGATGCAAGGCAAAATATGTATAATGGTAAAAAAAGAGGCTCCTTTTTAATGCATTTTCTCAGCCAACAGTTCACAGTCCGTTTCCTCAGAGGAAACGGCCAGGGATCTGTTGGCTGAGAATTGTTGGCTGAGAAACACGTTAGTAAGGAGCCTTTTATCTGACCAGTGAACTTTTTTTTACCATTATACATATTTTACCTTGCATCTCATTCATTGGATTTGGATATATCCACAATCATCTTTTACTGTGGTCCAGTGAACAGATACAGCAGCAGTACAGAACTTATCATTATAGCCCATGGCTCCTATTCACCGACTGCTCTCCCACTCTGCCAGGGTGGGGCCAAATTATGCAATTATAATTAAATTGAGTCATTAGGCACCCTTCTCATGGGCTGCAGATTCCCAGTAAGATTGTACCCATTCTGCCACTTCATTAGGAAGTGGATGGGATGTTGTAGAAGTGCCTACAATTCTGGGGGTTGCAAAGGACTATCTGAGAAATCAAGAGCCTAGCTAAGGTTCCAAGAGAGTAGGCAAGTATGAAGTATCCTGTGTCACGACCACTATAGTAGAGGAACACCAGGGCACATATCACGCAGATGCCCAGCGCACTACAACACCCAGCGATACCCTAACGCTCCAGGCTGTATCAGTACAGTTGTTTATACACCTGTGTGATCCCTTTGTCATATGTGTTCTACAGTACCTGGTTCAATAAACCTTAGACCTGGTTAAACTATATCTTACTGCCACGAACACCAAACAACTGCTCAACACATTTAAAACCTTATGTATTCTGGCCATGTGTATTGCCTACTATTTATGGAGAGCACACATCAATTCCACCCACTGTTATCCGGCTACACAGTTCTGCTACTGCTACTCAGCTAATATAAGGAATCGGTATGAATTACCGCCGGACGCAGTTCAAATCCCGACAGCGGCTGCCCGACATGGGTGAAAACCCAGATCGTCCCACAGGTAAGTATTTACTAACCTAACCGCCCCCCTAACCATAACCCCTCCTTAGGGGTGCCTAACCTTAACCTTCCCCCCAGTGCCTAACCCTACTCCCCCCTTTATGTGCCTAAACCTAACCCCCCCTTCCCTGCCACCTAAACCTAAGTCCCCCGGGGGGTTCTTAAACCTAAGTCCCCCCCGGGGGTGCTTAACCTATGAATACCCCAATATCGCTAAACATGAAATAATTGCTTTCCAGACTTGGATTGTGGTTCCAAAGCACAAAAAGTTCTTATTGCATAAAAAGAAAAATACACACTTTGATCTATCACATTTAGCACAAAGACAATTAAATACAAAGGTACAGCCAATACATACGCAAGCGCTCTGAATCCAGATTCCCAGCATCAAACGTGAAGCCTCCGTCATAAGAAAGAAAGAAGATGACTGACTACAGGTCTGAGAGCGCTTGAATATATAGTGGATAACACAATAGGAACGAGCTGGCATAATTCCATTGGTTCTTGTTCTTGTCATTCTGGTATGATGCAGGTCATAGGACAGTTCATATGGTGACAACAGGGATATGGTCCATCCCTCCAGACGAGATAACACTACATACAAAGTACATATTCTAACCAATAATTCCCTATAATCCATAACCACCGAATGTAAGATGCGACTCCTTTGCCGATAGATTCAGATATCTGGAATTAAACAGGGTGTCAGTATGATACCAAACATGACATGTCTACTAAGTTCTATACCTTACATATCATATATGTAAATTTTACACCATAATGATTAGCTAACAAAAACCTCTATTATTACGCTCAATGCTAGGGAACCTTTTATATATGTGCTTGCATAAATGAATGTGAGATATTTACAGGAATTCATCAGTGTGCGCTGTACGTCTGAATGCAGCGCAAACGTGTGCTGCGTGTATGTGTCGTGTATCATTCAAATGTGTGCTGTATGTGAGTTTATATTTTATTCGCTAATGTGTGTCTGTATATGTGTCATGGATTAATATATATATATATATATTAGGGATGTGCAGGCTCGGTTCTACTCGGTTCCGTTCGGTTCTTTTTACCGGATCTTATTGGGTTTCAGCTGTCACGAGTTTTGGATAGCCAATAAGATTCGGTAAAAAGAACCGAACGGAACCGAGTAGAACCGAGCCTGCACATCCCTAATATATATATATATATATATATATATGTATATATATATATAGTTTTATCCAGTAACTGGTATTTTTGATATTATATCCGTCTGGATCTAATTCCAAAAGGTCATATAAAATGAAGTTTGTTCTGCTCAAAGGTGGCATAGCAAGCCTTGGCCGGAGTCTTGAAGTCTGATAACTCAACAAAGGCTTTACTATGCTTATTTAGAATATAATTCAGTTCTTCCCTGAGGAAAATCTCCAATAAATGAGATTGAAACGTCAGCTACATCAAGGTCTAATTGTTCCTTTATTACATTAATGTTTGGAAGTCCTGTGAGTGCCGCCCTTCAAGCTACATATTACAACGGTGTACATCACCCCCAGGAGGGCACCAAGGCCAATGCTTTCCTATGCTTATTTAGAATATAATTGTCAGTTCTTCTTAACCACATTAGCATTGGACACAAGACATACAATTGCTAATGATAGTCAAACTTCTAACAATTGTTTCTAACTCTACATTCAGAACACTTCCTCTGAGCCTATCAGTCACTTTGTTACACTTCAATTGCCACAGACATATTATATCTGTTTACGGAGCTTCTCAATATATATGCAAACACTCACAGTATCTTTGTGTATGTGTAATTACTAGTCACAGACTTGTATACAGAACCTGTTTCTTATTACTGACTAAACCTTGCATAAATATAGATATACATATACGCACTTGTGCAAATCAGATTTCGCCAATGCAGAATAGCGTCCGATCTACTCTTTATCGGCCCACAGATGACTAGATCGTCAGATAATAACGACAAACGATCATAACCAATTATTTGACTTTGACAAACCCTAACCCTCCCTTCCCCTAGCCTAACCCTAACCTCCCGGGGGAATGTCTAACCCTGTCCCCTCTGGGAGCCCTAAACCTAACCGCCCCCCCCCGCAGCTATCCACAGCGGCGCCCGGCATCACTTCGAGCGGGATGCCGGGCGCCGGTCTTCCCGACAGCATACCCTAATATAAGACTCATCACTAAATTGCCTCTAAATCTGGTTACAAACTTGACAATGTTTTAAACGATTTGCCAATTTCTGAGGGATCAGAACGACAAATCGCTCAAATCGTCAAATGTGTACACTATTGTGCGCTCCCACAGGTCGTCTGTCGCATCTTCAGATTTGCTTTACATGCAGGCCAATCTGAAGATCTGACTGATGACCCCATGCATTTGGTTGCGGCGAGGGAACGGCATATCATGCGGTCGTACACCGGATTGTGTGTTGTGTACTGACTACACAATATGTCGATCCGTTGCATCTGCTGTTGGCCAGGTATACAGGCCGTCTAATGTGTACCCAGCTTTAAGCTAGTTTTCATGTGTTTAGGCCATATTCCGTGAGCAACTGCTAAAAAGTTATTTATGAAACTGCAAAACTTCAGTCCTGCACCAGTGAATTAAACAGTAATCTTGTAATATGTTGATTAATGACAGCTGCACTCTCACAATTTCATGTAAAGGGGACTCAAAATTATGTAATACAAAAATAACTGCAGGAGAACAGTGATTTATTTCTGTTATGCATATATACAAACAAACCACAACTGCAGGTAATAATGTTTTATTGTTTGTCTCCCTGTGAATTTGCATAGATACCTTTAGCCTGTGCAGACTGCAGACTGCATTTAGCATAATTGTTTGGACAAAGTCCAATAAACTGCACTGTATAAAGTACATAAAAATACAAATTAGATAATATTAGATGAGCATTCCATCAGCAGCAATAATAACATACTGTTTCACAAAACAGTCTACTAATAATAGCAGCAAGAAATAAAATATTGTAGTTTGCATTTATTTGACAGTAAGTGGCATATAGTGATGATTATTATTATTATTATTATTATTATTTTATTTTAACTAAGTACAATTTAAAACTAGGTACTTGTTAGTAACTAATAATATGTAGAAAATTATATAACATCTAAGTTAAATTTTAACATGTAATCTAATATATATTGAATTTTGCTATTCTTTTCTTTAAAAATGTAAATGTATTTTTTTTTTTAATATTGTGCGTATTGAAATTAGCATGGTAAATTAGGGGACTTAAAGGGCAGACTAGATGGGCCAAGTGGTTCTTATCTGCCATCAAATTCTATGTTTCTTTCAAGGATGTTCAGTCGTGGTAGGCATCGGAGGCCGAGCCTTCCCTGTCATACCCGTGAGATTTGATATAAAAATGTTTATAATAATACAAAGAAGATATTTATAATTCTAAACATCTTCTTTGTTTATTGTAATCATTTTTATAGTTAACACTTACCAGTTTTGTGGAGCTCCCTGGGTCTGCAGGAAGAAGAGAGATGAGGCAGCAACAGCTCAGCCTCAGACACTGCTTGCAGAGCTTGGGGCAGGGCCACACCACAGGCAGTAAGCAGCACAGAAAGAGAGCTAATAGAGGCATGTGTCCCGGGTGCCGGATTTGTGGGGGCTCTGACAGGGTTAGTTCTACCCAAGCCCAGCAACAGGGGGGGTACAAGGGGTTCACCCGTGTCAGGCCCTGAGTTTCTCATGGGCACAAAAGGCTTGCGGATAAGAGTAAATTGATCACGCCATTGCCCACCCATTTGGCATGGGTATGGTAAACACCGGGTCTGGACTGTGTGTGGCATATATCTGAGTGGCATCATGACATTAGTGCTTCTGTGCCTCCCATTCCCTGTGTCCCTACTGCTGCGTCCATACATCCACCGAGGAGCAGGGAGGAGGAAGGAAGTGGAACTGACCACCGACCACCGCCAGGCAAAGCACACAAGTTCAAGTTGTGCCTGCTGCACTGCATCTCCACTGTTCTAGCGGCTGTTTGTCGGGTAAGTGACATGACAGTGGGCCTGATTCAGAGATGGACGCTAATGCAATTTTCACGCAGATCGAGTGATTATTTGCCATCGCGCATGCGTATAAGCCTCACTGCCCGTGCACTGATCACACTACGATCACAAACGCACATAGGAATCCTGCGCAGAGCGTGAGACAGGTTGTCAGCATTTGGGGCTGGTGACGTCGGCTGGTCTGAAAGACGCAGGCGTGTCTGTCCGTTTTAATGCCATTACATGGGCGTGCATAAATTAGCCACTGCGAGTACATATGCAGCTTTGCATTTCTGAAGAGCTCCCAAGGCTGCAGGAGGTCAGACCTTCCACAAGGCCAAGATGGCCACCGATGTTACATCGATGTTACCAACATTTATGCAGGTATGCGTCATCGCACACAGGTAAGAAGGCAGCAGTGGGTGTCCTTATGCTCGGGTGATCTTTGCAGACATTAGCATATTTTTGTTGCTGCGTTGCATATAAAATATCACAGCTGCGATCAAATTAGTGTCCATCTCTGTATCAGGTCCCGTGTATTACTTTATCTAATTTTGCTATTGTATACTGTTGACATATGGAAGTGCCCTTTTTTCTAATTTCACTGTTTGTTTCTGGATCTCATTGGTGGATCTCACTGGTGGATCTCACTGGTGGTCACAGTAGCACCCCAATCATCTGAAACGCTGAAGATGTGAGTGTGGAACCTGTATCATATACCTTATATATAGCTCCATGATGTACACAATGATGAGGGTGAGGAATCAGATAAAGAGAATGCCCTCTTCCAGTTCCAACTGTAGAGAGGTTAACAATATTGTTAGTTGCCTTATGCCCATTGGTAGCTTGATTTGTGGGGGCCCAAACAAACCAATCACTTCAGCAGCAGGCAGTCCCTGTCGCTGAAGTTATTGGTTTTTTAAATTGTGCATGTCCTGTTTAAAATATACAACATAAGGGTGGATATAAGGGCTCAAGGACAACTCCATCTTGCACATCTTTTCTTTGCATTATGCGCTGTGTGGGGCATTGCTGACTGACATTTTTATAGTTTATTAAACTGCCATCCTGTCTGCCACTGCTGTGTGGCAATGTTTCATAGATGTTCTATATTTTCTTAAACTGCCCTGTGTTTGTGCCGTTGCTCTGTCACTCACTTTTTTTTTTGTTTCATGCTGTATTTATTTCAACTAAAATCACATATAGATATACTTGCAAAATACTCTTATGCTTTTTTCAACCTTGATTTGTAGATACCAATCTGGGTGCCTATTTATTAAACTTTCATTCCAAGGTGTAACACAACAGATGGGCTTGGCTTTGCTTGATCATAACATCCATGTTTGGTCAGATGCAACTCAAGCACCAAATGGAGAGGATATTTTGTGATGGTATCTGGATATGTTCTCCCCCCTCTGCTCCCGGCCTTCCCATACATAATCCGAGAAGCATGATGATGAGAGATGTTTAGTACCAGACTTTAATAATACCTCTGCCCCCTTCCTGTTCAGAGCTTCCATTTTATTTGCTATCACATTAATAGTTCTTCCACCCATTCAAGAATTGAAATGGGCAGGTGCGACACCAGCATTACTCCCATCAGTGGGTGGGCCCAAGGACAATTCCATCTTGCAGTTCTTTTTTTTTTGCATTATGTGCTGATTGGGGCATTGCTGACTGTCTTTTTGTGTAGACAACAAACATATTGTTATAGTTTATTAAACTGCCATCCTGTCTGCCACTGCAGTGCCATTCTCTTTCCTAGATGTGCCATGTTGGTAATTGAACTGACACAGGTGCTGAAATCTTCTACATGCAGTTGATGAATGCCAGAAATGACCAGAAATCTTTATGGCCATAGACAGCATCTCCTGCATGCCACTTAGATTTTTTTTAAAAAAATTGGAACCACCAAAGAGCTCAACTGGGGCAAGGACTGATCATTAACTTGCTTTGGAATCCAAAACTTTAATTAAATTTACTACAAATCAATCTTTCCTTTCCCTGCCTTCAACTACATACATACTCCACCTCCCTCAGGCCTCTTGATTAATAATTTTTTTCCTGATGTGCCATATTGGAAATTGAACTACCACAGCTGCTGAAATCTTCAACATGTGGTTGCTGAATGCCTAAAATGTCCAGAAATGTTTATGGCCACAGACATCATCTCCTGCAATCCCCTTTAATTTAAAAAAAAATATTCTGAACCATCAAGTTCATTTTGTGGGCAAAACATGGAACACGTTGTTCATCCATGCTCTCCCATCCTCCTGCATAAATTTGCTTAAGAATAAATGTTTTTTATTACATTTACTACAAATGAACCCTTCCTTTCCCTGCCTTCAACTACATATATACTCAATCTCCCTCAGGTTTCTTGATAAATGAAACATTTGTTTCCTGATGAAAAAAAGGCTCAAATTAAGTGATTTTATTTTTTTGTACATTTTTGGAAAAAATCCAAAACCAAACCAATGACCAATTAATTTAAGTTTTGCATTACAACAGCAGCACTGCTGTGTATTACAAACTCCTAGGCTCCTGCAGAATTGTCAGCAGAGACAAATGTGAGTGGTACGCATAACAATAGATCCACTGAGTTTGTCAGTAAAGCTGGGTACACACTATATGATTTATCATACTATATATCAACCCGACGCGGATCAGAGCGATATATCGTATATGATGTATATTGTGTACACCCGATCCATTGTTCCCAATGGTCATTCATCGCATAGTCCCAAACTGCTGTTCTGCATGGCAGATGGGATGATGCACTTAACGATACAGTGATGTTACATGCAGCATGTAATGACACATTGCACCGTTGTACACGGGATTGTGTAGTGTGTACAGTCAGAATCACAGCAGCTACAATACCTATGGTAAATATTAGGGTCAGGGTTAGCTTTAGGGTTAGGGGTTAGGGTTAGACACTAGGGTAAGAGTTAGGGTTAGACTGCGGGAGGGGAGTGTTAGGGTTAGGCTGCAAGAGGGTTAGGGTTAGACTGCGGGGGAGAGAGTTAGGCTGCGGGAAAAGTGGGTGAGGGTTAGGGGAAGGGTTAAATGACTTACCTTCATGCGTCAGGATTTCCAACCTTCGGGATTCCGGTGCCGGGATTCTGACCACCGAGATTGTGTGTAACGGGATCGCGTACCCAACCCCAGAAAAGATCTGTCCTACTCAGAACAGGAGAGTTATTTGCAAAAATGCGTAACATCTCATAGGTGCATGTGCTTTTTGCTGAATCTTAGCATTTGCATATGTGCAAAGAGATTCCTCAAAGACAGAATTAGACCCTGTGTGTGAGTGTGTGTGTGTGTGTAGGGGGGGGGTATGTTTTTTACGTGTATAAACTAAAATAGCCAGCAAGCTACGGCACTGATTAGCCTGCCTGTAATTTCAAGGAACAAACTTCTGAAGTAAACTATTTTTAACAAACTGTTTATATATAATACAAATGTATTATTTTAAAATGCTGTTGTAAAAGTTATTCAAAAAGAGTTAGACACAAGTCTAACATGACAACTTTTAAATCTCTCCACTACTACAGCCATGGGATGATACCCTTAGCAGTTCAAGCCCTGACCTCCATACTGACCCCTTCTCCCAAAAAGAGAAGCTCTGTAAAGTAGCCAAGTGTGAATGAGGCCCAGCCGAGCTGCTGCAAACAGTTTAAGTCTTCCCTATAGAAACTAGGATAGGGTTCTTGCAGGTTCTGGAGCCCAAGAAGGTTGGTGAAACAGTGCCAAACATTGAGTAAGGCAGAAAACCTTAGAATCCAGAAATTCTTAACAAGTATCTTTTAAGTAACTTTGACTCATAATTATGTACAAACTATACTTGGCAATGGAGGAAGCTGTGAGGACAGAATCCCCTCACTAACACTTTGAAAGTGAGTGCCCTATTCAAGTGGAATGGTGGGTGACAGTTTCAATTAGATACCACCATAATTGTGACACAGACATTCCTACCTTCCTGAGGTGCTGCTGCTGTATTATGGCGAGGAATCCCACCTACACCCAGGAAGCATATGATTTCTCAACCAGTAGGTAGTCTAGCATGGTTTTGGGAGGATTAAAAAGCAAATTATGGTATCTGTCTCATGTCAAAGATCTTCCCCTTGGTAATTCAGCAGGACATCTGCATTGCACAAATACAGTCAGGTGCATAAATATTGGGACATTGACAGAATTTTCATATTTTGGCCTCTATTCACCACCACAATGGCTTTGAAATGAAACAAACAAGATGTGCTTTAACTGCAGACTTTCAGATTTAATTTGAGGGTAATTACATCCAAATCAGGTGAACGGTGTAGGAATTACAACGGTTTCTATATGTGCCTCCCACTTTTTAAGAGGCCAAAAGTAATGGGACTATCAACTCAAAAGCTATTTCATGGACAGGTGTGGGCTATTCCCTCATTATTTCATTATCAATTAAGCAGGTAAAAGGTCTGGAGTTGATTCTAGGTGTGACATTTGCATTTGGAATCAGTTGCTGTCGACTCTCAATATGAGATCTAAAGAGCTGTCACTATCAGTGAAGCAAGCCATCATTAGGCTGAAAAATCAAAACACACTCATCAGAGAGATAGCAAAAACATTAGTTGTAGCCAAATCAACTGTTTGGAACATTCTTAAAAAGAAAGAACACACCGGAGAGCTCAGCAACACCAAAAGACCCGGAAGACCACGGAAAACAACTGTGGTGGATGACAGAAGAATTATTTCTCTGGTGAAGAAAAACCCCTTCACAACAGTTGGCCAAATCAAGAACACTCTCCAGGAGGTAGGTGTATATGTGTCAAAGTCAACAATCAAGAGAAGACTTCACAAGAGTGAATATGGAGGGTTCGCCACAAGATGTAAACCATTGGTGAGCCACAAAAACAGGAAGACCAGATTAGAGTTTGCCAAACAACATCTAAAAAAGCCATTACAGTTCTGGAACAACATTCTATGGACAGATGAGACAAAGATCAACTTGTACCAGAGTGATGGGAAGAGAAGAGTATGGAGAAGGAAAGGAACTGCTCATGATCCAAAACATACCACATCATCAGTGAAGCATGGTGGTGGTAGTGTCATGGCGTGGGCATGTATGGCTGCCAGTGGAACTGGTCCCCTTGTATTTATTGATGATGTGACTGCTGACAAAAGCAGCAGAATGAATTCTGAAGTGTTTCAGGCATTATTATATGCTCATATTCAGTCAAATGCTTCAGAACTCATTGGACGGCGCTTCACAGTGCAGATGAACAATGACCCAAAGCATACTGCAAGAGCAACCAAAGAGTTTTTTAAGGCTAAAAAGTGGAATGTTATGCAATGACCAAGTCAATCCTCTTACCTGAATCCGATTGAGCATGCATTTCACTTGATGGAGACAAAACTGAAGGGAAAATGCCCCAAGAACAAGCAGGAACTGAAGACATTTGCAGTAGAGGCCTGGCAGAGCATCACCAGGGATGAAACCCAGCGTCTGGTGATGTCTATGCATTCCAGACTTCAGGCTGTAATTGCCTGCAAAGGATTTGCAACAAAGTATTAAAAAGTGAAAGTTAGATTTAGGATTGTTTAGTTTGTCCCATTACTTTTGGCCCCTTAAAAAGTGGGAGGCACATATAGAAACCGTTGTAATTCCTACACCGTTCACCTGATTTAGATGTAATTACCCTCAAATTAAATCTGAAAGTCTGCAGTTAAAGCACATCTTGTTTGTTTCATTTCAAAGCCATTTTGGTGGTGAATAGAGGGCAAAATATGAAAATTCTGTCAATGTCCCAATATTTATGCACCTGACTGTAAGTGGAAGAGGTGCAGAAAATCCAGTCATGTGAAGGAGCACTGCAAAAAAATCCTGCAAAAGTTACCTGTATGGACTATGGATTGGCCAATTAAAAGCACAGAGATATGCCCCATATACTCCCAAAACTTATACAACAGTGGCAGTAGTAAAGGTTCTGCAAAAAGAAGGTCCTACTGTATGTCTAAACTGTCAGTAAAATGTATCCAGGGAAATGCCAAAGCCAAGGCAGGTAAGAAAACTTCCCCTCCCTTGTCTATGAATAAGAGAGTGGGTTTAGACAGCCCATCATTAAGAAAAAAAAAGATGGTTTATTTCTTGGATGACAAGGATATGGAAGAAATGGTAGCTATACTAGTATTGGTTGACAAACTGGTCCGAGAAGCATATTTTGTCAATCAAGATGAACTCCCCAAAATGCCAAACAACTCCCATTTTAACCAAGAAGAGCAATACATTTAACTCATGCACATGGTATCTATTTATGTCTTAATTATAATGTGAGCAAAATTAGAGATCAGTTTAGGTGGCATGCAGTGTTAATAATATCTATCTATCTATCTATCTATCTATCTATCTATCTATCTGTCTGTCTGTCTGTCTGTCTGTCTGTCTATCTATCATTTCTTTATATCATCAGACTATGGTCCTTTTTGATCCCAGGGGTTACCATTACCATGAATAAATATAGAATTATAAAAACTATGCCTATCTGACACTAGGGTCAGATTCAATTAGCTATGACAGTGGTTCACAAACTTTTTTGAATTACGGCGCCCTAGAGTATCAGCATTGTTTTCACGGCACCCCTAAGCCAAAAGTTTGTTATTGAGAAATTCAGAAAAAATGTAGTAAAGAAGTAAATTGTGCTGACCTGTCATGCTTAGGTTCAGTTATGTGGTGGTGGACAGGTTTGCTCTTCTGTTTGACCACATATTTACATTATATTGACCATAAAGAATTTGATTTGCTGCTGGACCACCAACCTGAGGCACCCCTGCAAGTGTGCTGAGGCACCCCAGGGTGCCACGGCGCACAGTTTGGGAACCACTGAGCTATGATGTTATGATGTTCCAACAGAAAACTTCACTTGTTATTGTTCTGGAGACATAGAGGTGCAAATAAAAAGCAAGGGAGGACTACCTACCGTAGTAACTTGTTTTGTGCTCAGCTGCATATCGCCCTCTTGCTTAATTGAATCTGCTCCTTGGATTATTTAAGAACACAGAGAGAACATATTACATGGTTTTTGTTTGCTTATTGAAAAAAAATTGTTAAAAACATTGGCATACAGATATATAAGTGTAAAACAGTTTAAAAATATTATGGAAATATAACACAGATGCTGCAGAGCTTCACTGACAATTCTCTGTAGCTGATTGATACCCAAAAACAGACATTGTGGAAAATAATTTAAATACTTTTTAATCTTTTTCTTCATTGCTCAATACTCGTCTCCACTGTGAAGTCACTGAAAGAAGTGTGTTAGTAAACCAATGTTTTAGAACTGATTAATTGATTTCATGTTTAACATTCTTTTAATGAATCACAAAAATGTACTATAACTGCTGTAACTTCTGGAACATAGCAAAGATATGGCATGCATTACATTAAACCTACTATAGTCTGCATATATATTGTGATAGAAACACTGATAAGATTATAGATAGTGTATCACAGGTTTCTATTTTATGGGTTTTTTTCAAACTCCAAGGAAACTGTGTATTATGATGATTAAGAAAAGATAATAAATGAAAGAGAACTTGTTTAAATACAACCAAAAATATAAACAGGAATAAGTTAAAGTCACATGGGACACTCCCCAAGAATTTTCTTCAGAGAAAAAGAGGCTGTCATAAAGCCAGATCCTTAAAAAAATGCAAAAAAAAAAAAAATACAAAGTACACCCAAACAGTATCTATTGGTAAAAGCATGCCATGTGCCCGCCACTTAAGCAAGCTCCAAGCCTCGTGGTTTAAGCCACTCCGGGCTTATGACAACCTTCTATTATTTTTTCCACCATATCTCAGATGTATACATATGTATTTGTGATGTCCTAGCTCAATATGGAAATATGTAATTTATGTAGAAAAAACAGACATATATCTAACTTAACATGAGAGGTTGAAGAACATGATCCATGACCTCTCATTGGGGATACCAGTTGGCAGTATTTTCTACCCTAAAGGGGAAAAGAGGGATCCTTTTGACGAGGGTCCTACAGTACATCTCACACAAAATAATAAATACAAATAAATGAAAAAAAACAACAAAAAATTACAAAACAAGTACATTTTCAATTTGGGGTAAATATCTAAAAAAAAAATTCTATCTATTTACTGTTGTCTGTATGCCTTACAAACTGTATTTATATGGTATCACAATTTAATTAAACTGGTAAGCAGTTTGCTTATTTATCAACCTGTGTGAAATGCTTGATGACATCTTAAAAGCATCACTTCATGGCAAAACCAGCAGCATTTCATTCTGCTCCTCAGACAAGATTCTAATCATCTCTTCTTATAGAGCCATTATTTTCACATGAATCATTACTTGCAATGTGGTTTGACATATATTTGATTTTTTTATGGTTTAACATTTTTTTTACTTAAAAATAAAACTTTTAAAACAGTCGTAGTAACCCCTGCAACAATATTTACCCAAAACTATTTGGCTCCTTTCAGCAGCAAGGTTCTGATCAACCTCCTTGAGTGCTTGGACCAGTCAATCTCTGCTCTGGCCAGTCCAGGCAATGTTCCTCTGCATACACAGGACCGCCAGTTCATTCCTTTTTAACTGCTGGTACTCCATGGTCATTCTGGACCTCAAACTTTTTGTCAAAGAAAAAGATAGAAAAAGAAAAACAAGAGAGAGGGAGGAAACACAGATCAACTGTGCACAGTAGGTCTTTTTTTTTTTTTAACCCTGAGCATACTCTCTGGCGAATTAGGGTTCTGACTTTCTGAGAAGCACACACCGCTAATTCACTTAAGCTCTTATGATAAAAACAAAAATATCAAATCCCACCGCTTGCCACCAGTTTGTCACGACACCGTGCCCAGCTTGCGCTCCGATACGCCAACCTGACGTAGCTGGGTGGTTGTGATGTGGGTTTTACTTAAGCTGCCATCACGAAGAGTATTAAAATAGCGCTCTTACGTTCGCCAGACACATAAATCTCACTTAAACTCACAGTGATTACACAAATATAGCATGGGCCTCTACAGGCACGTGAATTCATTAGAGCACAGAGATAATGCTGATAAAGTTTTAGTATTTATTGAAAAATATCTCCAGGGTTAAATTACAAGAAAAATAGGTAAATAAACAAGACATATATATAGTAATAATAATAATAATAATAATAAAAAATGCACAGATTGATTACAGATAAGTAAAGGTTAGAAAGTCAGAATCTTAAGGTATCTTATGCTGAAGTCTTAGAGAATCTGTGTGGAGGGAGACCACCATAGACCGACATGGGGAGCACTTCTTCGCTCTCAGCTATCCCTAGAAGTGAACACGTAGCAGTGTGGACTGCTGAGCATTATAGTTCCATGACTTGCTCATGCCCCAGCAGCCCCCACCCTTCCCAGGCTCAAAACTACAGTCCTTTGTTCTCCCAGGTTCTTGTGTAAATGCAAATTAGCACAACTACAAGACCTGACACTAATATACTTCCCTGGAGCCTTTAGGGTATTTTATGATAGGAAGACTGCTAGCATGAGGTGTTACAGATGACCCTTCTCGCAGCCAGTGTGACTGCACTGTTCCTTGAGCAGGTCCACCTAGTGTGTGAGCAGACTTTACATCCCTGAAGCTTTTCTTCAAAGGCTAGGTGTCACGTGGCCATTTGCAATGATTAGCTAAGGCAATCCAATTTTGACATACTGTATCCATTCATGGCAAGCAGCCATTCCTGAAATATATACTTTAGGGAATTATGATAATACACACACTTTATACAGAGCACACAAGATACGTACAGTCATGACATGGGCTTTTGATGAATCGCCGTAACCCATGGCGATGGTCACAGTCAGATTCTGCTAAATTCTTATATTGACTTTACAAACCAATTCAACTTGACAACTTTGATTATCTCACGATGATTTGAAGGTGAAATAAAAATTGTCATCTGAGTCATATACAGTAAAACTCGTTTTTATATTAAAGGGTACTTTAATGGACTTAAAATAAATTGTGGACAGATTTTCTAATGTACGTATATTAGAGATAAGCAGTTTGGTTTTACTCTGTTCTTTTTATTAGTGCAAGTTCGTGCATAATGGTGGGCTTCGTTCTGATCGAAAATGAATAGTACACATGTGACCAAAATGAGTGAGTACAAATGAACACACTTTATTTACAAGTAAAAAACAAACAAGTAACATACAAAGTATACAGTATACTCAACTTTTGTCTATGTATTCAGATGACATCGGTAATTCATCCTCTTCAGCATAAGATGTACTTCATCTTATCTTCTCTGGGGAGCCCTCGTTTCACCATGCCCAGGTAGTTCAATTTACATTGCAGGCATCCTTACTGCAGTCTGAGATCCATGCACGAGCTAAGAGCCTTTGTCTACCTCTGATTTATATAGCCTAAAATGGGGTGGTGGCTTTCTGGATATTAAGCCTATATTAGTTACAAACTAGGTATCAAGAACTGGTTGGTCCAACATAGCATTGACCAAACTTCTCTCTCTTGCACATGCTCCGTAAGCACAAACATATTACCAGACAAAGACATACAGTAAAGACGTATACTAGTATGGCTGGAGATAAACTCTCAAAGCTCCTTTGTGTAGAGTCTCAGATTACCCATAATGCTTAGCATCTCTACACATCTTACAATGGTCATTCCAATGGAATGTGGCTCACTGACTACTGACAAGACCATGTAAGCTATGAATGGCTCATTATACTTCTCTGATAGTGACAGGTACGAATAGGCCCCTCAAATTATGTCTTGTTTGACCCCAAAAGGTTATATCTAACCATTCTATACTTAGACTGCAACTGTATGAATACAATCTCTTTTCAAACCCTCAATGAGGCCTAGCAAGGTCATATGTGTGTTACTACTTATATGCTTATGTAGAAATTAATTATTTAACACACTGGTTACAGTTCGGATTTATCTTATTGGCTTTACAAAACACTTACTAGCCGGATAGCCAATAAGATTTTATTTTCAGATCCAAAATTAACCGAGCCAAAACCGAACCACCCATCTCTAAGTTGTATATAGATCTTCCATTTTCCCTTCGTCACGTGACACCTCTTTCAGCCAAGTACACAACATTACTTCTAAGCCTCCTGACCAATGGGCTAAGGCCAGTGTCTATGTCTTATAGCCATAGATTTACCGGCCTCATAAGCCAGTCGTGATGTTGATACAATCCTGCATCTTTGAACTCAGGCTTGATTCGTCAAGGATCGCAGTTGCTTATACGCACACAATTGGATCGATTGTAGCGTACTGCACATACGTATGCATCACAATTCACGTGCGCGAACTAGCCACCTCAATCGGGACAGCGATTGCAGAGGATAAACAGACCCAAGGAAGAGTGGTTGACAGGAAGTGCTGTTTGTGGGTGGCGGCGGGGGGTTGTTTGGGTAAAAACAAGCGTGCCACTGCGTTTCAACGCCGTTGCATGGGCGTACATAAATTAGCCACTGCGATACTAGATGCAGCCTGAGGCCTCATGGCGTGCGCCTAAGTAAGCAATTCCTGAGTAAAGTCTGGGCTTCATTAACTGTCTGATGTTACTCAATGTTACCGATTGTTTCTCTATGTTGGCCAAGTATACGGATGTGAGTAAGGGGAAGTGGGCATCCTTATGTCAGGCTGCGATCGCAATGCGAATGCAAACATTTACATGTCACTGCTGATATTAGCAACTGCGTTGCGTGCATATAAGCAAAATAGCGAACTGTAGTGAATCAGGCCCTCAGGCAACAGATCTGAGATGCCAGCAGGAGACGTCTTTTACCTTCAGATTCCTCCGGCAAACATTAGCATATTATTGTACAGTAGCTACATCCAAAGATACAGCTGCTGTGCAAAAGCGTACAACTCAGAATCAGGCCCAATAGCAATGTATGAAATGTGATGGGAGAAACCATCCCCTTTAATAATGAAGGTAATATGAAATATGTTTAAGGGCATGATTTTAAAATTATATTGCTTGACATTGCTATTCTCTGTGTATAATGCACTAACAATACTGTAAGATAAAAAAGAAGGAACAGACACTGATAACAATTAACATATGTTAGGTGGAAAAGTTAATGGGCCTGATTCTATTTTTGCAATGTGACTGCATCTTTATGATAATGCTGCAGCTGATAGGATTCGTAAAGAGACACCCACCCGCTGTGGCGCAAATCCGCCGCTCTACGTATTAGGGGCCTCATTCTCATGTGCGGACCATCGTCCGCACATCGGTCGCACCATCGAACATTGTACCAGCCCTATGGAGGAGCAGATTATCTGAACATGGCCGCCGAAATCAATGAAACTGTAGCAAAAGTCGTGTGACACGCCCGCGCCTGGCTAGCCACCCCTTGTTACCACCTAGAAAAACCCACTGAAATTGCCTCTTTTTGTATCTAAATTTGTTTTGAGGCTTTCCCATGCGACGTGGACGCATGCGCAGACTGGAAACATTGGCTGCTAGCATGCTACATCCACTTAGCCTGCACCTCTGCATCAATAATAGTTTCATTTTATTTTTTTTGACAGGTTACCTGACCACGTCTCCTTACATCAGGCCATGCCCCCTTACCATTACCGGGACCCGGCCAGACTCTCTGCTGCCCAGGCCATATTGCCTAAGCCCGTTATTGTCTGAAGTAAAGTAACAGAGCTACAAACTTCAGACAGTGGGTCTGATTCAGCAAGGGTTGCAGTTGCTAATACGCATGCATTCAGCCGACTGTTGCATTCTCTGCATGCATATGCAAGAGTGATTGACATGAAGTGCCGTTTGTGGGAGGTGATGGGGGGTGGTCGGCAAAACACAGGTGTCCCAGTGCATTCGAACACCGCTGCAGGGGCGTGCATAAATTAACCACTGCAATGCCGTATTCAGTCTGAGGACTCATAGCGTGAGAGGAAGTTAGCAATTTCTGAGTAAGGTCAGAGCTTATGCAAGTGTGCTTGAGGCTGCGATGCTACTCAATTGTACCGATGGTATCGCAGTCTTGCTAAAGATTACAAACGTGTGTAAGGTAAAGTGGTAGTCCTTGTGTAGTTCTGCGACGGCATAGCGATCGCAATGTATTAGCATACTATCGCAGTTTACGTGCGGAATCACAACTGCGATCACAATTGCGATCCTTGCTGAATTAGGTCCTTTGGCCCTGATTCAGACCCACTCGCAAGCGGCTGTCCGCTCGCAAGTGGGTCGATGGTCTGCACTGAGCATGCGCACGACGGAGGTAGCTCCGTCGTGCGCATGCGCCAGACGCGACAAGCGAAGGAAAGTCCTTCGCTCGTTGTGTCTGATCAAAGGGGGCGTGCTGTCGATGTTGATTGACAGCACGCCCCCTTTGGTGGGCGTGCCGGGGGCGTGCCTCCCTGACGGGGGCGTTCCCAAGGGAACGCCTCCCGTCAGAAGCCGGCCCACTGACATCACTAGTGATGTCAGTGGGAGTGATTTTGGTTCTGATAGAGACAAAATCACTCCGGGCCTTGCGGTTGAAAACCTCAACCGCAGGCTCCGGTTCGCAGTTTCGATGGTCGCGATGGTCACGACCATCGCGGCCATCAAACTGCACGCTCGTCTAGGCTGTGGGTGGTGACCCACAGCTATACGAGCGTCCAGGAGGACGCTCCATTTTTATGGAGGGCGGCCCTCATTCAGAGTGTGCGCTCTGCTCAGAGCGTACGGCTCTGAATGAGGGCCTTTGTCTGTTACATTGTTAATGCCCCCTTCCTCTTCCAGTGAACTTAATTTAATTGAGATGTAGCCCAGGTTGCAAAAGTTCAAGAAACCTAATTCAAGTTACATGCATCAGTGTGCAGGCCTGCTAGATTAGGGGACACCAGTGTGACAGGGCAGTAGCTTTACAATTACAGGTCTGTAGGATTGTAATATTAGTTATTGTATAACTGTAATTCCATTTATTGAGATAACAATAAAAATTACAATCATATCTTGAGGAACAAGGATTGAATTTTATATTTACTATCACACATTTATGCTGAAAGATGTTCAATATTGAATCATATGAAAAAATATTGTTAAGAAGCTAAACTTACATTGCATTTTAATATCACCTTGCAATTATTATTAATAATAATGGTCAGAGTGGTAGGAGGACAGCCATGTGAGAGCAGTACTGAGGGAGTGAAGGATTTTCAGGTTGAAAGAGTATTCCACTGTGTCTTCCAGTGCACTTCATTTAATTGAAATGTAGCCATACTTTCTAGCTTTGCAGGGCAACTTTCCAAGAGTCACCAGAGAGGACCTGCTGCTCTCATCTTTGGGGGGAGGGGCCAGACTATTGCCATCATTAGGCCCCATCCCCTTTACAGGAAAACCCAGCCATTCGCGGGTCCGTGAGGAAAGGGGCTGCGCTACATGGCACGAATCGCGTAATTTAGCCCCGATCCTCCCTACGGAACCACAAATTTCTTGGAAAATCTCTCCATCCTGCCCACTTCACCACTTCATCGGGGTGCAGGGTGGGTTACCCGAAAAATCGGGGATCTCCCGCTACTCCCGGGAGAGTAGGCGAGCATGAATGTAGCCCAGGTTGCAAAAGTTCAAGAAACCTAATTGAAGTTAACTGCTTCAGTGTGCAGGCCTGCTAGATTAAGGGACACCAGTGTGATAGGGCAGTAGCTTTACAATTACAGGTCTGTAGGATTGTAATATTAGTTATTGTAAAAAATACACAGAAAACTGGGCACTGTGGTCTAAAAAGGATGAAGTCTATGAGCAGCTACACCTAAGGGGTGGCTAGCCCCTAATGGAAAAGATAAATGGAGAAGAAGGGAGCGCTAATTGTAGTCATATACATTTAATAATGATAATAATACATCAGGATAAGGTAAAACTCACATACACAAAAACATGTAAAATACAAGTATGATGCTCATGAGTAGAGATTTATACTAAGCCTCATACGTTATGTGAATGAAGACAACTGCATTAAAATGACATGTGATTAATGTCCATGGTTAAGAGGTAATAAATTGTTGTAACAAGTGACCTATATGAGATCATAAATTGTCCAATCGTGTAAAAAAAGATGATTCAATTCCCAGAAAAATTGTTTTCAATACCTCTGAGGAAACTGCCAGACTACTACAGGCAGAGAAACGCGTTAGAATTTTCCGATTTTTCTCACCACTTATGGTCCATTAATTCATAAGACTGCTCAGACTCCCACAAGCTGTCTCTACCCAGCCCGACTGGCTTTCCATTCAGCCGCTACTTCCCCTGGAATAAGGGACTGCTCAGACCTCCACGAGCTATCTCTGTTTAGCCCGACCAGCTTTTCCATCAGCTGCAGCTTCCCCTGAACCAAAGGTGAGCCGCCCCAACATTGGCTCTATCCGTCTTGCTCGCGGTGTGACCAGGGAGAGCAAGGATTGTATTTCACATTCCGCTACACACAGATCAGCTCAGACGGAGCATCACCTCTTCACCACTGTCTTCCTTCCACAAGGCCACCTCAGAACGGCATTCCGGACACTGCCTGCTATACACAAGAGGACGGGACCAGGAGGAACACTGACCGATTGTTACAGAGATCGGTCTGATCATCATTACATATCAGCTAAGTACTGGTTTTATCATCCATTCACACTTTAAGTCAAAATACCTATTTGGGTTAACCCTTGATAACAACTTTATCCATTGGGATACCTTTCTACCACAGTGCAAGGACACTAGTCAGGTTAGCACTGGTTTACGGAACTCCCATCAACCAAACAATTTTTCTGGGAATTGAATCATCTTTTTTTACACGATTGGACAACTTATGATCTCATATAGGTCACTTGTTACAACAATTTATTACCTGTTAACCATGGACATTAATCACATGTCATTTTAATGCAGTTGTCCTCATTCACATAACGTATGAGGCTTAGTATAAATCTCTACTCATGAGCATTATATTTGGATGTTACATGTTTTTGTGTATGTGAGTTTTCCCTTATCCTGATGCATTATTATCATTATTAAATGTATATGACTTCTATTAGCACTCCCTTCATCTCCTTGTAGTTATTGTAAAGCTGTATTTCCATTTATTGAGATAACATTAAACATTACATCAGGGCCGGATCAAGGCTTGTGGAGGCCCTGGGGCAACTAAGTTGTGGGGACCCCCCACCAAGTCACATGAAGCTTACACTCCCTCCCCCGCCACATGGAGCCTACCCCCACCCCCCTTGATTACTTAACTTTTGGCTCTGTGTTGTGAATGCAGCAGCACAGTCAGTGCTGCTGCATAGAGAGCAGAGCGGCTCCCACAGACATGATGTGTCACATGATGCTGATGAGGGGACTCGGGAGCCCCTCTGCACTCTGGGCCTGATTCAGACTCGGACGCTAAGTTGCACTTGGGAGCTCTGAGTGATGGTCGTCCGTCTGTGCATGTGTATAAGTCGCAGTGCGCGTGACCAAACTAGTACGGGCGATCGCATTTTGCTCACTCGCCCTGAAAAGACTGCCCAGTGGAATGAGTGACAGATAGTGCCATTTGTGGGTGGTAACAGGGGAAGTTGCTTGTGAACGGGGGAGTGGTGCTGCAAACGCAGGCGTGGCTGACCGTCAGAACGGAGTTTAATGGGTGTGCATTATTAGCAAAGTAGCGTCATTGAACATGTCACTTGGTTGTTTTTTACCCTGAACTGCTTGCAGTGCTTGCGGGAGGGTAAGGTCTACCTCAAGTGCTGTGAGCAGCTCCGATGGCTCTCGATGTTACTGATTAATCCTTCAAATATCGGAGATGACGTGTGTTTCGAGTGGCAAGGGGGCGTCATTAAACACGCGAGCGCAATATGCCGTCGCTCGCTTAGAGATAGAGGCATCCTTATACTGCAAGAGCGAGCACATGATTTGCATAGACGGCCCCTTTTTGACAGCGAGCGGCCGCAAATAGCAACCGGGTCTGAATCAGGCCCTCTATGCGGCAGTGCTGACTGTGCTGTTGCATTCAGAACACAGATCAGCTGCAGCTCAGCCCCCATCCGGGAACAGGTGCCATTGGACACCTGCTCTCAGCAGGGCCACACCGACCCCGTGTGGGCAGGGGCAAATGCAGGATTTTCTGGGGAAGTATTCATGATCTGAAATTTCACAAAAACTATAGAATTTCTGCCAATCAATCTTAAATAAGCAATGAAATTCCGATCATTAAGGCTGATGCCTTAATGAACGTGTTCCTTGTGCAATACAGATATGGTATGCCATCACACCATGTGGTTAACTGCAGATTCATAACTCTCACAGAGTGAGATTGCTGTCACTCACAAAATGGTGCAGCTGCTAATTCACAGAATTGTGTGCTCATTGGAATACACACATTCAGTCTATGCAACTGAGGTCTGAGCAGAAGATAGAGCTGCGCAGATGGGATAAGGTGGTGTGGATGGGGGGAGGAGAGAGCGGCATGGATTGGTGAGACAGAAAGGCGTGTAGAGAGGGGAAGTTTAAGCAGTACAGAGGGGGAGGGAGCCAAAGTGATGCAGATGGGTGAAATTCACTGGTGCGGTAGGGGGGAGGAACAAAGTGATGCAGATGGTTTTTTTTATAATTTATTAACCATCAGGGATGGGAGCAGCAAACCGGGCCACCTGCAGGGGAGAAGGGCAACAAAACTAGCGCTGGTGGTGGAGGGGACAGCACACAGGAGGTGTTATGGGGGTGCAGAGGGAGAGACGGCTGAGGGGGCAGGCTGCAGGCTTGCGGGGCAGTGGCAGCAGTAGGGCAGTTGCAGCAGTAGGGGCAGCAGCGGGGGATATAAAGGCTCACTGGTGCTGATAGTCCCAACTCTGAACTGCTTCTTAAAACCCCTAAACATGGAACGATGTGTTCACGATGTGATATCGTGACCGATTTCCCTTGAACACTCCCCGGCACTCCAGGACACGATATGGTGCTTAAACAGCACATTTTTACTTGGGAACTATCGTGCAAGATCTGAAGATAGCTGACTGCGTACATGGATCAGTAATATCCATGATGCAGGCATCTGTGTAAAATAAGTGATTCAGAGATGCACGCACGGATCAGTGCAATACTTGTGGCTTGCATGACTAAAGGCTGTAAATGAAAATCTATGAAAGCTGAAAGGTTAGATGTTAAGCTATTACAGATGGAAATTATAGGACAACCCCACCACCCTTATCGGCGGGCTTTAGTACTAAATCAGTGTCTTCTTTTAAAGATTTAATGGCCAAAAATTATTTTTTAGTGAGATTAGAGTGTTTTTTATTTGAATGTTTTCTCTTTGTCATTATCAGAACAACCAGATGTAGTAAGGAGCTCACTAGTGCTCGGTTCTGTTCTCTCGTCATCTCAGCAGAGCAAAATTTTTATTCTCAATTTGGAAAAAAAATCCTGTATCCAAACAAGATAAGGTTGAGATGATCTACATGTATAAGGAATCCAATCTGGTGGCCAGTTTACTAAGCAGATTCCAATCTGGTACCTACAGATGTGCCCAGGTAGCTTGTGGCTCATAGCATGCCATTCAGGCCTCCTGTGTCGCGCCATAAAACGTTACATGATGGCTGTACTGTAGTGCACCGTGGTACACTACAACAAAAGATAAGCCATGGCACGTAATGCACTGCTTAACCTCTAGGTAGCGAGGGCTCCACTGATGAGCATATAAAGCAGATACTCAATTATGTATTTGTTATATAAAACAATCCTATAATCTGATTGCTAATGCATAGTACATAGATATCCAATGTAATAGCTAGTGCATTAAACAGGCTTCAAAGATGGGTTATTTGTTTATCAACTACACTTTCTTCCAATTCAACAGTGGGGGTGGGGTAGGACAATAAGTCAAGATGCTGGGAAGATATGCCTTGACCATGCATCCATGCTGTATATGCCATTGGTTATTCATTGTGCTGGATTTTTCTCATTCCTGTCAATGGGCATTCCAGTGGCTCATTTATTCCAATTGAGTTGTGTGCTACACATAGAAACTCTATTGAAATCAATAGGAAATGTAAATGAATGGGGCATTGACAATGGAGCCTCATAGCATTGCTAATTATTTTTTACCCATATCAGCAGAGATGCATTTAATCTGTACTGTTGTTTGGTGAAAGCTAATAATCCCCATGACTCACTTCACAATCTACCAATCACAACAGCTAGTGTAAGAAACCACTTGTAATTGGCTGAGTAGCCATATCATAGTAATTCTGCAGAGAATGACTGAGCAGAACTGTTTGTGTCTTCCATTGTTTTTTCTTTATTTCTTGTGGATTACTCATTAGAAGACTTCCAATAAATTACAAGAAGGAAAAATCCATTTGACAACCAGTTAAAAAGATTTCCCTGTAGATAAAAAATATTTTAAATGTATTTGCCGTAAAAATTAAGAGGATCCCATTGGATGACAAATTTAAAATATTTTCCTGTGGATTCCACTGTATAAAACAATCCCATTGGATTACAAATTAAGGGGGCAATTCAATTCAACACGATGTTGAATAGCCGCAGGAGGGAGCTCTCGCAGCTATTCAATTCACTGCGCTGTTTGGGCACACTAAGGTCAGAGAATGCTGGTTAACGCACCTTAACACCCTTGTTAAGGCACAATAGGCGCAATAACCAGCATTCTCTGACCACACAGCGCACTGAATTGAGTCGCCCTCTAAGAGTTGGGTTAAAAAAACACTTTTTACATAGCGGAAACTATAATTTCTTAAACTTTGTCATTACATACTTTTCATTAGAATTCTTTGGGGAATTGTATTCTGGTTACAATTTCCATTTCATTGCTGTTATTTTTAGAGTATTCCCACTATTATTAATACAAAAATGTATAATTCTTCCTATGAATTGATCTGAAACTTTAATTGAATTCCCTTTAGTTTAAGACTACAGCTCGTTGTAGCGCACGTTCTGTCATCCAACTGGAATGTGCACATAGAAGGTGATAAAAAGATCTGCTTGGCCCGAAGCAGTCACTGTGCTGCATTGTCCATTAACACCATCGGCCACTTATTAAATAAACATCATTTGTGATTTTTGTGGTTTCAACTCATTACATTTCACAATTGAATTTCATTGTATCCATATTTTAGTTTACTGTATTCTTGAAACAGAACATTATTCTTAGATTTCATAATGTTTGTTAGGGCAGTAGCAGTAGTGAGAAGATAATAAATAATATATTGGCATAGATATATGGACGATTTGTTCTATATATGTGAGGACTCTGAGAGTGACCTAAGAGAATCCACTGAATACCTCATCAATAATAATGTATGATTGGAATTCACCACTACTCCAAGCAGTAACATGGTGGTATTCTTGGACTTAGAGATACAAACAAAATCCCACACAAAAGCAGTTAATGGAAACTATATCTTATCAAAGAAAGCAACCATCATCATACATGGTTAGCCAACATTCTGAGTGGACAATTTAGAAGATGAAGATGAAATTGTACACAAAAGGAGATCTATCTAGACCAAAACCAAAAAAATTAAAGAAAATATTGTTGCAAGAGGTTATAAAGACCTACAAAAAAGTATAAAGGTACTACAAGAACAAATAAATAAAACAACCTGGATGGACTGAAAAGAACTGATAAAATACAAACAAAAAAAGTGGAGAAAATGAAGACGAAAATGTTATGTTTATCACACAATACAACAGTAACTACTTGAGAATAGAAGAAATACTGAACAAACTTGGCACGTGCTAATGTTAGACGAGGACCTAAAAACCATTGTACCACAAAAACAAAAATGTTATACAAAAAAAAAACAAGAAATGAGAAGTAACCTATAGGTACATACCCATAGAATATGAGAAAAACAACACAAACTCAACTGTTTTTTTCCATTGCCTAAACTGCATAGGATGCAAATGACACGAAAATAACAATACAAAAGCAATCAAAGAGTTCCAATCTAACAAAAAACAGGAAAACAGCAAAAAATCAAAGAAAGGATTACTTGTGACACTGAAGGGGTGATCTATTTGCCCATGTGGCCTTCAATATATTGGTCAAACCAAAAGAAAAATGCAAATAACTGAACATTTCTATAGTAGATAGAAGAGGTTTGGACACACATACAGTCCCAATATTTAGTTGAAGCACATAATAAAATTCCAATGGACTGAAATTCACAGATATAAAAAAAATCCCAAAGCATGGGTGGGAAGGAGACCAAGTCAAACAGCTATTAAAAATTGAAACAAAGTGGATCTACACCCTCCAAACATTAAGATCACATAGCCTTAATATAGATATAGAATTTAAAGCCTTTCTATAAATTAGCTGTCTAAAAAACCTGTTAAGAACATAGATTAACACTCCTCATTGTATCAACACACATTATAGAATTGACACATAGTACATACTTTATTTTTATTCCAATTTTTATATGCAATACTAAAAGCAATATTCAGCCCTTTCATATTGAAGACATGTGCAACCCGTCTTTATAACAATTTCCAGAAGAAGACTTGCGTTTTTAACACCTATCCATAAAGTTTTTTTTAACTATAAATATGGACCCATATGAACAACAGCAGTCCTTGACAAATTACTCCTATATATGAAACGCGTTGGAAAGAGCTGACAGGAAACCGGAAGTGCAGGAACGGAAGTGATATGATGTCATCGGCAACCGTCGCCGGCTACAAACAAAGATACCAGCGGGGAGAAGTACAAGCAGCCACACAGCCAGGAAGACCAGGTAGAACAGCTAGGGATAGTTAGTTTCATATGAACCGGCCAGGACTTCCATTAATCTGCAAAGGCAAGCTGTCACCCCGATAGCAGGATATCCCGATTTGCAGTCATCACAAGTACCTCTATCCACAAACCACATTCAAATCTCCAAAGGGGCTATAAACAAAGAAAATTATTTTAAAAATAGTTTTTATTAAAGTATTGCATTACCACAATTCTTATACATTTGAAAAAAAACAAATATAATTCAAGCGCTTCTATTTTCTTTAAATTATCATTTTCACTATACTGAGCCCACTAATAAAATCTCCTTTGAGCGCAGTTTCACATTAGAGAGATGATAAGACCATTAGAATTTGACACCTCTAAATCAGAGACTATTTCATGACCATCAACTGATAGATGCCTGGAGGTTACAATGCCCAAAGATAAACATTTCACCTTTTTCTCTAACCCTCATAATGATTATTCTCAGTGGGACTATCTTTTTGTGTCCCCGGCATGTGTAGTTTCACAGCAGCTCATAGCATACATTATGTTAATATAATCAGAGACTGTAAGTTTCATTACAATTAGCATTACAAGGATAGGATCATCTGAGTTGCTAATTGCAATCAGTATGACATGATAGGCTCACTCTTTACTAGTTTTAGTTATGTTGATGTTTTGACTGTCAACACTTTAACTCTGTCTACATTATGTCTGTTGACATTTTGACTATGTTGATATTTGGACTGTCGTCATTTACTTTTTGCATCAACCTTTTGACTGTCAACATTTGACTGTCAACCTCATTGCCATGTTGACCTTTTGTCCCTGTTAACCTTTTTTATTGTTGACCATTTGACCCTATCTACACTATAACAGTCTACATTTTGGTCTCTAAGTTTTGGCTGTCTAAGATTTGACGTCATCCCAAAGAGACATTGTTAACAGTCACAAATATATATGTAATTTATTTTACCATTGCTAAATAGCGGCAAGTTATCAGCAAATCCCTTTCTATAAGTGGATGACTGTGATGTCATTTGATAAGTTTACAAACAGTAAGGCTGCTTTGCATAACAAAACTACCTGCCCCCAATACAACTTGCATACAGCTTGACCACCTACACTTACAAAGTTCATCTTCCACCTTCAACTTTGTGGCTCTAGCTCCTTAGGCAGGTGCCCAGTACCAATGTGTCTCTGCTCCTAGTGATATTCCACTCTGTGTGCAGCACCATTGCCACCTTGTGACTGTCAGCAGGGTGCCTGGAATGGCACACTGCAGCCAATATCGCTGCAGCAGTACACCTGTAGCGTCTCATAATTACAACTGCCCAAAGCATCTTCAAGACTCTCCGGGCACTGCTGCAGTTACAGGTACTAGCGGCTCCTCACCTCTATGTGTGACGTCATGATGTCATGCACAAAGGGGGCGGCACATTGCACTCAGAGCCCTTGTTACAGCTCTAAACCCCAGTATACAGACATTAGGTGAACAGGCATAGCACACATGCTAAATTAATGATTAAATAATGTACCTTTAATTAAATAACTACTCCTCAACACCCCACAGTATAGTACAGTACATTATAAGCTTTAATAAAATCCAAAGTGTCTGCGGCCTTCTCCTTGAAAAAAATGCAAAGTTCTTCATTACACAGGTGGAATGCATTACAGTACTGTAATACATTGCATGATTCACTGGACACCCAGTGGTGAAACTATGAATTGCAACTTTCGTTGTGGCTGACAGGATGGCATAACAACATATGAGAATCGATGTCACGCCAAATTGAGGGCCATGACCCAATTTTTGGAAAGGTGTATGTGGACACATCTGTAAATGCCCTGATCTTAAAAAATTCTGGCTGATTCCTCTAGATAATCTCTTCCATCTTTGTCAGCAGCTCTAATTATAATTAAGTTATCCTTACTTAAATTAGAAAGTTACTTATGTTCGCTTATACTTACATTTAATGTATATTGGAAATCCTTATTATCAAGTTTCCTAAAATCTTACTTTTGCAAGATGAAAAACATATCTATGCAGCTGCCACAGGTTTCCACAGGGTAGTTTACATGAAGAGCTAACAGTTGTTGCTACTTTTGGAACAGGATTATTTTGGAAAGATCGTTAGAGAGTTAAGGACCTGACATCATTTAGACTAATAAATAGTTCAAACTTGCTACTATAACTTGATGGTGCAAATTGACTTTACTTTTTTACCTGTTGTGATGTTGGGATGAGAGAGAATACTCCTGTATTATTTTTTGAGTATTCAATGGTTGTTGTTTTGAAGATTAGATTTTTTTTTTCTTCCTCCTTTTTTCTTTAATAGTATGGTACTGTTTTTTACTTCTAAGTACATTTTTTTCACTCCCAAGTGTTGTTTTATTCTAGCTGAGAATAAAATGTTTCAAGTGAAGAGAGTGAGGGTGAGGAATAATGGTGATGATCTCTCCCTAAAATATGGCACCTCTCTTTTACAGTAAATGTATGTATTAAGGTGGCAATTATTACTACTTTAATTAAGGGGGAAAACACAATGAATACATTTGATTATGGAGCACAATTATATTACACAGGTTTGCAATAAAAAGATAGTTTAAAAACAATTTCACACTTTTCCATAGATTTTTTGGTGCTGATTTCAGAATATTTTTTCTATATTCTTACATATAAACCTATTATTTTAATTTTAGCCCCTCAAAAATGCCCTCAAATTTAGATATTCAAAAACTCCTAACAGACAATGATTTTGAGGAATAAAAGGACACTGTTGAAAGAGAGGCTTGAAATTGTATTGGGATAGCAAAATGGCAACTGACAGACATTTCTATTTATGGTTCTTATGTGTGTTTCAGACATGAAGTGGTGTATCAGGCATGAAATGGTATAGGAATGTGGAAAGCAGACAGGCCATAAATCCACAAGGCGTTGTCTACTGCGATGAACGCTTGCGTTATGTTTTAGAAAGTCGTTATCAGTAGTTAACCAACAAAGTAGTTTGAAGTAGGTTTATGCCCATATTAGTAAGAGTTAGATGGGTATGCAAGTAGGATACTATATAAATGAAGAACAAAGGAGATTCCAGTGGCCTGCCCTATGCCTGGACTAGACTGCAGCTGGTGGCCAGGAAATTGTTCGTTCCAGTTCTATTCTGAGAGGAGGCTCCTGGATCATGTAACCATCTTATATTCCGAAGCTAAGTAACTATTATTCTTCCATATCTTGTTATCTGTTGTAATAAATTATATATTTTTTCAAGATACTGGTTTGTGTGGCTTAATTAACCTTCTGTATCCAAGAACCTTATCTCGTTCCACCGGGAACATTAAAGTGGTGTCAGAAGTGGGATACAGAGAGTTAATAGTCAGAAATCTGCTTGGAATGTGTAGTCGATTGTTTTAGCATTGCTGTGCAAACGTAGTGTTGTGCAAATGCAGGATTGTGCAAACCCATGTAAAAAATCCTCTGTCTCATAAGTGAATGAGGGAGGTGTGACCTGATCAGTCACAGAGTGTATACTGTACATCACAGTATATCTGTATGTTGTCTGTTTACTGTCTTTGTTTTTGTGTTGTTGAAACAAACAAGAATAATGCATTTTAAGATTTTCTAGAAATATGTAAATATGTTGAAAGATGAATTGGGATTTCAGCTGGCTGATTTCCAGAAAAAGCATAATGTTGTTTTTTCACTGCCTGGTATTGATAAGAGTAGAAATAGTGAAATTTTGCATAGACCAATATATGTTGAAAGAAGTGTAAAATCTGTTGAGAAGAATGCAGTGATGATAAAGCCTGTCTCACAGAAAGAGAGAGTAAGCCTGAATTCACATTGTCCCAGAAATTCCATAGGGAGGGGGAGTGAATCCTCGCAAGTAAGAGCTGAGATGTCAGCTAGTGCAGAAATAAGTGCTGATTTATTACACACAGAAAGTGTAGAAATTAGTGAGTTTGAGATACACAGAGAAGTGTGTCAGAAAGAACTTGAAACAGAAATTGTGTTTGATCAGAGGAGTTGTGTGATGGAAATGTCTGCTGATTTGACAACATGCGAACAAAATGTTGAAACCCATGAATGCAAAGACTATGTCCAGAAATAGAGTCTAAATTGAATGCAGATGAGGTTTCTGATAACATGCCATTGGTTAGTGATACTCTTAAGGTGAATGATGGTATGTCTGACTTGTCCAGGAGTGTCCCGTTTGCTATGCAATGTGAACTGATTGAAAAAAAAGATGTGTTTGCATGTCCATTCAGAGGGGTGTCGCTAAGTGAAGGGGTGGTGATGATGCCTTTTGCCTTGCCCAATGAGACAAAATGCAAGAGGTGGGAATTAGGTAGTATTGCAGTTATAGACCATGCCCCTGAGACTGAAGACTCCCCCTGTGACCACATTAAATTTACATGGCATGATCAACGTGTCATTGTTGAATTTAAAAATGCAAAAAGTGAACAAGATGTGTTTTCTGATGAAACATCCATTGCAAATGATGTTCATGGTTTACTTGCTCATTGTGAAGGAGGGGTTGGTGGGTACACACTGATCAACCACAAGGGGCATACATGCAGTACAGACACACTGACTGTGGGTTTATTTAGTGACAAAGTTGCAGATTTTGTGTTTGGTAATGAAATTCGCTTCCCAGTGTATTTCCTTACAAAGCCTTACCAGCCAAAGGTTTTGAAGCAGCTGACAGACACACAGTTGCTAACGACAACGGCAGAAACTCTGATGCTGACTAAGGAGATCAAAGTGCTACTTGCTGGGCATATGAAATTTAAACCAATGTTTGAACTGTCCATACTGGATTTCTTTATGATCACAGCTCCATGGTGGTGGGAAGATTTCCAAGACAAAGAGCATTATTGGTTTGTGGACTATGGTGCTATCTGCACCCACACAGGATTGTTGTGGATTTGTGCTGACGCAAAGCATCTATCTTTACAAGCTGACAGCCAACAGACAGAAGAAGGGGCTAGCAAACGTGTTGCATCTATGACTGTTTTCCAAGTCACTGACAAGACTGCATGCCCTGTAAGTCTTCACACTGAGAAATGGACATTTGACACAAAGTCTATGCATGTGCTGCTGTCCAAAGCTGGAAGATCGACGTGGGACATGCTGATACACACACCTACAGCTTCAGTGGTGTGTGCACAAGTGAACTGAGCACAGAACATGGTGAGCAATTCACCGCAAAGGCAGCACTGGTGGTGCTAGGAGAACTGTTAAGCCATGACGGAGCTGACGCTACATTTGAGCAAGCTCAAATTGAAGGGATTCCTTACATCCAAATCATGGTCAGAGACATTGCAAAAACCTGTTGTGTTTGCCAACAGCTGGAAATGTGGCCTACCTTGCTTACTACTGATAAAGGCCTCATATACTGTGAAATAATGACTGTACAATTCTGGCAATTTGAATTCATCGTTTGCCACCAAGAAGATGGAGGACGAGTGCTGTACTGAACAGCTACAAAATACTGTAATTCAGGAGTGAAGTTGTCTCAAGCAGAGTGATACAAGATAAGAGACTTTCCTGAAGATGTGACACAGACTTAATTACTTGTTGATATTATGGGATGTCCAAGAAGATTCAAGCAGACAGACACCCATTTTACAGAAACAACATGGAGTATATTGGGTTTTCTATGCTTCATACCATTCACAAAACTGACATCAGTATGATTGAATGAGTAAATGTGTTGCTTAGGAAACAGGAATGTTCACAGATATATACAATGTTGGGGTTTTTAGAGCAGGATGTATATGTATATATATGTTTTGTTAACCGGAAGGTGGTAAAGGTGGAACTTTTAAAAGTACGATACCTGGTGCACAGACACAAACATTTATGATAAGGTTGTGATGAAATGTTTAGTAGGAAGAGATATAGAGACAGGTAGAAGAGATCATTTCAACAGGATAAGTAAATGCTTATTTTGTTTTGTTGTTATGGTTTATCTCACACTGCTTCTTTGTTTAAGCCAACAGGTTGATGGTTGGAACAGATGAGAGAACGTCGCTAGAGATGTACCTGAGATGTCAATTACCAGAGAGTGATTTCTTATACAGAAGAGAGAGTCCAGGAGGACAACAGAGTTATAAGATCTGATTGCACAACCATTACATACCGTACATCTATGTGCATTATGCAAGACTGAACTTGTGCCTTATATTGGTTGGATCCACACTCACCAATATTCTCAAGACTTTTTCAAGATTTAATTGAACTGAACTGAGTTTTACTTTACTGATATTAATTTTCTTATAAGTAACTGATATATTTGATATAATCATATGTATTATTATTCACATATAAAAGGGGATTGTTGATGTCTGAGTGTATGGTGGGTAGGAAGATATTTCAAATATGGGATGTAGGAGCTCAATTGGTTGATGTTGCCAGGGAATGGCGGGCTCTGTTAAACATTACACGTAATTGTAGTGATACCCCAGACATGATGCAATTAACACTTGATCCTGATAAGAGCAGAGATCTTTTGACCATTGTATACACTGTGTTGGCTAATATTCCACATAGTCTTCCAGATGATGTGTATTACCTTTGTGGGAGAAAGGCCTACAAATGGTTGTCCTATGGGGAATTTGGTAATTGTACATTGGGACGTTTGATCCCCACCACATTCTTTACAGATGGGAATCAAGTTAATACCAAGCAGATTCCACATCATTTGTTAACCAAGAGAGCAGTGCGGCCTTTAAAACAGTATTATGAGCAAAATTGGTTACAGTGGTTCAACCCTGTTCAGAAATAGGGGGTTGGTTCACTGGTTTACTGCATATGCTCATTTATGGAATTATGATCATAATATGTATGTATCATGGGATCAAGGTATTATTTCTTTGTGCAGGGAAATGTTTTAACATGCTGGATTTTGTTACATTGATGCCAATTAGGAGGAAAGATCCCTATGAAATCATGATATACATGTCTTCCACACCATAAGCCCAAGGGTGGATTGTATTGGGATAGCAAAATGGCTACTGACAGCCATTTCTATTCATGGTTCTTATGTGTGTATCAGACATGAAGTGGTGTATCAGTCATGAAATGGTATAGGAATGTGGAAAGCAGACAGGCCATAAATCCACAAGGCGTTGTCTACTGCGATGTATGCTTGCGTTAAGTTTTAGAAAGTCCTTATCAGTAGTTAACCAATAAAGTAGTTTGAAGTAGGTTTATGCCCATATTAGTAAGAGTTAGATGGGTATGCAAGTAGGATACTATATAAATGAAGAACAAAGGAGATTCCAGTGGCCTGCCCTATGCCTGGACTAGACTGCAGCTGGTGGCCAGGAAATTGTTCGTTCCAGCTCTTTTCTGAGAGGAGGCTCCTGGATCGTGTAACCATCTTATATTCCGAAGCTAAGTAACTATTATTCTTCCATATCTTGTTATCTGTTGTAATAAATTATATATTTTTTCAAGATACTGGTTTGTGTGGCTTAATTAACCTTCTGTATCCAAGAACCTTATCTCGTTCCACCGGGAACAGAAATGCTTTTAAGGAGGTTGCAAATAAGTTCTTGGGGAACTTCAAAGATCCTAACTACAAGCAAATTGTGGAAAACATTCTAGAAAATTACAAAGCATTAGGTTGGTTTATGAGCTTGAAAAATGGACCTTCTTAAAAATTATTTGGAATACTTTCCTGAAAAACTTGGAGCCATTGATGGAACTTCAATACAGATGTGTCATCATACACCTAGCTAATATACACGATATGGCACAAAACTGAGATGCTACAATATTTTTCTTTTAATTTTAAATATTATTCACATGGCAGACACAGCAAAACACCACTATTGTGTACTAGAGACACTGAGCTGCGACTTAAATCGCACAAGAATTAGTTTTAAAGATGTACAAAGTTACAGTTGAAACACGGATGTCACGGTTGGTGTTTGAGAGTTACCTGACTCAGGTGTTGAACTGGATTCAGCGGAGACTGGCTTGACTGGAACCATGGATGGATGTAAATAGCTCTATTTCATATGAATTGTATAGCAATGAGAACTGCCTTTGATGATAAATGACAGGAACAGGAAACTTGTAACTTTGGAGTGGAACCAGTAGAAAACTTGGGGATACCGGACTGGGACCAACACGAAGGCTTACTGAGCTTGACAGGATACCAGTAGGTGGGCATGCAGAATTGGACTGAGAACCAGTAGATAGGCTTGCTGAATTGAACTGCGAACCAGTAGGATTTCCGGATGCGCTAGGTATAGCTATCAGCAGAATTACTGAATTAACTGGTCTGGGAACCAGCAGGATTTCTGGATGCACCAGGTATAGCTGTCAGCAGGATTACTGAATGAACTGTTCTGGGAACCAGCAGGATTTCAGATGTGCCAGATATAGCTGCCAGCAGGATTACTGAATGAACTGGTCTGGGAACCAGCAGGATTTCAGATGTGCCAGGTATAGCTGTCAGCAGGATTACTGGATGAACTGGTCTGGGAACCAGCAGGATTTCCGGATGGACCAGGTATTGCTGCCAGCAGGATTACTGGAAGAACTGGTCTGGGAACCAGCAGGATTTCCGGATGGACTAGGTGTAGCTGCCAGCAGGAGCCTGGGATACACTTGTACACAGGGAGACAGAAGTAGCACAATCTGTAAAACACAGGAAGTAACAAGATACTTTGGCCCTGAATGCTATCAGAGGAGGATTGTTATACCCTGGGTCTGGCAGGAATTGGTGGATTCGGTGAGAGCACAACATGCAAAGGGAGCAAACATATCTGCAGTACTGAAAGTCAGAACTACACCTGCAATTTCAATCAAGGCTAGCAGTGTTCACAGACAGAAAGGACCCAGGTGTATAATCACTGTGCAAAGGAGAGCATAGTCCAAATGTATACACAGAAGTGTTGCAGCCAGCATTATCAGAGCAGATCTCCCAGGAAATATTACACACACAGATCCACAGAACATTTGGCAGGGGTAAGTCTCAAGGCAAAAAGGTGAAAAAGTAACCAGGGTCATGACTACGGATACTGGTCGATTGGTTGTCAATAAAAAGGTTGACAAATTCTGAATGTTGACAGTAGAAATGTCAACATGGTCATTAGGTCGACCATCATTCTACAGACATGTATTTAGGTCGAGAGTGTTAAATAGAAAACTCGGTCAATAGGTCAACATTTAACATGTTGACACTAAAATGTTGACACATTGTTTTTTTATGATTTTTATGGTTAGTTTTAGGGTTAGGTTTAGAGTTAGGGTTGGTGTTAGTTTTAAGTTTAGAGTTAGGGTTAATGTTAGGGGTTATGGTTAGGCTAAAATAACAAAAAAAACATGTGCTCACATTTTAGTGTTGATATATTAAATTTCGACCTTTTTACTGTGTTGACCATTTAACCCTGTCAACCTAAATACATGTCTACAGAATGATGGTTGACCTAATGACCATGGCAACCTTTTTCCTGTTGACAATAAGAACCAGTCGACCTTCTGAATGACAACCGTCTGTCTACCTTTTACACCACACCCTAAAGCACAACAGAATTTGGCATGAGAAAAAACTGTGGTTGCAGCTTCTTAGCACTTCTTACACAGATTCAGACTCAGTTGCAATCAGATATACAAATGTCGTACATAAAATTGATCAGTGTAAACTAGCAAAGTAGTATAGAGCTAGAAAGATACTCAGCCAAGTTACACAGGACCTGAAGCACTGAGAGTAACTATTTACTGTGACTTGCGCAACAGTATATGAGGACACATCTGTAGATTAGAGACTACTGTTGGATGCTACACAGAACACCCACAAGTAGTGTGTAGAAGAAAAAGTACCAAACAGAGCTTTGAAGGGAAAAGAAAAATACAATATAAGGACTTGTAAATGTAAGTAAAATTGTAAATAGATTTTTTTTCTAAATTAAAATTTTAACACTTTACAAACTTTTTACACACACAGCAGCATGCACGGATCTCACTGATCTGTTCATGCATCTGTGCAATTCATACCTGTTCATGCTAAAATCGCCAGAATGAAGCAGGTCTATTATTTTGGGGATTTGAAGTTAAATTTTGAGTTCGATTTGGTGTTCCTTTTCAAATTGAATATTAGTAACTGTGGGATTTGTATGTTGCTCTATGGAAAAGTACTGATGTTTTGCCGATGTTCAATTTTGAGTGGGATTCGGTTTTATGTTCGATTTGACATTCTGTTTTGCTTTTAGTAAATCTCCAAAGGCAAAATCGAATGAAAACCGAATGTAATTCGAATGTGAGATTACACAAAACTCAAAATCAAACATTAGTAAATATACCTCTTAAGACTGTAAGTTAAGTGGGTGTAATGAGGTAAAAAAATGAATTAATTACAAAAATATTTGAGACTGGAACATAACAAATAAAAAGGAATATTTTATTAAAGGTACTGCAGTAACTCAACACATTAAATGATATCAATAATACTCATTCAAAAAGTAAACAATAAAAACTATAATGAAATCTAACGCAGATACTCAGATGGGTGGACTGAAACAGTACTGGGAAACCATATGAAAGGCACCTTAGATAGAAGGCCAAGCCAATATGCAGCTGTAAAATATGTTCAAAGTGGTCCAATAACTGGTGTGACCGATCAGGGCCAGCTCTAGAGGTGTTTGACCAGTGCGGTCGCACAAGGGCGCCACCCCTAGAGGGCGGCACCCTTCCCCAGCATCCCGATTTCAGCGGGACAGTGCTGTCCCGCTGCTCCATCCGCGGGCCGAAGTGGCCCGCGGGTGGTCTAATTGGGAGGTTGGGGACCCCCACCACCACAGCTGTGCGGCGGTGCCGGATCCCCGGAGTGTGAATGGATGCTGCGCGCATGCGTGCGGCATCCATTCACTGACGGAAGAGGGCTGGGGGAAGCCCAGCCAGTGACGGATTGCTGGGCTTTACCCCCAGCCTGACGTTATTTGGAGGCGTGCCATGCGGGCACACCTCCAAATAACATCACATAGGGGTGTGGCCTATGATAATTAGGCCACACACCCAAATTCGGTCGTGCGCGGCTTCACCGCGCACGATGAGAGGGCACCATATGATGGGCCGGCACAGGGTGCTCTGACCCCTGGAGCCGGCCCTGTGACCGATGATGAATTACAAGGTACAAGTACCTACTGTCTGACAGCGGTCCATTCGCATGATAGTCCAGTCAGGATGGTGTGAAGAAAACCTTGAGAATGATGCCTTTAGGATCAGGGTGATGAATATGGAGCAATCTTTGAAAGTGAGAAAGGTGATGTCTGCCAGATGTCACAAATAGGATGTAAGTTACTGTCGGGTGGTATCTGTTAAGTGTAGGTCCTTAACTTGTTTTGTTACAGCCAGAAAACTTTATAAGAAGGTTTGACTAGAGGTGATAGGACCAGATATATATACTTGTCTCCTACAATTGTCATGGGACTCACACCTGTGAGTCATTGATTGGTAGAAAAACATTCCACATATTTAGATATGTAATACAAATATATAGATTAAATAATTAATGTAGAAGACAGTCAGCAAGTGTAAATATAACTGATATAACTTTAACTTGCAAAAAGTGAATGGTGTGGTCACATCATTTTATATATGTTGTTAACTAGAAAAATCCTCATACATCACATAGAAGTAATTTAGACATTTGTTTGTACTTCTGACTAAAAATAGACTAGGTCTGATTATTAACCTGTGTATGCCAAGTGTAAACACTCTGGTCACATGTGGATTATTTATAACCAATCACTACATTTGTAAACTAGAGAGACACAGGGTTAGTGTGTACGTGAGTTGGCAGGTTGCTAAGCAACAATAGTTTGTTCTTGAGATCTAACAGCCCAAATGGATTTGAGGCTCTGAGTCTGAATGTGTCCACGGAGTTTTTGTTTATTAATGAGTTGCTCAGTTACAATAAAGTTTTGAATACATACAAAATTAATACGTTACACAAACTTCAGTATAAACATTATCTTTATGCATAGTATAGATTCATTAGTTATGTACATTTTGAGAATTTTAATGTATGCTCCAGCATCTAATAATAAGATGAACAATAGCAAATGTGATATGCAGTGTTACAAGTGGGTTCAATCTAAAAGATCTCAGATTGGTGGATTCCCAGAAATGATACTTAAACAAAATGAATATAAAAGTGTAAATTTAATATACTTAGCTACAATTGTCGATTAATTCAGTAGATACAGCAATCACATCAGCAAAATCCAGGAGCCTTTCTCTCAGCATCTAGAGACTGGATTATTTTCAAACGGGATCTCTTGGCACTTCTGCAGTCAGTGTGGTTCCAGGAATAAGGCTGCTTTCACACTGACACAGTACAGTTAATATAGGCTAGATGCTGAGGGGAAAACTCCTGAATAGGCATTTTAAAAGGTATAAATGTCATCTTTTGCAATACACACAAGTAGATTGAGACAGTAGGGTACACTGTTGTCTTAGAAATTGAGTACATTTATGGTGTGTAGTTGAAGGTAAAACTATGCTGACACAGGCTTAAGTATATATTGTCTCATAACAATACATTTGTAATAGTTAACTAGTTAGCATTCTAAAACATATTGACATATATTGGACTGTGTCACAGTCTGTATATGTTGCAAAACCGAATGAGAGCACTGAACATCAAAATGGCTTGAAAACTCCATTTTTGTTACGCCTGTTACACTCCACCCTTGCTCTCAGGTGATATTGCACCATATACCTTCCAAATTTCTCCTGTATTAGTTATCATCTTAACAGTATATGATTTAACATTTTCTACACTAGAACAAAATTTTCCTAATAACCATATACCACATTTGATCATAAAAATATATTGCTAAAAACATTATTAAAATATATCCTATAAAATGTAAAATTCACATGAACCACCCTTTGATCTTATAATGTACTAAGGTTACACACATTACCAGGTAAACAAACATGTATAAAACTTGTTGAGTCCTCGATGGTAATTGTCCTGTGTGAGAATCACACCACATTCCAATGGATTTAAAGTCCGTATCTCCCCACCCTTGCACTGTGGGTGAATCCATACAATTTAACAGTCTTTCACTGTTGTCATTGGAACTGTAATATAGTCTCTGATATACAGTAATATCACAAGAAAGCTTCTGTATCAAAATCCCGGAATAAACACGAGGGATGTCATTTTTCTTGATAACATATCCTGAAAAAGAAAGGAAAACAGAGTGAGTCTCAATATCTAATACAATATAATACATCAGTCCTATAGATATACTTTTTCAACTTAACTGTCTCAGTGTATTTCCTTAACAACAAAATCTACACCTTAACCCTTACTTAATCTTAACTAAATAAACAGAAATAAACATTTTCTTTAATTAGCTGCTATACTGTAATAAACAGATATATATTTACTGCTATAATAGCTAATCTATATGTAACATAGAAATGTACAGTTCTCTTAAACAAAATATTCACACTCTGCTGTTTGTGGATAGTAAGAAAATACATATGACCTTCCAGTGTACTCTGTGCTGTGTTTGTTTAAAGCTTCTCAATTGTTTGTTGTCAAACATGACAGTTTTCTGCATTGTCTCTGTCCATGGTTGGAAAGAAGGCTTTGCTTTAATGTGACATCAGCTTCATAGTTTCACAAGTCTTTGCACAATCAGTGCTGCGTCTGCGATGAATTTCTCAATTCAGACTATGGGCATATGTATTAGCATATATAGAGGCTGAGCAACAATCACCATAAGGTAGTAGGTGTCCATCGCAGTGCAGCAGAATTGACTCCCCCACGTCCAATGGGCACAGGGTCAATAAAAGCTATCTGCCACACCTGTCCTGCTCATTCTCCTCTGTATATAGAGCCCATGTCTTCGATTTGCTTTTACTTGTAGTTCCACAGCTGATCGGTTTTACATTTCTCCACAATGTTTCTTGCCAGCAACTGTGTCATGGGAATTTATTTTCTCTGTGCCCAGGTATACGTGTCTTCTGCTCCTCTGCTTCATGAGCCATTTCTCCACACTGCACATGAGCCATTTCTCCCAGATTGTACAGTTCTCTTTGCTCTCCAGGGGTAAGCGCCACTGTTCTGCCTTGAACCAGTACATCCGTAACTGTATTGCCATCTAGTCCAGTGTGGGCATTGAGATGGCCCACGGACACAGGCCTACGAATGCACAGGGCAGTGCCACCCCAGATAACTTTGCTGTGGACTTGCCAATTGCTCTGCTTCCATGTCGGCATCCAAGTGGTGCAGCCTTGCAACACGGTCCGGCTGTCTGTGCAGAAATGTCCGTTCATTCTCAGTGTGGCTGATCCATCTGTGCACCACACAAGTTGCAGCTGGTGTTCCTTTAATTTGGCATACGACTCTGCCACCTGTACTGGTCTTGCACCTATTTGCAGCAGGAATAATTCCTTTCTTCACGTGTCTGCCTGACAGTCTGCAAAGATGGCAGCATTGCTGCAGCAACAGTCCATAAAATGTCTGTATCAGTGCAGGCAGCACTATAATCCAGTCCTGGTAACGTTGGCAACAATGACTTAAACTTGACAAACCCAGCAGTCGGCTGTGAAATAACTGGTACAACGTGAGGGCCTTGTCGCTTCATGCAAATTCTTTCCTGTAAGTACCATCGTCCATGTATCAAAGTCTGATCTTGCATGCCCCTGTTATGCATAATCCATTCATCTCCTTTAAACTCCTCAGCAATCGACATGTCAGCTCTTGTAATTGCTGTTGTTGACTCAACATCTGTAAGCTGATTTAAAACAATTGACTGATAAGGTCTTATCAGGGAATACACTGGGGTCTGATCTTTCTTACCATTCACAATCAGCCTTTCTGCATTACAAAACAGTGTTTATATCCCATATTTTTCACTGTTGCTCTCTGTTATCAAACAACATTTTCATTTCCCCACTCAGTTTGTATGTTGTGGGTGCAAAGCTGTTGTGCATTGCCATATGTGATGGATCACTGGTTATCAGTATCAGTGTGTTTCCCACCGCTAGTATCTCACCAATAGCTGATTACTCATAAACATCATTTGCTGAGCATGCATTTTCATTATTGTGAAACTTCACAGTAACTCTCTGGTAATCATTATCATCATGGGGGTAGTTCTCTGTTTCAGGGGAATGCTCTTTGACTGCAATCTTGCCCATTTTCCACCCTCTGGGTAAATCCCAATCATCACTGGGCATCATGACCACTCCCCCTTCATCTCTTAGCCCAACCTTTTCTAATGGGCACTCAGACACTTCCTGGTTTTTGTTCAGTTCACCACACACAGGGGCAATATGTGGTAATTCAGGTGTACTATCTTTCATCTCAGGAGTGCCACAAACCAATGTCACTTTGTCAGAAACCTCATTTTCTGCTACTTCATGCACACATTTGTTGCCATTCAATTCAGAATGAAACTCTTGTTCTAACAATGTGTGACTATCAAAGGTCATCTTTTGCAATACACACAAGTAGATTGAGACAGTATGGGGCACTGTTGTCTTAGAAATTGAGTACATTTATGTGTGTAGTTGAAGGTAAAACTATGTTGACACAGGTTTAAGTATATATTGTCTCATAACAATACATTTGTAATAGCTAACTAATTAGCATTCTAAAACATATTGACATATATTGGACTGTGTCACAATCTGTATATGTTGCCAAACCGACTGAGAGCACTGAACATCAAAATGGCTTGAAAACTCCATATTTGTTACTCCTGTTACATGCAGTAAATAGAATATATGCATAAAAGTACATAAGGTTTTTCTTGGAGAAATATTTCTTAATTTACATGGACTAGAATGTCAATAGATAAACAATCAATATGGATAGTTGATTTAAGAAGTTAAGTAAATGTTTATAAATCATATTTTCCACAAATGGGTCACTATCGAGCAAGTATTTCAAGAATAAAATAAATATTTAGGGCAAGATTAAAAATAATTGTCTCCATAACCAATGATAAACATCTAGGTCTATTATATATCTCCTACGAGGTTAATATATATATATATATATATATATAAAAAGAGACCTGCACTCATGCACAATAATTGTAATCCAACCACTGGGGTACTTCTCAGTGTTCACCCAACAAGGGCTCCACAGGTAAATAGAAAAGAGAAAAAATGAGTGCACTCACCAGATTTCAGTAGAAAAACAGGTAATGATTTATTCAATATTTACATGAAGTTCAAGTAGAGGTTACGTCATTTGCAGTGAACGCAACATTATCAGAAACTGGTGCTAAAAAATAACATCAAGCAGTCCAGCATCAGCTAGCTCTCTTCTCTCAAATTCAACTAGATCCCAGCACATGCAATCTCTACCACCAACACCTTCATCCTCAATATCCACAGTAATGATCGGAGGAAGTCCTGCATCCAATTTGTTAAAGCTAGGTGACTCCTTTCCTGTCCAGGATTCCACAGAAGAATCCTTCAGCGCTAGGCCTACTGTTGCTGCTGGGGATGGTTCTTTGTCCCAGAAGGGTACCAAGAAGACTAAATTTAATAAAAACAACTGTCTGTAAAACAATCCTTTTCAAGGGGAAGCAAGTATGACAACTCTCACCCATTCGCAAAATTGAATATTGAAAACAATACTGTTAGCTGTGAGGTGGTCAAAATTGACTGGAAATAAGTGGAAATTAATGTTATTGAGGTTTTTAACACCCTAGAAAGAGGCTAAAATTATGTGACTTTAGCTATTTTTGCTAATTTTTGGAAAAAATCCAAAATTAATACCAAAACCAGTCACGGCAGTTTGGCAAAACCAAAACCTAAACCAGATGACGAATTACAACCAAAACCAGCAAAAATGGTGCAGCACACATCTCTAATTTATATGTATTCTGGATAAAATATAAAGCATCCAAATCATGTTGAATTAACTTAAGAAATAATCATATGCAGGGGCCAATAAAATCATGAGCAGCGTAAATTCCTCTGTATAACAACCGCGGCTCCAAATCAGAAGACACAGCCCATGCATGGTTTACATTGATTTCTCTCCTGGATGGACCTACAACAGTTGCCAGGAGGAATTACAATACAGAACATACAGTATAATGGGTCCAGAGGTTAGCTATTAAAAAAAAATAGCACTAAAGAATAGTGTTAAATACTAATGCTTAATTTTACCGATTTGGAAAATTGATTCCTAGTGTAAACATTCAGTTTAACTTTTGATTGCATAAATGCCTTTAGCTATCACCACCTCTTCTGGTAGTGTTCTCTTGTTCTAAACCTATAACTGTTAGATGTTCTATATTGTAATCACGATAATCTGTAAAGTGTCTAGGACACTATGTGCATTGAGTTTGTTTATTATAAAACCTACGTTGTTCTGTAAAGTGTGAATTGAGAGGGAGTGTGGTACGGCCTATATATTGTTTTTAACAAGTGCACTGTAACAAATATATCACATGTTTTGAGTTGCAATTTATAAATTAGTTAATGGAATGTTTTAAAGAAACTAGATACAACTGGTTGTGTCTTGTGAGGCATATGTTTACATGTTATCCAAGAGGTTTCGCTGTTTTGGTAGGAACCGGTGGGTCTGGTCTGGTGGCTGGTAACCAGTTCAGAGGACAAGGTGAAGTATTTGTTAGTTTGTATTTTAAGAAACTTGAAGCCAATAAATTGCCCAAATGTCTTCGTGTAGATAATGACATGTTCTAGGGGTAACAGGTACATGTTCTAGGGGTAACAGGTTTTTTAAAGTCTAGTCTTGTTCTAAACCGCATAGTTGCTGATTTTCTCCTTGATTTCAAATGATGATGCATTGAACTCAGATAGAGTGTGTATTTGGTCTTTTGGTTTTTGTTAGGGTATTTTTGTCTCTCAAATTAATAAGTGTGGATCTATCTATCTTTTCTATCTCTCTCTCAGGGCTTCATCTAAGAGTTCTGGGTATACTCTGATGAGAAAATCTTCTTTCATAATGGATGATTCATGTCTAAGGGGTCTATTCATCATCACTTAATTTTCTACAAAAGCAGATGAAAATTAACATTTTCACCTACGTTAAGTATTCGGGACATTCATCTAGAAAGTAAAGCAGGAGATATCACAGATATCTCCTGCTTACCTTCCTCTTGTGGAATGGCCCGCTGTCCCCATACACTAGTATGGGGACAGAATTCATCAAGCTCCGAAAATATAATATTTTCGGAGCTTGAGTGCTGGAGCATTTGCCAACTTCAGATGGCTTTTATTCCCACTACGGGCTCTCAATCCGCTCCTTTCCCATGGCCCCGGATTGTAAATAGGGATCCTTTTGGATCCCTCTGCACCTGTCCAGCTCCTTCTGCCGGATGTCGGGGCTCTTGTGCGCATGCGTGACATGTAGTCATTCTACATTCTAACTTGCCAGCATCCACGGCAAGTTAGAATGTTATTTATTGGGGTCGATAATTAATATCATGAATAAACCTCTAAATATGGTATCTATTGTACAGCTGCGTTTAAAGCGCAGCATCTGTCTCTGAGCAATTTTTTTGTTCTCATGGTCTATAATGGGCGCTCTTATAGTGTAAGTACATACTGCTATCAACGGGTTTATTGTAATGTTATTGTAATGTTAATTCACTATACTGTATGTCCATCTAAGACTTTGCAGATCACATGCAAAAAGTTAGCGGAAATTGCGTGAGTGAAAGTTCCATTATTACTTCCTTAATAATAAATTCTCTATATAATGTCCATATAGTACTAGATTCCCCCCTAACCTGCTCTCCCAAACATGACCAGATTTACACTTTTAGAGGTTTGTATAGCTTGGTGCATACCTGTTCCCATCACATGTAAATAATAGGGGGTAAATTTACTAAGAATCGAGTCTGATCAAGTTTTTTTTTTTTCAACTCGATTAGCATCGCCGAAACTCGGGTGATTTGAGGTTCCTGAAACTCACATATTTACTAAGAAGTGAGTTTAGCTGAGAGTGAGTTTTCCGATGGTGGAGTAGATCGAGATTTCTCACCTGAGTAGCAAGTTTTGAAGGAGATTACTCACCCGAGATTGCCTTAAGTCTCCCAAACAAGCAGCCTGCACAAATCAGTGAGATTTATGAAGGCTGCTTGTGTGGTCTACCTTAAAAAAAGGGTTAAATCTTAAAAAAAAAATGACGTAGGGCCCCCCCCAAAAGCAACCAGCCCCGGGCTGCTCAGCCAGTCCTGGTTCCTAAATTTACTTTGGGAGAAACAACTAGGGTTCCCCCATAATTTTGGAACCAGCACCTGACTGCAGGGCCAATCCTGGTTTTAAATACAGGGGGAAAAATGCATAGGGGTCCACCTATATTTAAAACCAGCACCGGACCCAAACCAACTGGGGTGTAATGCCACAGCCAGAAGACCCTATCACCAGGTCTCGAGGGCCAAAGCATTAACACCCCAAGCTGGTCAGCCCAAGCTGGGGATCTCAGGAAGGTGGGGACTGTCAGGACCTGACAGCCAATCAGCGGCCGCTAACTGTAGAGTGGCCTCTGATTGGCTCCGGCTCCTGACTGACTGACCAGCCCACGTGGGAACTGTCAGTAGCTGGAGCCAATCACCGGCTCCTGATAGTTCACACTGAGCAGTCAGGAGCCAGTTAGTGGTGTATGTGGTCACATACACCGGTAAAGTAAGTATCTAGTCTGGGTTTTTTTTTTTTTTTATTTGTCAAGTATGGGGATGCTACGGAGACTGGCACCAGGATATAGGTGAGTATGAGATCTTTATTCCAGGTACTCCTATTGGATTCTATGGGTGAGAAGCGGACATAAACATCTGGCAGCAGGTAAGTTTGTGTGAATGGGATAGTGGAATGTATTAAAGTTCTATTGTATATGGTGTGTTTGTACTTTGTTTTTTTAACTATTTATGTTACAGTGGGGGTGCTGGTGCCGGCCGACCTGGTGGCACTTGTAGTTCCACTGTAAAATACAATAGTTTTGAACTATTTTCCACATTATTACACCCCGTTCAGTTTGGGTCCGGTGCTGGTTTTAAATCTACATTTTTTTCCCATTATATTTAAAACCAGGACTGGTCCTGCAGCCAGGTGCTGGTTCCTAAACTACAGGAGAACCCTACATGTTTTGTTCCCTGTAATTTTAGGAGCCAGGACTGGCTGAGCAGTCCGGGGCTGATTATACTTTTAGGGGGCAACCCTATGTATTTTTTTTTAAATTAACCCTTTTTAGACTATGTACAGGCAGAAACATACATGGATAACACTGATCTGTGTATGTTTCTGCCACACTCACAGCTCACAGGCAGGTGAATTGATTTTTAACAGGAGTATTGTCCATTCGCATGAGAGTGTAGAAACTAGGGGTGTGCACCGGCCACTTTTCGTGTTTTGTGTTTTGGTTTTGGATCTGGATCTTTCTTCGTGTTTTGGATCTGGATTGGTTTTGCCAAAACCACCCTTCCGTGTTTTGGGTTCTGGGTTTTGTGTTTTGGATCTGTATTTTTTTGAAAAAAAGCATAAAAAAAGCTAAAATCACAGAATTTGAAGGTTTTTCTGCTCCTATGCTATTATTAACCTCAATAACCTTAATTTCCACTCATTTCCAGTCTATTCTGAACACCTCACAATAGTGTTTTTATGTCCAAAAGGTTGCACCGAGGTAGCTGGATGACTATGCTAAGCGACACGAGTGGACGGCACAAACACGTGACCCATCTAGGCGTGATACTGCAGTGGCAGACAGGATGGCAGTTTGAAAAACTAGGCCCCAAACTGTACATAATGCAAAGAAAAAAAGAGGTGCAAGATGGAATTGTCCTTGGGCCCTCCCACCCACCCTTATGTTGTATAAACAGGACATGCACACTTTAACAAACCAATCATTTCAGCGCCAGGGTCTGCCACACAACTGTGGCTGAAATGATTGGTTCGTTTGGGCCCCCACAAAACAAGCTGGCAATTAATGTGTCCCTGCACAAACCGGCTCTACGGAGGCAAGATGTCATCCTCATCCTCCTCATCCACCGATTCCTCACCCTCTTCAGTGTGTACATCCTCATCCTCACAAAGTATTAACTCGTCCCCACTTGAATCCACCACCACAGGTCCCTCTGTACGTTCTGGAGGCTGGTCTCCCTGGAAGAGCTGATAATTCATTTTGATGAACATCATCTTCTCCACATTCTGTGGAAGCAACCTCCTACGCCTTTCGCTGACAAGGTTCCCGGCTGCACTAAACACTCTTTCGGAGTACACACTGGAGGGGGGGCAACTCAGGTAAAATAGAGCCAGTTTGTACAGGGGCCTCCAAATTGCCTCTTTTTCCTGCCAGTACAGGTATGGACTGTCTGACATGCCTACTTGGATGCTGTCACCGATGTAATCCTCCACCATTCTGTCAATGGTGACAGTATCATATGCAGTGACAGTAGACATGTCAGAAATTGTTGCCAGGTCCTTCAGTCCGGACCAGATGTCCAAACTTGGTCCTGCCTGCCCTGCATCACCGCCAGCGGGTTGCTTAGGATACCTAAGTTTTTTCCTGGCAGCCCCAGTTGTGGGAGAAAATGAAGAAGGAACTGTTGACGTGTCACGTTCCGCTTCAGCTGACAGTGTGTTCACCAGCAGGTCTTTGCACCTCTGCAGGCTTGTGTCGGCCGGAAAGAGAGACACCACATAGGCTTTAAACCTAGGATCGAGCACGGTGGCCAAAATGTAGTGGTCTGATTTCAACAGATTGACCACCCTGGAATCCTGGCAAAGTGAATGAAGGGCTTCATCCACAAGTCCCACATGCCGAACGGAATCGCTCCGTCTTAGCTCCTCCTTCACTTTCTCCAGCTGCTTCTGCAAAAGCCTGATGAGGGGAATGACCTGACTCAAGCTGGCAGTGTCTGAACTGACTTCACGTGTGGCAAGTTCGAAGGGCTGGAGAACCTTGCACAACACAGAAATCATTCTCCACTGCGCTTGAGTCAGGTGCATACCCCCTCCTTTGCCTATGTCATAGGTGGATGTATAGGCTTGAATGGCCTTTTGCTGCTCCTCCATCTTCTGAAGCATATAGAGGGCTGAGTTCCACCGCGTCACAACCTCTTGCTTCAGGTGATGGCGGGGCAGGTTCAAGAGTGTTTGCTGGCGCTCCAGTCTTCGGCACGCAGTCGCTGAATGGCGAAAGTGGCCTGAAATTGTACAGTCTCGGTATTGCCTGCCTAGTGAAGTGGAATCTAGACGGGATTTGGAACCGGGGACACACTACCTCCATCAATTGTCTAAATCCCACTGCACTAATGGCGGATACCGGATGCACGTCTAACACCAACATAGCAGTCAAGGCCTCAGTTATACGTTTTGCTTCAGGATGACTGCTGTCGTACTTCATCCTCCTCGCTAAGGACTGTTGGAGGGTCAATTGTTTAGTAAAAGTAGTGGTGTTCCTACTTCCTCTCTGGGATGATGAACGACTCCCAGCATCAGTAACAGCAGCAGCAGCAGGAGGCGTAGCAATGCAGGATCCTCCTGAGGAATCCCGGATAGGAGAGTCAGTCATGCCAGTGATATGGCCTGCAGGACTACTTCCGATCCTGACTAAGGAGGAAATTGACGAGGAGGGAGTTGACGGTGTGGTTTGCAGGCACTTGGATACAACAGGACAACGGGATTTAGGTGTCCCTGGACTGCTTACGGTCTTAGCCAAAGTTTCTGAACTTGACAGTAACTTATTATGAATGCGCTGCAGGTGCCGTATAAGGGAGGATGTTCCTAGGTGGTTAACGTCCCTACCCCTACTTATTCCACCTTTACATAAGGTACATATGGCAAGACAGTTGTTGTCCAGATTTGGATAGAAATATTGCCAGACCAAAGAGGTGGAATGTTTGGTCTTCTGCCCAGGCATGAACGTGATGGGCTTTTTCATCCCACAGACAACAACTGTCTCCCCCGGAGCCTGATTTAAACAAACCACATCACCATCAGAATCCTCCTCGCCAACTTCCTCCTCAGCGCCAGCTACACCAGTATCCTCATCCTGTTGTACTTCAACAGTGACATCTTCAATTTGCATATCAGCAAGTGGACTGTGGGTGCTCCTTTCAGCACTTGCTGGGGGCGTGCAAATGGTGGAAAGAGCCACCTCTTCCCGTCCAGTGCTGGGAAGGTCAGGCATCGCAACCACCACCACACTTGGACTCTCCTTGGGGATTTGTGATATCTTCTTAGAAAGCACAGTTCTTCGCTGTGCTTTTGCCAGCTTAACTCTTTTGATTTTTTTTAGTGGGAGGAGGGCTTCCATCGTCATGTGAAGCTGAACCACTAGTCATGAACATACTAGGGATCGACCTTAGCCGTTCCTTGCCACTCCATGTCGTAAATGGCATATTGGCAAGTTTACATTTCTCTTCAGCTGATTTAAATGTTTTTTTCAAGGTCATTTTCCTGAACTTTGTCATTTGGGATTGTATGTGCCCTCTATTATGACATTGGGCATCGGCCTTGGCAGACGACGTTGATGGCATGTTATCGTCTATGTCATGACTAGTGGCAGCAGCTTCAGCACTAGGAGGAAGTGGTTCTTGATCTTTCTCTATTTTATTTTTATCGGAGAAAGTTTGGTCCTCCATTTATGTTATATCGATTTGATATATACGTGCGGCTAAACACAGAAAATATTTTTTTATTTTTGCTGGAGAGTAGTGCACTTTGTGGGTAACACCAGCCTTTAAGAAATGAGCCAGCCGGCTCTTTACTTATGGGACACAGGCGCACTCTTGGCGCTGCTCCTTTGTTGATGCACGTGCGGCTACTGTGCACACAATTCATAAACACAGAAAATAATTTTTTTTTTCTTTTGGACTAGAGTGTACTTTGGGGGTTACAGCACCCTTTAACGGTCAAGCCAGCCGGCCCTTTACTTATGACACAGGCGCACGCTTGGCACTACTTTGTTGATGCACGTGCGGCTACTGCGCACACAATTCACAAACACAGAAAATATTTCTTTTTTGGTTTGGACTGGAGTGTACTTTAGGGGTTACAGCACCCTTTAACGGTCAAGCCAGCCGGCCCTTTACTTTTGACACAGGCGCACGCTTGGCACTACTTTGTTGATGCACGTGCGGCTACTGCGCACACAATTCACAAACACAGAAAATAATTTTTTTTTTGGTTTGGACTGGAGTGTACTTTGGGGGTTACAGCACCCTTTAACGGTCAAGCCAGCCGGCCCTTTACTTATGACACAGGCGCACGCTTGGCACTACTTTGTTGATGCACGTGCGGCTACTGCGCACACAATTCACAAACACAGAAAATAATTTTTTTTTTGGTTTGGACTGGAGTGTACTTTGGGGGTTACAGCACCCTTTAACGGTCAAGTTAGCCAGCCCTTTTCTTATGACACAGGCGCACGCTTGGCACTACTTTGTTGATGCACGTGCGGCTACTGCGCACACAATTCACAAACACAGAAAATAATTTTTTTGGTTTGGAGTGTATTTTTGGGGTTACAGCACCCTTTAACAGTCAAGCCAGCCGGCCCTTTACTTATGACACAGGCGCACGCTTGGCACTACTTTGTTGATGCACGTGCGGCTACTGCGCACACAATTCACCAACACAGAAAAAATATTTTGTTATTTGGTTTGGATTGTACTTTGGGGGTTACAGCACCCTTTAACGGTCAAGCCAGCCGGCCCTTTACTTATGACACAGGCGCACGCTTGGCACTACTTTGTTGATGCATGTGCGGCTACTGCGCACACAATTCACAAACACAGAAAATATTTTTTTTGGGGTTTGGACTGGAGTGTACTTTGGGGGTTACAGCACCCTTTAACGGTCAAGCCAGCCAGCCCTTTACTTATGACACAGGCGCACGCTTGGCACTAATTTGTTGATGCACGTGCGGCTACTGCGCACACAATTCACAAACACAGAAAATATATATTTTTTGGTTTGGAGTGTACTTTGGGGGTTACAGCACCCTTTAACAGTCAAGCCAGCTGGCCCTTTACTTATGACACAGGCGCACGCTTGGCACTACTTTGTTGATGCACGTGCGGCTACTGCGCACACAATTCACAAACACACAAAAAATATTATTTTTTTAGCACTTGGGGGGAGCACCCCTGATGGACAGAGCACCCCCTGGACAACACTACAGCACCCCTTTAGTGGGACACTGCACAGGACTTTGGAGTTGACACAGCCCCTATGGAGAACTGACTGCACAACACAGTCCAGCCAGCCCCTATGGACTTTGAAGTAGTGGACACAGCCCCTATTAACAACAGCAGCACAGCACAACACAGCCAGCCCCTATGGACTTTGAAGTAGTGGACAACAGCAGCACAGCGCAGCACAGCACAGCACAACACTACTCTGCACTACACTACACTACACTACACAGCCCAGCCAGCCCTAACTCCCACCCTCCCTCTTCACTGTCCACAGCTGAGTGAGAAAATGGCGCCGACGCGGGTACCTTATATAGGATCCAAAACCCGCGAGACTCGGAAGGCGGGATGATGACGTTTTGCCTCGATTTCAGATCCGAGTCAGGCGGGAAAAGTCGAGCCTGACTCGGATCTGCCTCGTATCGGGGGGGCTCGGGGGGGTTCGGATTTCAGAAATCCATACCCGCTCACCCCTAGTAGAAAGTCTCATCTTGTAAATTCCCGAATCCTATCTTCACTGGTGAAAAGTTACTCGAGTTTGGACATATGGTTACGTGAAGAGAGTTTGCTATCTCTCCAGAATTTTCCCATAACAAAGGAGATTTCTCTCCTGAGTTTGTCATTAGTAAATTTGCGAGTGGAAAAAAATGGCCAAACTCTGTTGTTGTCTAAGCATCTGTGTAAAGCTTCAAATCCCTTAGAACGGTTAGACCAAGAATGTACACTGTCAGAGAGGCACTGATGCTTCATACATAATTCCATTGAATTTATATTAAAACACAATTATTATTTGTTCAGGAATACATACAATTTACCACCGGTTCTAATCCCGACAGCAGCATCCCGGCAGAGGAGGAAATCCTGATCGTCCCCAGGTACATATAAACAAACCTAATTCTACCCCCTAACTCTCCCTTAGGGGTGCCTAACCCTAACCTCCCCTCCAAGTGCCTAACCCTAATCCCCCCTCTAAGTGCCTAAACCTACCCCCCCTTCCCCGCCACCTAAACCTAAGTGCCTAACCCTAACCTCCCCCTGGGGGGCCTAACCCTAACCCCCTTCCCCTAGCCTACACCTAACCCCCTGGGGGGTTGCCTAACCCTGAGTCCCCCCCGGGAACCCTAAACCTAACCCTCCCCCCGCGGCTGTCTGCAGCCGATGCCCGGCTTACCTTCGATCGGTAAACCGGGTGTCGGGTTCCCAGTGTAGGTAAAATGACAGGCGTCGGGATAGACAGTCGGGAAGCCAGCGGTCGGGATTCCATCCGTTGGCTTCCCGACTGCTTCCCTTTGTTCAGTGACACTTATTATTTACATTGACTCCGGGTTTGGATTGAGCTACAGAAACTTCTACATAGGTGATTTTGAAGGACTTAAATGGCAGCAATTTGTTCCTAAAGGGCACAAAAGAATATAAGTGACTGCTTGTACCAGGCCTGGCCAACCTGTGGCTCTACAGCTGTTGTGAAACTACAGTATAAGTCCCAGCATACCCTACCACCGATCAGCTGGTAAAGAATGCTGGGACTTGTAGTTTCACAGCAACTGGAGAGCCACAGGTTGGCCAGGCCTGGCTTGTACAGTACATACAGATGAATATAAATTTAAGCTAATACTTATTTGTGCTTGTTCCATTGGCCATTTATGCTTTTTGATACTTTTTCATAAAAAGCAGGATTTATTTGATTTTATCTATAAAGTGGTATAAATTGTTGTTTTTATGTTGTTAAGGTTGTGATTATTTTAATTAAAACAATTGCCCAAACTCACTTTTAAATACAGCTATCAAAATATTTGTAACAATTCTGCCAAAAAAGCTCTCCTGGCTAAACTGATAGACCCTAATCAAATAGGATTTATCCAGGCAAACATTAGGTAATACAGTACATGATAAACAATTAACAATGTTTACTATATCAAGTCACATAGAATCCCATTTCTAGCCCTTACTCTAAGTGCTGAAAAAGCTTTTATAGGGTTCCTCACAGCCATTTATGATGGAGACCTTGTCATTATATGGTTTCAGGAGTACATTTTTCCATGCTACTAACGAACATAACCACAACCCTTCCTCATCTGTACTGACTAAGGGCACTACATCATGTTCTTTCAGTTGTGGCATAGAAACTACACCTCCCCTTCATATTTGACTGACTACTGAGACTTTAGAATATAAGATTTGGCTTAACCTTGGCATCTCTGGATTACTAATCAAAAACAGCAATATAAAATAGTACATTTCTTGAACTATGTCATTTTGAACCACTGGTGCTTATTACTAAAAGCCTCCACTTTCTGGCATGTTTAAGCCTGAGCTTTAAAAGTGCAATGCTTTTAATAGAAAAACACCCCATGTTCTGCTACTAAAACACAGCGCCGTAACTAGGGGTGTGCGGCCGGTGCAGCTGCACAGAATGCCGAGCTCGGTGGTTGGCAACGTCGCTACCCCACAGACCCTGTTTTTGGCTGCAGGGTGCATGTAGCATCCATTGGACTCTAAAGGCAGGCATCCTGCCATAATTACAGCTGCCCAGAGCGTCATGAAGACGCTTCGGGCACTGCTGCAGTTTCAGGTGTCCGTGGCCCCATCCTTATGCGCGACATCATGACATCCGCGACATCATGACATCACGCGCAAAGGGGGCTTAGCCGGCACCGGGCACTCAGATCTCTAGTTACGGCTCTGTTAAAAGATAGCCCTTTTAAATTTTGGGAAGAACAACCCTCTATGGGCAACAATTCCATTTCTAAAGACTCGCAATTTAGTAAATATATCCCTAGGTGTGGGAGCATGTAAGTACAGGTTGAGTCTTCCATATCCAAATATTCCGAATTACGGAATATTCCGAAATACGGAATATTTTTAGCATGACTGAGATAGTGAAATCTTTGATTTTTGATGGCTCAATGTACACAAACTTTTTTAAGGCACAAATTTATTACAAATAAAGTATAAAATGACTTATAGGCTGTGCGTATAAGGTGTATATGAAACAAATTAATTTCATATACTGTATGTACACAAAATTTGTTTGTGTCACAAAATTATTGAAAGTATTGTATAAAATTACTTTCAGGCTGTGTGTATAAGGTGTATATGAATCATAAATGCATTCTGTGTTTAGTTTTGGACCCTATTCCTAAGACATTTCAATATGGTATACAAATATTCCAAAATACAGAATATTCCGATATCCAAAATAGCCTTTGTTCCAAGCATTTTGGATATGGGAGACTCAACCTGTACCACACGTTGTGTACAAGTCTGCATAGGTGGATATTAGTGCTTCTGCTTTCCCTGCATGTTCAGCTTTATTTCACTCAGAATATGGTATGCAGACTCACACAGTACTAACTTTGGTTCAGCCCTACATATCACATTATCATTTATATTGTATCCCAAATGTGATCTGTAAAGATACTCATTCTCATCTTGATAAATCATGATATATGCAAAGTAAAGAGACCCTGCCCTTTTAAACTGCAGCACACATGGGGCCTCAGAGTTGTATCAAACTAAAAATGAGGCCCAAAGATGTGTTAGGATGTATCTGCCCAGCAACAAAGTATTCCTAAAAAATCGTTTTCAACTATACTAGACTGGTACGGGATGTAGTCATGTGACTGACAGCTGCAAGGGCGCCGGTCATAATCCCGACAGCGGAATGCCGGCTAGGGATTTGTGAGAGGCGGCTAAATACTGACGCCTATCATAATCCCGATGCCGGAACACCGAGGACGCCATCCTAAACAAAGGTAAGTCCGGGGCGCCCTTAGCGTTAGCCGCAGGGGGAAGGGTTTGGATTAGGGAGTCTAGCGGGATTAGGGTTAGGTTTGGGGGAGTGGAGATTAGGGTTAGACACCCCTAGGGGGGAGGGTTAGGGTTCGGCACTCCCAGGGAGAGGTCAGGGCTAGGCAGGCTTGGACTGGGCTGCCGGGGATTCGGGGAATTCCCCGGTGGGCCCTAGTGACTTATAGCCACACCCACTTTTGTGGGAGGGCGTGGCTTAGCCCCTCTAACCGGCACCATTTTTGACTACTTGCTGGAAGGTGATCAGCAGCTGTGCAGCGGGAGGTGTGCGGGGGTGGGCTGTGCGCGGCAGACGGCAGGCAGTATCATGTAATGAACTGCAGGGTTTCTAATGTCACTGATTCCTTCCTTTGGAATCAGTAGTGACGTCACGGGGGAGGAGCCAATCACAGGCTTCTCCCTTCTAAGCTCCGCTGTGACTGTCCTTGCTCGATGCGGCAGTGGGAGGAGGAGGAGGAGGGGGGGCAGGTTGCTGTGCACTATAGTTGCTCAGCTACATACAGAATACAGCGGTGGTGACATCAGTGGGGGAGGGGCGGGGAGAGGCTGGCTGAACCCATGTGTGATTGACAGCAGCTGCACACATGGATTCCAGTGATGACATCAGCAGGGGAGGAGCCAAGGCTGCTGCAGGCTGCTGAGCTGCTCCATGCACAGACAGAGAGGACGGAGCATGTCTGGGCCGACACTCTGAGGACTCAGTGGGGAGGAAGAAAGCCACACCCAGCAGATTGAATGGCATTAAGGTTAGTAGTTGCTTGCTGGAAAAAGGAGGATGGTCTGGTATGTAATGATGGGGCTAGTTAGGGCAGTAATGGGTAAGGGGTGCCAGGGGCTGGGCTAGTAAGTAATGATGGGGGCATTAGTGGTTAGGAGAGTGCCAGGGAGTGTGCTATTATATAATGATGAGGGTAGTTAGAGTAGCAGTGAGTAGGGGGTGAGCTGGTATGTAATGAAGGGGGTAGTTAGGGTAGCAGTGAGTAGGGTGGGTGGTATGGTATGTAAAGATAGGGGTACATAGGGCAGCAGTAAGTAGAGATGCCAGGGGGTGGGCTAGTATGTAATGATGATTGATGAGGGTTGTTAGGGTAGCAGTCAGTAGGGGGTGAGCTGGTACAGCATGTAATGATAAGGATAGTTAGGGTAGCAGTCAGTAGGGGGTGAGCTGGTACAGCATGTAATGATAAGGATAGTTAGGGTAGCAGTCAGTAGGGGGTGAGCTGGTACAGCATGTAATGATAAGGATAGTTAGGGTAGCAGTGAGTTGGGGGTGGGCTGGTATGTAATGATGGGGGTAGACAGGGCAGCAGTAGCTAGAGATCCCAGGAAGTGGGCTAGTTATGTAATGATGGGGGTAGAGTAGCAGTGGCTAAGGGGGTGCCAGGGAGTGGGCTGGTATGTAATGCTTGTAGTAGTTAGGGCAGCAGTGGGCACAATGTTCCAGTATTCCTAAGCCACCCCCTCTCCTGCCCCCATTCTCAGGGGCTTACAGAACCATTGGCTGCCTTTTCCGGAGACTCGCAGCCCCAGTTTCTGCAGCGAGCACTGTCCACACAAGAACTCAAACTCAGCTTGACTGCCAGCGGCCACGAGAGGTAACACAGCGAACTCCACAATCACACCGGTCCGGGTGCAGGTGGAAAGGTAAGCGTACACATATAGCTCTCAAAAATAAATGAGTCAGAAATTAACAGTGTACTTACTTCTAACACATCATTCAAAATTGTTTATATAGTTGACAGAAAGAAAACTATTTTGCATTGCTGTACATGATATACATATTTTTAGGGATGCGGTCATAATAAAGTTAGGTTTAGGCAGTATGGGGGGAGGTTAGGCTTATGCACCGGGGAGGGAGGGTTAGGGTAGGGAGAGGGGGAGGGTTAGTTAACCGACCGACAAGTGTCGGTATCCTAACCCTGCCGAGATGACGGCGTCCGGATTGACCGCCAGGATCCCGAGCTCCGGCATCCCATACCCAACCCATATTTTTATTAACTATCCTACACTTTGTCATTTGTTTAAACATTAAATATACTTCAAATATAACATGTACGATAATTATTTGGGAGATTAAAAAAAATATGTTTTTGAAATAGGGACCCTTGGATATATGAGAAAATATCTGAAAAACACTTTCTCATGATTATTTTTTTTCCACTATTAATAAAAAAATATATAAATCATCCACTTGACAACATATAAGAACCCTCAATACTGTCCTTATGGCCTCTGGGCCTGATTCAGCAGGGATCGCAATTGCAACTGCGTACGCAGTTCAATCGATTGTTAGCTCATGCGTATAAGATACAGAGTGAGTGACAGGGAGTGAGCGTTTGGGGGTGGTGGGAGTGGTTGGAGAAATACAGGCGTGCCAATCTGTTCGAATGCTGTTTCATGGGTGTGTATAAATTAGCCACTGCGATTGCATACGCAGCTTGAGTACTCACTACGTGCACCGAGATTTTCGCCGACGGGTCAGATTTGCGGTAATTGTGCGTGACATGCCGAAGTCCTTTGATGTTACTGATATATACGCAGGACTACGAGGTATTATGGATGTGAGAAAGCAGCAGTGGGATGTCTCTATGCTGGCTGAGCCCTGGCAGGCATTGGCATATTTTCGCAGCTTTATTGCGTGCAATTACGCAGCTGCGATCGCAATTGCGATCCGTGCTGAATTAAGCCCTCTAACCTTCTATATGGTCCTGCTATCTCAGTTGTAACTTTTCTGATGTCCCAGATGATTTTCCCATTTTTGTTAATGCACTTCTCCCAGATCACCTTTTGTAGAATAGTCATGTGACCTTGATGTGTCGGCATCCCATGATTTGCCATTGCTAAGTGAATCTCGCATTTCTCATGTGCACTTTGCCTGGATGTGCGCAAATTTTATAATGCGGGTTCGCTTTCGCAAACTCACATGCAGCTCCTTAGAGACAACCAATTCACTTAGGCCCTCATTCAGACCCTCCCGCAAGCGCAGTGCGCTCGCAAGCTGGTCAATGGTGGGGCACTGCGCACGCGCGTGCGCAAGCCCCGGAGCGAGTGAGAAATTCACTCGCTCCGGAGCTAGCTACAAACGGGGCGGCTGTCAATGTTGATCGACAGCTCGCCCGGTTTTGTAGGCGGGGAGAGGGGGTGGCAGGACAAACAGAGGAGTTCCTGAAGGAACGCCTGCCGTTTGTGGGCGGCCCTACTGACATCACGAGTGATGTCAGTAGTGAACTTCCTGCTCTATTAGAGCAGGAAGCTCACTGTGGCTTGCGGCAGACGAGACCCTACCACAAGGGTCTCGTCGCAAACCCGATGGTGGCGACCATCACCTGGCCGCTCGCAAAAGCTGTGGGTGATCACCCACAGCTTAGCGAGCTGGCAAGGAGGCCGGCTAAAAAAAAAAAGCGGCCACTCTCATTCAGAGCGAGCGCTCACTTTTTGCGAGTGGCTCTGAATGAGGTCCATAATGTGAACAGATTGTAAATAATTAAAAACATTTTTTTTTAATTTATACATATTATGAAACATACTTAAAAAAGGCAACCAATACTATGTGACTGGTTAATGCTTATTTAGGTGCTGGTATCAACACTTGTCAAGTTGTCATTTATCTTCTATGGACCAATAATGATATTATGAACCAGTATTAATTTATAGCCTATAGTTCATACAGTAGTCCTCAGTGTCTAAGGGGCCTATTCATCATCGTAGGCTGTACTTAGTATTGATCACACTGCCACCGAAGAGTCCGTGACAAGGCGGCGGAGGGATCTGCTCAGATCTCTTTTGCATCCCTGGATCTCCTTCCCATAGGAAGGAGCGGGGCTACGAGAGCAAGCGCCGTCTGAAGGTGTTCAGTTTTCGGAGTTTGCTGATTATCAGGGGGTCTTATCGGACCCCTGATGATGAATAATGTTTTCCGCATGTTTACCGGCCCATTTATCGATGATGAATAGGCCCCTAAGTCTGGTGCTCTGTTACAGTCACCTACCTTTTTTACTATATACCTATATGACCTATTTATTACCTATAAAGTTTATAAACCTATATTACCTATTTTCTGTATGCCATTTATATGGTATCAAACCCCTCCATGTGCCTCTTATATAGTTTAGAACACTCCAGGTGTCCCTTTTATATGCTATACTTTGACGCTCCTATAATAACTGGCCACTCCTCTCTGGTGGTTGACCACACCCTTTCCAATAACTGACCACACCCCTCAGTGGGCCCCTATGATTGCATTCCCTGGTGGGCCCTTCAAACCCCAGTCCGTCACTGGGGCTAGGCACCCCCCGGGAGGGTTAGGTTTAGGGAGCGGTAAAGGGGGGTTAGGGTTAGGCACCCCCGGGGGGAAATTAGGGTTAGACACTAAGGGGAGAGGTTTGGGCTAGACACCACTAAGGGAGGGTTAGGGGGGGGGGAGGGGAGATTAGGGTACTTACCTGACCCTGTCAGAATCTTGATCCTGTCATGCATTCACTGTCGGGATTTGAACCAGCATTTCAATCCCATTTCAACTGGTACAAGAAAGGATGAAAAGGGAGTTATATAAATCATTGTTCCTTATAACAATGCACAAGGGTCTTTTCAGCAGAATAGTGAAATTGCAAAGAACTGGTACAAGTGCCCTGTTAGGAGCTGATTCTGAGGCTCATGCTGCTGTGAGCGCTTTAGTGTCTTTTGCTGTAGTCGCACCTATGACTTTAGTGCTAGTAAAAGCCCTTCCCTGGTGGACATCCTTGCATTTGAATGTGCAAGGACTGTGATGCCCACTTTGTGCATCTTTAGACACAACAACCTTGCGTGGTACTCCTTCAGATGCTACCATTAGTAGCACCACTGAAATTTGCACCTGCCCCATGCTAGGTGCAGATTCTCGATTAGAGCATGACCTCCAATTTATGTGATTAAGCATCTGAGTCCAGAACCAGTTATGCAACATCCGTCAGACACTCCCATAACATGCCCATCAGAGAGTGTATCTCCGTGCGTTTGACTAGCCACCTCCCAGTCACGTCTAGGAACACCCAATACATTTCTAATGCTTTTCTGAGACCCTGTGTCTCAATCACTACTGCGTCACACCTTGGGGTGCATCATGCATTATGCGACTGTTTAGAGATAGGGTGCATGCACTGTAACAACAATAAGAAATACACTCCATATACTCACACCTTTCCAGAACGTCATAGTCCTTTACAAAATGTTGTTCAGGGATTTTTGTAATGTATATTTACATGTGTATCTATTCCCCAACCTTTTCTTTTTCTGTTTGTTTACACCAACTTCTTCTGTTTGTCCCTCCTCTGTCTATATCCCTCCATCCTCATACATTAGTTTTAGGTGGTCAAATACTGCACTGTACAGCAAGTTTTAAATCTTTTATATTTTTAACATGCCAGTACATTTATTCTGAAATAAATACAAGGAATTGCTTGTACCTGTATGAAAGAATAAATAGTCCCTGGATAATAAGCATTTTTCAGAAAGTTATTGTGCTATTTGTTGGTGCCTAAGGGCATACTATATTCATCACATAATACAGAATTCATCTTCTTTAAATTCTCACCGGATGTCTACCAGTGTTTCATACTTCCTACTTGCATTATAAAACCCATATTGCTTTTTAGCACATCACCTCGTAAATATATGTTATCTGCTAATTCTCCTTAAATTATTTTACTGAATAAAGGTAAGGGAATAAGGGGGAGATGTATTAAGCGTTAAAGAGAGGTAAAGTGAGCAAAGCAACCAATCAATCAGCTTCTAACTGTAATTTATCTAGAACAGCCTTTGAAGAAAAAAAGACGCTGATAAGTTGCTTTTGGCAATTTCTCCACTTTATCTCTCTCCAAGGCTTGATACATTTCCCCCTCAATCTGTTTAAATTTGAAATTCATAACAATTTATTATATTAAGATCCAATAAATAATATTTTATGAATCATCCATAATGTTATCAATATTAGGAGATTAAAAAACATATCATGTAGAATCAATGTAAAGTAGAGCTGTGCAGTTCGGTTCTCCAGAAAAAAAATCCACCAGAATTTCATGAATTCGGACAGATCCGAGTCACAGTTCTGATCTTCCCACGGTTCGGAAATTGTATTTTAAATACAAATTTTGGGTTTTGGTTTGCAAAAATTACATGATTTTAACTGTTTGTAAAAACTTTTTAGCATTTTTAAAAAATATATAAATAAACCCAGATCCAAAAAACAAAACACATGAGGGTGGTTTTGCAAAACCAAAAACACAAAGATGAATCCAGATCCATAACCATGGAGATCAGCACATTTCTCTAATGTAAAGTAAAGTAAATCAAGAAAATTGATAAAAACAGCTAAAACCACATATTGTTTGGGTTTTTTTTTGTTCCTACAGTATTATTAACCTCAATAACATTAATTTCCACTCGTTTCCAGTCAATTTTGACCACCACACAGCTCACAATATTGTTTTCATCCGGTTTAGGATAAAAATTTGCACCAAGCTAAGCAGCAGCAGTGGGCAGCACAAACACGTGGCAGTTCAACTTCCAACATGGCACATAAGGAAACATATGTTTTCATTAATCAAGAGGCCTGAGGGAGTTGCAGTATGTATGTAGCTGAAAGAAGGGACAGGAGGGGTTGATTGGTAGTTAATTTAATTTAATTTTTTGATTCCAAAGCAAATTTATGAGGAAGGAGGGGAGAGCATGGGTGTACAATATGTCCAATGTTTTGCCCACAAAACCAACTTGGTGGTTCAGAATATTTTTTAGAAATTAAAAGGGCATGCAGTAGATGCTGTCTGTGGCCATAAACATTTCTATAAATTTTTGGCATTGAGCAACCGCATGTCAAAGATTGCAGCAGCAATGGCAGTTCAATTTTCCAATATGGCACATCAGGAAACAAATGTTTTTTTTAGGGATGTGCGCCGACCCCCGTGTTTTGGTTTTGGATCTGCATCTCCTTCAAGTTTTTGGATCTGGATTTGTTTTTACAAAACCACCCTTGCATGTTTTGATTTTGGATCTGTATTATTTCTAAAAAATCATAAAAACAGCTGAAATCACATTATTTGAGCCTGTTTTTGTTCCTACAGTATTATTAATCTCAATAACATTTATTTCCAGTCATTTGCAGTCAATTTTGACCACCTCACTGCTCACAATATTGATTTCATCCAGTTTAGGACAACAGGTTGCATCGAGCTAGCTGGCTGAATAAACTAAGCGACAGCAGTGGGCAGCACTAACATGTGGCAGTTCAGCTTCCAACATGGCACAGAGTGGCACTGCAGTGGCAGTCAGGATGGCAATTTAATAAACTATAAAATTAAAAATGTCAGGCAGCAATGCCTCAAACAGCACATAATGCAAAGACAATACATGCAAGATGGAATTGTACTTGGGTCCTTCCACCCACTCTTATGTTGTATATAGTTAACAGGACATGCACAGTTTAACAAACCAATCACTTCAGCGACAGGGACTGCCAATTGTGGCTAAAGTGATTGGTTTGTTTGGGCCCCCACAAAACAAGTTATCAACGGGCAGCTGACATTGCTGGCAATCATATATCTGTGCACAAACTGGCTTTACAGAGGCAAGATGTTGTCACCATCATCATCCGATTCCTCACCTTCAGCAGTGTGTACATCATCTTCACACAATATTTATTTGTCCCCACTGGAATCCACCATTACAGCCTCAGGTGCCTCTGTAATTTTTGGATGTAATTGGCTGTAAAGATCTTCCTCATGGAATTTGGAGATCATTTTGATGATCATCATCTTTTCCACATTTTGAGGAAGTAGCCTCCTACGCCGATCGTGGACGAGATTCCAAGGCGGGCTGAAAACTCTTTCTGAGTACACACTGGAGGGTGGGCAGCTCAAATAAAGCAAAGCCAGTTTGTGCAAGTGCCTCCAAATTGACTTTTTTTTCCTGCCAGTAGTGAAATGGACTATCTGACATGCCTAGTTGGACGCTATCATTAATATAGTCCTCAACCATTCTTTGAATGGTGACCAAATCAGATGGAGTCACAGTAGAGGCCTCATTAATTGTAGGCAATTATTTTAGACCCGACCAGATGTCAAAACTTGGTTGTGTTGACTCATCTGCAACACCAGTGGATTGTTTTTTGGGAAAGTTTAGTTTTTCCTGGCATCCGCATTTGCTGGAGGAGCCATCACTGCATCACGTGCCGCTTGAGAGACAATTTCTTTACCAACAGCTCTTTGCATCTCTTCAGATCTGTGTCCTCTTTGAAGAAAGACACAACATATGACTTAAACCTAGGATCCAGCATGATCGCCAAAATGTATTGATCTGATTGTAAGATCCTGACAACCCTTGGATCCCGGCAAAGCGAATAAAGGAATTGATCTACAAGTCCGACATGCTTAGCGGAATTGCTTTATTTCAGCTCCTTCAGTTTAACAAGCTGCTTTTCCAACAGTTTAATAAGGGCAATTAGCTGACTCAAACTGGCAATGTCTGAACTCACTTCACAGGTGACTACTTCAAAGAGTTTCAGCACTTTGTACAACATGGGAAGTATTTTCCACTAAGCTTGAGTAAGTTACATTCCCCCTCTCTTCCTATGTCATGGTTCGTTGTGTAGTTTTGGATGGCTTTTTGCTGTTCCTCCATCCGCTCAAGCATATAAAGGGTGGAGTTCCACCTTGTAACTACCTCTTGCTTCAGCTGGTGACAGGGCAAATTCAAAATTTCTCACAGGTGCTGCAATCATTTACATGCACCTGCTGAATGGCGAAAATGCCCAGAAATTTTGCACGCCACGGTGAGCATCTCCTGCATAGCCCTGTCCATTTAAAAAAAAAATTCCACCACCAAGTTAATAGTGTGAGCAAAACATGGGATGTATTGGAATTTACCCAGCTGTAATGTTCTCACAATATTGGTGGCGCTGTCAGAAATCACAAATCCCGAAGAGAGTCCAAGCGGGGTAAGCCATTTTGCAATGACTTCTCTGAGTTTTTCTAAGAGGTTGTCAGCAGTATGCCTCTTAGTGAAACTGGTTATACACAGAATAGCCTGCCTCTGAATAAGCTGCTTTTTCTTAGATGCTGCTGTTGGTGCCGCTGAAGGCAATACACTCACCCAGTGGGCTGTTACAGTCATGTAAACTTGTGTTTGCCAAGTTCCACTTGTCCACATATCTGTGGTTAAGTGGAAAAGGGGGTACAATGGCATTTTGGAGGACACTGATTAAGTTTTTTTTAATGTCCCTGTACAGGCTGGGAATTGCTTTTCTAGTGAAGTGGAACCTAGATGGGATTTGGTAGTGGGGACAGAGGACCTCAATTAACTGTCTAAAACCCATTGCACTAATGGCAGATATCGGACGCTTACCTAATACCATTGATGTTATGGTGTCAGTGATCTTCTGTGCAACTGGGTGACTGCTGTCAAACTTGCTCCCCCATGAAAAGGATTGTTTAACAGTCAATTGTTTTTTAGAACTACTACTAGTAGTCTTCCTGGTCCCCTTCTGGGATGAAGATCCACTCCCAGCAGGAGCAGGTGTAGCGCTCAAGGATTCTTCTGAGGAATCCAGGATAGCAGAGGACTGAGTTAGCCTTATCAAATTGGATGCAGGACTACTTCCGATCATTATTGAGGATATTGTTGATGAAGGTGTTGGTGGTGAAGTTGCCTGGTGCTTGGATCTAGCAGAGAGAAGGGACTGCTTGTTGTTACTTTTTTAGCCAAAGTTTCTGATTTTTGCAAGCACTTTTGATTGATGCACTGTAGATGACGTAACAGGGAGGAGGTTCCTAGAGGGTTACGGTCCCTACCTCTACTTACTCTGGCATGACAATGGGTACAGATGGTTTGACAATTGTTGTCCCGATTTGGGTAGAAATTATACCATTCATAAGAAGTGGATTTTTTCAGTTTTATGTCCAGGCATGATAATGGGCTCTTCCTTATCATGGGAAACAACTGTTTCCACTGGGGCCTGATTTACACAAACAACATCCTCATCAATAACATCCTCATCATCAGCATCCTCATCATCAACATTCTTATTAGCGTCAGCAACACAAATATTCTCCTCACCATGGTGCACCTCCACAGAAGCGTCCTCAATTTCTATGTCAGCATATTGACTTGTGCCGCTCATCCTCACATTTGCAGAAGATGCACAAGTTGTGGAAGGATGTTCCTCTACAAGTACAGTTTTGGAAAGGTCAGGCTCACACATGGCACCCTTCGACACATTTAGACTCTCCTCAGGGATTTGTGACATTTCTGAGAACACAGTTGGTTCCTGTGCCTTAATGATTTACATTTTTTTTAAACGTCTACAGGGAGAAGGGCTTACATCATCATAAGAGGCAGAAACACCAGTCTTTCCCTGCCACTACGTGTGGTGAAAGGCATAATGCCAATTTAATGTTTTTCTGCAGCTAACTTTCCCTTTGATTTTTATTTCTTTACCAATGTAAAATATTGGTTCTTTGATTTTATGTGGTTCCTGCTCTCCTCTCAACAGATCGTTCTCTATATCAACAAACATGAACGAAGTGGGGTACAGCACACACATCAATTTGTACTAATTTTAAATATCACACTGCGGTATCAATGACCTACAGTCTCACAATATTTTTTATGAATAAGAAAAGAAACACACACTGCGCTACCACTTACAGTGTCGCAAGATTTTTTTATGAGTAAAACACTGTGCTACCACTTACAGTATCACAATATTTTTTATGAATAAGAAAATAATAAAACACTGCGCTACCACTTATAGTGTGACAAGATTATTTATGAGTAAAACACTTCGCTACCACTTAGTGTCACAAGAGTTTTTATGAATAAAAAAATAATAACACACTGCGCTACCACTTACAGTGTCACAAGATTTTTTATGAATAAAACACTGTGCTACCATTTACAGTGTCACAAGATTTTTATGAATAAGAAAAGAATAACACACTGCACTACCACTTACAGTGTCACAAGATTTTTATGAATAAGAAAAGAATAACACACTGCACTACCACTTACAGTGTCACAAGATTTTTTATGACTAAAACACTGCACTACCACTTACAGTGTTACAAGATTTTTTATGAGTAAAACACTGCGCTACCACTTACAGATATTTTATGAACAAGAAGAACATACTGTGCTATGACTTATAGTGTCACAATATGCGGATGATAAACTGCGGTCTGGCTGGCAGTGTCACTGAACAATAATAGCATAGTTAGCACACACAAAAAATCTGACAAAAAAAGATCTTTTGTTTTATTGTTTGTGGAATGCTAATTTTATTTAACTTTTATTTTTTTACACTGCGGAAGAGGACCCCTAGATGAGACAGCAGCCCCTTGATGAACAAGACAGCACCCCTTTATGAACAGCAAATCACCCCTGCAGAGTGCAGACGGACCACCTGCTGAGTTACAAATACGTGTACGATAAACTGCAGTCTGGCTGGCAGTTCACTGAACAATAATAGCATAGCTATCACACACACAAAAACAAGATCTTTTTATTTTTTGTGGAATGATAATTATTAAGTTTAATTAACTTTTTATTTTTTTACACTGGAGAAGAGCACCCCTGGATTGACAGAGCACTCTTGGACTACATCGCACCCCTTTATGTACTGCAGCCCTAGCCCCTTGATTGACAGGACAAAACAGCAGCACCCCTTAATGTACTGCAGCCCCCCTTTATGTAATGCAGCCCCAGGACCTTTATGGACAACACAGCAGCAGCCCTTTATGTACTACAGCCCCTTGATTGACAGGACAACAGTGACACAGTAGCACCCCCCCTTTATGTACTGCAGCCCCAAGTCCGACAACACTGCACCCTTGAACAGACAGAGCAGCACAGAGCACATCTGTTCTCTGTACACTATCCATGGCCAGAGTGAAAATGGTGCAGATCACCAGGACCTTTATAGAATCCAAAACCTGCAAAAATCCGACAGCAGGATGATGACGTTTTGCCTCATTTTGGATTCCGAGTCAGACTCAGATTCCCTATGTTCAGGTGGGTTCGGTTCTCGGAGAACAGGACCAGCTCATCTCTAATAAAAATAGCACCTAACAAATATCATATTCTTAATACAACGAATGGAGGACCAGCAGAAGCCGCTAGGGTAAGTACCATCCAACTTACCCATATCTGCATCACCAGTGTCCACAATATCCTGATACTGCACTCATTGTTTTGAGGTACCCAAGGTGAAGTAGAGGAGAGAGAAGGTGCTTACTACACACGCAACAAATAAGGAGTAACAGGAACGATATACAGTATTAGGATCCTACCTCAAGTTTATTGTATTGAAAACACTGCCTACAGCTTTTGCAGAGCAGACATACTGATAATTCTTAACTGACTTTGGAACAGTCTTTTTGTCACCATTGACTTTGCATACAGACTATAATTTTTGATTGAAGATCCTGCCTACAGCTATTGCTGACCAGTTGGATCGAGATTTTGGGACTAACTCACAAGCTATAGTACAGCCATCACACAACATTCTACATACAATATTTATTATCAAGTACCTACATCACTACTATACACAATAAGGGACAAACATTATATCAGTCTACATCACAGAGCACTTACCCTTCCCCCACCATTGTTACTATTAATCATATTCTTAATGTTTGTAGAAAATTATAAACATATCTCAATAATGTTAATTTTCATAATACAAAATTGAGCATCTATACTTTGTGAAGCCTTTCATCTACTTACAGTATGTGCAATTCCACATGGTCTTATGGGGAAGTCCAGGAGTTTGCATGCAAAGATGATGATGTCTACAAGAACTAGCATTAGTGGTATCAAATTATTGGAATACACTTTATCCCTACATAACCAAAACCATTGCCTGTCTAATACCCCTTTTCCACCGAAATTCCCGGTCTGACTCGGAGTTGGAACAGAGTTCCAATCCGGATAAGACCCGGAATTTAGCCGGCGCCGACTCGTGACCCGGAGTGCGCTGTTCTCACAGCAGGGTTTCACCCGGGTACGCCCGCGTGAAACCCTGCTATTTACCTGGGTTGGATTGCCAGGTCTCTCGACCCGGCGATACGACCGTCTCCATTTTACACAAGGGAGCTGCCCGGGTTAAATCTGCAATAACCCGGGTTTTAGATCCAGTGTAAAAGGGGTATAACAAACAACATGAAAATAAACTTTAATCTGAATAGGCAAGCTGCTAGTCATGCAGTTAAAAAAATCGAATATTAATGGTATAAACAACATAACACCCTAATTGTAATCTACACAAATTAATACACACACACAATTATTGCTTGTTTTCAAGAGCTGGTATACTAAAATATAGCAGTTTTTATAGTAAGTTTCCCAGGAGTACATTGAGTATACTTCTGTTAGTATATGGCATCTTCCCGCTCATATTCATTGCAACCCAGAAAATGCTGGCATGCAGAAAAGGAACTAAGCAACTATAACACACAATAAATGTATGTCATGTTTATTATGTGTTACCTGTTTCTGTGTCAGGATAATAAGGTCACTATCATGAATTGTTAGTTCAAAGAAAGAATAACTCTCAATAATAAGAAAATGATTTAATGTAGCTGTAATTAATGAGATTAGCATATAATCAATATAGGCTGAATCAGCCTGGAATTCCCAGGTCCTTTCCCAATGCTTAGAGCATAATTCACACTGAGAGAGATGAGTTCACAATGTTTTAATTCAGTAGTTCTTAAACTCTGTCCTCAGGACCCCACACAGTTCACATTTTCCAGGTCACCCCACAGGAGCACAGATGTATTCATTACTCACTGACACATTTTAAAAGATGCACAGGTGGAGCTAATTAAAGTATTTCACTTGTGATTCTGTGAGGAAACAAAGAAAACATGCACTGTTTGGGCTCCTGAGGACAGAGTTTGAGAACCTGTGTCCTAATTCATCCAACAGTGAGGTTCTAAAAAATATTCCTGCTATGAACTTCCTTATTCCTTATTATTATTAGTATTGTTACTCCAGAAATTAGTTTCCCATAATAAAACTCTAGACCCAGGCTAATCATGATTTTCGCCTTTAGGAGCACAAAGAGCTTTTTGATATTCAAGTCTTTTGCAACTAGTAGTTGAGGTTTATTATAAAGAAGTGGATGACAGAGAAAAGATTAGAAACACTATAATAATAACGTATTTGTTGCTGATCCATGTGTATGTAGCAAAACATGCACATAGAACTGTGAACACTAAGCTATTGCAGCTACTCACGCTATCCAAAGATAGAAAAAATAGGGTCATGGTTATCGACTATTAAGATCACTTCCCTAGTTGGCCACTCTGTCCATATAAATGAAGACTGTGCCACTGTAACACAGTCTGTCTGTGATTCTGCCCTTTATTTCTCCCACCCCTACAATCCATCCATCTCACAATTCTGCCATTTCAACCTCTGCAATATATCTTCAATCAGTCCCTGCCTGGAAGCTATTAAAACTTTCATAATTTCTCAACTATATTACTATAATCTACTACTTTACGGTCCCCCAAACTCCTGCCTTGTCCATCTCCAGTCTATACTATACTTTACTGCCTGCCTCATTTTCCTCTCTCAATGTTCCCCTCTGACAGTCACTCCACTGGCTCTCTTATACCCCTCAGAACCAAATTCAAGCTTCTCTTACTTACAATGCTTTCAATCACACTTTTCCTCCCTATAGTGCCACCACTATTTCCTAACATACTCTCTCATGCTCTCTTTAGTGTACTAAAGACTGCAGCCCCACCTCCTCACTACCTCTTTTCACTCACACATTCAGGAATTTGCCCTGGCTGCTCCCATCCTCTGGAATACTCTGCCATAGTATGTCACACTTTTACCTAGTCTCCCAGCCTTCAAACATGACACTTAATTCTACAGTAGCTTACCAACTCTCTCTAATTCTGCAGTTAGTGTAAATTTTACATTGCAATTTAGACTTGAGCTAGGACATTGTTCCTTCCCAGCTCTAAATCTGTTTGCACAATCTACATATGCCTCTCACCAGATTGCCATGTAAAATGGCTTTGAAAGGACTAAATAAGAAAATGATAATGCACAAATGATACCAACAGCAGCTATACCAACCATAAAGTGCCACCCCATACATGGCAAGAACTATAGGATAAAGATGGCAAGAACTATATGATAAAGAGTATAATTATGTTCTGCGCTGTCTGTGCACACTGATATTGTTGATTCTTTTATAGTATAGTAGTCTCCATTTACATGTAAAAAGATAAATAAAACATATTATAGTATTTTGTAAAACCCATTAAGCCTGACAAATAAGGGGGAGGGGTGGTTTTAATGGGTAAAGAGACAAATAAGAAGGAAATAAAAATTAATTACATAAGTGATATTAATATTAAAACTTTGGGGGGACCCTACAAAAATATTTAAAAAAATTCACCATCTTGATCAATACAGTACAAAATGATGGAATCCTCACTAAAGAGGAAGGAAGCCTTATTAGAATAGAGGATTCATCTACCACAGTCATAATTGTGTTTCCAAAGATCCATACAAAAACATCTGGGAAGAACTAATAGCATTGCAAACAATTTACCTACTTATATGGAATCCCACCTCTAATCATTGGTTGATCAAACAAAGATGCAGTTCATTCATACACTCTAAACTGTAAAAATACAAGTAGACAATTACAGCAGCTTTATTTTTAAATAGATTTATCTTTATATAATACAGGACAAAGCAAAAAGTAAAAATAAATTTTGAGAAAAGTAATTTGTTTTTTTATTATAAAATAATAATTTTTAATTTGTTGGGGATTTTAATTTGCAACAGAGAGGAATTGCTATGGGTACCAAGTTTGCCCCAGCTATGCCAAATTATTTATGGCATAACTGGGAGCTTAATAACATCTGTCTTCTGGAAACCTTAGGGGCACACCTGTTGGTTTCATTTTGTTGACGTTTATTTTTAATTTTACAAAGGAACAAATTTTTGCAGTCAATTAAACATAATAAATCTTTAGGTCAACTCAAATGTATTAAAATAATATGTTATATCAAAACAAATATTATAAACCAATTGGATACATTTTTATTGAAAAGGTCTCAATGAACAAATAATACATTAAGCAAAGGAAAAATTGACAAATAAATATGGATAATTACCTTAATATCAGGAACAACAAATCAAGAAGAGAAGATGACTACCAATGGGCTTTTAAATCTCAGTATGATCAGTATTATACAAAAAATAGACAATATAATTTAGACACATTGGAATGTGTTAAAAAATAATCCAGTAGAAAACAATTACTTGAAAACACAAAATGTAATTATCGAGAGACATCAAATTTCTAAAATAATTTTAAACTGAAGACGAATAAGGAAACTAGATTTTTTTTGAGATGTGGATCATGCAAGATGAGTAAAAGTTTAAAATGCCTGGAAACATATTCAATATTCTTAAATTGTAAAAACAATCATGAATGTTCTAAAAAGGGTATAAAAAGATTTTTGTCCATAAATTATGTACCATCACAGTGGGTAATTAGAGATGTAAAAACACAATTTGGGAAGAAGTGTTTTGTGACTCTCATACACAATTTCAAAATTACACTGTATTTATGCACTAAGGGGACTTATATTGCTATTAGAGAAGAAATACTACACTATATAAAATGTAGGTCCGATACCTTTTAAAAAACATAAATTAATGAATACAATACAATGCATGGAGATCAATTGTTATAGAAACTGAACACAACTATAGATAACAAGTTAACAAGTCAATGGACAATTGTATAATGAACACCAGTATTTATTCAGCTTAATTTAACAAGGTGTATTGGGAGGATATTTATGAATATTGAAATTTATTTGCATTGTAAATATAATTATTATACAAATTACTCTTTCACCAATCATTTTAACCATGGATTATTACAACTGGATAACTCATCACAACAACCTCTATTAACTTCCTCATCTACATCATGCAGCGCTCTTAATTAAATTAAAATTGATGCATTTTAATGACATTTTACATTTGCTATGTGTGCATCAGATGTCATACTTTTTACATAAAATACTTCTTTGAAATGATTGCAGAAATATCATACAATTACACATTGGAGATCAATCACATCGTTACTGCTCTTTTATAATGACAGAAAACTAATATGCCCTGTTTTGTGCATATACGTAATGCAACAATAAAGAGATTCTTGCCAACTTACCAAGACACAGACAAAGATGCCAAATTTGCATGTACCAAGTAACGGGTCTTTATGCCTGTGTTTTGGGTAGCTCACATTTTAAGATATGTTCAACTTTAAAAAAAAGAGCAGAGATGCATCCGGGACAATGATGTAACATCATAATCAACTTGGAAACTCATTTGTATAGGTGCAGGGTTTTAGTCTTACAGTATATACAGTGTTACATATTTTAGGAATAGTTTAGTTCAAATAAGAGGATCGGTATGTATTACCCGAAAGCGCATGCCCGGCAGGGGTGAAGATCCTGACTGCTGCTAAAGGTAAGTAACCCTAATCTCCATCCCCCCTAACCCTAACCCTCTCTTAGGGGTGCCTAACCCTAACCCCCCCCTTTCCCTAGCACTAAACCTATCCCTCCCAGGGGGGTGCCAAACCCTGAGTCCCCCAGGAGGCCCTAAACCTAATCCTCCCCCCAGCGGCTGTCCGCGCCCGGCGCCCGACTTACCTTTGATTGGGATGTCCGGCGTTGGGCTCCCGGCATAGGTAAAATGACAGGCATCGGGATTTCGACATCTGTCATTTGTACCCTGCCTTGATTAGACAGTCGGGAAGCCGGTGGTCGGGATTGCGTCCATCGGCTTCCCGACTGCTTCCCCAAATAAGACACAGCTGAAAAGGAGGTGTTTAACTTGCCTCTGTACTCTTCTACTGCAATGCACTTGTATGTTAAGCTGTCACTCCAAGTTCAAGGAGCCAAAAGTGTAAGATACATGCAACGCTAAATGCCGACACAGTTGTTTTCATGGACATCTTTGAATCTTTGTACTGTATAATGCACTAATGTATTGTACATAATGTATGTACAATACATTACTAAGAGAATATGATAAATTAAATAAAAGAGCAGTGTGTGTACATACAGACTGTAATGTTGTAAGAGCAACTTTGCACAAGAAGAGGAAGAATAGTTTGACACAACTTTAAATGATCTTCAATATATATATATAGAATTCAACATGGGCTACGCTTGAAAGACTGAGTGAACAAGAAAACCCCACCAATGATGTAAAGCAAAATCCAGAATTTGTTTGAAATGTTACTAAAGGAAATGGATAAAGATGCAGGACATACAGTGCATCCAGAAAGTATTCACAATGCTTCACTTTTTCCACATTTTATTATGTTACAGCCTTATTCCAAAATGGAATAAATTCCTATTTGTCCTCAAAATTCTACACACAATTACCCCATAATGACAATGTGTAAAACGTTTTTTTGAGATTTTTTTTTTCCTTACTAGCACCTCTAAATTTCCCGCTTTCACCACTGTTTGTGACAATCACATTTATGTAATCTCACATTTATGTGTAGGTCTGTGTAATTTAATTTTCTAACTTTTGACAGTGTTGCAATTTTGAACACATCCTCCTCTCGAACAAACAAAGCAATAAATTACCCTTTGCTTTAAAATTTTAATAACTTGCATTTGCAGCCCACACACCACTTATCAAAATCATGCACATGTGATGCCTATGCCAGGCCCCTGTTCCTATTGACTAAATAGAAAGCTCTCGTCAATCTTGGCTGCGAAAATGTCTGTCCACGCTGATCCTGTCACTCAGCACTCACACCAGATAGCAGGATCAAACCATGTGAGCAATTGTGTATGTAAACTATCTAGACAATCCAATGTTTAGTATTATTTTAACCGTTTAAATGACGATTTAATTCCCAGAAAACCGCACAGAAATGGTAGTTTTTTTTAATTATTTAATAAAGTTTAAAAATTATTTTTAATAATATATTTAAATATTTTATTTAAAAAATATATATCTAAGGAGAGTTTTGCAACTTCCCCATCCCTCTGTGTCCATAGGCCTCCATTATAAAAAAAACTGCCCATCCCCCCATAGGCAGTAGATCCCCCAGTGGTCATAAATCCTTATAATAATATCCCCCCGACACACGCACCACACACTCCATTAATAGTTAAAACATCCATTTTTTAAACCAACCCCCCCTGTAAAAGTACTCTTTTTCTTTGCCCCCCTCCTCCTCCTCCTCCTCCTCCCCTGTGACCAATATAATTTGTTTTTTATTATTTTACCCCCCTCCAGAGTCAGATTACTTTTTATTAGTCCCCCCCCCACCTTATCCCCACTGATGTTAGATCCCCCCCCTCTGCACTTGCATTGATCAGACAAAAAGTGCTTGGGCTAAGTTCCCCATCTCGCACTGCAATTCCCGGAATATGCGCCCTGGAGTGCCATTTGCAAAGCATTCTGGGGTGGGTCACAGACCACCGCATCACTTTTGGGGGGTCTGGGGAGTCGGAGGAGATCTGTTCTGCAGAACGGATCTTTGATGCAAAATTCATGTGAAGCAACTTGGCAGCGCGGTGGCATGCGATACGACTTTGCCAGCTGAAGCACTGCTGGCTGCGGTCGCATCACATGTGATGCCGTCAGTCAGGGGCACTGAGAGGGGGGGGAGCAGGTACAAATTACCTAGGCCCGGGCTTGCTGCAGGGGCCCAGAAGGGGCCCGGGTCTGGCACCGGTCCCCCTCCCTCTTAAGTCACAGCAGCCCAGCACACACTGCTGTGTGCTGGGCTGCACTGGGAGACTGCTCGTGGCTGCTAAAACAGCAGCCAGACCAGTTTGCTAAGCCTATGGGGGGAGCGATCACGCTGATTGCGCCCCCATTGGCTGTGCGCTGGGCTGAGGGACATGCAGCGCCCCCTCCCCAGCGTGGAGCACCGCTTTGCGGCGCGGAAATAAGTTATTCTTTTTCTAAGGCGGCGTGGCCATGCCTCCCATGATTAGGCCACAATCCCTGACACCTGGGCCCGGAGCGGCTCTTGTCGGCCCTGCCGCCGGTTAAGTGGATAAACCATTCCACACACACTCATTTATCTAAAATGGCAAGTATCTCTTAAGAGAAAATCTATCTTATATTATGAGAATATGTTAAAAGTAGAGTATGTCTTGATCTTAAATCCAACTTTTAAAAACTTAGAGAATGTCTGCTTTTTGAAATCTATAATTATACATTGTACAATATGATTTTTAATGAACAAGAGTAATATATTATGGGATTACTGAGAGGCTGTTTTCTTAGTAGAAACAAGTAATAAATGCAAATCTATTTTCTTGGATCTAGTAAACTGCAGGGGGAAACAATAGAAGAGGATATTTTAGGTAGCGAGTAACATTATATATTAATGTATTAACAAACGCTTAGGCCTCTAGAGTGCCATTCTGTTTCAGTGCCATACTGCTTTCTGTTTCAAGCTAGAGGCTTTCGGATTTAGCATCATGATGAACAGCTTAACTCTATGTCAGAATGAGCTAGAACAGGTTTTTTCAACACTATATTCCCATAATAGTGTACTCACTGGATCGGTGTCCAGAAGGAATTCATTATACTGTTTTAGGTTTAATTATTTTCTTGCTAAATTGAATCCAGATATAATGATATAATATGTAATTTGCATATTTATCTAGTTTAAAACTCACAGTTTGCTAAAAATGAAAATAAAAAGGGACCTATTTATCAAATCCGACCAAAAAGAGAGACAGATTTTCGATCGCTGTGTTAGCTTAGCTCCCCAATGATGCTGGCAAGCAGCAGTGAGCATATACTGACCACATCAGCAGATTCACAAATACGTCCTGCACTGGAAGCCAGGACGTAGGCTTTCAGTGCAGATTCAAATAATAAAATAAAAAAAGCTTTTTGGTGATTAATAAATAGACCCCATACATCTATTGTGTTACATGTAGTAAATGTTTCAGTTCCTTTCATCATGAGCATCAGAAAAACACAAGCCGACTACAGACTTCTTACAGGAGAACTCTGAAGTAAATTAAGGTAACACGTTACTACAGTAACTGCCTGTTAAGGGCATTGTTAATTGTACTGTTTGTTGGTATTATAAATTCTGCTTTGCGAACATTAAGGAACAATGCTAAGTCAAGGATATATTTGCAGTGTAGCAGCCTCTGCCGCAGGATGATATAAGTGACGACTAATAGGTTATTTATGTAATCACACCTCTTTCAGAACTGACTTCACATATTCTGCTTATTTGTGCAGAGGAAACTAAAACTCCCTAAAGCTTTACAAAGTGACTTAGAGAAATGCAAAAAAGGAACTAGACACATAAAGGGTTATGTAATAGGTTCTGAGACTACTGAGCCAAGTTAATATATATATATATATATATATATATATATTAGTGGTGTGCACCGGCCACTTTTCGTGTTTTGTGTTTTGGTTTTGGATCTGGCGCTGCTCCTTTGTTGATGCACGTGCGGCCACAGTGCACACAATTCACAAACACAGAAAATATTTTTTATTTTGTTTGGAGTGCACTTTGGGGGTTACAGCACCCTTTAACGGTCAAGCCAGACGGCCCTTTACTTATGACACAGGCGCACGCTTGGTACTACTTTGTTGATGCACGTGCGGCTACAGTGCATACAATTCACAAACACAGAAAATATTTTTTTATTTTGTTTGGAGTGTACTTTGGGGGTTACAGCACCCTTTAACGGTCAAGCCAGCCGGCGCTTTACTAATGGGACACAGGCGCACGCTTGGCGCTGCTCCTTTGTTGATGCACGTGTAGCCACAGTGCACACAATTCACAAACATAGAAAATATTTTTTATTTTGTTTGGAGTGCACTTTGGGGGTTACAGCACCCTTTAACGGTCAAGCCAGCCGGCCCTTTACTTATGACACAGGCGCACGCTTGGCACTACTTTGTTGATGCACAGGCTGCTACTGTGCACACAATTCACAAACACAGAAAAAATAATTTTTTTTTGCACTTGGGGGGAGCACCCCTGACGGACAGAGCACCCCCTGGACAACACTACAGCACCCCTTTAGGACTGGGACACTGCACAGGACTTTGGAGTGGACACAGCCCCTATGGACAACTGACTGCACAACACAGTCCAGCCAGCCCCTATGGACTTTGGAGGAGTGGACACAGCCCCTATGGACAACAGCAGCACAGCACAGCACAACACTACACTGCACTACACTACACTACCCTACACAGCCCAGCCAGCCCTAACTCCCACCCTCCCTCTTCACTGCCCACAGCCGAGTGAGAAAATGGCGCCGACGCGGGTACCTTATATAGAATCCAAAACCCGCGAGACCCGGAAGGCGGGATGATGACGTTTTGCCTCGATTTCAGATCCGAGTCAGGCGGGAAAAGTCGAGCCTGACTCGGATCGGCCTCGGATCGGGGGGGCTCGGGGTGGTTCGGATTTCAGAAATCCGAACCCGCTCACCCCTAATTAATATATATATATATATATATATAAAGTTGCACAGGAGATCCGGCACTCACAAACAAAGAAAAATACAAAGTACTTGCTCCGGTGCCCTCCTTGCAGGGAACAGCGTCCCCGACATATACAGTAAACAGAGGTGGCACTCATAGAACTTCGTAAGATGTAAACGTGGCAAAGTAGTTTAATGCATAAGCATCAACGTTTCAGGACTACACGTCCCTTCCTCAGGATGCCCAATGCACAATGACAAATATAACAGACAAACAACAAAATTAACATAGCTTACCAGTCCGGACGCATGTCACTCCTCCCTCTCGGCGCGCCCGGGACAAGACCGGAACCAGGGCAATGAGAATAGCCGGAAGTTCAGTTCGTGTCAAACGCCGGAAAATCCCTGCGTGTCACCTCCACGTGGTCTCCGCAGGCTCAACGATTGGCGGAAGAAGCACTTAGCCCGACGGTTGCTATGACAACCTGCTAAACAAACAAATACACATAAAAATATGTGATTATACAGATAATAACATATACATAACTAATACTGATCTCAATAAGCATCTAGTGACCAATAAGACCAATGTCCTCCTCATGATGACCCACATATACAATTATGTAGACTAAAAAAAATGTTTGTGTATGAAATACATTGTTACATGTATAGAATACATATAACTAATGAATGGGCTGTATGATGCCACAAGCGAATTGTGACTGAGAGTGAACAAAAAAACCCCATAACACAGTGTATAAAAAGTGATAAAAAACGTGAACGACATCATAGTGACTGCAAAATATAAATTTTTTAAAAGATATTGTAGATGTGTAAAGTGAGAATAAATCTGATGTAAAGTGAATGCTGACTGACATCGAGTAGGTATGTATATGCCAAAATGAAAACAAATGATTTTTTTTTTTAAATATGAAAACAATTTTTGTGAAACAAATATAGATGTTAAAAAAACAGCTAATGTTGACCAATATTGACGACCCATGTAAAAGACATGTCAATCAGTAAGCAAAATAAATAAGGAACAACCATGTCACATGATGTTGTATAAATACTGTATAAATGAGAACACTAGACAGACCTATTCTTAAAGCAGCAAGCAACATGCCATCTAGAGAAAACAATTTAACCCCAAAGACTCATTAAGCAGTCGTGGTGCCAAGGTGTCCAACCTATGAATCCAAGATGATTCCAGTTGTAAGAGCTTTCTTGCTCGATTACCACCCCTTAGAGACAATGGTAAATGATGGATAGCTTTATAGCGAACAGTGGCAATGCTATGTTTCATTAAGGCAAAATGCCTAGCCACAGGTTGTTCGATATGGCCTGACGGTGCTGGGCCATCCGTTCCTTGAATTGGCGCTCTGTCTTGCCCACATAGTGTAAACCACATGGGTAAGACAGAACATACACCACAAAACGCGAGCTGCAAGACAGTGACCAATTAATGCTAAATTTTCTCCCTGAGTAGGGATGTGATACAAAGGTGCCCACCTGCATATAACTGCACGTGGTACACCCAAGACACTTGAAGCAGCCTTTTTTGCGACTAAGGAAATTAGTTGCTGCTGAATTAAACGCTGTAATATCAGATTTCATAACAATATCTTTTATGTTGCGACTACGTGTGTAACTAGGCATTACCCTAGTTCTATGCAACAAAGAAATGTCTGGGTCAGTCGCAACCATAGGCCACAACTGTTTAACTTTGGCAGCCGTAAATTTACTTTTAGCATTACACTCATTAATCCAAGGTACCTCTGGGTGAGGGGAATTGGTATGAAATACCATCGGCCGCACGGTTCGATTCCCGTCAGCGGCAGCCCGACAGAAGCAGAGTGCGATAAAGCAGAAGCCGGACAGCGCTGGAAATCCCGATCGTGGATAGGTAAGTATCCACTAACCTAACCTAACCCCCCTAACCCTAACCCTCCTTAGGGGTGCCTAACCCTAACTTCCCCCCCAAGTGCCTAACCCTAATCCCCCCTCTAAGTGCCTAACCCTAACCACCCCCTTCCCCGCTGCCTAAACCTAAGTCCCCCGGGGGGGTGCCTAACCCTAAGTCCCTCCCCGGGGGTGCCTAACCCTAACCCTCCCTCCCCCTAGCCTAACCCTAACCCTCCCGGGGGGGTGCCTAACCCTAAGTCCCCCCCGGGAGACCTAAACCTAACCCTCCCCCCCCGCGGCTGTCCGCTCGCGGCGTCCGGCATCACTACGATCGTGATGCCGGGCGCCGGTCTCCCGGCGTCGGGGAAATGTGGGCGTCTACATCTAGATACCTGGCATTTCACCCTTGCCGGGATAAGACAGTTGGGAAGCCGGCTGCCGGTATTTAGGCAGTCGGCTTCCTGATTGCCTCCCGGGTGAGGCCCTTCCTAGTTTTAAGATGTAATAATTCAGTCCTATTTTGCAAAAGAGCCTTAGATTTTGCCCTTATCAGCAACGGTAACCTCGGTCTAAAAACTTGTTTGTCATGATATCTAATTGTTTACTGGTCTCATTGCTATCACTAGTGATCCTGCAAACTCTGAGAAATTGCGAATATGGTAGACCATGCACAGTGTTACATGGATGAAAGCTATCGTATCTTAAGAGATTGTTCCTACCTGTCGGTTTGACATATAAAGAAGTTGTAATCTTTCCATGGTCAATCTTGATGGTAATGTCAAGGAAATTGATCTCTTTGTCACTATGATGGACAGTTAATTTGATGGGGCTCGTTGAAGCATTCTGGCTATCGATGATGTAATTAAGGGTAGCACAATATTTGGTGGAAGTGACTCAATCAGGGCAAAACGTCTTCACAATGCAGTAGAATCTTTTAAATATGAAAACATGTCCTGAATGCATAGCAATCATATGACCTGCGCTCCTAAATAGCCAAATATCAATCTGGGACCTGGAAATCAGGATTGTATCTGGAGCTGTAGTCTCACAAGTCCAGCCACAATGTACCCAGAAAAAAAGAAGGTATTGTGTACATATAGTGAAGTACAGTTTAATAACATATAAATATATACACATAAAAACATGTGAAAGCAATATAAAACATGGGAATCCCCAAGGAGGCAATAATGATGACGTTTACCGGACTAGTGCAAGAACAGGTCCCAGATCGATTACTGATATTTGGCTATTTAGGAGCGCAGGTCATATGATTGCTAGATAATTTTTTTCCTATGTAATTTCATTTTGGTGGAGGTGTGAGGTCACCGACTTGCTACTTTTCTTTGCGCACCCACTTGCTCTTCTATCTGTTATATGTCCTGAATGCATGGTTGAAGATATGAATCAACATACATAGCTATAGGCTCACACAGAGACCCCTGGCAGAGATGATTGTCTACCAGGGGGCCTCTGTGGATTCTTATGAATCTTAGGAATGACATAGAAAAGCGGCACAACAGGAAACTCAGTAATTAATTTTTTGCATAACGAATTAGCAATTACATTTCGGCTTGATGCAATAAAGCATCTATTTGTCTTTTAAAGTCCACAGTAGGATCACAAGGCAAAGGGCAATAGGTGTTACTATCACTTAACAGTCTAAGACATTCCTCTCTGTAGAAAGTAGTGTCCATCACCACAATAGAGCCCCCCTTATCGGCTCCCCTTATGATGATGTCCTGTCGTTTTCCTAATGCCTTGAGAGCAAGATGCTCCTCTCTGGACAAATTCGCTTGAAGAAAAGGGGAAGAAGTGATCGCTTCTTTAGGTAGTGAATCCAACATTCTATGAAAGGCTTTTATAGAGGCATTCGAGGACATAGGTTCAAATGTGGATCTGGACCCGATCTTATGGATGGAGGCTGGAACTATGTGTTCAGATTTATCAGGGGGATTTTTGCTGAAAAATTCTTTCAATTTAAGAGTTCTCTGGAACTTATAATTGTCGATTTTCCACTTGAAATCATCAAGGCCCTTTGTGGGAATGAACGACAAGCCCTTGCTGAGAACACTAATATCAGCCGGTGACAAAACAGTGGAAGACAAATTAAAGATTAAATCTTCCACCCTCGCGGTGGTCTTCCTGCATTGCCACCTCCATGCTTGGCCACCCCTTCTTGGCCACCCCTTCTTCTTGTTCACACACACATAGAAGGCATACATAAACATAGCATACTTACACACACATAGCAGCTTGTCCTAATGTGTGGGCTCTGCTGCTAGCTGCAGATGGGGACCTCCTGGATGCCGAGCTACTGCTGCTGGGTGGCCATGAACATCCAGCTCCACCTCATTTCAGCTCAATCTTATTCTCTGGGAAAAGTAGTGATCTCTGTGACAGCTATACAGGCAGTGGCCAGGCAGCTCCAATAGTGGTCCAGGTGGCCCACGGCTGATGCAGAGATGGAGACAAGGCCATCTCCATTTCTGAAAAAAATTGGTTCATCAGGGGAGGTTTCTGGGTGCTCAGAAACCCCCGAGTGGCACTATTGAAGTTCGTCGCTAACTTAAAGCAGTAATCAGTTATAAGGGAAAACCACTAAACTTAAGTGCAAACTTACAAAAAATCATGCTGGTTCCTTAATCTAAAACCTATTACATAACCCCATGGTCTCAATTACATTTGTCAAGTTTAGTTACATAAAATAGATGCATATTCTTGCTGTACACTTTTTCGTGGCAGAATTTTACAGAGCACAAAATGTGTACAACCCTGAATGAGGTTACTAGTTGTTTGGTATCTAGGCATATTTACAGCTATTGAAGACTTGTATAACCCCTGCCTGTTTGTGTAAGCCTCTTCCTCAGGGCCCAGCAGTGTTGGAATATAGTGGAAGTAGATGGGTCCACTGTTTCAGTTACAAGTACTGCCATGATTCTTGTTAAATAGGTTTCCCTAGGCAAAGGCAGTCTTAGCTCTGTCAGGGTTCTCGCCAGTGGTATCCAGTGGCGGCTCCAAAGGTGGGGCTGCAGCGCAGTTCAAAATTGAAATAGGGGAGCCACAACAACTTCCAGTTAGTTCCAGCCAGAGATGTTTGGCAGCTATTGAAAGGGCAGTTGGTGTGGTTCCCCTATTTGAATTTTGGATTGCACTGCAACCCCACCTCTGGAGCCACCTCTGGTGGTAACCATTTGAAGTGAGAAAAAGAATTAATGATTTATTAAAGGAAAAGTGAGATTACTCTCTATACTTAGGCTCAATTATGTGGCATTGATTATGACTGTATACAATATATACAATATATAGTACAAAGTTCATCAAGACAAGAATCAACCATGTATGCACAATATACGTATTATTGAGTTTCCAAAGTTTCTAAGACATAATGGGCTGATGCAGAGTTAGTTACAAAATGGTCAGTACTATGCCTTGTTGGCATAGTGTCTTGTGAGAATTTGCATTATACATGCCCAGAGAAGTGGGTACACGCATATTTTTATCAGAGAACAGGACACACCCAAACATAAGGGATCCAAGTATGATCTGAGTCAGGCTCGGGTTTTATCACCTAACCCGGAATCCAAAATGAGGCAAAACATCATCCTCCCGCTGTCGGATTCGCGCGGGTTTTGGATTGTATATAAGTCATTCCCCGCGGTGATTGGCGCCATTTCGTTTCTGAATCCCGGGTTGTCAGGCTGTGCTGTGCTGTGCTCCGCGTCCACTCCAGGGGGTGGGCTGTGTGTCAAGAGGGCTGTTTTCCAATACAGGGGTGTGCACTGCTGCTGTCACTGTGCTCTGTGTGCTGTGCTCCATCCACTCTGGGGGGGGGGACTCTGTGTCCAGGCTAGGGGCTGTTGTTCAATTCAGGGGTGTGCTATCAATGTGCTCTGTCAAGGGGGCTGTTCACCAAAACAGGGGTGTGCTGCGCTCTGTCCAGGGAAGGGGCTGTGTTGCCCATCATTATGACACTGTAGGTCATTCATACCGCAGTGGAATATTCATAAAAGTATTGTGACACTGTTGGTCATTCATGCTGCAATGTAATATTCCCAAAAGTATTGTGAAGCTGTAGGTCATTCATACCATAGTGTAATATTCATAAAAGCATTGTGACATTGTAGGTCATTCATACCGCAATGTAATATTCATAAAAGTATTTTGACATTGTAGGTCATTCATACCGCAGTGTAATATTCATAAAAGTATTTTGACACTGTTGGTCATTCATACCGCAGTGTAATATTCATAAAAGTATTGTGACGTTGTCGGTCATTCATACCGCAGAGTAATATTCGTAAAAGTATTGTGATGCTGTAGGTCATTCATACCGCAGTGTAAAATTCATACAAGTATTGTGATGCTGTAGGTTCATCATACCGCAGTGTAAAATTAATTGTGATGCTGTAGGTTCATCATACTGCAGTGTAAAATTTATACAAGTTTTGTGAGTGATGCTGTAGGTTCAACATACCACAGTGTAAAATTCATACAAGTATTGTGAGTGATGCTGTAGGTCATACCACAGTGTAATGTATTCATACAAGTATTGTGACGCTGTAGGTCATACTGCAGTGTAATATTCATGCAAGTACTGTGATGCTGCAGGCCATACTCAAGTGTATCCAAACAAATACTGTGAGACTGTAGGCCATACCCCAGTGTATCCATATAAGCATTGTGAAAAAAGAAAAGCCCATTGTCATGACTGGGCATAAGACATAAAAATCCACCTCTTTTGTGTGGAATTATTTCTACCCAAATCCAGACAACAGTTGTCAAGCCATCTGTACCCTCTGTAAAGCCAGAGTAAATAGAGGTAGGGACCTTAACCATCTAGGAAACTCCTCCCTGTTACATCATTTTCAGCAAGTTCATGGAACGGTTTAGGGAAAATCAGAAACTGGTGCTAAAAAATAACAACAACAGACAGTCCAGCATCAGTTAGCTCCCTTCCCTCAGCTAGATCCCAGCACCTGCATTCTCCAATGACAACACCTTCATCATCAATATCCTCACTAATGATGGCAGGTAATTCTGGATCCAGGATAAGGCTAGATGACTTCTCCCTTATCCAGGATTCATCAGGAGAATCCATGAGCTGCTTCTGGGGGGTGCATCTGCTAGGCCTGCTGCTGCTGGGGGGTGCATCTTCATCCCAGAAAGGGACCATGAAAACTAATACTAGTAGTAGTTTAAAAAAACAATTGACTGTTAAACAATCCTTTGATAGAAGAAGCAACTATGACAGCTGTCACCTATTTGCACATCGGATCACTGATGCCATGACGGCTGTGATAGTATTACATGGTGAAATAATAGAAATTGAGGATGACAGTCCACAGGAAATGCAAAAGGAGGATGAGGGGGATATTTATGTCCTATCTGATGCTAATGAGGATGTTGATGATGAGGATGGTGTTTGTGTAAATCAGCTACCAGTGGAAGCAGTTCTTGCTCGCTATAAAAAGAAAGATATTGTCATGCCTGGGCATAAGACCCGAAAAGCCTCATCTTGGGTGTGGAGTTATTTTAACCCAAATCCTGACAACAGTTGTGAAAGCATCTGTACCATTTGTGAAGCCAAAGTTAGTAGAGGTAGGGACGTTAACTGTTACGGGCTATTTTTTGGATTTTTCCCTTTTCCTTTTGTTTGTTTGTACATGCATTTGCCTGTTTTAATCTCATATGTCTGAAGCAAATATTCTATTTTTATCATTTAATAACAGATCATAATTAATATGTGAACTTGCAAAGTGTTACCCATAATTATATACCTTTGAATCATTAGGATACTTCCATTCCAATAAACCATTGCACAGCAGATGTACTAAAGTAAAGGTGTATTTATATAATCAAACAAATGATGCATTGATGTTCAAAGTATATCATAAAACAGTATTTAAACTTCACAATATTAGATATACAGAGATAAGAGAGAGAAGGACAGCGTAAGGCAGGTGCAATCTTACTGAGCCAGTTTACTGAGCCCGTGGTTGTGGTAGCAATATATCTTTAAGAATTATGATGTTGGTGTCAGTCATTAGTGTTAGCCTATAGGGTTCCTTGGGGGTTTGGGCTTACTGGTATATTAGGTCTATTATCCAAAGACTCCACCTCTTTGTTTCTGGAAATCCCACCCTCCCTCCCTGATTGTGGTGTGTTGTTTGCTAGGTGTGTTGTGGCGGAAAAAATGGTAGTCTGCTTCTAGTTATACAAATTAGATGGGTGCACTCTCCTTGTTCAATGGTAGGCCAGAAACGTCCCCACCGGGAAATGACACAGCCCGTCCGGGCGTGCTTTTTGTTGGAGAGTTGAACACCAAATGTGATGTGTTTGGTCTGCGTGTGTTTTGTGGGAGTGTCCGTTCTTTGTTGTCTGCCACCATACTAACTTTAAGCTCACAATCAATTTCAATTGGCAACTTCTAATTATCTAATTAGATAGCCCAAATTCAATATTGTATTAATTATTAATAATCTAATGTCAAATAAATTTGACCTTTAATTTTAAATCCAACTCCTGTTGTCCGTGTGTTTATTTTTAGATACGTTTTTAGATATGTTAAGTCTGAAAGGTATAGTGTACATATCAACCATAGGGAGTTTAAGAGAGAGAGACAGAGAGACAAAGAGAAAACCAAGATGATTGTTAGAAAGCATGGTGGGAGATGGGTATGTATGTTCTGTGTGGGGGATGGGAGACCGCATGTTCCTTTGTCTAAAGCTCATGGTACCAAGATAAACTCCATTTTGAAACTCCCATTGAAAACTCCCATGATGCTATAACTCTGTAATACCAACGTAATGCATCCAGTAATTCACATATCTATCCATACACCTCCTTCCTTACCACAACTTCATCAGACATTCCTACTACTATTATAAATATGCAAACTGGATATTGTATGCCGATTGCTAACATAACATGATAATAAGGGAAAATAAACTTCAATGCTCTTTCGCAAATACGATATCTATTAGTGAGATGTGGAGCTCACCTCCCCTTGAAGCTATTTTTGGTAAAAGAGACACCATTCTCACACACCACAACTGTGTGATATTTGCAGGCAAACATTGCATTATATAGTATTCCAATATCTAATACATCCAGCTTCACTAGGCTGGGCTATTGTTTAACATATGGTTCAATGGGGAAGAGGGGAAGCACATGGACTCCCTTTGTTTAAACCACATGGTGGCAGCTATATTAACAAACTACCAACACCATTCCAAATTCATCTCTCATGATAACAAACCTATTTGAACTATACAATCGCATCCATCCCTAGTATCACATTATACACACAACCCTTATCACCAGCTGACATCAAACAGTTACATCTTAATTTTAACTATACCATATTACAGCTAAACCACAAGAATACAACACATACCAAACCTTTCTTTCACTAGGCCATGTTATTGTTCCAAGCACATGGAACCTATTGTTTAAACCACATGTGGGCAGCCATATTGACAATATACAGACTATAAATTCCTTTCCTGCATGTTGCCCACAAAACATCATATTTAACCATCAACAATATATGGGGTGTGCACCGGCCACTTTTCGTGTTTTGTGTTTTGGTTTTGGATCTGGATCTTTCTTCGCGTTTTGGACCTGGATTGGTTTTTGCCAAATCCAGCATTCCGTGTTTTGGGTTCTGGGTTTTGTGTTTTGGATCTTTATTTTTTTTTTTTAAAAAGCATAAAAACAGCTAAAATCACAGAATGTGTTGGTTTTTCTGCTCCTATGCTATTATTAACCTCAATAACCTTAATTTCCACTCATTTCCAGTCTATTCTGAACACCTCACACCTCACAATAGTGTTTTTATGTCCAAAAGGTTGCACCGAGGTAGCTGGATGACTATGCTAAGTGACACGAGGGGGCGGCACAAACACGTGGCCCATCTAGGAGTGACACTACAGTGGCAGACAGGATGGCAGTTTGAAAAACTAGGCCCCAAACAGTACATAATGCAAATTGCCTCTTTTTCCTGCCAGTACAGGTACGGACTGTCTGACATGCCTACTTGGATGCTGTCACCGATGTAATCCTTTTACAGACAGATGCACGCTTGTCGCTGCTGCTTTGAGGATGCAGGTGCGGCTACAGCCCACACAATTCACAAAGACAGAAAAAAAAAGAATATTTTATATTTTGTGGAGCGCACTTTGAGGGTTACACCACCCTTTTAACAGACAGACGCACACTTGTCGCTGCTGCTTTGAGGATGCAGGTGCGGCTACAGACCACACATTTCACAAAGACAGAAAAAAAAGGAGAATTTTTAATTTTTTGAGTGTACTTTTGGGGTTACAGAACCCTTTAATGGACAAGCCAGCCGGCCCTTTACTTATGACACAGGCGCATGCTTGGCGCTGCTCCTTTTTTGATGCACGTGCAGCAACAGTGCACACAATTCACAAACACAGAAAATAATTCCTCCACCATTCTGTCAGTGGTGACAGTATCATATGCAGTGACAGTAGACATATCAGAAATTGTTGGCACGTCCTTCAGTCGAGACCAGATGTCCAAACCGGCCCTTGACTTATGACACAGGTGCTCGCTTGGCCCTGATGCGGTGTTGATGCATGTGCGGCTACTGCGCATACATTTCGTACACAAACACAGAAAAAAAAGAATTGTTTATTTTTTGTGGAGTGCACTTTGGGGGTTACACCACCCTTTAACAGACTTATGGGACACAAGCGCATGCTTGGCGCTGGTCCTTTGTTGATGCACGTGCAGCCACAGTGCACACAATTCACAAACACAGAAAATATTTTTTTATTTTGTTTGGAGTGCACTTTGGGGGTTACAGCACCCTTTAACGGTCAAGCCAGCCAGCCCTTTACTTATGACACAGGTGCATGCTTGGCGCTACTTTGTTGATGCACGTGCAGCCGCAGTGCACACAATTCACAAACACAAAAATATATATTTTTATTTTTTTTGGAGTGCACTTTGGCAGTTACAGCACCCTTTAATGGACAAGCCAGTCCTTTACTTATGGGACACAGGCGCACTCTTGGCGCTACTTTGTTGATAACCGTGCGGCCACAGTGCACACAATTCACAAACACAGAAAATAATTTTTTATTTTGTTTGGAGTGCACTTTAGGGGTTACAGCACCCTTTAACAGTCAAGCCAGCTGGCCCTTTACTTATGACACAGGTGCATGCTTGGCGCTACTTTGTTGATGCACGTGCGGCTACTGTGCACACAATTCACAAACACAGAAAAAAATAATATTATTTGGAGCGCACTTTGGGGGTTACAGCACCCTTTAACGGACGAGCCAGCCGGCCCTTTACTTATGACACAGGCGCATGCTTGGCGCTACTTAAAAATATTATTTTTTTTGCACTTGGGGGGAGCACCCCTGATGGACAAAGCACCCCCTGGACAACACTACAGCACCCCTTAAGGACTGGGACACTGCACAGGACTTTGGAGTGGACACAGCCCCTATGGACAACTGACTGCACAACACAGCCCAGCCAGCCCCTATGGACTTTGGAGGAGTGGACACAGCCCCTATGGACAACAGCAGCACAGCACAACACAGCCAGCCCCTATGGACTTTGGAGGAGTGGACACAGCCCCTATGGACAACAGCAGCACAGCACAACACAGGCAGCCCCTATGGAATTTGGAGGAGTGGACACAGCCCCTATGGACAACAGCAGCACAGCACAACACAGCCAGCCCCTATGGACTTTGGAGGAGTGGACACAGCCCCTATGGACAACAGCAGCACAGCACAACACAGCCAGCCCCTATGGACTTTGGAGGAGTGGACACAGCCCCTATGGACAACAGCAGCACAGCACAGCACAACACTACACTGCACTACACTACACTACACTAAACAGCCCAGCCAGCCCTAACTCCCACCCTCCCTCTTCACTGTCCACAGCCGAGTGAGAAAATGGCGCTGATGCAGGTACCTTATATAGAATCCAAAACCCGTGAGACCCGGAAGGCGGGATGATGACATTTTGCCGCGATTTCAGATCCGAGTCAGCCGTGAAAAGTCGAGCCTGACTCGGATCGGCCTCGGATCGGGGGGGCTCGGATTTCAGAAATCCGAACCTGCTCACCCCTAATATATATATATATATATATATATATATATATATGTGTATATATATATATATATATCAATATATCACAGCCAACCATATATAGAACTAATATATGAATAGACGAAAACTACACTATGAATCACTTTACCAAATCACTACAAACTTGCTACATACAATCTACCACATGTTAACACAAATTCACTACAATTACCCATTTAAGCTGTCTACTGTACAGATCACTACATTATTATACAAATTATTAACCATGCCATGCCATGACATTATTGTGTAAGCCAAGTGTGGGTTGTGAGAGAGAGGGTAAAATATACTTAACCACCAGCGAGAAAAAGAACCAGATTCTCCATTGGGGAGTGTTGAGATTCCATCTTTTTGCTATGGCTGCCGCAGCATGACTGACTGTGTCCTGTTCCCTGAGTTCTCAGTGAGATCCTATTTTCCCCCTCCTCCAATCACCTGTGAGGAGTGGCTTCAAGAGGAAATAGACTATTGGTCAACTAATACCCTTGGTCAGTTGAAACTAGTGGGAGTGGTTCTAAACCGTATTGTGTAGCTCATGCCCAGAGGGCACTTGGCCACATGTATCTGAGAATGGTCTATATGTGTGAACTGGCTAAGGCTATGGCTAGGTCTGTTCATATGTTAATGGACCAACTAAACTAGTTTCTATATTCTATATTATATATATATATATATATATATTTGTTGATTAATAATTAGTCTACACATGTGATATTAATGTACACACTCTATAACATTAATCATCCAGGCACCTCTTCCCTGTTATCTCATTTGCAGCGAGTTCATGCAATTTATTTAACAAAATTATAATAATGTGTAAATGAATAACAAACAGTCCAGTATCAGCTACCAGCAGTTTGGACAAGCACATGCAATCTCCACCACCAACACCCTCATCATCAAATTCCTCCATAATGATTGGAGGTAGTCCTTCCAAAAAATGTTTTGTGGGGGGCCCAAACAGGGCCGGCCCTAGCCCAATTTTTTTGGTAAGCGAATATTTTATTTGGCGCCCCAGGCACATTGTTGCGTGCACTTATGGCGCACACCCCAAAAAGTTAAAGGGGTGTGGTCTCATTATTAACCACACCTACACCATATTTTTGCCACACTGGATGCATGCCCAGCACTCCTGGAGCTGCTGGGCATGCCCCTAGTCATTCTCTCTAGTGAATAGATGCGGCGCGCATGCATACGGCATTTTATCACCGCCTTGTGTTTTTTTTTCTCTTGTTACTGAGGATAGACATGGCTACTATGCAGGTGTATAGAGTCACCCCTTATCTCACACACACACAAGTCACCCATTCTCTTTCACACATACAGCAGTGTGTCTCACACACACACACAGCAGTCACCCATTGTCACACACACACACAGCAGTCACCCATTGTCACACACACATACACACAGCAGTCACCCATTATCACACACAGCAGTTGCCCATTGCCTCAAACACAACAGTCACCCATTGTCAATACTGTATCACCATTGGCTCCATTAGTGTATCTTAGGTGAAATTTAGGTAAATCCTTTAACTTGCACATACCAGAAGGGGCTGGCTCCAGTATCCAGCCTCCGCTCCCTGTGCTACTGTATCTTCCCACTATGGCACAGCTAAATAACAGTGCATGCACTGCACATGTTCCAGCGTTCCCAATCAGGAACTGGCTGGCTTCTTTCAGCTCTTCCACCAGCATACTGCAATGGAGAAATGGTTGTAACAAAAACCCCTGCAGGTGTGGTTTGTATAATGTGGGAGCAGTTATAATAGTCAACAAATTGTATTTAGTGACCTACTGTATATGTAGGCTTGCCATATTATCCCTTCAATTCAGAACATACGAATTACACAGGTTTTGTGGCTGGCTGACTTCAAGTCTCCATTTCACCAGTTGTAATCAGCCAAGGAACCTGTGTGATTCACATGTCCAGAATTGAAGGGATGATATGGCAAACATAATAAATTAAACATATATTACAAGAACCATTCTAATGATTGATAGTAAGCTATATTCATTACAGAGAATATTCTAGGTAACAATATACAATATAGAGGGCACTGTAATTACCGTTTTACAATGGAGAACATTCTAGTGACCCTAGCTGTGGCCTGTGAGGGTCCTGTGAGTACTGGTATCATTTTGCGGCTCATAAACACAAACAATTACTTGCTATGAGATTATCAGCTGCACTACCTGCTTGATGAGTCTATTGTAAAGAACCTTCCAGGAGACATGGAAAGAGAGGAGCAAGACACTGGAGAGGAGAGAAAAAAAAAAGGAATAATAGGAAAGACAGGAGAAAAAAAACCAAAAGGCAACATCTGGGACACGAGGTAGTTTATTATTATGTGGAAAATCTGAATAATAAAAATTTAGCAGAGCTGGCTTAGGGGTCATAGGAACCAGGGACAATAAGTTAGTGAACTTTGACAATTGGGGTCTGATCCCAACATCAGAGTACTTAAAGTTAAGGGCTCATTCACATATAGTATATGCACTAGAAAATGATTTAAAGCCTACATTAAATGCATTTTTTTTAATGCACTTTAATGTGCTTCACATGCACAGTATTTTTTTTACCAAGCTAATGGAATATATTTGTAGCACGTTAACTGATGAGAAAGATGTATATCTATATTTTTAATTAGTGGCGGTTTATTTAAAAAATTTAAATAAATCATACCCAGATATTAAAAACAAGTAATACGACCTCACCATACTTCAGGGTTATAGGTGGTGACAGTGTAAAATTCCTCACTCCTCCAGTCCTGCCACCTGCAGCAGTCTCTGGCTCTGCTTGTTGTCTCTTGCAGTTAGCTGCACTCCGATTGGTGGATAGCTCCAGCCATCCATTAATCAGTATGTGAAGACCACAGTGATTGGTAAATGGCCAGAGCCATCCATCAATCAGCATGCGAGTAAAGGCCCCCATACATCAGCAATTGATTGTGGCCATTCTGCAATCTATTGAAAAAGGGAAAGATTTTTATACACAATCGATTGCAAATTGCACGATTGCTGCAATCAATTGCTGATGTATGGGGGCCTTAACTGTTAATAATGTGTATGACACAGGACTCAGGAGATGAAGCCTGGCCAGACACTCAGACCAGAGTGATTATGTGAATGCACACTGTTATACTGCATGGACAAGCTTGCTGATCAGAAGAACGGCAGAGGATCAGGGCCGGACTTGGACCAAAAATCGTCCCTGGCATTTAAAGTACACAGACACACCAGCTGTGGGCTCCAGGCAGAATATAGATGCATACAGGTATTGCTGGTGAAGTATATAACGCTTGGTGTTCTGCTCACATCAATTATTTCTGTTATTGTACATAATATAGTGCTGATCACCGAGGAGGTCACAGTAGTGTGCACCGTTGTGCGTAAGCTCCAGAAATGTGAGTGCAGTCTCGTAGGGAGAGACGTGGCCTTGTGAGGAATGAATGTCTGGGTGTAGGCAAATAAAACCAGTGGCTTCACAGATCAGTGTTGTAGTGCTGGGTATGGAAGGGTCAATTATGTAGGGATAAGTGATATTGTGCAGAGGTGTAGTCTAGGATATGGAGAGGTCAGGAGAGTAATGCAGAGAGGCAGACAGGTATGGAGGGGTCAGGTGGTAGTGCAGATACATAGTGGCAGGTACAGTATGGAGGGATCAGGGCAGTAGTGCAGAGAGGTAGTGGTGGGCATGGAGGAGTCAGGAGGGCAGTGCAGAGAGGTAGTGGTGGGCATGGAGGAGTCAGGAGGGTAGTGCAGAGAGGTAGTGGTGGGCATGGAGGGGTCAGGAGGGTAGTGCAGAGAGGTAGTGGTGGGCATGGAGGGGTCAGGAGGGCAGTGCAGAGAGGTAGTGGTGGGCATGGAGGGGTCAGGAGGGCAGTGCAGAGAGGTAGTGGTGGGCATGGAGGAGTCAGGAGGGCAGTGCAGAGAGGTAGTGGTGGGTAGAGAGGGGTCAGGGTGTTGGTGTAGGAGCTCTGCACACATACTTGGGGGCAGGCTGTGATATGTACCTTTTAGCTGCATGTAAATTGTAATATATATGGTAATCCTCAGCCAGACTGACATAGGTCACAGCCAATCAGTAGCTGGCTGAGTGATGTCATGCAGCTGGTCAGGGGAAGGTGGTTAGTGAGAAAGAGAACATCATGAATACTGCAGGGAGAAGACTCCAGGTACCTGGTGATGTTCTGCAGGTGGTGACAACATCCTCCTGGTGACAGGCTGGCAGAAGGGGGTCTGATTGTGTATACATGAAGGCTAGTGACTGTGCATGCTGTGCCTCCCCATTCCCATGTGCAGCTACTGGGACAATCATGTTAAAGCATCTCCTTACTTTCTCCGTCCAGGTCAGTCACATTACTGCTCTTTCTAGAGGTCAAATAGTAGCATGTGTAGTGACAGGCAGGGAGGAGATCTATAGAGACTCCCCAGTGTGCACACTGCATGAGCCCAGACCTTGGTGGGGAAGGTGAGAATCTCCCTCAGTCTGTACACAGGCCCTCATTCAGAGCCGTACGCTCTGAGCAGAGCGCACGCTCTGAATGAGGGCCGCCCTCCATAATTATGGAGCGTCCTCCTGGACGCTCGTATAGCTGTGGGTCACCACCCACAGCCTATACGAGCGTGCAGTTTGATGGCTGCGATGGTCTTGACCATCGCGACCATCGCCACTGCGAGCCGGAGCCTGCGGTTGAGTTTTTCAACCGCAAGGCCCGGAGTGATTTTGGCTCTATCAGAGCCAAAATCACTCCCACTGACATCACTAGTGATGTCAGTGGGCCGGCTTCTGATGGTAGGCGTTCCCTTGGGAACGCCCCCGTCAGGGAGGCACGTCCCCGCCACGCCCACCAAAGGGGGCGTGCTCTCAATCAACATCGACAGCACGCCCCCTTTAATCAGACACAACGAGCGAAGGAAAGTCCTTTGCTCGTCGCGTCTGGCGCATGTGCACGACGGAGCTCCCGCCGTCGTGCGCATGCGCAGTGCACAACATCGACCCACTTGCGAGCGGACAGCCGCTTGCGAGTGGGTCTGAATCAGGCCCACTGTCCCGTGCAGCAACAGATTAACCCCTGCCTTGCTATAACTGGCCACTGTACACAGAAGATTTACTGATGGTTCACCTGCTCACCTCTTGCTTCAGTCTCCTCCCACTCTGCTGCTCCTCCTGCCTGCTGTCCCCTCTGTTCTCCGCGATGGCTGATGCATGTCAGAGGGGCGCGGGCTGCAGTCAGGCTTCTCCTCACCCACTTGATGCTTAGAGCAGTGCAGAGCCGTTAGACGGCATCAATTCCTTCCTGGCCTCATACACTAGGGGGCGGGGCCGTTTGTGTGACCGGGGGCCTGGAGCTCGGCCCTGCAGGGGATTGATATAAACACTTTCTGAGCGGTCAGGGCATATCCTTACCTGCTTCCCGGCGTCAGACATAAAGAGAACAACTGAAGGCTGCCTGCCCACCCCGAATGCAACATAATAGCAGCCGGCAGCCATTCAAAAAGATAGGTCAGGGTGGGCGGAGTAGGTTCTCTGCCAGGGGGGAATTCGCTCTCCTCGGCGGTGCCTTCCTCAGTTTTTGCCATTTTTATTAAAGGGCCGACCTGGCGGTACCGCTCTCCCTCTGGTGGCGCCCACCTCACAGGCGGTCAGTTCAGCAGTCTCAGCCTGCAGCACGAATATGGCCACAAATCCCACTCTCCCTCACTGCAACATCCAGCCCAAGCCCTCTTTGCGCCTGCGACGTGTCGTCGTTACGTCAGGTCGTTCCTTATAAGCAAGTGGCCGCCCATCACAAGAGCGGTGCAGCTGTGACACAGTCAGCCCGCCCCGAGCTCAGCTGCCTTATGTCGAATAATAAATTAGCATGGTCGCAGCTGAGTGAGGCGCCCTCCACTATGTGGCGCCCTACTCAGCTGCGTACCATGCGTAATTATAGAACCGGCCCTGGGCCCAAACAAACAAGGACTTCAGCCACAAATGCGTCAGTCCTAGTCGCTAAAGTGCTTGGTTTGTTAAACTGTGCATGTCCTTTTTTAATATGAGCACACAAGAAATAGTTATTAACAGTACAAACAATGCAGGACAAGGACAATGTTTATAAACATTGCTGCATTAGCAATCATAACACTTTAACAAGCAGCAGAGTGCCAACAAGCAAGTGTTAGGTGCCATTGTGGGGAGTTAGGAGCAAATGATAGTATTAGTAAGGGAAGGAGAAACACGTGATGGAAGAGGGCCCTGCTTGTGAGAACTTTCTAAAAGGGAGGGACAGACAGACAAACAAGGGTGACACAGTTGGCAGGGGCGCATCTATAATGGGTGCAGGGTGTGTGGGGAACACGGGCCCCGCACCGCACACCCTGCACCCATAATATTACTTACCTCTCCGGAGTACCACGTCGGCATGGGTGTCCGGCTCTGTAAAACGACTGGAAAATGGCCACGGTGGCCATTTTCCTGTCTTTTGCGCATGCGCAGTACAGGGAAAATGGCCGCAGCGGCCATTTTCCCGGTGACCTGCGCAGACACTCTAGTGCCCATAGTCTATGCTCAGTGCACTGCGGAGAGGAGGGGGCCCATGTCGGAGACTGCACACGGGCCCCCTCCTCTCTAGAAACTCCCCTGACAGTTGGGGTAGACAGTGGTGAAGGAGCATGGAGCATTGGGTTAGTATGAGAGCTGGGAGGCTTTGATGAAGAAGTGGGGTTTGAGAGGCTGTTTGAAGATTAGTAGAGAGGTAGAGCGTCTGATAGAGGGGGAGAGAATTCCAAAGGTGGGGAGCAGCACGGGCACTCGGAGGTAGTGATCAGTTCTTGCACATAGAGTAATTGGTTTACAATATGCTATAAGTGGGACCTAAGGAGCATATTTATCAAATACAATTTGCGGTACAGTATATATGCGGGTGTTTTCTGGGGCTGCCCAAATATTAAGCACCACTAGAATGTATGTACGGGGGACCACAGTATATATTGGAGATACTGTTGTGTTCCCCTGTTTTCAAATTCAAAATCATCCCCCAAAGGTTTCTATGGGGGCTGCAAAAATGTGAAATTTACCATCTTGGCCCAGCGAGTTAACGACTTCCTCAGATGTTGTTATCCATTATACTCTATAGCAGGGTTCTTCAACCCGTGGCCCACCGATGATTACTGTAGTGCAGACCGCAGTAAATGCAGTCTGCACTACAGACAGAAACAAACACACTGCCGCCGGCGGCGATGTGTGTGTTAATCAGATAGACTCTCATTGGCTGCTGCGCCCACTGCAAGAGCCGGGCTGGAGCTCACTCATGAGCTCCGCCTTCCGGCTCCCGCAGCGTGTAATGGGAGAGACATCATGACATCTCTCCCATAATTCAGAGCGGGTCGGCCTGGGAGGACAGAGGAGAGGACGGCGGCGAGAGCGGAGATTCAGGTAAGTGTTTTTTTTTCTATACGTGTGTGTTTGTCTGCTGCACTGCTGGGGGGGACTACTGCTGGGGGCACTGCATGGGGGGGAATACTTCTTGGGGCACTGCTGGGGGGGGACGGACTACTGCTGGGGGCACTGCATGGGGGAAGGGGAATGCTACTTGGGGCACTGCTAGGGGGGCCACTACTGGGGGCACTGCATCAGGGGGAACCACTACTGGGGGGTTCCACTACTGAGGGACTGCATCATGGGACCACTACTGGGGGCACTGTATAGGGGGGGACTACTTTGGAGGGCACTGCATGGGGGGACCACTACTGGGGGCACTACATAAGGGGCACTGTATAGGGGGGACCACTACTGAGGGCACTGAATAAGGAGGACCACTACTGGGGGCACTGCATACGGCGCATCACAACTGGGGGCCTGCATAAGGGATACCACTACTGGGGGCACTGCATAGGGGGGACTACTCCTGGGGGCACTGCATAGGGGGGGACTACTACTGGGGGCATTATATAAGGGGCACTACTGGGGGCACTGCATAGGGGGGACTACTACTAGGGGCACAGCAGGGGGGGACTACTATGGGGGGCACTGCATAATGGGGACCACTACTGAGGGCACTGCATGGGTAGACCACTACTGGGGGCACTATATAAAGGGCACTGTTGTGGGCACTGCGTAGGGGGTCCACTAGTGAGGGCACTGCATGGGGGGACCACTACTGGGGATTCTATATAAGGGGCACTGCATAGGGGGGACCACTACTGAGGGCACTGAATAAGGAGTACAACTACTGGGGCCACTGCATAGGGGGCATCACTACTGGGGGCCTGCATAAGGGGGACCACTACTGGGGGCACTGCATAGGGGGGACTACTACTGGGGGCACTGCATAGGGGGGACTACTACTGGGGGCATTATATAAGGGGCACTACTGGGGGCACTGCATAGGGGAGACTACTACTAGGTGCACAGCAGGGGAGGACTACTACAGGGAGCACTGCATAATGGGGACCACTACTGGGGCTACTGCATAGGGTGGACCACTAATGGGGGCACTGCATAAGGGGCACTACTGAGGGCATTGCAGAGGGGGGCAGTTATGGGACATATTTAAAATTGCAGGAACGGACAGTTATGGGTCATAATTGTGTGAGGAGGGGGCAGAGTTTAAATACCTCAGTATAGCTTAGTGGCCCTCAGCTTCGTTTAATTTTTTAATGTGGCCCACACTGCCTTAAAGATTGAAGACCCCTGGTCTATAGGCTACTTTCAGCAAATGTTTCTGGGAGTGGGATACAAATGATTCCTCCACGGTATTGTCTGCTAGCACATGTGAAGTCTGATTATACACAGCACAGTAACGAGGCCAGGGTCTTAATCCCGAATAAAAATGATCTCATTAGTGATTACTTTACTTTTTATACATCACAGTGATGGGCTTCTATTGCCCATGTGATTTTTGGTAAATGCCAGTGATCCGTAAATTCTAATTGATGAGATATGCATCAAAAAATGTTTTACTCTTTACAAATTTGTTTAAAGAGTATTATTAACATCAATAACATTTCCAGTAATTTCCTATCAATTTTGAACACCTCACAGCTGCGTGGAGTCTGACTGCTTTTACCCACACACTCTGGGGTACTACAGTGAACTGGGATGCCGTTCACAGTACAAACACAACAAATTTTACTTTTTTTAATTGGCAGCTTGGTTCACACTGTGTAGAGTCAGACGGCTTTTATACATACGCTCTGTGCAGTGCACAGTACAAATACAACAATATATATATATATTTTTTTACTTTTTTATTATTTAAAGTTTTTTGCTTGACAAATATCAAGTCACGCTGTGAACACAGTGGGTGGGGCCTGCGGAGTCAGTGCAGCACCACTGTGATGGAAATTAATTAGACTAAGGGGGCTGGACACAGCTTGCCACTTTGATGGACATAGTGACAACACAACTCCATAGAGAAGGTAACAGCCCCAGCAGCACAGTCCCTTAGAGATGGACACAGCCCCAGCAGCAAATACCCTTAGAGATGGACACAGTCCCTTAGAGATAGACACACAGCAGCACAGTCCCTTAGAGATGGACACAGCCCCTTAGAGATAGACACACAGCAGCACAGTCCCTTAGAGATGGACACAGCCCCAGCAGCAAAGTCCTTTAGAGATGGACACAGTCCCTTAGAGATAGACACACAGCAGCACAGTCCCTTAGAGATGGACACAGCCACAGCAGCAAAGCCCCATAGAGATGGACACAGTCCCTTAGAGATGGACACAGCCCCAGCAGCACAGTCCCTTAGAGATGGACACAGCCCCTTAGAGATGGACACGGACACAGCCCCTTAGAGATGGACACAGTCCCACTTGGACACCGCAGAGCAGAGCACAGCATGTGGAAGTGTGACTGGACTGGAGTGAATGGAGGCGAGACCCAGCCGCAGCTCTTTATATGGAATCCAAACCCTCAGAAAATCCGACGCCAGGAGGATGACATTCGGTCTCGATCTGACATCCGAGCCTGGCAGAAAAGCCCGAGCCAGGACTCGGATGTGGCTCGGATTTAGAAGTTCGGAGCGGTCTGGATGTAAGGTAATCCGGACTGCTCATCTCTAGTTATAAATTGTACATATGCTATGGTCGGCCTTTGTGTAATATACTATGCTCTAATACTCTGTTACAGTTTAATGCTTCTATGTTTAATCTGTACGGTGCTGCCACTTTGTGGCAGCTTTCAAATAAAAGGTAATCATAATAATAATAATTATTATTATTATTATTATTATTATTATTATTATTATAACATTTTACCTCATTGATTAGACAACTTACTTAAATTCCAAACAGTCTTTGTTGATGACCAATTACACATAGTTAAAAAGTAATTATCGAGATGGTTGAAAAGTAAAGTTCAGTAATGTTTAGTAGATACTATAAACTTACAATATAACTTGCAGAGGCATCTTTTAAAGGGTATCCAGTAAAAATCCCGACAGTCAGTATGCTGGCGCTAAGAATTTCCGGCGCCGGAATCCTGACACCTGTCAGAATCTCGGTGCCGGCATCACGATGGTAAGTAGTGGGGTTAGGGGGAGGGTTAGGCACTAGGGGGAGGGTTAGAGTTAGGCACTAAGGGGGGAGGGTTAGGTTTAGGGTGCAGGGAGGGAGAGGTTAGGTTTAGATAATAGGGGCAGGTTAGGTTTAGGCACCAGGGAGGGAGGGCTAGGGGTAGGGAGATGGGGACGGTTAGGATATGTCGGCATAGGGATTCTGACCGCCGGGATCACAAGCTGGCACCACGTACTCAACCCCTTTTAAAGGCTACTTTATGTCCATTTAATTTGTCACTTCTGTCAATAGCTGGTTCCCAGTTCTAGTGAGTACTCTGTAGAGTAGTAGAAAGGACCCTCCTGGGAAAGTCAACAGTATTAAGAACAAGAAGACACTGTTCTGTTCTGTATGCTGCCAAATATCAAATAATTTTATTTTTGTTATTTTTCGTATGTTTCTATTAAACAAAAAAAAAAAAACATTTCCAAATAAAAGGTTTCCAGTAGAGATTATAGAAACTTACAAAACAAGTTGTCTCTAGCTATCCAGAGATGTTTCCGATACTGGATGCCACAAGTAATTAATACCATTTGAATTTTCTCGACAAATCAATTGCAATTGCAGCAGGCTTGTTGAAGTAATGCAGCCTAATATTCCCAAGGTGTGAAACCTCCAACATATTCTGACCAAACCTGATTAAATTCTCGTTATTGGCCTCAATTTATCCAATAAGCAATCACTGCTTCTACTGCTGTCTCCGTGTTAATTATTTAAACTGTATCCAATTTAACTTTAGAAATCAAAAGTCTGCATCTTGTTAATAAACTAAAAGTAGGCACTCTGCGATCTGGAATGATGACACAACATACTGTACATGGAAAATAAATCACAAATTGCTAATGAACTGACATTAAGACTTCTCACAAACTGGTGTTTATTTTGCGCTACAAATAGCGAGAACAAATATCAGTGAAACCACACGGCAAAAATACTTGACATTAAATGTGTTTTTACTTGCCTTCAGGAGATTAGTAGAAGTTGCCTAGGCTCCTACAATGTGTTAACTTGCGTTAAACTCAAGTGAATGGAGCAGACAATAATTAGAAAAACTCATTATTGCCGAGATGCTCCCAAACACAAGTAACGTCATTGGGTATGGTACTGCTGATACACAACATGAAATTGACCAGCAGTTGATATGATGCCTAAAGCTGTGTTACTTTTATCACTTTTGAACACTTAACAGCAACTGTTTAAATATGTAGCAAATTCAAGCTTATTCAAATTCAACTGTGCAGCATACTCTAAAGGCAATATAGAATTTATCTGTGGGCTTGCTACTATCGGCTCAAAAAAAAATAAAACAGCAGAAATTATTTCTGAATAGGTATATTACAGAGCACTTCTCTAAAATCCCCATTGACTACTAAAATTGCCTGGCAGCTCTAGAGTTTATGGAGTCAGCCTTACTAAAACAGCCGTAAATAACTATAAATTGTTTGAATATAAACTATGTAATTTATATTTTTTTATCTACTGGTTATTTATTTTGCAATGTGTAGACACGTTTGCAAATTCCAACTGAAAGCTAAACTGCAAGGGAATAATGTGAACTTTTAATACAATTTGCAAAACACAGAGCAAATGGATGGCTAGGTGTGTAGCAAATTAATTGAAATGATTCTGGGCTAAATTTACAATGCAGTACTTTTCATAGTTAATGTGACTTCAGCGGCTTCTCCATTGGCAAGCCCCTGTCTAAGCATGCCAGCCAAGCACAGCACCTGAAGGCAGAGCTGCTGGCCAGTCATTCACAGAGCTGGAACAGCCCATCTGGCCATCATACCTTTTGCATTTGCAAGAATTGCTAGAGGTCGTGCCCTACAACCATTATAGATACGCCCATGCATTAACTAGAGCAATGTAATATGTGGGTTTTTGTGCTTTTTTTTTAGTGTACCAGCTTTCTTAATAACCAAATACTGTTTTCCTCCACCCTTCCACCATCTATCCTTCCCAGTTGAAACTCCAACTACTCTCCCTACGACTCAGTAAGTAATTGTTATAGGAGAACATATACAACGTAATTGTCCACAAGGGGCACACAGAGAGTATGTAAACAACATGGGCAATAATAATGGATTCAAAAAGAAGCCTTATTATAATTAGGGGTGAGCGGGTTCGGTTCTACTCGGTTCCGTTCGGATTTAAAAACTGAATCTTATTGGCTATCCAAAACTCGTGGCAGCTGATATCCAATAAGATTCGGTTTTTAAATCCGAACGGAACCGAGTAGAACCAAACCCGCTCACCCCTAATTATAACAGACAGATAGAAGACTCAATTTATGTTAATCCACATACTCAAACACAGATGCAGCCCATAGAGCAGATGCAAAAATGCATTGCACTGGTGGGTACGCACACAGGACAAGTAGAAGAACCGACCCATGTGCAGCCACATACATCGGGACCTCTACAAAAACAAACACAGAAATGTCTAAAGCATGTGAATAACTGCACAGTACAAAAGGCAGCGATAGCAGTTCGCACATCAGATGTTCATATTGGAAGTCTGGTGCAACTAGATTGAGTCTATATCAGCGGTCCTGCTACAACAAGTAGGATCTGGGAGTAGACCACTATGGTATTTCTCAAGACTCCTTTTATCAGTTGATAGAGGCTTTGATGAGTGTGCAAAGCAACTTGCAGCCATTCATTATGCTGTCAAAGTGAATGAGCATATTGTAGGTTTCAGGCAGCTCAATGTGCAAACACCACACTCTCTATTAACCCTCCTACTCTGGGACACGCTTCCTGGAGTCTCTCAACAGAGGTTTGGGAGGTGGATAATGGACCTCAGTGGACGGAATATCAAAATCTGTCACAAGGCTAAGTATGTTCTTTCCCAATTGTTAAACACAACTGGAACAGAGCATGATTGTGGTCAGGTAACACATTCCTTTACAACACCATTCTTTAGACAGGTAGTGCACCTTGATGACAGACAGGGTCATGCTTTCATCTGGATGGGTCGTTTGTGACAGGATATGCGGTCTTGGATGAGACCACAGGAACTCAGAGTCATGTTAGACTCCCAGGTCACCTGTAAGCCCAACGTGCTGAACTGGAGGCAGTGAAGGAAGCACTCTTCCTCCATCCCCCAGGGAGACGCACTATATATAGTGACAGCTCATGTCTCTCACATTACATCTTGAGCCTTGGCAAAAACGTGGATTCATGGACAGCCAGAATAAATCTCTGGTGCATGTTTCAGTTTTAAAGGAACTTTGGGAATGGTGTAAGATCCATCCTGATGATGCAGCAATCATCAAAGTGCCTGCACACCAAAAAGGGAGTGATCCCCTAATCTTGAGTAACAATGCAGCGGATGAAGTGGCAAAAATGCCAGCAGCATCTAGGAACTTTCAGGATCCGGATGCTGAAATTTTGCCCTCAGTCCAGGTGGCAGTACATAGAAAAGTCCTTGAAGAAGGACCAGTGTCATTTGAAGAGGAACAGGCAAAAGACTCTGGGCCTGATTCAGAGCCGGACGCTATTTGCGCTCGCTCATTCAGAAAAAGGGGCCGGATATTTAAATTGAGCGCTCGCTCTTTGCGGTCTGTCGACGCCTCTTGTCTGAGCGAGCAAACGAAACATGCGCTCGCTATTTTGTAAAGACGCCCCCTGGCCGCTTGCATCCTACGTAATCTCCGCTATTTATTAGATTAATCGAGTACATTGAAAGGCGTCTGAACTGCTCGCAGTGCTTGTGGTAGGATTTTCCTACCGCAATCATGTGAACAGTTCAGGCTAAGAGACAACCAAGTGACGTGGCCGATGACGCTGCTTTGTTAATTATGTACACCCTTAAAATGCCCGTTTTGACCGTTTGGCACGCCTGCGTTTGGATCACCACTCCCCGTTTTCATGCACCTTCCCCTGTTACCACCCACAAACGCCTCATTCCGTCACTCAAATTAGCAGGCACTCGCTATTTTGCGAACACACTATTTCTGACCGCACTGACTGGTTGGTGCATGCGCATTACGACCCATACGCACGCGAAGTTTTGCGAACATCGCTCGAAGCGAACGAGCGGCCGCTTACGAGCAGCTCTGAATCAGGCCGTCTGTTCTTATGACTCACAGAATTTTACCACAAGATCCCTGGTCTATCAGACAGGGTATACTGTGCCACTCACCAGGAGAAGGATGAGAACCTCTCTCTGCAGTACCTTCACATCTTCAAGTGGAACTGACAAATCACAATTATCAGCTACTTGGACATCCTGGCCGGGATAAACTTTTCTCTCTTTTAAAGAGCAAATTATACTGGCCAGGAATGTTCAAAACAGTAGAAAATGTCAACCAACAGTGTTTGGTGTGTGCTGAAATCAACCCATGGGCACCAGTTCTTAAACCAGTGTTACAATGTGTGCCTCCTGCAGAGGGACCCTGGTCAACCTTACAAATAGACTTCATAGGACCACTACCAGCTGGCAGCTGAAATTGTCGCTATGCTTTGATAGTAGTTGACGTGTTCTCAAAGTGGATAGAAGCCATTTCTACAGTGAATGACACAGCGGCCACCACAGCACAGGTTCTATGGGAACAGATTTTGTCATGCTGGGGAATTCCTAGAATCATAGAATCTGATCGAGGGACCCATTTCACTGGCAAGGTCATGAAAGCCCGTTGTGAACTTCTGGGCATAAAGCAGCGCTTCCATGTTTCATATCATCTCTAATTGGTAGGGATCGTGGAACGAATGAATCGGACCATCAAGGCCCGGTTAGCCAAGGCACTGTTACAGAAGGGCTCTTCTTGGGTAACAGCCGTACCCGCAATACTCATGAGTATTAGGGCTACGGAAACATCCACCACATGGATCACTCCATTTGAGCTCATGACAGTCGCAAAATGCCACTTTGTTTCCCTAATGAGCCACAATTGACAAATCCCATTAAAAATGCTGTCAAGAGAGATATGTTCCTGCAACAGGTGCAAGATAATATCAAGGGATTGTTGCCTTATTGTCAGGGCTTGGCGTGCGCTTGGACCCGGAGTGGAGTCGGATGAGGAATGAGGACTTGTTTGCTGGTACTTGAAGGCAGCCGGCCTTAGGGGAGTATGACTCATGAAGCAGTGGCATGCGACGGGATCAGAACCAGGCTGCGAGACACTGGCGGAACTTAGAGACCCGGGGTAGGCTGGGTATAGCAGCTAGACAGGATCAGGAGACAGGTAGTAACAGGAGCAAACTGCACCAAGGCTGAGAGGGGAGTCTGCAGAAACACACTGGTACTGACACTTTAAATGAGCAAAGGAGCACAGAGAACTAGCTCACAGCATACGCTGTGATAGACGTTGCACTGGCAACTAAAGAGCCTCTGGACAGCCCTTTAGTACTCTCAGGTAGTGCAGGATTGGTTGCTAGCCTCCCCAGCCCAGACTGAAGCTGATTGGCCAGAAAAGACATGTGACCCAAATCCAAGATGGCCGCGCCCAGTGGTCACAGCATGGAAGCTCTGCCAGTCTCAGCCCCTCTCACCTGCCTCCAGATGGAAGCCCTTGGTCTGCAGAGACTCACAGCACCCAGCGCTATTCTCCAGGAACCTGCACCTCTGCTGGAAACACCATGCCACAGCGCCCAGAGCGGTAAGCGCCGCGATCTCAGCAGCCTGTCACCCCTGGTCGTGACAGTACCCCCTCCTTTATGAGTGCCCTCTGGACATTTCTTGGGTTTACCAGGATTCTCAGAGTGAAACTTAAGCACTAGGCGAGGAGCGTAGACATCCTCAGCTTTCACCCAGCAACGTTCTTCGGGACCGTAACCTTTCCAATCCAGTAGATATTGGAGTTGCCCATAACGAAAACGAGAGTCCAGGACCTGTTTGATCTCGAACTCTACACCCTTCTCAGTCAAGACTTTGGGGGAGTGTGGCAGAGTCTTGCGAAAGCGATTCAGGATGAGAGGTTTCAGCAGGGAAATATGAAAGGAATTCGGTATTTTGAGGTAGGACGGAAGTTTTAATTTATAGGCTACTGATTGATCACTTGAACGATGGGAAAAGGACCAATGAAACGAGGAGCAAATTTCATAGATGGCACTTTAAGGCGAAGATTCCGAGTGGATAGCCATACTAAGTCACCTGTTTTTAGGTTGGGCACCGCTCTCCTTTTTTTGTCCGCTGTTAATTTATATCGAAGAGAGGCTTTTTGTAAGGAGGAATGGACCAAATCTGAGAGAATTTCTGTAGGGTGGAGGTCACTGCTGGTACATCGAAGACTGGCAATTCTTGAAACTCTGGTACTCTTGGATACAGTCCAAAAACTACAAAGAATGGGGTTTGCCCCGTAGATGAATGATAGGAGCTGTTATGGGCAAATTCAGCCCAGGGTAAGGTGTCCGCCCAGTTGTCTTGTGATGAAGACATGTGAATTCTTAAGAAAGTCTCAAGGTCTTGATTGACCCTCTCTGTAGACCCGTTAGACTGAGGATGGTAAGCTGTTGAAAAATTCAGTTTGATTTGAAAGATAGAACATATAGCTCTCCAGAATCTGGCTACGAACTGTACCCCTCTATCAGAAACAATCTCAGTTGGAAGTCCATGGAGACGGAAGATGTTGTCGACGAATAACTGAGCCAACTCTGGAGCAGACGGCAACTTCTTGAGGGGAACGAAATGAACCATTTTGGAGAAACGATCCACTACTACCCAGATGGTGGCAAACCCATTAGAAACAGGTAGATCCGTTACAAAGTCCATGGAAAGGTGTGTCCAAGGATGGGTTGGTACTGACAGAGGTAGGAGTGTGCCAGCAGGAACCTGTCTGGATGTTTTATGTTGAGCACACTGTGGACAGGAGGGGATAAAAGCTTCAATTTCCGACTTCATAGCAGGCCACCAGTATGATCGTTGCAGGAATTCCAAGGTCTTGCGTATGCCCGGGTGTCCGGCAAAACGAGAGGTATGAGCCCACTTCAAAAGCTGCTTGCGCATATCTGAGGCCACAAATGTCTTCCCGGGAGGAGGTTGAATGCAAGTGGTAGTGAATACTCTGGAGTCTAGAACTGGAGTTTCCTTATGACTTTCGGAAGATGCGTCGGAGGAGAGTGATCGAGAGAGGGCATCTGCTTTTTGATTTAGTGAGCCTGGGCGAAAAGTTAAAGTAAAATTGAAATGAGGAAAAATATTGACCATCAAGCCAGGCGGGAACTCAGGCACTGAATATTTTTTAGGTATAGGAGATTCCAATGATCTGTATAAACGGTGATGGGATACATCACGCCCTCAAGAAGATAACGCCACTCTTCAAAAGCTAGTTTCACAGCCAATAATTCCTGCTCTCCAATGGGATAATTCTTTTCTGCTTGGGAAAATTTCTTTGAGAAGAAGCCACAGGGATGAAACTTGCTATCCTCGAGTTTCTGGGATAGTACTGCCCCTACCGCTTCAGAAGAGGCGTCTACCTCAAGAAAGAATGGGTAGTTAATGTTGGGTTGTCTCAGCATGGGGGCGGAAATGAAGGCTTGCTTTAAGAGTTGAAAGGCAGTTTCAGCCTCTGGAGGCCATCGGGATGGATTTGCCCCCTTGCAAGTTAGGGCGGAAATGGGTGCCATGAGAGTGGAAAACCCTTTGATAAACCTTCGATAATAATTTGCGAAGCCCAAAAATCTTTGTACTGCCTTCAAAGAATTCGGACGAGACCAATCCAATATTGCCTGAACTTTCTGGGGATCCATTTCAAGGCCGGCACCTGAAACGATGTAACCTAAAAAGGGAACTGAGGGAACTTCAAATACGCATTTTTCAGCTTTGCAGTACAGGTGGTTCTTTCGTAGGCGAGTTAACACCTCCTTGACTTGGGATCGATGTCTGACAATGTTGGAGGAGAATATCAGAATATCGTCGAGGTATACTACCACAGAGATATATAATAAGTCCCGAAAGATCTCATTCACAAAGTTTTGGAACACAGCAGGAGCGTTACAGAGACCAAAAGGCATTACCAGGTATTCAAAATGCCCGTCTCGAGTATTGAATGCTGTTTTCCATTCGTCCCCGGCTCGTATCCTAATGAGATTGTAGACCCCTCTTAAATCCAGCTTGGTAAAAATAGTAGCACCTTTTACTCGATCGAAAAGTTCGGTAATGAGGGGTATCGGGTAGCGATTTTTGATGGTTATATCGTTTAAGCCCCTGTAATCGATGCAAGGACGCAGGCCTCCATCCTTCTTAGACACAAAAAAGAATCCTGCCCCTGCCGGTGAGGAGGATGGTCGAATGAACCCCTTTTGCAGGTTCTCCTGGATGTATGCTGACATGGCTTCAGTCTCGGGTAGGGAGAGTGGGTAAGTACGACCTCGCGGAGGAGTTTTGCCAGGAATCAACTCAATAGGACAGTCCCACTCCCGATGAGGAGGCAGAATATCGGCTCTGGTCTTACAGAAGACATCGGAGAAGGAGCGATACTGGTAGGGAATTGGAGTAGTGGTTGCAATGTAACTACCTTTGACGGGTTTGATTTGAGGAAGGCAGGATACTTGACAAGTTTCTCCCCAGGACAAGATCTGCATGGTGCCCCAATCAATATTGGGGGAGTGCTTGCGTAACCAGGGGTATCCAAGGATGACCTCATGGGAGGCTTTGGGAATTACTAGGAATCGGATAGTTTCAGTGTGGAGAGCTCCGATACGAACTGGCACAGGAAGGGTACGTTGAGAGATGATTCCGTTGGTAATCTGAGTGCCATCTACAGCAGATAGAGTGATGGTGTGGTCGAGAGAGGAGACAGGAAGCCGGAGCCTCTGGACAAGTTCAGCGGTGATAAAATTTTCAGCGACCCCTGAATCGAGGAGAGAAAGAACAGTTTTAGAACCAGTGGTGATCTCAAAAGTAATGGAGAGGGTAGATTCATTCTTTGACGGAGACGGAGACATCACTCCTAACCTGGTGTCTCTGGCACAGATTAGGATCGGGAGTTCCCGGACGACGTGGGCAGGCTGCAACCATATGACCGGTCTCCCCGCAGTACATGCATAGATTTTCGCGATTATCTCGTCGGCGTCTTTGCCGTTCTTCTACCGTGAGGCGGACCCGGTTAATCTGCATGGGTTCGTCACCCACAGGTTCAGACGGAGGGAGGGTAGGAGTAGTGGTCGGCCGGAACCTAAAGCGATCTCCCCTAGTTTTTTCACTCTGGCGTTCTCTGTACCGCAAATCCACTTTATTGCAAAGGGAGATAAGCTCATTGAGGGTAGCCGGCGGATCACGAGTGGCGAGGTCATCTTTTATGCGATCTGTCAATCCATTCCAAAAGGTGGAAGTCAGGGCTTCTTCATTCCATTTTAATTCCGAAGCCAGCGTTTGAAATTGAATGATATACTGACTGACTGGTCGGCTCCCTTGGCGAAGTCGCAGGATTTCCGTCGCCGCGGAGGTTGTTCTGCCGGGCTCGTCGAAAATCCTCCAGAAGGATGTGAGGAATCCAGAGTAGTTGTCTAGTAACGGGTCGGACCTCTCCCAGAGAGGCGAAACCCAGTCCAGGGCAGAACCGGTCAGTAGAGACACTATATATGCCACTTTGGATTTTGGAGATGGAAAGTTCGCAGGCTGTAGTGTGAAGTGGACGTCACACTGGTTGAGAAACCATCGGCACAACTTGGGGTTCCCGTCAAACTTATTGGGAGTCGGTAGGTGCAAATGAGATGGTGCAGGTGGAACAGGGACAGCTGGAGCTGCTGGCTGGTTGGTGGCGGCAGGCAAATTAACAGTAACCAGGGAAGCTTGCAGCGTATCCTGACGAAGAGACATTTCCTGCAGGAACTGAGCCATTTGGCGCTGAGACGCCTCTAGTCCCTCTAGGCGACTGGCGATACCCTGGAGCAAGTCGGCCCTCAGATCCTGTCCACTGGCCGAATCCATCTGGCCAGTGCAAACTGTCATGGCTTGGAGTGCGCTTGGACCCGGAGTGGAGTCGGATGAGGAATGAGGACTTGTTTGCTGGTGCTTGAAGGCAGCCGGCCTTAGGGGAGTATGACTCATGAAGCAGTGGCATGCGACGGGATCAGAACCAGGCTGCGAGACACTGGCGGAACTTAGAGACCCGGGGTAGGCTGGGTATAGCAGCTAGACAGGATCAGGAGACAGGTAGTAACAGGAGCAAACTGCACCAAGGCTGAGAGGGGAGTCTGCAGAAACACACTGGTACTGACACTTTAAATGAGCAAAGGAGCACAGAGAACTAGCTCACAGCATACGCTGTGATAGACGTTGCACTGGCAACTAAAGAGCCTCTGGACAGCCCTTTAGTACCCTCAGGTAGTGCAGGATTGGTTGCTAGCCTCCCCAGCCCAGACTGAACCTGATTGGCCAGAAAAGACATGTGACCCAAATCCAAGATGGCCGCACCCAGTGGTCACAGCATGGAAGCTCTGCCAGTCTCAGCACCTCTCACCTGCCTCCAGATGGAAGCCCTTGGTCTGCGGAGACTCACAGCACCCAGCGCTATTCTCCAGGAACCTGCACCTCTGCTGGAAACACCATGCCACAGCGCCCGGAGCGGTAAGCGCCGCGATCTCAGCAGCCTGTCACCCCTGGTCATGACACTTATGCAGCTATGCGGCTGTTTAAACCCTATCTACAGGGGGAGACACCTATGCCCCCTGTAGGTGATTTAGTAATGCTTAAAGTTTTCTGTAAAGCAGGTCCTTGGAATGCAAACTAGGAAGGGCCATTTCAAGTTCTTGAAGTCATGGGTGATACTATGCTAAAATTACAAAGACCATTGACAACTAAAAAAGAATCTCGAAGGAGGCGCAAGGTATTCAGGGTACATATTGATCAGGTGAAAACCACATGTGCCGTTTCCACTCAATAGAGTTCACACACCTTATTGAAAAAAACCAAGGGAACATTGGCCCTCATTCAGAGCCACTCGCAAACAGCAGTACGCTCGTTGCGTTCCGATGTTGACTAACCGCGCCTGCGTCGGTGTAACACTGCGCATGTGCGTATGGCAGATAGCGAGTTTTTTTGGTCTCGTTCGTCAAATAGCGTACAGGAAGTGACATGTCAAATGAGATTGACAGAACAGGGCGTTTTTGGGTGTTGACGGGGGTGGAGATGGAAAAACGCAGGCGTGGCGAGGCGTTTTTGGGGCGTGCATACATTAGCAGATGCGAGCGTAAAATGTGTACGGACCGACTCATACGTCACTGGATGATCCTCTTTCCCTTCAAAATGCTTGCACAGCTTAGGGTCTGGATTACTCGACCACATTGGCGATGGCCTTCTCCTCCATCCCGGCACTCCTCGATGTTGCTGCGATTAATCGCGGGTGGTCTGAACAGCAATTAGTGGTGGATTGAAAACCGGCTTGGTATGTGTTTTGAAAGTAGTTTTTTGTGTTAGCACAAAAGCGTACGCAGGTGGAAATCATAGCTGCTAATGTGATGATTACACAATCAATTTACGTACATTTCTGGTAGTTTCTTTTGGGCTCAATTTTTGGGTTAGGGCCTATTGTAACAATAATGTCATCATGTTTTTTTGGTTTTTACCTTTTTCTTTTGGCCTGTTGAATTTGCCTCGTTATGTTAAATTTGAAACGTTCCTTAAAGAGCCCTTTTTTTGGGGGGCATGTAAAATGTGGTTCTTGCCAGTTTGTGCCTTTTGGCCCAGGATTAAATGTAATCCATTGTGACAATAATGTGAGAATACAATGTCAGTTTTTTATTATTTTTTTATTGCTCAAACAAAAAATCACAAAATAAATATTTTTTGGCAAAGTTTTTTTGCAGGGTTCATTTCCAAAGTTACAATAATTGGGCCAACATAAAAGATTTATGAAATGTAGAACACAAAATTAAAAACAATTCACAAGAAAGGAGAGGGAAGTTTTGACCAGAAAGGAATATGAGCCAAGCACAGAAGGAGTGTGGGAAAAGTCGCCATTGCTTTCACCGTTTTTTCACCCGTTTGGCTGGGGGAGGGAGGGCGCCAGATCGGGTCCGGGATGTCATCAGGCTTGCCTGTCCAGAGGCAGATGTTGTGGCCTCTGGACTAGTCACAGGGCTAGGCACATTTGGAGGATTGGCTGATGTTGTGCCAGAGGTAGAGGATCCTGATGTTCCGGCAGGAAGGGAGGTCGGCTCCACCATGTGCTGGCGAACGAGCTGCTCCAGGCCATTGGCGATGCGGATGTTGGCCCTGGTATTTTCCGCCAGGGCCTGACCAATGGTCACATTGGCCGCAGCATTTTGCTCCAGGGCCTCAGCCACCCGTAGCAGACTGTCGTCCATCCTTTGCAGAATCTCCGTATGGAAATCCGATTTGAAATTGAGTTCTGTGAGGAGGGCCACTGCCTGCGAGGGGGATTGCCCTGGACTGGCTTCTGCAGGGTCCTCAGCCGGATGTACTGGTTCCTCCCCTGCAGAGCCAGCAGAAATTCGGCGGCCAAGGCTCCCCTCTGGAGCAGACTCCTCCGCCTGTGTCTCTGTTAGGAAAAATGAGAAAAGACTCACATTAGAATCTACATATTGGCCCACTAACATTTCAGAGTTGGTGACATCACAAGATTTACCAGGGACAACATGAGGAGCCGCAAAGTCTGGCATGTCCGTATCCATGTTGGACACGCCAAACACCTCCACAGGCTGCACACACCCCTGTGCCAGCTCTTCTAAATCCGTCAACTCCAATGACACAGGGGTGGGACCCCCACCTGTCCCCCTTGCATGCCTAGCCCTGTCCGCGAGTTTTTGCTTTAGGCGATATTTAAAGTCGCCCCATCTGTGGGATAAAATGGAAACCATTACCCTATTGTTTAAAATGGGGTTTGTTTTTAGGGGGGGCAAGTGTTTACTTACCGCCGTTTGACATCCCGGGCTAGACGGACATAATCACCCACCCTATTGACAGCAACGGCTACCTCTTCCCACATTCTCCACTTCTGGCTTGTACTCATATTCCTGTCTGCCTGTGGCAGGATGTCCACACACTTCTGAATCAAAACCTCCATCTCCTTTCTTGTGAAATGTGGCTGCCTTTTTTTTTTGGCAGCTTTGGCCCAGCAGCCTCTTCCTTGTCATCCTCCTCACCTATTTGTGTAAATATTCAGATTTCTCAAAATCACAACTTGCCCAATCTTATTTTTTAAATTAATCATTGAGACAAAATGCATGAAAGACTTACCGCCTGACTCTTGTCCATTGTTTCCCTGGTCTGTAGCCATGTCTGAGGTCCAAACAAGAAATACACCAGAATTTAAATGTGTTTTCGTGACGTATTTATACATGCGTCCTTATTTTGCGGCCGCATCATTGTTTGTGCGTTCCTATAATCCCTCCTTAATTTGTGCGGGAAACGAAACACTATTTATGGCTTGGTGTGTCTCGAGTCGAGGTGGCGTTTTTGTATTGTTGGAGGTTACCTTGGTTGGAGTTTCTTGTTTGCGGATAAAGGAGTTGGCGTTTGGAGTTTATTTTGTTTGCTAGATTTGCGTTTTTATTTTCCGTGCGCTTTTTTATTTTATTTATTTTTTGCCTCGTTTCTTGATTTGGTAAGTTTTGTGAAGTCTAACTTTGGTTCAATTGGTGTCTCATTGTGTTTCTTCTTGTTTTTAATTTTTGGATCCATAATTTCATCTCTTGTAGCGTTTTTTTTATTTCGGACCCAAAGACCTTTTGATTTGGAATCTTATATATTTGCTCTTGGTAAGTCCATTTTTTATCTTGTATTTGCGAAATAATTAGCGCATTTTTCTCTGTTTGTATAGTGACTTGTATTGGCAAAATAATTAGCACATTTTTCTATGTTTGTTTTTTTACTTGTATTTGCGAACTAATTAGCGCATTTTTCTCTGTTTGTATAGTGACTTGTATAGGCGAAATAATTAGCGCATTTTTAAATGATTATTAATCCTGTAAAATTGTTTGTGGTTGCCCTTTCGCATTTTTGGCTTACATTTCAACCCATTTTGATGTACTGTGTGCAATGTCGTTTTGCTCTTTGGCCAAATGTGTGTTTCGCCTATTTTATGTTTTGGATAGCACAAAATTTAGAAACATAAATGCACAGACTAAACTTTTACAAATTAATATTGGGATTATTTTCAGTTTGGACGTATCATGACAATACCCCGGCATGTAAGCAGCAATGGATGCTATCATCAAGCTAAGTTGTTCTTAATTTTCTTTTGGGGTGGGTCCAAAGCCTTACATTCAAATCTTGCCATTTCAGGTTGATCTTGGGCGGATTGTTCTGGCCATGCTCCCGGAAGCCGACCAACCTCAATCTCGTCCCAGGTGTAGGCATCGTAGGCGTGCAAGGCCCCAGATATTTCGAACACGTGTCACCCTTTTTGGAATGCCCGATGATGAGGTTTTAAGACGCTACCGTCTTCCTCCCAAAATCATCATAGACACTCTCTCATTAATAGAGAGTGATCTTGAGCGGCAAATTGACAGTCCAACAGCAATACCACCACTTACGCAATTTATGGCGGTGTTACATTTCTGTGCCTCAGGATCGTTTCAAACAATGGTGGGAATAGTGGCGGGCATCTCACAATCCTCCTTTTCAAGGATCCTGAGGGCAGTGATGGAGGCACTTTTCAAGCACCTCCATCATTTTATTAAAATGCCTTTGGATATGGGTGCCCTTAGTGTGGCCAAGGCCAATTTTTACCAAATAGCTGGCTTCCCACACATCATAGGGGTTGTGGATGGTACTCACATACCACTTCAGCCTTCAGCACGGCTGGAGGCAATATTTCGCAACCGTAAACACTATCACTCCCTGAATGTAATGGTGGTATGTGTTGCCTCCCTCCAGATCCTGTCCCTGAATGCAAAATTACCAGGAAGTGCACATGACTCCTTCGTCATCCGGCAATCAGGGATATGGCACAAATTAAACAACCTACAAGCTGGTGATGCATGGCTTCTGGGTAAGTGGAAACCTTTAGTACATAACAATGTTAAGCTTGATACACAGTGATCCTGATGTTGTCTATTCTTTTTCACAGGAGACAGTGGATACCCTTGCATGCCCTGGCTGCTCACTCCTTATTTGGCTCCCACACCAGGCCCACAAAGTGAGTTTAATACCGCACTTACAGCCACCAGGCAAGTGGTGGAGCTCTGTATCGGCCTTTTAAAAGGCCGATTCAGATGCCTCCACCGCTCTGGTGGCGAGCTCATGTATTTGCCGGATATGGTTTCGAAAATTGTGGTCCTGTGTGGGATCTTTCACAACATCGCCATAAGGAGTGGTGTTCCAATGCAACCAGAGGATGCCTTAACTGAGGATGGCCCCCCCGAGGTTGGTCGGAGGTCAGTATGTGGGGGGGCCATACGCGATGATGTGGTGGCCCGATATTTTAGGTAATTATTGACCAAACAACAGTGTGTATACCCAATGTGTTACGGTTTTTTGGCGTTCATCTTTTTTGATATTAATTCTTGCACCATCTTCTGTTTGTTTGCATAATCTTTGGCACTCCCACGATGACTACTTCCTGCTACCTTTCAAAAACCTTTATGTGGAAACTTCTGGAATATATTATGACACCAATATTGCAACGCCATATTTTTGAAATCATGTGGGCATGGACCTTCGTCAACCAGTTCTTGATTTGTTGTGTGTTTGTTTCTTGTTTTTGGTATGTGGTGTATTTCTGATTATCACTGTGTGTTTTGTTTGTGAGTGACCACTTTGTATTTTGATTTCTGTTGTGAATAAATATTTGGAGAGTGTAATTTGTTTCCTTTTTGGGCACGTTAGAAGCAAGTGTAAACAAACTCCCAAACGTTAATTTTACCTAAGGGGTAACCCAGTAATGAAGCAAGTGGAGCTAAAATGTAATATGTTTTCGGGGTACTAACCAACACACCAAGGAATCCTGTACAATCAGTTGCCTTCGTAAGATTGTCCTAAGCAGATTGGCTACCAAATAGGAACCTGAAAAATGTTGTAAACTATCATGTTGTCCACCCCAAAAAAGGAAAATGACATTGGTACTGGGAGGGGTTTCTTGTGCCTGTTTGCATTCAAAATACAACACACAATCTGTAGTGAGATTCTGTGGCAATCCTTGCTTGAAGAGTCTACTTATGTCAGTGTAAAGAATCTTGGATTTACTAAAAACGCATGAGACTGAGCTTGACTTAAAACTGATTTATTAGGAAACAATTAGAAAAAAAAAAAAAAACTAATTCCTAAGGAGGACCAACAGATGGTCAAGGCCCTGCAGAAGCCCGGTGACCTGCTCCCGCATAAGGGCCACACATTGACAGATTTCTGCCCGACGCCTCTGTTCCTCTGTGGGTGACAAAAGTTTGGGGATTAATAAATCTATAATGAAGCAACATTCTAAAAAAACACAAAACAAGCAAACCAAAACTTAAAAGCTTGTGGGCAAAAAAAACATTACACGGATAAAACCCAGCACCCCAAAATGTCCTAGGCCAAAAATACAAGGGCCCGAAAAAAATGCACACAGGTGTGATATGTGTATGGTGAAATCAGCAGGAACAGGTAAAGACAACCCCCAAAAATACCCTAAGGCAACAGAAAGCCAACAAAAATGGGGACGACACATGATTACATACAAACAGTTTGTGGTGCCCAAAATAAAATTAAAAAACATACCATTCGGCAAAACGCCAGAGCCAGAAGCCACTCCCTGGACCACCTCGGAGGTGGCTACATTCCCCAAACCTAGGGGCAGGGTGTGTGAAGAATCCTGGGAGGGGGTATTTGGAGGAGGGACGGATGGAGGAGGGGGTAATTGAGGAATTGGGGGTTGGAGAGAGGGGCCGGGACCGGCGTCTTGTCTGGCGATGACGCTGTAGTCTTTGCTGTGCCCCTAAAAAATGAAAAAAATATTGTGGTTAGTTTCAACAGGAATCCAAAATAAAAAAATAAAAAATAAAAATGTACAATGACTAAATAGGACAGACATGAAAACATGCACATGCAGATATGACTACAATGACTAAATAGGACAGACATGAAAACATGCACATGCAGATATGACTACAATGACTAAATAGGACAGACATGAAAACATGCACACGCAGTTAGGGCCCACAAGATAAACTTGAAAACCACAGTCCATAAAACTTACTTTCCGCGATCTGCATGCGAAAGCATGCCAGCAAGCGGGGCGTACGCCGGTGCAGGTCCGACCACCTGCGCTCCAGCTGGCCAATATGTCGGCGTGAGCCGAAGGAGCGCAGGCGGCGACGTACCTCCGCATATGCGGAACGCTTTCGCCTATTTGAGATGGGTGGAGGCTGACTGGTGATCCGCCTGTCCATCACCTCCGTCAGCACCAGCAGTTCGCGCCTGGTGAATGCGGCGGATCTCATGATGGCAATGGTGTTTTTTTTGAAAAATATTTTTAATAAAGCACCCAAAACAAATTTGATTGGCTAATGTATTTGGGAAATTAACAGGACAAATTCTATTGGTTAGTGTATGAGTCATGTGTTCGACAGGGCCACAAATCTCTTGAGAGTTATGACAGGCTTGATGCAGTGACATGTGTAAGCAAATTTCAATAAAGAAATGAACCACAGAAAATTTGTGGGGATACAAACAAATAGAACAATTGTTTAATTGGGGCTAACATGTATTTTGAACAATAAAAGCGAAGGTTTCAGCCGTACGTATTCTGCGAGTAAACACAAACATGGACAAGATTAAAGTTTATTGCATTGTGTTGAAAAAAAAAAAACAATTAAGCTAATTGATACATTGATTGGCATGATACGATTGAGGGAGGTAGGCAGAAAAAACGAGCAGGTAATCGGAATCTGACAGGCCCACTTCCGGTTTGTACTTGTGCGTGCGTTCCCTTCAAGGCATTTCGGGGATGTACGCTCGCTATTTGGCATGCTCGTTAGTTAGAGGAGGGGTCGGCTGAGTTTGGGGCGGATTTTTAGCTGCGTACGAAAATACGAGCGAGTGCTTGAATTTAAATATTTTTTGACGTACGCCGAACGTACGTACGCCCAATTGCGAGTGGGTCTGAATCAGGGCCATTGTTTTTTGACTATTATTTTGTAAATAATTTTTTTAAAGAAATCTGTATAATCATATTTTTTTGTTTTTTTCTCTCCTACAGGCCAATGAGAGCAGGTTGTTTAAAAATGGTGTAATACTTAAAAAGGTTCCACAGGATGATTAATCGATTGGATACACCTAGGTTGTGTGTTTGGAAATGGATAGGAAGAAGTTACATATTGACATACCCAGGGCCGGCCCTAGCCAAAATTTTTTGGTAAGTGAGTATATTTTTTTGGCACCCCCTATGCAGTGCCCCTTTTACAGTGCACCTGGTAGTGGTTCCCCCTATGCAGTGCCCCTTGTTCCCCCAGTAGTAAGCCCCTTATATAGTGCCCCAGTAGTAGTCCCCCCTATGCAGTGTCCCCAGTAGTGGTACCCCCTATGCAGTGCCCTTTATATAGTGCCCCCAGTAGTGGTCCCCCCTGTGCAGTGCCCGTTGTGCCCCCAGGTACTAAGCCCCATATATAGTGCCCCCAGTAGTAGTCCCCCTATGCCAATGCCCCCAGTAGTGGTAACCCCTATGCAGTGCCCCTTATATAGTGCCCCCAGTAGTGGTCCCCCATGCAGTGCCCCAAATAGTGGTACCCCTTATCCAGTGTACTTTAAACAGGGCCCCAGTTATAGTTCCCCCCTATGCAGTACCCCCAATATTGCCCTTTATATAGTGACCCCAGTAGTGGTCCCTTGATGCAGTGCCCCCAGTGGTAGTCCCCCCCATTTGCAGTGCCCCAGTAGTAGCCACCCCCTTGTAGTAGTCCTCCCTTTGTAATAGTTCCCCCTTGTGCCCCCAGTGGAGGTTTCCCCCTATGCAGTGCCCAGCAGTAGCCACCCCTTTGTAGCAGTCCCCCCTTTGTAGTAGTCCCCTCCTTGTTGTGCCCCCAGTGGAGGTTCCCCTCTATGCAGTGCATGAGTAGTAGCCACCCCCTTGTAGTAGTCCCACCTTTGTAGTAGTCCCCCCTTGTGCCCCCAGTGGAGGTTCCCCCATATGCAGTTCCCAAGTAGTAGCCACCCCCTTGTAGTAGTCCCCCCTTTGTAGTAGTTCCCCCTTTGTAGTAGTCCCCCCCTTGTTGTGCCCCCAGTGGAGGTCACCCCCCTATGCAGTGCCCCAGTAGTAGCCACCCCTTTGTAGTAGTCCCTCCCTTGTTGTGCCCCCAGTGGAGGTTCCCCCCCATGCAGTGCCCCAGTAGACACACATGTAATAAAAATAAAACCACTTTCCTGAATCCACGCTCCCACTCCAGCTGCAGCCATCTGCTCCTTAGTCCGGGCCGGGCCGCTCTGCATTACGGTAGAGACATCATGATGTCTCTCCCATTACCCACTGCGGGAGCCGGAAAGCTCCAGTCCAGCTCTGGCAGTGGGCGGAATTATCAATGAGAGTCTGACAGACTCTCATTGGCTGCTAATCAAAACAAACACACAGCTGCCGGCGCCGGCGTCGCGTTTGTCACTGTGTAGTGCTGACCAAACTCCATCCGGTCAGCGCTACACACGTGGTGCAGCTGTGTCACAGAGACACAGTGTGCCCTCGGCCCGCATGGTCGCAGCTGAGGTGCCCTCCACTATGTGGCGCCCTACTCAGCTGCGTACCATACGTAATGGTAGAACAAGCCCTGGACATACCTACATTATGTATGCTAACATTTCTTTCTATTTTCGCAGTACATCGAAAAGCAGGCTAAAGTGGATCAAAGAGCCCAAGACTTCTCTGATTCTCCTTGCCAATTAATACACAGATTATTGACAGGAGAAAAAGGGAAGGGGGGGTTATATGACTATTTGAAAGATGAAAATTTAGGACTTCCCAGATTAGGGCTGATTTGGAGATTATTGATTGGAAATGAGAACAAAAATTGAAAAGCAAAAGGCACTGTAGGGACTTGAATGCCACCTAGTGGAGAAAACAATGTAAAGTTCAGTCTGTAACATTCACCAATGTTATCGATATGTGATCTTTCAAAACTCCAGTACCAGTAGACAAAATTATAAATTATCATAGAGGGTGGGGAGGGACAGCTAATGCTCATAGAATCTGATCTGTTTTTCATCCATACAGGGAAATCAAGTCAACAACAGGATATCTGAAGACTGCAGGCAGATCTGATGGAAGCGAAGACGTCAGATTTGGTAGGAAAGGTGGAGACATTAAAAAGTACTGACATCTCTTAATTTCTTATTTAGATGCTGATGAGGCCCAGCTGTATACAGGCGATATTTCTGGCAGATGACTGCATGGACCCTAAGATGATCGGACGGAACACAGATCGGAAAGGACCGGGGCACAGATGATCCAAATCAGATGTCCAAGATGACTACACCCCAGAAGTGCCCCCCACCTCATTTGATGAAGATGTTGACATTGAAGAAACAGCTATAGACTCAGTTTCAAATGTTGATGGACATTAGGAAAGGGCCTGCTGCTTACATAATAGTGTTCTCTTCTGCAGGTACAGTTAAATGCAGATAATGGTATTACTGACTCCAGGTGGAGTTTTGGAGGCAGTAATACCATTATCTGGAGAAAAGCAGGTACAGTTTAGTAGGGGAAGCTTATATAAATAACCCCTATATGCATTTAACTGTACTTTTTCTGAAAAAGGATATATGTGGTACGCAGCCATTTTAATGTGCATTTTATGTGAAATAAATCATTTGATGTTTTAACACTATGAATGCGCTTTCCTTCTGTTTTATATGGCGTCTACATGAGGATTAATATATATATATATATATATCAGCATTGGATCAATGGTGTTGAAAACTCACATGTTAAAGGAATCAGGATTGGGCTAAGATTTTGACTTTTATTTGGACTGGAAATACGTGACTATATGACAAATATTTGTTAAATTACCTTTATTATTGTATCTCTCCTAATGAAATTTGGGATTTGATTATACCCTTGGGGGCTGAATGCTTGGACCCGTATTTTTTGACTACTTTCTAGTTTATGATCTGGTGTTTATCATTGGGGGATAAGCAGGATATACTTTGTGGTGCCTTATAAATAAAATGTAAATATAATAATTATGCAAATCACTATTTAATGCTACTATCTGCTTCAATTTATTCTTGCATCCTCAAAATAAATGTCCTTGTAAACCAAGCTTAAACTTTTTCTCCAACACCATTCACTAACATGGAAAAATAGTTTGCACACAACTCAACAATCAAAGATTACATTTGTCAATATATGTAAACTGTTAAATATTAAACACAGTGACATCAAAATAGGATTTATCATGATATCTTATCTAGCAATGTAAATTCTACATAAATCTGAATTAATTATCAAAGTGTTCTAGGCTGTAGCCAACTTTATCTCACCATGTATAATAATGGCATCCCAAGGGCAGCAGTGCAGTTTTTTGTTACAGGCATCCTTCCTTGCCACCATACAGTCCCACTACTGCATAAGGCCAGCCCTGCCACAATCCCCAACCACTATTACACACCAACATTCTTTCCACACTTAAATAACAGTTATAAAACATACACCAAGCCAGTACCAGTATTAAAATTTACTGTATAGAATAGAAAGCGTTAGAGGTGGAGTTTCTTTATCTGTACTTAAAATATACTCAAAAAAAGAATCACACTTATAAACCCAAACAACTTTTTTTTATGCTGATTTGCAATTTGCCTACTTTTGCTAACAATCTCTTCTTTTACAAATGTTGCAAAATGTATCATTATATAACTAGTATTCAAATTATAAAAAACATTGCCTTCTGCATTGGGCAGAATGGACAGGAAAAAACTAGAAAGCACTTATTTGTGAAATTACCATGGAAATATCCACAAATAATCTCAATGGTTGATGTATGAGATTTACCATTAATTTCAATGAACTAAGCAATAAATAGGCACAGAAACCCAAAATCATAGGAAAAGTCCCATCACACATAAAGAAGGTATGGAATCCATTCAGAATGCTTTTATCAATAAATGCCTACATGTCAGACCTCCTGTCAAATACCTGATGGTACTTATTAATGTCATTATAAATATGAATTGCTTCACCTGTAGGTGAAAAGAGTTTTTGAAAACTATTTCACCTACACTTACAGGGCTCTGCAATGGGGTCCAATTTAGCCCCATCATATGCTAACATTTTTATCAATCAATATGGGGAGAGACATTCTGTCTGAAACCACTTTTTCCAAATGTATTCATTTATTTGTCTGCTACATTGATTATCTGTTTTTAATATGGTCTGGTGATGAAACCTTTTTGACCCTTAAGATCAAATTGTGGCACCACATACATTAATTACTACTATTGTAAATGACTTGTATGTCAATGTTATTAAGGATAGCAATGGCCATATAGAAAAAACACTGTCAAGAACACTTTACTGTCCATTGACATACATTTATTTTGAAAAATGTATTATCTTTGTTGCAGATGCTAGCTTTTGTGCATATTATTACATCTGATGTTAGTGCACTTGAACAGTCACTTCTTTAAATGGGTCAACATTTCCCAACTAGATGAGAATGTTAGAAACCTGTGCTGCTCCATTATTTTGCAATCTGCCTGTTGGATAAGTTTTTACCACATGTTCCCTCTATCCTGGTATAGATAAATAATTCAAATGTTATATATATATATATATATATATATATATTGTCCAATTTCCATGAACAGTGTCCATATTTTTAAAGTTTGAAATTAATGAACAAAGATCTCTTTTTGCACCTTCAAGGATTGGCAGATCATTTAAACCTGAGGCAGCAAGAAAGCTATTGCAAATTTCCTAAATACTACAATTAAGGCTACACATTATATATAAAAAACACTTTTCCTTACACGGATATAAGAACTTTTATACAAGGAATATGTAATAGAGGTATCAACTCTGCACAAATGTTTAAGAATTATTGCATATTGAAATTAACCATTGCATGATTGCATTGTTTTAATTGTGTATTGTTTTAGTTGTTTTGCTTTGCACAGCATTTGCATGTCATTTAAGTAATGTTTATATGGTAAAAAAACACAGTAATATTATATTTATTTATACATTTATAATATTATATTATTATATTATTAGAGGCTATGACATTAATGAAGTTCAACATGCTATTCATTTCTGCCTTCATTAGAGTCAATTACTTACATCCAAAATTCTGTGAAATATGTACTATTATACTATTACTGTAGAACTTTGAAAGAAATTATTTTAAAAACATTGGCATGTCTGACCTAATTCTGATACAATTCTGTCTAAGGAACTTAAGCCAGGTACACACTAGACAATGTCTGCTGTGCCTGACATCTTCAGCAATGGGACCCAGTGGGGGAGCCAGCATATACAATTGCTGATGCCGCCAGCGACGGAGCGATGGCGGTGGCCATTCTGCATTCAGTAGCATGGCCCTCACTAATGATATCTATCCCTTGTCGGCCCTGCATGCAGGGCTGACGAAGGATGTCACTGATGACCTGTGGGAGCGCACATCTTCAGTGACATAGTGGGTACACATTAGACGATATGCCCGATATGTCGTTTGGATCTGATCGAACGACATATCATCTAGTGTGTACCCTGCATTAGTCAGCCTCTAATAATTTATTATTGTCATTCCATACCGCCTGATTTGTAAACATATACAGTATAATTTAAATTCACATTCTGGAAAGTAAGTCTTGATTCCCGGTATTTTAGATGCATTGGGAGTGCTAATTGTTAACTTATGTGTATTGTCTTCTGCTTCACACGTCCTACTATTAGTTCCTATACATTATACACAGACTTACTTGTGAAAGTTGATACATGTGAGTGTATGACCCACCAAGAACATTTGTGCTGGAAAATCAATACAGTCAGCAAATCAATATTTTGCTATACATATACAATCTATTAAAACTAAAGATGTGCACTGACCCCCATGTTTTGGCTTTGGATATTTTTGTGTTTTGGGGTTGGTTCTGGTTTTGCAAAACAACCCTTATATGTTTTGGTTTTGAATCTATAATTTTTTTTAAAATATGCTAAAACAGCTAAAATCATGTAATGTGGGCCTATTTTTGTTCATACAGTATTATTAACCTCAATAACATTAATTTCAAGTCAATTTTGATCACCTCATAATATTGTTCACCAAGAATGGCCAAAGGCTGCAGTGAGCTAGCTGGCTACTAAGCGACAGAGTAGCGGCACAAACACATGGCAGTTTAAAAGAACATAGCACATCTTTAAAATATTGCCACAAAGCAGTGGCAGAAAAGAAACATTTTTAGTTCATTTTTACGAACATTATATTTTCCACATTTTAAAGATGTAGCCTCTTATGCTGATCACTCACAAGTTTTCCGGCTGTCCTAAGCAATATTTCTGAGTACACACTGGAGGCTGGGCAGCTTAAGTAAAGCACATCGAGTTGGTACAAGGGGCTCCAAATATCCTTTTTTTCCTCCCAGTAGTCAAAGGGACTGTCTGACATACTCATTTGTACACTGTCATTAAAATAATCCTCTATCATTCTATGGAAGCTTACCGTATCAGATCAGTGAGTCACGCTAGAGGTGTCACTAATTTTAGTCAATTATTGAAGACCTCACCAGATGTCAAATATTGTGTCACTCTGGCCCACTGACTTGACTCATTTTCATCAACAGTGGGTCTCTTGGGAAAGCTCAGTCTTTTCCTGGCAGCAGTTGCAGGAGAAACTGAAGGAGATGTCATCGTGTCATGTGCCACTTGAGCTGCCAACTTGCTCACAAAGTGCTCTTTGCATCTCTTGAGATCTGTGTCATTTGGAAAGAAAGATATTATGCATGACTTAAACCTAGGATCAAGTATGGTCACCAAAATGTAGTGATCTGATTTCAAGATGTTGACAACTCTTTGGTCCTGATGAAGCAAATAAAGAAAATGATTTACTAGTCTGAAATACTTAGCCGGAATCGCTTCATTACATCTCTTCCTTCAGTTTCTCGAGCTGCTTTTCCAATAGTCTAATTAAGTGCCATTGTACCCACTATCCACTTGACCACAGATATGTGGACAAGAGGTACTGGGCAAATGAAAGATTACATGACTGTGACTGCCCACTGAGTGAGTGTATCATCTTCAGTAGCAGCAGCAGTCTAACACAAAATACCAGCTCATTCCCAGGCAGGCCACTCTTAGTGAAGCCGGTAATACAGAGAATAGGCTGCCTGAAATGAGCTGGTATTTTGTGTTACATACTGCTGCTACTGCTGCTGAAGGCAATACACCCAACCTGTGGACTGTCATAGTCATGTAATCTATAGTTTAACCATTACCGCTTGTTCACATATCTGTGGTTAAGTAAATAGTTGACACAATGGCATTTTGTAGGCCAAGAATTAATTTTTTTAAATGTCCTGGTACAGGTGAAGCTTTTCTGGTAAAAAGGAACCAAGATTTAATTTGGTAGTGGGGACACAGGACCTCAATTAACTGTCTAAAACCAGATGCATTAATGGCAGATATTGGACACAGATGTAATGCTACAGAATCATAGCTGGCATGGCTACATTGTCACCAAAATGTAGTGATCTGATTTCAAGATGTTGACAACCCTTTGGTCCTGGTGAAACAAAGAAAGAAAATGATCAACTAGTCCGACATACATTGTGGAATCGCTTCGTTACATCTCTTCCTTCAGTTTCTCGAGCTGCTTTTCCATTAGTCTAATTAAGTGAAACACTTTGACTGAAGCTGGCAGTATCTGAACTCACAGTACCTTGCATAAAACAAAAGCATTTTCCACTGTGCTGGACTAAAGTACATTCCCCCTCCTCTCCCTATGTCATGGCTTGTAGTGTAAGTTTGGAAGGCTTGTTGCTGTTCCTCCATTTGCTGAGGCATATCAAATGGTAGAATTCCAACTTGTTACTCTCTCTTCTTCAGGTTGTGGCATTGCAAAATGAACTTTTCTTACAGCTGCTACAATCTTCTACATGCACCTGCTGAATGGTGAAAATGTCCAGCAATTTTTGGGGCCACAGACAGCATCTCCTGCACACACCTGTCATTTTTTTTATTCTGTACCCCCAAGTTGACTGTGGGCCTGATTCAGAGATGTATGCTGACCCAATAGTTAGTGCAAATCTCCAAAGTCCTGGTTGACATGCTGTGGTGTTCAGGGGGTACCTCCTACATTAGCCTCCTGCTGCATTAGCATTTTAGATGGATGGAATTGCACAGTCACTTGTGAGTGGCTCTGCAATTCCGTCCATCTCTGAATCGGGCCCAGTGTGTGCTCTCACAATATTTGTTGCATTATCAGAAATGACAAATCCTGGGGAGAGTAGTAACAGAGTAAGCCATTTTGCTATGACATCCCTTTGCTTTTCTAACAGGTTGACACTGGTATGTTAAAATAGATAAAATCATATAATTTGGTCCTGTTTTTGTTTCTACAGTAATACTAACCTCAATAACATTCATTTCCAGTCAATTTTGATCACCTCACAAATTTACCATTTTACCAGAAAAGCAATTCCTTGCCTGTACCAGGACGTTGAAAAAAAAAAAAATTCTCGGCCTAAAAAATGCCATTGTACCCACTATCCACTTAACCTCAGATATATGGACAAGTGGTACTGGGCAATGAAAGATCACATAATTGTGACAGTCAACTGAGTGGGTGTATCATCTTCAGTAGCAGCAGCAGTCTGTAACACAAAATGCCAGCTCATACCCTGGCAGGCCACTCTTAGTGAAGCCAGTAATACAGAGAATAGCCTGCTTGAGAATGAGCTGGCATTTTGTGTTACATACTGCTGCTACTGCTGCTGAAGGCAATACACCCAACCAGTGGGCTGTCACAGTCATGTAATCTATAGTTTAACCATTACCGCTTGCTAACATATCTGTGATTAAATGGATAGTGGGCACAATGGCATTTTGTAGGCTGAGAATTAGATTTATTTAACGTCTTGTAACAGGCAAAGCATTTCTGGTAAAATGGAACCAAGATTTAATTTGGTAATGGGGACACAGGACCTCAATGAACTTTCTAAAACCAGAGGCATTAATGGCAGATATTAGACACAGATCTAATACTACAGAATAATAGCTGTCATGGCTTCAGTGATCCATGGTGCAACTGGATGTCAGAATTGTTTTACAGTCAATTGGTGTCTGAAACTACTAGTAGATCCACCCCAGTAGCAAGCCTAGCACTCAAGGATTCTTACTTAAGTTTTACAAATGCTACAGATGGCTTATCAATTGTTGCCAGGATTTGGGTAAAAATAATTTCACACATAAGAGGTGCATTTGTTGGTCCTATGCCCAGGTATGACAATTGCCTTCTTGTTAAGGGCAAGAACTGCTTCCATTGGAGCCTCATTTACACAAACAACATCCTCATCATCAACATCCTCATTAGCGCCCGCGTAAGCTACACTAATATCCTCCTCATCCTGTTGCACTTCCACAGTAGCATCCTCAATTTCTATATCACCATATTTACATGTGCTGCTCATCTCCACATAGACAGAGGGTGCATAAATGGTGGAAGGAGGCTTCACTGTGAGTACATTATCAGAAATGTCAGATTCACACATAGCACTCATGGACACCCTTAGACTCTCCTTAGGGATTTTTGATGTTTCTGAACACACTGTGGTCGATTCAGATGCTAAGCCGTGATTGTTCGCATCCAAAAGGGGCCAGGTATGCAAATCCCTCGATTGCATTGTCTAGTATAAGGACGCCCTCTATGTCTTAGAGAGCAACGGCAAAGTGAGCGCACACCAGTATAAAGATGCCCAATTTTCTTACTTAGCACACATCATCTCCAGGAAGTGTATGATTAATCAGAACCATTGAGAACCATTGGAGCTGCACGCAGCACTTGAGGTAGACTCTACTCCACCGCAAGCACTGCAATCACTGCAGACTGAAATACAACCAAGTGACATGTACCATGACGCCTCCATGCTAATAATGCACACCCATAAAACTCAGTTTTGACAGCCAGACACATCTGTGTTCACAACACCATGCCTCCATTCACAGTCACCTTCCACTGTCACCACCCACAAACAGCGCTATCTGTCACTCAAAGTAGTGGTCAGTCTTTGTGCTATGAGTGCACGATTTCCAATTGCAGTGACTTGTTCGCACACGCATCACTGCGGTGCATATGCATTCGCAGACGGGCGACAATCGCCTATAGCGAGCGAACACGGCTTAGCATCCGGGTCTGCATTAGGCCCACAGTTTGTCCTTAGTGTTTTTTTTCTGCACTGATTTGCCTGTTTTAATTTCAACACTTCTAAACTCTGAGGGCCTGATTCAGCAAGGAATTCAACTGCAAATTCAATAGCGATTACACACACAGTTAAACTGTGACAGTATGCTAATCCATTGCCATCACAATGTCGCCGCTGCACTACATAAGGATGTCCACTTTACCTTACACACATCTGTAATCTTTAGCAAGACTGTGAAAACATCGGTACAATCGAGTACCATCGCATCCTCATCCACACTTGCACAAACCCTGACCTCACTCAGAAATTGCTAACTTCCACGCATGCTATCAGGCTTCAGGCTGCATAGGGCATTGTAGTGGATAATTTATGCATGCCCATGCAACAGCGTTCAAACACCCTGGCATGCCTGCATTTTCCCGACCCCCCCATCACCACTCACAAATGGCACGTCCTGTCAATCACTCTGCGATGGGTCTGCATAGTCACTGCGATTGCAGTCCTGATTGCAATGGCTAGTTTACGCATGTACAATGTGATACATATGCAATCGCAGTACACAACAATCACCCAATTACATGCGTATTAGCAACTGCATTCCTTGCTGAATCAGGTCCTGAATGAGAAAGTATTGCATCATCATGTGAGTTTACAGAAGAAGATGACAGCAGTTGCAGAACTGCCACTCACAAATAAAGGCCAAGGTCTGAGCCTTTCCTTGCCACTGCGTGTGGTGTATGGTATGTGAGCAATTTTGTATTTTTCAACAGGAAACTTTTCCTTTATTATTAGAGGTGATGTTTTTTCTTTAACATTGTGAAATATTGCTTTAATTTCAGGTGCTCTGTCTTAAACCCTCTATGCCCTTGAGCCACAGCTTTAGTAGATGTTGAAGTACTTCTACTATCTTCATGACTGGCAGCAACTGCAGCGCTAGTACTTGGTTGCTGATCCTGCTCTTCTATCAACTGATCGCGATCCATATTGACTCACATTGCTTATATTATTAATACAATGGCACAACACCTACTGAGTTTTTGTTTAACACAATACCACTGCCTGGCTTGCCTGAACACACACATATTAGTATACAACTGCAGCAAGGGAAACATGACACTGGAGCAATTCATCATTGCTCCGGTGAGGGGACAACTGCTCTGAAAAGCAGCTGTCTCCTTGGTTAGTATTGCAACTACAGATGTAGCTGCGTCAATTACCTGCTACTCGTCATCTCGGCTATGCATGTGTGACCTCGGGTCACGCATGCACACAGCCGCTGGGGAGGTAGTGAGGAGGCGGTAGAGGTATCCCTCTTCGCATCCCTGGAACTCCTTCTCATAGGAAGGAGCAGGGATCCGAGAACAAGCGCCTTCTGAAGATGGTGCTTGTTCTCGGCAGCAAACTCCAAACACTATCAGTTTTCGAAGTTTGCTGAATACCAAGGGGGTCCTATTGGACTCCTGATGATGAATGACCCAGTAACTTAAATATGAGGAAACTAGCATTTCTGCATGGTTACCGGGCCATTTATCATTTGATGACTAGGCCCCTGAGTCCCTAATGGCATTTTATATGAATGAATGACAGCCTTTACTGGCTGTACACTGTGTGCACTGTGGCTGCTGCTGCTTAGTAACCACACTTTTTTTACCTTTTATTTTTTAGAAGATCTAATGAGCTCTGCCTGTACACCCCCTCTCCATTGGATCTGCTGCGTGAAATGGTGCCTGAACATGAGGGAGGGACTTTTATATGCCATCCAAAATACGCAATATCTGATGCTGGGAATATTACGTTTTGCCTCCTTTTGGGATCCAAACCCGACAGAGGTAACCGGTTTGAGATTAGGATCCCGTCAGAAAGGCAAAATTCGAGTGGGTTAGTTTTCAAGGAAACCGAACTAGCTCATCTCTAATTGAAACTGTAATGCTTAATATAGCCATGAATTCCAGTACCTAGTTTTTCCCTGAAGTTACACTTTTTATTTAGGAAAGACATCATGTGAATCATCTAAAATGTATGTCTGATGATCATATTCCAGCACTCATAAGAAGGATGGTTGTGAGAGAGTACACTTACCTGCACATATTAAAACACTAGAGACGCAGCAAATAGCCAGTCATGTATAGCAAATCCTTTTTCATTTTAATAAAGTATATAACACTTAAAACCCATCCATCAAATATAATTTGAATACACTTATGATTGTAGCCAGTCAAAGCTGCAGCCAATACTGAAATTGAGCTCCACATGACACTGTGATGCCCTTGAAAAAGTCCTAAAAAGGAAACACATTGGGTGGCCTTACTTAGCACAATATATATTCTATCAAATACACAATATATATTCTATCTATATATATTCTATCTTCTAATGGATCCAAACCATTTCCCATTAGAAGACTGCTCTATGTGGAGTTCTCCTCAAAAATTAAATGCAGCAGTAATTGGTCCTTTTAGTTGGGACTGCTATGTTCAGATAAGCTGATTAATTTTATATTTGATGTATGAGCGTATGAGCATTAAGTATTTATATTGATGCAAAGTAAAAGCATTTTCTACAGTACAGTATGGCTTTGGGCAGTGTCTCTGATGTTTTTGAAGTGTGTGACTCTATTGATTGAAAATGTTGGCCCTATGTTAGGAGATCTCAGGTAACCATGTCTGTGTGTGCATATGACTTTATTATACACTTTCTCGCGTATTTTTGTTATTTACACACACACATCAATGAATGAGCTCTCATGACTTGAATGAAAGTAAAAAAAAAAAATAGGTTCACTCAATTAATATAAAATTGAGATGCAAGATATAGGCCAGATTTTAATAATTCTCAACTTCTAGAGGGGCCTATTCATCAACACTAAAATAACATTATTAAGGACATTTTACTTAATTTCCATTATTTTAGTATTCACGATGACACTTAACACAGGAGATATCACTGATATCTCCTGGGTAAGTCCCCCTGCATTAATTTCCACTCTCCCCATACATTAGTATGGGGATATGGAAATTATGCTATTTAAATTCCAAAAATTATGTATTTTCGGAACTTGATGGAGTTACTATCTGCCACTGTGAGGTGGTGAATAGCAGGTAACAGTTAAAAATGTTACAAAATTACCACAGCTGTAGGCAGTTTTTGGTTTTACGAATGTAACAGGGCATGCGCAGCACGGATTACAGCTGCAGTAAGTTAGTGTAGAGAGGGATAACTATCTTTTTCACCAAAATCTGTCATCGCAAAAATTACAGCTTTATATAGTTATAGTTATGGAGAGGAGGAATGATGAATTCCTCCGGTAATTAGGTAGAACTCCATGCGAGTTCTAAACCTAATCGAATTTTAAGTTATGATGAATAGGCCCCAGAGTATTAAATCACAAGTGTAAAACTAAAGTTACTCTGGCCAGAAATAGAAATAAATGAACCTTTTAGTTCTCAGCTATTGTGTTCTTTATTTGCTAGTCTTGACATAAATTATATCCATTTTCTTTCTAAACTCACAGTTACAAAAATAGATTATTGGCCTTTCAAGCTGTGCTCATCCTGTTAAATTTATTATTCTTTGTACTGTTTTCATCTCTTCTTCTTTTTACAGTTCAATGAGCCTCTGTCCTGGTTTTGTTCTGTATGATGTTTGATTACTGAATTAATAAGTATCACTTTCAATACACTAGCCAACTCTTACAAACTTGTTTTAAAGACAACCTGACCCAGATTTATATTATCTCACTCCCAGAAAAAAAACCTGCAGGCCACAAATGAACACAGTCACCAGGTGCTGAGACAGTGATATATTATATTTCAGTAGTGGCAGGCAGGGCCGGATTAAGGCCCACATGGGCCTGGAGCTGAAAATGTTCAAGGGCCTATACTGAGAAGGGGAAGAGCTGTGATCGGTGCTGTGTGGGTGTCAAAGTCACTTTGGTGTGTACACACCCTACACTATGTCTCCCTAACTAGATAGAAATAGAAAAATTGCATCTTTTTTTTTAGGGGGAAAACTAGAAAACTATTTAAATACTTAAAATTTATGGCCAGTTAGGCAGCTGGTAATCATACTGTCATGTTGATGGGCCTATTTTTATGTGGAGGCCTGGAGCTGTCGCTCCATCCGCCCCATTGTTAATCTGGCCCTGGTGGCAGGGTGTTTCCTCAGATCTACAGTCAGTCAGTAGATGATACAATAAACTGCAAAAGGAGAAAAAAGTGGGCGCTACCAATATAAATCACCAATTAGGTCAAAATCTATACCACTCCTGCTGCCCCCACACAGTGGATCTGGAAGTCCACCTATTCACAATGGGAACACAATAAGAAAGAAAATGGGAGCGCTGGCAGTGGCTGCTGATTTAAAAAATCATTATTTATTTTAATTGCACTAAATACAATCTCAAACACTTATGTTTAAAATATCAATATAAATGAAGAATACAGATGGATTCAGTCAATTAGGCTAATAGTGCCTTACTGTTAAAATGTGAAACCGGTTCCACCCTACAATATTAGTACATATCAATATATAAATCACTCCAGAGACTAGTATAGAGATCACTTATATAGACATTTATATATTGGAGCATCAATCGAAAAATCATTGGTCACAATTTCCCAGCATGGATTTAATAGTTGTCAATATTTATGTCCACTTATACCCAATTGATAGAGGGTTAAATGTATAAAAAAGAAGCAGCACAGCTCATTCAGCACAGATTAGAGTGTTAGTATTGCAGTGTTAGTAAATAGGTAGTTCCTAATATAGGTACATTATCATCCAACCATGTAGGTAGAGAAGCAAAGTGTATTGAGGCAGTTAACCTCTGCACCAATCCCAGGGGGAGGATGCTTATATACTGATCTCCTGCTCACAAGTAAAGAATCTGACGCGTTTCTCTGCCCAATGACACGGCGGTTTCATCAGAGGAACCACATGGTGCACAAAGTGGTAAAAATCTTTGGCTGATATTGTTCTTTACTTGTGAGCAGGCGATCAGTATATAAGCATCCTCCCCCTGGTATTGGGGTAGAGGTTGACTGCCTCAATACACTTTGCTTCTCTACCTACATGGTTGGATGATAATGTACCTATATTAGGAACTACCTATTTACTAACACTGCAATACTAACACTCTAAACTGTGCTGAATGAGCTGTGCTGCTTCTTTTTTATACATTTAACCCTCTATCAATTGGGTATAAGTGGACATAAATATTGACAACTATTAAATCCATGCTGGGAAATTGTGACCAATGATTTTTCGATTGATGCTCCAATATATAAATGTCTATATAAGTGATCTCTATACTAGTCTCTGGAGTGATTTATATATTGATATGTACTAATATTGTAGGGTGGAACCGGTTTCACATTTTAACAGTAAGGCACTATTAGCCTAATTGACTGAATCCATCTGTATTCTTCATTTATATTGATATTTTAAACATAAGTGTTTGAGATTGTATTTTGTGCAATTAAAATAAATAATGATTTTTTAAATCAGCAGCCACTGCCAGCGCTCCCATTTTCTTTCTTAGTCAGTAGATGAGCATCCAGTTCTATTCCTTCCACTACAGTATACAATGCTTACTCTACACCATGTTTACACCATAGTTGCTGATGTGTTTCCTCAGGGAGATCTTGAAAGTTGATGGTAAGATGGGCGGTGCCTGGTGTATGGCTCTATAACTGTCAAATGCAGTGATTTCCAGCATTGTACAGTGGGGAGCAGGACCATGAAGATGCAATTCACTGATGATAACGTCATCAAGCTCGTAAACTGCCCACTTCACTGAGGAAGTTGGTGGGATCTGGAAAGCTGGTCTGTTCTCTCGGGTGAACTCCCAAAATTTTGTGAGTTTCCTGGACAGTCTGGGAGAGTATGCAAGCATGATTTACACTATTTTATCTGTAATCAAGCCATTTACCCCAAAGTGATGCCCTTTAGTTCATTTTTAAGTAAGCTCAGTCCTGTCAGGATAATCATTTTCCTTTGAGCATACCAAGTAGCAATTCCTATACAGAAAATATGCTACATCACTAGTCATGCTTTGTTGCATTTTAATATTTGTGTGCAATTTGTGAATCATGGCATCACACAACAGTTAGCCATGCTTAATGACAAAATTTGCACAAAACTAATTATCAAGCACCCAGACAGCCCACTTCCCTGTTAAAGTTTGAGGGATATGGGAGGTTGGTATATTCTCTTGGAAGTCTGGGAGAAATTGCCAAAATTCTGAAATTTCCCAGGCATTTGTGCAAGTAGTAAAGCAAGTATGCAACAAATTCAGTGTCGGTTACAATGAACTTAGCAAACTGTCAACAACAAAAAAACTATCTTTCAGGTAAAAAGAAAATATATTAACATTGTTGGGTATAATACAGATATTTATTAGGAAACAAGGATGAAGAGCCATAGGTGGAATGCCGCCAAATTTAGGAAGTGTACTATTCAAGGCACTGCTAATAGGGGAAAATATGTCACTATACAAAGTAAAATGCATGAAAAGGTATCAAATAATCAGGGATGGGGAACCTCCTGCCCAGGGGCCATATAAGACCCTCAGAATCATTTGGTCTGGCCCTCAGAGCTTTTTTCTGCTAGCCTCATTTGGCTAGAAGGTGCCTAGAATGGCACACTGCAGCCAGAATCTATGCAGCAGTGCCGTCTGGAGTGTCCTTAGGATGCTTCAGATGGTCACACCGATACCCTTCAGCTCCCTGAAGTATCCACAGGATGCTCCCTGCATTGCTGTTTATCACTGGCAATTGTGCCCCCGCCCCAGTGTGAAATCAAGCAGAGGGGACGTGACCTGCACCGGGCCCGCAAATAATGTTATATATATCAAAATGGCCCTAGGCAGAAAAAAGGTTTCCCACCCCTGCAATAAATTAATAACTAAGAGAAACCTAAAATTAAATTTCAAATATTTATTTTTCCTATTTGTACTTCTGCTTGATTATGATCCACCACAATCATAAACTAAATGTCTAAATGTCGGAATGCCGGCTAGGGATTTATGACAGACGTCAAGATACCGATGCCGGAATGCAGAATGATGCAGGCCCGAACAAGGTAAGTATGGGAACCCATCCTCTTAGCTGTGGGGGGGTTAGGTTTAGGGCACCCAGGGAGGATTTAGGCTTTGGCACCCCCCCGGGGAGGGTTAGGGTTAGGCTAGGGGAAGGAGGGGTTAGGGTTTATGCACCCCCGGGGGAAGGTTAGGGTTAGGGTGTGGGGAGGGGGGGTTAGGTTTAGGCACTAACAGGGGGAGGTTAGGGTTAGGCACCCCTAAAGGAAGGGTAGGGGGGGAGTGGAGGGTTAGCTGTACTTACCTCTGCTGTCGGGATTTCCTCCCTTCGGCCAGCCGCTGTCAGGATTTGAACAGTGACAATACAATCCCATTACCTCAAAATATGGAAATCTATCAACAATTTATAATTCCTAAATCATAACTCCCAAAGCCTCACAGTTGCAGTCTTAACACAGTCTTTTAGGGGTCTAGGGTTCTCCCTACCTCCTGTAGGTCTGGTTCCCGGCTTCCTAGCCACGAGTGGCTTCCCAGCACACCCTGGTCTCCATTTGCAGTCCCACCTGGACTGTCTGACTGCTACAGCATGACCTAGGCTTTGTGCAAACAGCAGCAATTAGGTGTGCTCACACCTGGCCTTTCTCCTCTGTGTGGGCAGATCTGTCCTGCCCCACACAAAATCTGCTACTCATCAGTGCCATCCCTGGTGATCCTGTCAGACATTCCCCTTCCCCGCTTGAAACCCATGTGTTCATCATGGGATGAGACATTTTCATAGCAAAGTCCCTCTTCACTTTCCTCTTGAGGGCCATTGATAGTCATACAGACTCTTGTGATCTCTGGGGGTCTCATCCTCCAAGTTCCAGAGTTTATTTTACTCCTAACCTTTTTTCTTATACTATGGTACCTCATGTACTTCTTGCCTTCTATATGAAGCACTTGAGACTCATTCTTGGACATGTTAGGCTTTAAGAATTTGAGGTTCTTTTTCAAAAAGTACAACACTTTGTCAACTTCATTGTAATCTTTTGGTTCATACAAAGAATGGCTTTTCCTTTGTTTCTTTTTAACCAAATAAAGGTTACTCTTGCTTAAACCTCTTAAATGCACATCTTTTGGCCAACATCTACTTGTCACATCTTTAAATTTCAGCCTTGAAGCCCTGTATTGGCTACTGGCATACTTTACTGATAGCTCCTCTTCTTTCAAGGTGCCAACATTATCCTGAGAGCCACCAGCATTACCACTTCCAGACCTTGGCTTTATGTCAACAGACAATGTACTGGCACTGTCACCCTCAGATTTCGGACTTTCATGTCCACATATTGAGTGTTTACTCCTTTGATCCACAAACTTTATCTCACGGCTTTGATGGATGGCTATCTGCCACTTCCATAAGGCTCATATCCCTCTGGGCTTCTTGAGCATCTGCTTTTTGGACCTTGAAAATATGATGAACAACTTTCATGTGTTCCACCAGCACAGGTTGAAGCTCACTCTCCATAGAGGTCTTTATTTTCAAATTCTGTTTAGTTGAACTACTTGTATCAAATTTTGTATTGTGAACCCACTTCACTTTCCCACAGACAAATTTAGCAGCATTGCAAGTTTCATCCTGGTTGCATGAAGGCCTTGTTTCACATAAATGAGTATTACTCTACACAAGACTGTTAGTATTAACTTTCTTTAAGGTTCTGCTTTCCACAACAAAATGGTATAATCGGGTCACATTCACATCACTCTGATCACATGGTAACAACAGAGTCGCACCCTTGGAATCCATCAACATCTGTATAGACTTCTGTACATCCTGTACCTTTGCTTTAGGAGTCATACGATCACCGTCTGTACACGTCAGTTCTTTATCATCAGCTTTAGATACAATTTGGTTATCTGGACCTACAGTATAACTCTTTGGGAAGACATCACACCTTTAGCTTTCACTGTAAGCTGAAAGTCACTGCAAGGAATCTCATACACTTTTACAAGACAGACTTTTAGGGAATTTCTGAACTTTGTAACTTCTGCTCCTTCTTGTACACTGGTATTGTTAATGAGGACATCTTCATGGTCCTACTGCTGCTGAGAGATATCATCATCCTGGAACATCTTACTTTGTTACCGCAATTCACTGTTTGTCTGCTGTCCACTACACAAGACACTTGGAACTGGTAGCATATCACTCTTCATGCCAACCTTTTCAGGATTAACCTGTAATAATTGCTGCTTGTGTTTATGCACTTCTGTCACACCGGGTTCAGTGAAGACATCAGAAGCCATTTTGGGTCCAAAATCCAATCTCAAAATGCCATCCAACCTCTTTTCCTCTTCTGATTTTCCCACTACCATGTGGAACTACCATGTCTGAGTTGCAGACAGCTGCTCTTCCAGCTGGGCAATTTTTGCCATGGCACCTTCCAACGTGCTCTCCAACTGCAGAAGATTGCTCTCCATAACTTAAAATTCAGCAAGTCTCAACTTTTGTCTGGCTATTCCAGACTCTGCCACATTTAATTTACATTGCAGCACCAGTTCTCTTGTATTCCTTTCCATATGGAAGCTTTGCAACTAGTTCTGTGGAGTTAGCAGAAATGTCTCAAGGTTCTCACTCTCTCAATGCAATTTCCAAGCTACACCATGTGCATGGTTACATTTTTCTTTCAAAAATTCACTTTGCTCTGCTGCTTTATGTAGACTTTCCTCCAGAAATAAATTCCTTTCTGTCAGACATTTTTAAACTGCTATGGCAGCAGTCAAGTTGGATTGGAGTGTCTGTATTTGTTCCTTAAAGCTTGCCTCAAGATGGACAAACTCCATGTCCTTTGCACCACACTCTTTCTACAGCATCTGGAGACATTTCTCCCTTTCTTCTGAACATTCACGGAGCTTCTCAGACAGAGAATTTCTTTCTAACTCAAACTCTGCAAGTCTTGCTTTTGTGGGGACCACTAGAAAGTCTTTTTCTTTTAACATCAAAGTTAGATCTGCCACTTTTCCTTGTGTGTGAGCTGCATCACTCTGGTATCCCTTGACACATTATTTCAATTCCTCCACTTCCTGCTGAAAGACTACCCACTTTTGATGCAATTCAGCAATGTCTTGCTCTAAGACGATATTCTTTGCTAGCAGCACATAATTTTCACACTTTATCATAGACTTTAATGATTCAGTCTCCTCAAAGTGTTCAGACATAACTGCTAATTTGAGGTCTGTCTCTTTAAGAGCATTACGTTTTTTATTTCTTCCTGCTCAAATGCCATTTTCAAAGAAGACATGTCACTCCATAATTTCTATTCAGCTTGCTCATGCACATTTCTCTCATCAGCCAACTGTTCCATTAAGTCATCAATCGGCCCAGCATAATACATATTACTCTCATTCAAACTATACTCATACTGTCAAATTCTTCAAAGCTGAAATAGTCCTCTCTTGATGGACATTGCATCATACACTGACCATACATGCTAACACTTTTACTCTGTTTTGGCAATTTAAATGTCTCTTTCTCTGGAACATTACTGGGAGCCCCAGTATTTTGAAAAGAGTTACCACAGAGAATTTCAAACAACTTTAAATCACTTCCTGGCAACACACTTGCTTTACTTGAAGACTGGACACTCCTGTCCTGGACTTGCATCTCTCCAGCTTAAACATCTTTAGGCAACCTGCCGTTACTAAGCACATGATTTTTTTTTCATAAATCAACACTGCATAAACACAGGAACAGCTTGTTTTCACTATATCACACTTTGCCCTCAAAAGTATTTTCAATACAGCAAAACATTTTTCTTCATTTGGGACTACAATTACCAGCATGTATCAAGCACTGTCTCTTTAACAGCCTTTCAATAGGAATCTATGCACTCTGAGTACCACACCTTGACTTAATGAGCAGGTCATAGGCTTGAGCATTTCAGCAGGATAAAACACACATTTTCCTTAATCCTTCCAATTCTGCAACAATTTAAGTGCTTTGCTTTTTTCTTGCAGGAATTGCAAGCAATGTAGGTGCAATGAGTGTCCATATTTCCATTTAGGTTGCTGTAGTCCACCTTTTCAAAGCTCAAACTGCCTGCATTCTCCACCATGTTGTGATATGGTGGGGTAATTATCTCAGTAGATGGGTGTCAGTAGTGCAGTGTTATGTGCTTGAAACAGGGTCCACAGAAAGCTTTTCAGGTTATAAATGAAAGAAAAGTGTTTTACTATCAGCATAGAAAAAAATTAACAAATGCCCCCATTCAGGGTACTGACTCACTTATTTGGCCCTGACTAACCTTGGGCAGTTAGTCTGCAAATAAAGTCAAAAGTCTCTCATTCTCACACTCTGCTTCCTGCAGACTAACACTGGGATCTCACACTCTGCATTCTGTAGAGTAAAACTTGGATAGTTAGCCTGGCCTGGCTTGGCCTCAGACATCTCAATTATCAGCTGCCCTGACACAGGCTCCGGTCTGGTCTTTAGCTGGATGCCACAGCTTTACAGTTGCAATCTCAATAGTCTTTTAGAGGTTTAGGGTTCTCCTTACCTCCTGTAGGTCTGAACCCCAGCTTTCAAGCCACCAGTGGCTTCCCAGCACACCCTGGTCACCAACTGCAGTCCCACCAGGACTGTCTGCCTGCTCCACCCCCAACTTGGCCCTGTGTAAAGGGCAGCAATCAGGTGTGCTCACACCTAGATTTTCTCCTCTGTACTGGTGGATCTCTCCTACCCCACACAGAATCTGCTGCTCATCAGCGGAATCTCTGGTGATCCTGTCACAATATATATATATATATATATATATATAGCAAGCAAAGTCAGGGTCACTCTCCGGTCTTCATATATGAGAAGTAATAGCCAAGAGCCAGTCACTGGGTCAACATTTTGAGTTTAATACAAAACTCGTCATCAGGACATACAACAAAGTGTAATGAAACATACCTTATATACCCTTAATGTTTCACCCGGTGTGCCTGATTGCCCGCTGTTCTGCCTCTGGCTCACGCTCTGTCAGCGTCACATGATGATGATGTCATCAGGGCCGTCACATCACCCGGGCAACCAGACCACGCTACTCACATCAATACAACTTTACAAAAACAAACAATGTACAAAATGTAAAAAAAACATGGTAGGAATATAGCGATCTATCAGAAAAAGTATCTTTAAACTAAGATGCATATATCCTGTCTGTACCATCTTATTCAACAACACATACAGGCAGATGCAAATATCGACATGTGTATATTTCAACATACAGCACAGCATTGTTGCAACAACATAGTTGCGAAAAATTATTCATAAAAAGTCTAAAGCGTGTTGCAAGATATACAATGTCTGACTATAAGGAGGTAGAAAATCTACAACATATCAAAAACCTAAAGGCCAACCACCTCGCCACGCCAGGCACACAGTAAATAACCTGGTTAGAAAAAAGCTGTAAAAGACAGATGGTCATTAAGACCCTTAGGTTTGACAGTATCTAACAAGTATATCCATTTTGTTTCCAGTTGAAGAAGGGCTCTGTGCCTATCACCGCCCCGTGGATTCAAAGGAATGTGGTCTATGACCATATGCCTAAGATTTGCCATATTGTGCCTTTGTTCCAAGAAATGTCGGGCCACCGGTTGCTCCGACGGTTTGCCATTAAGTGCCATCCTGATTGCGAATCGGTGTAATGCCATCCGTTCCTTAAAGGAAAGGATCGTCTTACCCACATAGTAGTATCCGCACGGGCATTTAATAAAATTTACCACAAATGAGCTAGAGCAAGTCAGAGGGTATCTAATGGTATATTTTTGCCCTGTGTGGGGATGTGTAAAAAACTTACCCGTGATCATGTTTTCACAGGTTACACAACCAGTGCATTTATAGCACCCTCCCATCTTTTTAGATACATTAGAGGTGCTAGCAACTAGATCTGTGACATCTGTTTTGACAAGTAAGTCCCTCAAATTCTAATTCCTCTTTAAACAGGGTCGAATTGTATGTTTTTTTAACCCCAAGAGTTCTTTATCTTGTTGTATAATAGGCCAAAGTGATCGCACCATATGATTGATAACTCTATTGGCAGGATTGTATCTACGGGGCCAATAAATTTTTTTATCGATGGTCTTTGATGATCCTTTGTTTTTTTGTAGCAGATCACACCTAGATAGTTTATCAACTCTATTTCTAGCCTGTTGTATGGAGCAAGTTGAATATCCTCTAGTTCTAAATTTATCACACATCCTACTAAGGTCTTCTTCAACCTTGTTCGAGTCACTAGTGATTCTTTTGACCCTAATAAGCTGGGAGAATGGTATGCTATTTAAGGTAGCTGTAGGGTGATAGCTAGATGCCAGTAAAAGCGTATTGCGATCAGTTGGCTTTGTAAAAATATATGTATTAATCCTTTTTTATTGTCACATCAAGAAAAGATACCTGTTCTAGACTAAGATGGTATGTGAATTTTATAGGACACTCCTTATTATTAATATTGTCCATAAGAGCCACAAATTCACCATAATTGCCCTGCCAAAAAAGCAATATGTCGTCTAAATATCGACTGTAGAAAAAGACTTTGGGCCTGATTCAGACCCACTCGCAAGCGGCTGTCCGCTCGCAAGTGGGTCGATGTTGTGCACTGCGCATGCGCACGACAGCGGGAGCTCCATCGTGCGCATGCGCCAGACTCGACGAGCAAAGGACTTTCCTTCGCTCGTTGTGTCTGATCAAAGGGGGCGTGCTGTCGATGTTGATTGACAGCACGCCCCCTTTGGTGGGCGTGCCTCCCTCACGGGGGCGTTCCCAAGGGAATGCCTACCGTCAGAAGCCGGCCCACTGACATCACTAGTGATGTCAGTGGGAGTGATTTTGGCTCTGATAGAGCCAAAATCACTCCGGGCCTTGCGGTTGAAAAACTCAACCGCAGGCTCCGGCTCGCAGTGGCGATGGTCGCGATGGTCAAGACCATCGCGGCCATCGACCTGTACGCTCGTACAGGCTGTGGGTGGTGACCCACAGCTATACGAACGTCCAGGAGGACGCTCCATAATTATGGAGGACGGCCCTCATTCAGAGCGTGCGCTCTGCTCAGAGCGTACGGCTCTGAATGAGGGCCTTTGTCTCTAACATCCCTGTTGAAGAATAATTCCCTCTCTATTGCGAACATGTAACTATTAGCGTAAGAGGGCGCCACATGTGAGCCCATGGCTCAACCTGTGCGCTGCAAATAGAAATGACCATTAAAATAAAAATAGTTTCTATAGAGCACCTGTTCCAGTAATGACATAAAGAATGATAAATTGGGGCCTTTATACAAATGGTTATTATTTAATAACTCAAACGTAGCTCTCATCTCCTCCTCGTGCGGTATATTAGTATATAAACTATTTATATCTAGAGTACACATCCAAACATGAGTAGGGATCTCTCCCAAGTCCTCCAATTTGTTCAGTAGCATGGTGGTATCTCGCAGATACGTGGGCTCTGCCTGCACACAAGGCTGAAGGTAAAAATCAAGAAATTCCGAGACTAAATAAACTCTCCCTTGCCGATATAATCGGACGACCCGGCGGTTTTAATAAATTCTTGTGGATTTTTGGCACGCTATAGAGTAATGGTGCTTTGGGGAAATCAGTTCTCAGAAATTCGCCAGTGTCTGTATCAATAATTTTATTCAATATTGCCCCGTTAACTATTTAGTCCAGGTGTTTTTTGAACTCCCCTGTGGGGTCAGAGTCCAAAATGGAATAGACAGATACATCCGAAAGCTGTCTACTAATTTCCTCTGTATATTGAGAAAGATCCTGCAAAATTGAGTGTATAGTAAAATAGAGTTACCCACTTCACAACATATACGTTATGACTCTGACATACAACGAGTTGTGTATTAAACTCGAAACGTTGACCCAGTGACTGGCTCTTGGCTATTACTTCTCATATATGAAGACCGGAGAGTGACTCTGACTTTGCTTGCTGTTCTCTATCTACCTCAGTGTGCACCACGGCGAGTATATTTCTAGTTACAGGAGTGCCTACCCCTGTTGTATTATATATATATATATATATATATATATATACACACACATGTAGTATCAGTCTGGCACTCCCATATGCTAGAATGTAATGTGCCCAGGTGCCTCTTTAAAACACTGATGCAAAGATAAACAACAAAAAAATGCACTCCGGGTCTTCAAAGATGGCAAAAGTACAAATCCTTTAATCCATAAACAGGATGTTCAGGCATCCTGTTTATGGATTAAAGGATTTGTACTTTTGCCATCTTTGAAGACCCGGAGTGCCATTTTTTTGTCGTTTATATATATATATATATATTAGGGGTGTGCACCGGACACTTTTCGTGTTTTGTGTTTTGGTTTTGGATCTGGATCTTTCTTCGTGTTTTGGATCTGGATTGGTTTTGCCAAAACCACCCTTCCGTGTTTTGGGTTCTGGGTTTTGTGTTTTGGATCTGGATTTTTTCTTAAAAAATAAAAAAAAAACGCTAAAATCACATAAATGGGCCTTTTTTTGTTCCTACGCTATTAATAACCCCAATAACATTAATTTCCACTCATTTCCACTCTATTCTGAACACCTCACACCTCACAATATTGTTTTTAGGCCAAAAGGTTGTACCGAGGAAGCTGGATGACTATGCTAAGCGACACAAGGGGGCGGCACAAACACGTGGCCCATCTAGGAGTGGCACTGCAGTGGCAGACAGGAAGCCAATCAGCGTTATGGTGCCCATTTGCATGTAGCACGAACCCGGGAGATCCGTGCTACATGCATCTGTGTGATTGGCACAGAGCAATGACAGGTCCGTGAGACCCGTCTGTGCTGCTGTGGTAAAAAAAAAAAAAAAAACCTGTGTAAAAAAAGAAAAAAATGGCGTGCACCCCCCCAAAAAAGAGCAACCAGCCCCGGGCATTAGTAACCCAGTGCTGGGTGTGCTTAAATACAGGGGACAAATGACGTAGGGGTCCCCTGTACTTAAGCACAACCAGCACCGGGCTAGTCAGAACCAGCGCTGGTTGCCAAAATACGGGGGACAAACGACGTAGGGGTCCCCCGTATTCTGCGCAACCAGCTCTGGGCTCTGATCCGGTCCTGGTTCTGGAAATATAGGGGACAAAAAATGAGTAGGGTTCCCCTGTATGTTCCAGAACCAGCACTGGACTTTTTCTAGCGGGGGGCTGATGCCACAGCCAGGGGAGCCCTTTCACCGGGCCCCCCAGCCGCAGCATCAACCCTGACCGCTAGTCAGCCCAGGCCGGGGATCCCTGGAGAGCTGGGGACCCCCCCAATAAAGGGGTCACCCTCTCCAGGGCACCCCAGGCCCAGGCTGATAGCCCGGGGCTATCCCCGCCACCCCTGGTGGCGGTGGGTGGCGGGTTGATTGTGTGGTGTGGTGTAAATAAAGAATATCAAACATTGTCTTTACAAGTAGAACTGCAAGTCCCAGCTAGCCTGCCCCGCATGCTGGTACTTGGAGAACCACAAGTACCAGCATGCAGGGCATTAAGGGCCCACTAGTACCTGTAGTTCACCTGTAAAAAAAATGTTTAAAAAAACACAGGACACACACACCGTGACAGTATAAGTTTATTAAACATACATACACACACACACATGTACACATACTCACCTATGTAACCTGTAGCATCGGTCCACTTGTCCGGTAAAGTATCCCTAGGGGACCTGTGAAAAAAAACATACTCACCATCTCCTATGCGAGGTTCTGTCCTCTTCGTTCCAAAGTAGGCATCCCCGGACTTGGCAAAAAAAAAAAACGAAAACGCGATCCACGAACTTAGTACCGTTCTATAGAACGGTACTTCCCGAATGAGAGCTTAGCGGCGGGGTATCACCATGGAAACCCCGCTGCTAAGCGTTCATTGGCTGAGAGAGGTCATCTCCCGTCTCTCAGCCAATGAACGGCTCCCTCCATTGTAGTCAATGGTGGGAACCGCAGGGTAAACTTTAATAACCTTGCGGCTCCCAGCATTGACTACAATGGAGGGAGCCGTTCATTGGCTGAGAGAGACGGGAGATGGCCTCTCTCAGCCAATGAACGCTTAGCAGCGGGGTTTCCATGGTGATACCCCGCCGCTAAGCTCTCATTCGGGAAGTACCGTTCTATAGAACGGTACTAAGTTCGTGGATCGCGTTTTCGTTTTTTTTTTTTGCCAAGTCCGGGGATGCCTACTTTGGAACGAAGAGGACAGAACCTCGCATAGGAGATGGTGAGTATGTTTTTTTTCACAGGTCCCCTATGGATACTTTACCGGACAAGTGGACCGATGCTACAGGGTTACATAGGTGAGTATGTGTACATGTGTGTGTGTGTGTGTGTGTGTATGTATGTTTAATAAACTTATACTGTCACGGTGTGTGTGTCCTGTGTTTTTTTTAAACATTTTTTTACAGGTGAACTACAGGTACTAGTGGGCCCTTAATGCCCTGCATGCTGGTACTTGTGGTTCTCCAAGTACCAGCATGCGGGGCAGGCTTGCTGGGACTTGCAGTTCTACTTGTAAAGACAATGTTTGATATTCTTTATTTACACCACACCACACAATCAACCCGCCACCCACCGCCACCAGGGGTGGCGGGGATAGCCCCGGGCTATCAGCCTGGGCCTGGGGTGCCCTGGAGAGGGTGACCCCTTTATTGGGGGGGTCCCCAGCTCTCCAGGGATCCCCGGCCTGGGCTGACTAGCGGTCAGGGCTGATGCTGCGGCTGGGGGGCCCGGTGAAAGGGCTCCCCTGGCTGTGGCATCAGCCCCCCGCTAGAAAAAGTCCAGTGCTGGTTCTGGAACATACAGGGGAACCCTACTCATTTTTTTCCCCTGTATTTCCAGAACCAGGACCGGATCAGAGCCCAGAGCTGGTTGCGCAGAATACGGGGGACCCCTACGTCGTTTGTCCCCCGTATTTTGGCAACCAGCTCTGGTTCTGACTAGCCCGGTGCTGGTTGTGTTTAAGTACAGGGGACCCCTATGTCGTTTGTCCCCTGTATTTAAGCACACCCAGCACTGGGTCACTAATGCCCGGGGCTGGTTGCTCTTTTTTTGGGGGGGGGGCACGCCATTTTTTTCTCTTTTTACACAGGTTTTTTTTTTTTTATTTACCACAGCAGCACAGACGGGTCTCACGGACCCGTTAGTGCTCTGTGTCAATGACACAGATGCAAGTAGCACGGATCTCCTGGTCCGTGCGTGCATCTGTGTCATTGAAATACACAGCAGCACAGACGGGTCTCACTGACCCATCTGTGCTCTGTGTCACTGTCAATCACACAGATGCATGTAGCACGGATCTCACGAGTCCGTGCTACATGCAAATGAGCACCATAATGCTGATTGGCTGAGAGCCGTGACAGACGGCTCTGTCAGCCAATCAGCACTTTGCCCATTAAAGGCAAAGGCATTTTTTTTTAAATGGCCGCTCGAGGCAAAACCTCGAGATCCGACAGCAGATCTCGAGGTTTTGCCTTGGGAGAGGGATCCGGGGCAGACAGGGAGATCCGAGCTTGGGCTCGGATCGCCCCGGATCCCCGAAGTTCGGGTGGGTTCGGTTCTCAGGGAACCGAACCCGCTCATCCCTAATATATATATATATATATATATATATATATATATATATTAGGGGTGTGCACCGGCCACTTTTTGTGTTTTGTGTTTTGGTTTTGGATCTGGATCTTTCTTCGTGTTTTGGATCTGGATTGGTTTTGCCAAAACCACCCTTCCGTGTTTTGGGTTCTGGGTTTTGTGTTTTGGATCTGTATTTTTTTGAAAAAAAGCATAAAAACAGCTAAAATCACAGAATTTGTAGGTTTTTCTGCTCTTAATTTCCACTCATTTCCAGTCTATTCTGAATACCTCACACCTCACAATAGTGTTTTTATGTCCAAAAGGTTGCACCGAGGTAGCTGGATGACTATGCTAAGCGACACGAGTGGGCGGCACAAACACGTGACCCATCTAGGCGTGAAACTGCAGTGGCAGAAAGGATGGCATTGAAAAACTAGGCCCCAAACTGTACATAATGCAAAGAAAAAAAAGAGGTGCAAGATGGAATTGTCCTTGGGCCCTCCCACCCACCCTTATGTTGTATAAACAGGACATGCACACTTTAACAAACCAATCATTTCAGCGCCAGGGTCTGCCACACAACTGTGGCTGAAATGATTGGTTCGTTTGGGCCCCCACAAAACAAGCTGGCAATTAATCTGTCCCTGCACAAACTGGCTCTACGGAGGCAAGAAGTCGTCCTCATCCTCCTCATCCACAGATTCCTCACCCTCTTCAGTGTTATGTACATCCTCATCCTCACAGAGTATTAATTCGTCCCTGCTGGAACCACAGGTCCCTCTGTACGTTCTGGAGGCTGGTCTCCCTGGAAGAGTTGATCATTCATTTTATGAACATCATCTTCTCCACATTTTGTGGAAGCAACCTCCTACGCCTTTCGCTAACAAGGTTCCCGGCTGCACTAAACACTCTTTCGGAGTACACACTGGAGGGGGGGCAACTCAGGTAAAATAGAGCCAGTTTGTACAGGGACCTCCAAATTGCTTCTTTTTCCTGCCAGTACAGGTACGGACTGTCTGACATGCCTACTTGGATGCTGTCACCGATGTAATCCTTTAACAGACAGACGCACGCTTGTCGCTGCTGCTTTGAGGATTCAAGTGCGGCTACAGCCCACACAATTCACAAAGACAGAAAAAAAAAAAGAATATTTTTATTGTTTGTGGAGCACACTTTGAGGGTGTCACCACCCTTTAACAGACAGATGCACGCTTGTCGCTGCTGCTTTGAGGATGCAAGTGTGGCTACATCGCATACAAGTCACAAACACATTAAAAAAAATTTTTTGATTTTTTGGAGCACTTTGAGAGTTACAACACCCTTTAACAGACAGACGCACGCTTGTCGCTGCTGCTTTGAAGATGCAAGTGCGGCTACAGCCCACACAATTCACAAAGACAGAAAAAAAAAGAACAATATTTTAATTGTTTGTGTAGCACACTTTGAGGGTGTCACCACCCTTTAACAGACAGACGCACGCTTGTCGCTGCTGCTTTAAGGATGCAGGTGCGGCTACAGCCCACACATTTCACAAAGACCGAAAAAAAAAGAACAATATTTTAATTGTTTGTGTAGCACACTGTGAGGGTGTCACCACCCTTTAACAGACAGACGCACGCTTGTCGCTGCTGCTTTAAGGATGCAGGTGCGGCTACAGCCCACACAATTCACAAAGACAGAAAAAAGAAGAATATTTTTATTGTTTGTGTAGCACACTTTGAGGGTGTCACCACCCTTTAACAGACAGACGCACGCTTGTCGCTGCTGCTTTGAGGATGCAAGTGTGGCTACATCGCACACAAGTCACAAACACATTAAAAAAAATTTTTTGATTTTTTGGAGCACTTTGAGAGTTACAACACCCTTTAACAGACAGACGCACGCTTGTCGCTGCTGCTTTGAGGATGCAAGTGCGGCTACAGCCCACACAATTCACAAAGACAGAAAAAAAAAGAACAATATTTTAATTGTTTGTGTAGCACACTTTGAGGGTGTCACCACCCTTTAACAGACAGACGCACGCTTGTCGCTGCTGCTTTAAGGATGCAGGTGCGGCTACAGCCCACACATTTCACAAAGACCGAAAAAAAAAGAACAATATTTTAATTGTTTGTGTAGCACACTGTGAGGGTGTCACCACCCTTTAACAGACAGACGCACGCTTGTCGCTGCTGCTTTAAGGATGCAGGTGCGGCTACAGCCCACACAATTCACAAAGACAGAAAAAAGAATATTTTTATTGTTTGTGTAGCACACTTTGAGGGTGTCACCACCCTTTAACAGACAGACGCACGCTTGTCGCTGCTGCTTTGAGGATGCAAGTGTGGCTACATCGCACACAAGTCACAAACACATTAAAAAAAAAATTTTGATTTTTTTGGAGCACTTTGAGAGTTACAACACCCTTTAACAGACAGACGCACGCTTGTCGCTGCTGCTTTGAGGATGCAAGTGCGGCTACAGCCCACACAATTCACAAAGACAGAAAAAAAAAGAACAATATTTTAATTGTTTGTGTAGCACACTTTGAGGGTGTCACCACCCTTTAACAGACAGACGCACGCTTGTCGCTGCTGCTTTAAGGATGCAGGTGCGGCTACAGCCCACACATTTCACAAAGACAGAAAAAAAAAGAACAATATTTTAATTGTTTGTGTAGCACACTTTGAGGGTGTCACCACCCTTTAACAGACAGACGCACGCTTGTCGCTGCTGCTTTGAGGATGCAGGTGGAATCTAGATGGGATTTGGAACCGAGGACACACTACCTCCATCAATTGTCTAAATCCCACTGCACTAATGTCGGATACCGGACGCACGTCTAACACCAACATAGCAGTCAAGGCCTCAGTTATACGTTTTGCTTCAGGATGACTGCTGTCGTACTTCATCCTCATCGCTAGGGACTGTTGGAGGGTCAATTGTTTAGTAAAAGTAGTGATGTTCCTACTTCCTCTCTGGGATGATGAACAACTCCCAGCAGCAGCAACAGCACTAGTAGGAAGTGGTTCTTGATCTTTCCCTATTTTATTTTTATCAGAGAAAGTTTGGTCCTCCATTTATGTTATATTGATATATATACGTGCGGCTAAAGCGCACACAAACACAGAAAATATTTTTTTATTTTTGCTGGAGAGTAGTGCACTTTGTGGGTTACACCACCCTTTAAGAAATGAGCCAGCCGGCTCTTTACTTATGGGACACAGGCGCACGCTTGGCGCTGCTCCTTTGTTGATGCACGTGCAGCCACAGTGCACACAAGTCACAAACACAGAAAATATATATTTTTTTGGTTTGGAGTGTACTTTGGGGGTTACAGAACCCTTTAACGGTCAAGCCAGCCGGCCCTTTACTTATGACACAGGCGCACGCTTGGCACTACTTTGTTGATGCACGTGCGGCTACTGCGCACACAATTCACAAACACAGAAAATAATTTTTTTTTTGGTTTGGACTGGAGTGTACTTTCGGGGGTTACAGCACCCTTTAACGGTCAAGCCAGCCGGCCCTTTACTTATGACACAGGCGCACACTTGGCACTACTTTGTTGATGCACGTGCGGCTACTGCGCACACAATTCACAAACACAGAAAATAATTTTTTTTCGGTTTGGACTGGAGTGTACTTTGGGGGTTACAGCACCCTTTAACGGTCAAGTCAGCCGGCCCTTTACTTATGACACAGGCGCACGCTTGGCACTACTTTGTTGATGCACGTGCGGCTACTGCGCACACAATTCACAAACACAGAAAATAATTTTTTTTTTGGTTTGGACTGGAGTGTACTTTCGGGGGTTACAGCACCCTTTAACGGTCAAGCCAGCCGGCCCTTTACTTATGACACAGGCGCACGCTTGGCACTACTTTGTTGATGCACGTGCGGCTACTGCGCACACAATTCACAAACACAGAAAATAAATTTTTTTTTGGTTTGGACTGGAGTGTACTTTCGGGGGTTACAGCACCCTTAACGGTCAAGCCAGCCGGCCCTTTACTTATGACACAGGCGCACGCTTGGCACTACTTTGTTGATGCACGTGCGGCTACTGCGCACACAATTCACAAACACAGAAAATAATTTTTTTTTGGTTTGGACTGGAGTGTACTTTTGGGGGTTACAGCACCCTTTAACGGTCAAGCCAGCCGGCCCTTTACTTATGACACAGGCGCACGCTTGGCACTACTTTGTTGATGCACGTGCGGCTACTGCGCACACAATTCACAAACACAGAAAATATATTATTTTTTTAGCACTTGGGGGGAGCACCCCTGTTGGACAGAGCACCCCCTGGACAACACTACAGCACCTCTTTAGGACTGGGACACTGCACAGGACTTTGGAGTGGACACAGCCCCTATGGAGAACTGACTGCACAACACAGTCCAGCCAGCCCCTATGGACTTTGAAGTAGTGGACACAGCCCCTATTAACAACAGCAGCACAGCACAACACAGCCAGCCCCTATGGACTTTGAAGTAGTGGACAACAGCAGCACTACACTACACTACACTACACTACACAGCCCTAACTCCCACCCTCCCTCTTCACTGTCCACAGCCGAGTGAGAAAATGGCGCCGACGTGGGTACCTTATATAGGATCCAAAACCCGCGAGACTCGGAAGGCGGGATGATGACGTTTTGCCTCGATTTCAGATCCGAGTCAGGCGGGAAAAGTCGAGCCTGATTCGGATCGGACTCGGATCGGGGGGGCTCGGGGGGGTTCGGATTTCAGAAATCCGAACCCGCTCACCCCTAATATATATATATATTAGCCTTGGAAAAAATCCACACAACACCCAGTTCAAAAAATACTGGTGCAGGGTCAGCATTATCAATATAACAGAATCCATTCCAAAAGCTCCACCGGGGGCCCAGGTACAGACAAGACCAGCACACTGTTTCACATAAGTCAGTAACTTTTATCTCCGCAGGAATTCTATACAGCATACAGCAGCATGTTTGAAATCTTCAACATATCATACAATACATGAATATCATGAATAATCATCCCTGGGGTTTCAACATCATACCCAGTAACTAATCCCAACATCTATTTAGGTTTAGAACCATCTTCATGGGAGCAACAAACATAGAATGCTAGTGCAGCCATTATATACTTACCCCAATCACCCAAATAGCGCTCACATGTCTGGTCGCATGGAGACTGCTAGCACCCACCGGAGCAAGTGGACACGTGCAGCAGCACCAGGATGCGCGTTCACACACTGGTGACGTCCACCGGAAGTAACGTCTGTGGCGCATCAACAGCGACCACGTTACCCCGCGACCGCACCGTCATACCACAAAACCGGAGGTGACACAATCTATCACCATGACAACCAGCATACACATAAATACTGGAAAAATACACCAAATCATATGAAAAAATCCTAATACTAATAGATGGATATCGGAAACTCAAAAATGCACTGTAGTCAAATGTTAACATGTTGATCTATGACCAATAGGGGAACATAAAATTCTCATTCACAACACCTTACTGGAAATATAACATGGGTGTGCAACATGATATAGTGGACTATCTCTCAATGTATCAATATAATAGGAACCCCTGCAAATACATCTCATATGTAATAAAAAGTCATATAGATCAAGCCAAAAAATATGTACAGCTCCGATATCCAAAAAATAAACCAAAAGAAAAAATATTAAACAAACATAATCAGATTATCAAGTATAACATATATGCATGAAATATAATATCAAGGAAAACATCCAGATGCCCACATGAACACAAGGTAGATGCAATACATTATCAGGTCATAATGTGTCAATACACTGTCAACTCGCTATACAAAACAAGAAAAAGAAAAAAACTCTTCATTCAATCCATCAGACGCCATTGCCTTAAATTGGTAAATCCAGCGGCATTCCTGTCTAAGCAGCATTTTCTTTCTATCGCCCCAAAGCCGCTGAGGTGCTACGTGATCAAGGGGCATGAATAAGAAATTTGATGGTATGTCCATATCGGGCAAAATGTCTTGCCACCGGTGGGGTTCTCACCTATATAAGTGTAGTGGCTTTTTTAATCGATGAACGATGCATCAAAATCCTTTCCTTAACCATGCGAATGGTTTTGCCCACATATAATTTCCTGCATGGGCAGGTTATGACATATGTCACAAATCTAGTCTCACAAGTCATCCTGTGTCGCAACTGGTATTCCATCCCCTGTGTGGGGTATGTGAAAGTGCCCCCAGTTTGCAGAAATCTGCAATTGACACAGCCCCCACACTTGAAGGCAACAGCCTGGAGACAGCCATTTGGCACTAGGCACCAATCTAGGGCTAATGTTCTGGGACGTGACTCTCTACTTTAGGTTCTGGCCCCGTTTATAACAGAACAATGGAGTATGTTCACAATATTTACTCATGTTGGGATCTGATTGTATGATATGCCACTCAGGACACTTTTAAGATATCAAGTACTTTTGGGGTACTTTAGTTTGAATATTAGCCACTAATTAGCGTCTTTGCACAAGTGGTGAAGAATAGCATTAAGCTGTTTTTTTTGGAAAGTAGTCCTATCAAATTTGGGGTAATTGAAAATGGGTGCAAGCATATTTAAAAGTCGTTAAAGTGAAGTTATAAAAAAACGTAAAAAACGCACCTGAAGCAAACACCTGCAATCAAAAAAACACCTCCCCCGTACTTGCAGACCCCCAAAAAGTCTGTTTCGCTACTTTTTATGTTTATACCCCCACTTTGTACTTTTATGGGGTGTTCCTTGTTTTTAGTTTTTTTTTTACAAAGTTATCCTTTGGGGGGCTTTTCCCAGGGTTCTGAGTGGTTTCCCCACCTTTGCACCCCTAAATAAAAATGTTGCACTTCTTTTCTCTTGCTATTCAGAGGTGAATCTTTTTCACCTTTTACATTGCATTGCGTTTCTGCGTATGTGAAAAGCTGATGGAATTGAATGCGGAGATAAGTTTCCGCCTGGTGAAAAGTCGCAAACGGCGATACTTTTTCGCGGATTTTCACTTCTAATTGAATACGGGCCTTAGGCAGAAGTGAATGGAAAGAACTTCCAATTTGAGCCGATGGTGTATTCATTTCTAGTGATAAAAACAGCCGAATTGCGGCATTAACACACGCAATTTCGGCACCAAAAGATGATAAAATCACCCGAGTTTAAAAACAGGAAATTCTTGATAAGCAAAATAGTGATATTTTCACCCGAAATTGCAATCTCGGACCAACACAACAATCTTAGTAAATTTGCCCCCAAGAAACTAATAGCAGATGCAACTTCCATTAACCATATACCATATAAAAGTTGAACAACTTCAGTGCTCATTCACATCTCTACCCTTTATTTGTTCAATTTACACTTTAATGACTAGTGGCTTAGCCGTGGGTAGGGGAGGGGGTACTCCCCCTGTTGAAAAACAGGCAAAAATGGTGCTCATGGGGAGTTCAAGTTGGCAGTACAGTTCGGCTATAGCAAGATGGCACCACACATGGCCTACACCACCAGATGTAATGCGATGGCAGGAAAAAGTGCAGTTCCTGGCATTCCTCCTTCGGGCACTATCTGGAGAGTCTGCATTCGCACTTAGGGCTTGATTCAGCATGGATCGCAATTGCAACAGCATTTGCAGATTGTCCCGATTGTTGCGTACTGCATATGCTCCGCACTGCTCGAGTGCAGCGATCACACTGCGATTATGTCCTCACTGTGGAATCCAGCGCAGAGTGAGTGGCAGGCCGTGAGTGTTTGGGGGTGGTGATGTGGGAGTGGTTACAGATACCTGTATCTGTCCATTTGAACACCATTGCATGGGCGTACATAAATTAAATTAGCCACTGTGATTGCCTACGCAGCCTGAGTCCTCGTTGTGTGCGACAAGACTTGCAGGTCAGACCTGCTGTAATTGTGCTTGAGGGGCTGATTTTCTCCGATGTTACCGATGTACACGCAGGACTGCAAGGTATTAAGGATGTGAGAAGGCAGTAGTGGATGTCTCTATGTGGTGGCAGACATTAGCATATTATAGCAAATTCATTGTGTGCGATTACGCAGCTGCGATTGCAGTTGCGATCCGTGCTGAATCAGGCTCCTAATGGCCAGCCCAGGAATGTCTACAGGTATTTCTGCAGGATAGCACGCAACTGCTAGCATCAAGAGTCAATGGGCTTGGGAGGAACCTTTCTGATTGCAACTGTGTCTGTGCTGAGCCTCCACCATACTGTATAATGGAAAGGGAATTTCAGTTTAGGAAATAAAACTAGATCAATTTGTTATTTATATAATAAGAGAGACAGCATGTCTGTCTGTTTGTCCTTTATGCACGGCCAGAGTTTTGAACCAATATCTACCAAATTTGGCATGGTGGTGTATTTTGACCAAGATTAGGTTTTTGCCTAGGTTTGAAATTCATCAGGGCCACACACTATCACACAATCCCTAAAAATGGAGACACTCTCAAATTACACAGGTTCCGGAGCTGGTTCAAGTGTTAATTGTCAGTCTGCCAAAAACCTGTGTGAAAGCTACAAAAGTACCCTTTTAACTTCACAGTCTGAGCAAACTTTATGACTCATGTAAGTTCATATTAAATCCAGAGTTAGTCCTTTTTAAAGTGACCATATATACTGTATTAGTCAGCCCTCTGTGTTTTCATGCAAGGGCATAACTAGAAGTTTGTGGGCCACAAAGCAAAATCTTAAAAGGGCTCCCTCAAAGGTAAAAAAAACCACATACATTTGCACCCATACAAAACCCATTCATGTTATGCCACACAGCCCATTCAGGTTATGCCACATAGTATACCCCTTATACCACGTAGTAGTAGTAATCCTTATACATTATGCCACACAGTAATGCCCCTTACATTACACAGTAATGCTCCCTGCACATTGTACCATACAGTAATGCCTTTTACTGATTATGCCACATAGTAGTAGCACCCCATATAACACATTATTCCACACAATAGTAGTGCCACTTACACATTGTGCCACACAGTAATGCCCCTTACACATTATGCCCCCCCCAGCAACTCCCTGTGTCCTTCCAACAGCCTCTCACCTCCCTCTGTGTGCCATCAGCATTTAGCAGGTGTGGATTTGGTGTCGTGCTGCCAGCTAATTACAGATGTGCACCAGTAGACAGGCAGGCAGCAGACATGCACAGACAGTGGCAGTGCAATTTGAATCTGGTGCCAATCACAAGCCAATCTGAGCTCACGAACTGGCAACCAATCAGGAGCCGCAACTGCTGAAAAGCTGCTGGTCCGTGAGCTCTGAATGCCTCGTGACCAGTTGCGCTGTCTCTCCATGTCTGTCTGCTAGTGTGCCAGCTGTAATCAGCTGTTGGGCCAGCACCAAATCAACACAGCTGACATCCGGGCCTCCCTCGGCAGCACTGACTGAACCGGCCCACTTTGTATGCGTGACTGGTTGCAACAGTGGGCCACAGAGTCAGCTATGGCAACATAGCAGCCGCACCCCTTGCATCCATGGTAGTTACATCACTGTTTGCATGCATGTTAGCAAACAGTGGGGTCCGTTTCAGGATCAATGGAAGGGGGTTATATGTGAGGATAATGTAAACAAATAAAAGCTGCAGTTGTACTTCAGGGTCCAATCTTCAATCCGGGCAACGCCCAGTATCCCAGCTAGTTTATAATGTAATTAGAGTAATGGAAATTGTGAAGTTGGGAGATGTGTGGGGTAACAGCAGTGGGGTAGGGGCATCAACCTGGCAAATGTGAGGTTGTAAGGCATTTTGGGCGTGGATAGTCAGATTGAGCACCAGGTGTTACTGGACCTGGTGACGTCTCTGCTGAGAGTTATTGTAAATGTGAGAGGATGCCAGTCTGACTAATTTCCGGATGGGCGATGTGTGGGGTAACAGCAGATATATGAGGTTATCAGCATTAAAAGTGTAAGGTCGGGAGGTGTGTGTAGTAACACCAGAGGGGTAGGTTTTACAGTCTGAGAAATGTGAGATTTGTAACTGTGTGGAGTAACAGGAAATAGGGGTTTCAGTCTCATAACTGTGAGATCTGGATGTATGTGGGGCAACAACAGAGACAAATTTAAGGATGGAAGGTGTGTGGGGTAACAGCAGAGATGTGGGGGTGTCAGTCTGACAAATGTGAAGACAGGAGGTATATGGTAACAGCAGAGAGGTACTATAGGGGTGTCAGTCTGACAAATGTGAGGACAGGAGGTGTGTGGTGAAACAGCAGAGAGGTACTATAAGGGTGTCAGTCTGACAAATGGGTGGTCTGAGGGATTTGTGATAACAGCAGAGTTGTAGGGGTATTAATCTGACAAATGCGAGGTTGGGAGGTGTGTGGGGTAACAGCAAAGAGGTAATGTAGAGGTGTCAGTATGACAAATGTAAGGTTGGGAGGTTTGTGGGTAAAAACAGAGGAATAGGGGTGCTAGTCTGATAAATGTGACATTTGGAGGTGTGTGGAATAACAGCAGAGGGGTAGGTGTCAATTCAACAATGTGAGTACAGGAGGTATGTGGGCATAACTACAGCCCCTGCAGCACCTGCAGCCCCTGCGGTGGCTTGGAGGCACCAGGGGCCATTGCGCTACCACTGCAACTGCGAACGCTGGCCTCTGAAGTGATCAGAGGCTAACGAAGCCTTTGATCGCTTCAGAGACCAGCGTTACCAGTGATGCATTACGCAGGTGAAGTCATGACATCACCCACAACATGAGGAGTCTGTGCGGCCACACCTGCTGTATCAAGTTAGATCCAGTCAGCATGGCTGCATGGAGTCAGGTAAGTACTGGGATCAGGTAAGTACTGAGGGGTACACTACTTTAAGGGGCACAACTACAGGTGGCATGGCATATGGGCACAGCTACAGTGGGCACTGCATATGGGCACAACTACAGGGGCAATGCATATGGCTCAGCCACAGCGGCACTGCCGGCCCTAACCAATTTGGTGCCCTAGGCAAGATTTTGAATGGTGTCCCCTAGCAGATACTCCCACCACACTACACTCTTCAGACACTCTCCCCACCTCTTCATGCACCTGGCCTCTTCCAGCACCAAACATCTAGAATAGCTCCCCTGGCCTAATTATGCACCCCTTTCCCAGCACAGCGCCCCTCATCCATATAATGCAGAGTGCGTCACAGTGAGGGCCATATAATGCAGAGTGCATCACAGTGAGGGCATATAATGCAAAGTGCATTGCAGTGAGGGCCATATAATACAGAGTGCGTCACAGTGAGGGCCATATAATGCAGAGGACATCACAGTGAGGACATACAATGCAGTGTGCATCACAGTGAGCGCCATATAATGCAGAGTGTGCAGCAGTGAGAGCCATATAATGCAGAGTGCGCAGCAGTGAGAGCCATATAATTCAGAGAGCGTCACAGTGAAGGCCATATAATGCAGAGAGCGCAGCAGTGAGAGCCATATATTGCAGAATGCGTCACAGTGAAGGCCATATAATGCAGAGAGCGCAGCAGTGAGAGACATATGGTGCAGAGTGCGTCACAGTGAGGAAATATAATGCAGAGTGCATCGCAGTGAGGACCATATAGTGCAGAGAGTGCAGCAGTGAGGGCCATAAAACACAGAGAACAGTGATCAGTGACCCACATATAACTTTTAACACAGATAACATAAACACACCCCTTATACACATACACATAATATCATTACAATCCCCCACACACACACTACATTAATACATCACAACCACCCCACCACAGAAAGTAAAACACACTCCAACTCCCCCCTTCCCAGAAAAAACAACAAATACACCCCTCCCCATTGCATACCTGATACCACCCCCTTAGATGACATTGGCACTTACCTGTCCTAGAAGAGGATGTGTTATCCCTGCTGTGGCTGGGCTCCATGGCACAGGATAGTAGAGGAAGAGCCTGTGAGATGATGTCAGAGAAGAGACTGGAGAGGAAGGGGTGGGGACCCGGGGACAGGGGGCAGGGTCTTGGGAGGGGAATGCAGTGTGCATGTAGAATACAGGGGGCAGAGACCTGAGGTTAGGGGGCATGGTCTCAGGCAGGGAAATGAGTCGGCATGTAGTCTAGACAGGAGGGGATGGGGACTTGGGGGGAGGGGATGGTCTCAGGCATAGTGACAGCCTGGTCAGAGGCCCCTCCTCCTCCTCCAGCCACAGTCAGACTGCCCAAGGCCAGCTGCAGCGCAGAGTACTGTAATAATGAGTCAGTGTGTGTGACTAGTACTGCCGTCTGCAGGCCCCTTCATTGACGCGGGACCCAGTGCATTGCACCTGCCACACCGCTAACAGCTCTGAGCTGTGGGATGCCCCTTAGGCATTACAGATGCCCTAGGAATTTGCCTGGAATGCCTATGCCAAGGGCTGGCTCTGCACAGGGGCATTGAATAAGGGGCATTGCTACAGGGGGCATTGCATAAGGGGCACTACAACAGGGAGTATTGCAAAAGAAGCACTACAACAGGGGGCACTGCATAAGGGGCACTGCTACAGGGGAGCCTGCATAATGGGCACTGCTACAGGGGGTATTGCTTAATGGGCACTACTACAAGGGGCATTGCATAAGGGGCACTGCTACAGGGAGTATTGCATAAGGAGCACTGCTACAGGGAGCATTTCATAAGGGGCACTGCTACAGGGGGCCCTGCATAAGGGGCACTACTACAGCGGGCATTGCATAAGGTGCACTACTATAGGGGGCATTGCCTAAGGGGCACTAGTACAGGGGGCATTGCATAAGGGGCACAACACCAGGAAGACTACTACAGGTGTCACTGTATAAGGGACACTAACTTGATACATGCAGTTTACAGGTTATAAGCTATGTTCTGAATAATCTGGTTCTATAGGCATAGAAACTGTGCAACCTGTCTTGAGCTGAGGTGATAGACTGGCAGGATAGGAGAGGAGGGTTGGTGAAGTAGATCTTTTAGGATGGGATCTAATGGGCATTACTGTGTGGCATAATGTGTAAGGGGCATTACTGTGTGGCACAATGTGCTATTAGGGGTATTACTTAGTGTGGCATAATGTGTTATAAAGGGCATTACTGTGTGGCATTATGTGTTATAAGGGGCATAATGTGTAAGGGGCAATACTGTGTGGCATAATGTGTTGTAAGGGGCATTATTGTGTGGCATAATGTGTTATAGGGGCATTAAGGTGTGGCATAACTTGTTATAAGGGGCATTACTTAGTGTGTTATATTGTGTAAGGGACATTACTGTGTCATAAAACCACACACCTTAAACGTCGTCTTTGGGTGTGTTTGTATTATGGCCGGGGGGCTTTCGCAGCTGAAACTTTTTTGGCAGGGGGAGCAAAATTTATAGTTATGCCATTGTATGTGGGGTGAGGTCGGGAAGTGTGCAAGGTAATAGAAGAGAGGTAGGGAGGACAGTCTGATAAATGTGATGTCAGGAGGTGTGTGACTTTTCAGAAGTGATACTTTTGTGAATGAGGCTAGATGAATGCTTCCAAAAGGTTTATTAAACTCACAGCGAGTTTAAAGCATAACTAGCATTTCCCCGCAGCTTCCCTCGCGTACCAGTATATGTGTGTTATTGCTCAGTGGAACAAGATTTAATATTGTGATGTATAGTTTGTATTGCATATATTGATCATAAAATGTCTTTGTAAACAATATTTGCAGTTTTTCTTTCAGGGAGCAATACAAAATGATGCTTGGGGCAACTAACTTATGAGCAAGCCACTTAACCTACAGTAACACTGAAAGGTTGCAAGTAACATGAGCAGTGTCTCTATGATATGTAGTATTTGTCTTTGTGTGCCATCTACTGGATTGACTTGTATACTGTAACTTCATGAGTCAAGATAAGATGCCTGATTAGTGCTTAATATATAGTTGGATTTTCCTGAGAAAGCCTTGTTAAAGGCAAAACGCATTGGAGAAGCTACACCAACTCTACAAACCATCCAGACCTACCCTAAAGGGACTTATATGAACTTTTATTAGATGTACCTGGAGGTACTACTACTGGAACTGACCACTGTGACCTATAAGATAAGCTACGTTCTTATGTTTGTTTTTGTGTGTGACATGTATATTTGTGTATATTAAAAACCATATACTTATAAAACTTACCACACTATGGAAGCAAATTTTTCTGCTCCAGAAAGGTTGTAGCTATCTGGTCAGCTATTCCCTGGGTGAAATCTGGCTGAAGGTCAAGCTGTGGAAACTGGTCATGTGTGATCTGAGGATTGGTTCCTTATATACTTAATATACAAGTATATTCATGGTACGCACATATGAATATATTTGTATCTAATTTAAGTTAACACTAACTACTACATTATCAGGCACTTGTCCTTGTCCCCCTTTTTCTTCCTAGATTACCCGATTTACCAGTTGGCATTTTCAAGGACTAAAGCGGTCACCTGATTTATATCTATAACAGGAGCATAGTGGGAGTAACCATTAAAAGAAGATAAAGATTTTCTTACCAGTACCAACCACCAATAAGACTGAACTAATCTGAGGAGCAGTGCCATAGAGCTACTTTCTTTATATATATATATATATATATATATATATATATAATGTGACACAGTCAGGATAGGGGTCCCTCTCCTGGGGTAGATGGACTCCCTCTTTACACACACAGCAGCCATAGAAACAGGAAGCAAGTCTGTGGTTTTTGTACAAACTGGTCGGCGCCAGTCTTTATTGTGCCAAATGAAAATAAACATACACAAAACACAAACATAAGTCCTAGGCTGGGCACTAGCTACACAGCAGATTCCATCTCTATAATAATGGTAGTGCGATGTGTGAATGTGAATAGGGAGTGCACACTTCTTTTTGCTGTGCTGTACTCTGCTGTATAGGCTGTGTCCCGACTCACAAGTCACAAGTTGCTGTGCTGCTTAGTCAATGTGTATAGAGGGTACACGCTGCTGTATGCTGTGCTCTACTCTGCTGTATTGGCTGTGACGTGTCCATCAGTAAGACATTCCCATGCATATATAAGCCCTTTGACTCCACTCCATGCAGTTTGAATAGAGCTGCATCTGCGACATCAAAAATTTAAATTGAATAATTGTATTGTTTATACTGTTTGGTGCACTTTGTTCACATGCATATATAAGGCAAGCCCTGTGGGTCCAGACCACACAGAAATAGAGCTGTGCCATCAAAAAAATAAATGAAATAATTGTATTGTTTGTAATGTTGGTTTGCTTTGTTCATGGAAATATATAAGCCACGAAGTGATATGCAAATTGAAAAATGGATAATGTTCAGTTTTGAGAAGTGCAACCAAATACTGTTGCTGCAGCTGCTGCCACCAGTCATGAAGACGACACTAGTCCTTCAACGTCATCCACTAAAGCCAATGCTCAAGGGCATAGAGGGTCTAAGGGCATCTAAAGTAGAAAAAACAATATACAGTGCTTATGAAAAAAACACATCTAATAAAGGGAATGTGTGGTGCAGAAAAACATAAAATTATCAACATGTCATTCACGACACGCAGTGGCAAGGACTGCGGCCTTGGCCTTTATTTATGAGTGGTGGTTCTGCAAGTGTCAGTGAGGCATCTTCTTCTGCTTCTCATGACAATGTAAGACCATATCACTCATAGTATAGCAGAAGTGTACATAAATTGAAAACCACTAAGGCAGTAGAACAAACTGTGTGTTCAGAAACAGAAATGTCACAAATCCCTGAGGAGAGTCTAAGTGTGTCCACGAATGTGATGTGTGAGCCTAACCTTTCTGATACTGTGGTACTCGCAGAGAAACCAACTTCCACTATTTCTGTTCCCTGTGCAAATGTGTGGATGAGCAGCACAAATATAGCAGATGACATAGAAATTGAGGATGCCACTGAGGAAGTAAAAGGGGATGAGGGGGATATTTGTGTAGCTGACTCCGGCGCTAATGAGAATGTTGAGGATGAGGATGTTGTTTGTGTAAGTCAGGCACCAGTGGAAGCAGCTCTTGGCCATGATAAGAGGAAGGCCATTGTCATGCTTGGGCATAGGACCAACAAATGCACCTCTGTGGAATTGTTTTTACCCAAATCCTCACAACAATTGTCAAACCATCTGTAGCGTTTGTAAAACCACGATAAGTAGAGGTAGGGACGTTAACTATCTAAGAAATTCCTCTCTTTTACGACATTTGCAGCAAACTCACGAAAAGTTTTTCAATCAAATAAATAGTCGATCTATATGCAATCACACTCAAAAAAGCAGCCTGTGAATATTGTTTTTTCAATAAAGTGCATATGCAAAAAAGAGAGAATATCACACTGGCGCTGACGTAAATTGCATATATAATTCCAGAAAGAACACCAGTCACCACATAATAGTGGGCTCTTACACTTTAAATCAAGCAAATGTTCTCTGGTCCGTTGTATGCTCAATCCCTCACAGACATTCAAATTAGTATTCCACAGGTCTCATAAATTCTCTTTAAGGCATCTGAGGAAGGTCTCCAGCAGACCGAAATGCATTAAGCGGTTGTAACAATGAATACCAGGGAACGCTGCTGTAAGGACAATCCGGACTATCTGTTTATGTGGACTCTGGTTGCCAGTACCCAGAACACACTACCCCTTGCTATTAGTGGGAACAGCTGGAGCGCGGCCAGAGAACATTTGCTTGATTTAAAGCGTAAGAGCTCACTATTATGTGGTGATTGGTGTTCTTTCTGGACTTATATATGCAATTCACATCAGCGCCAGTGTGATATACTCTCTTTTTGCTCATGAAAAGTTTTTGACAACATCAGAAACTGGTTCTAAAAAAATAATAAGCAGTCCAGCATCAGTTACTGAAGCTCCCTTCTCTCAAGTTCAACTAGAGCCCAGCACCTGCAATCTCTACTGCCAACACCTTCATCCTCAATTTCCACAGTAATGATCGTAGGCAGTCTTGTATACAATTTGTTAAGGCTAGGTGACGCCTTCCCTGTCCAGGATATTTCAGAAGAATCCATCAGCACTAAGGGCCTGATTCAGTCCTGAACGCTAAGCCGTGATTGCTTGCTATGGGCGATTGTCGCCCATCTGCGCATGCGTATGCATCGCAGTGCATGTACGCGAACCAGTCACTGCGATCAGGAATCGTGTGCTCGTAGTACTACTTTGAGTGGCAGATAGCACCGTTTGTGTGTGGTGACGGGAAGGTGCTTGTGAACGGGGGAGTGGTGCTGCGAACGCAGGCGTGTCTAGTCATCAAAACTGAGTTTTATGGGTGTGCATAATTAGCATAGAAGCGTCATTGTACATGTCATTTGGTTGTATTTCAGCATGCAGTGATCGCAGTGCTTGCGGTGGGGTAGGGTCTACCTCAAGTGCTGCTTGCAGCTCCTATGGTTCTCGATGGTTCTGGTTAATCATACACTTCCTGGAGATGATGTGTGCTAAATAAGAAAAGTGGGCATCTTTATACCGGCATGCGCTCACTCTGCCTTTGCTCTCTAAGACATAGAGGGCGTCTTACACCAGACAGTGTGATTGCGAAATTTGCATACCCGGCCCCTTATGGATGCGAGCGATCACGGCTTAGTGTCTTGGTTTGAATCAACCCCTAAGTCTGTTACTGCTGCTGCATCTTCATCCCAGAAGGGGACCAAGAAGATTACTATTTAAAAAAAAAAAAACTGACTGTGAAACAATCCTTTGCAAGTGGACAGCTCTCACCTATTCGCAAAATTGAATATTGAAAACAATATTGTGACCTGTGAGGTGGTCAAACCTGGCTGGAAATTAGTGGAAATTAATGTTATTGAGGTTAATAATACTCTAGCAACAAAAAAAGGCTAAAGTTATGTGATTTTAGCTTTTTTTTGCCAATCTTTGGAAAAAAGTACAAAACCAAAACCAGTCACAGCAGTTTGGCAAAACCAAAACCAGCCAACAAATTAGAACCAAAAGCAGCAAAAATGGTCCTGCACACATCTCTAACTTAGATATTGCAGGTACATACCTTAGATTCTTTCTAGGTGTCTAAGCTATACAATATTGAAAATGCAATGCAAATTTATCCCATAGTTTTTGTGTGATGCTGGAATGAAGAGGACAGACAAACAAAAATTCAGAAAAAAATTTTTTGTCTCCATAGTCCCAAGGATTACATCTCTCCCAAAAAATTCTATGTACAGACACAACCTTTACAACTTTATTGTAAATATAGATAGATGATCACTATTGATATGTATGTAATGATGAATGGGCCCCTTATTCTTCTAGCTGCTGATTCCCATTTAAAGCAAGAACTGCCATCAGCCACATCTACATACAGTATTTCAACTCATCCCACTCAAACTCCTATAGAAGGGACATTTCCTCTATGTAAAGTAACACTATTTATTGTTATTTCTGTAGCTAATGATTAGCAGTGGCTTCATTTATCTTCACTCACAATATTATATGTGACAATTGATGATAACCAATTGAGGCAGTAATTGTGCTTACTCATATTTCATATCTTAAATCTCAGTAAATAGCAGCTACAGGCAAATCTGTTCTCTGCTCCTCTAGCAAATAATGGCCTGATATATAGTTGGAAGTAAATTGGGTGTCTTTTGCACAAAAGAAGCATCTATGGAAGAAATAATTGTCCTTATGTACAGTTATAAGGATCACCAGTTGTGAGCGCATCTGTATGAGTGTCTGATTTGATTCTCGTCATCATCTTCAGTGTGCACTTGCACCTACCTTATACTAGCAAAGATGCGCTTCCAGACAGGCATATTTCACTTATGTCCAGGCCTTATTTGATAACACATTGTTACAACATAGTTCTGTCTCTTCAGTCCTTAGTGTAGTAAATGCCCTGATGGACTCTGCATTGCACATATTGCTGTGCGCTATGAAAACTCATAGCCAAGCCCAGACTGCAGTTTCAGTTGCTGTGCTGTTGCCTGGTAGAAGGAGTAACAAATGTTACTTCAAAATCCAGCCTATATTATATCATATTTTCTATTTTTCGATTAAAATACTCTAGTTTATCTTAATTTCTGTAGTAAATTATTCAGGAGAGTGAGGGGCCATTGAGACTTTATTACATGTGGCACTTTTGTGTTGATTAATGTTTGCTAACATTTGTCTGTGTCTAAAAATGGTATTTCCCATACAAAGTACACATGCAGTTTGATAAAGTATTCAAATTGTCCCACTGAAGTTCTCTAGGCTGAGGCCATGTGCTAAGCCTAGTCTGACCGGATGGCCTCTTGCCGACTCCCGATCACAGGTCGGGGTTTCGATCCCCCACTTACCGTCAGTGACCACATGTCACTGACTCTGCCCACTGTGCCATGGGAGTAATGATGCTGCCACCACCGAGCTCCTCCTATTGGCACTCGGAGCCGCTTCTTAGGTACACTCAGGCTCCTACCGCCGGCGCCTGGAACCGCTCTGCTGTATATGCGTCAACTAGCTGTGGCCACACCTCCTTTTTGGTGTCGGTGTGCTCCTGCCTGATCCCTCGCAATCGACCAGGCTCTGCACATAAGCTGGCAGGGGGCTTGAGCTTTGGAGATGCTCTGCTCAACCCAGAATAGGAGGAGAACGGAATAGCATTTGGCGCAATTCTGTTGGTCACAGGATTCAGATGCAATCGAATAGGCAAAGGTGTTTATTGCTCAAAGTCTTAAAAAAGACTCGTCCCTTCAGATTGAAGAGGAATATCAGCATACAAGGTGTTACAGCAATTCTTCTCCATACAGGATAAACAAGGATGTACCCATACACAGGCTCACAGGCCCTGTGTATATATAGTCATGCTCCTTCTTCACTATCTACCCCTCTGTGTCGCCCCTGTCTGTCTGCCCTTCCCCTTTAGAATGTAAGCTCTCACGAGCAGGGCCCTCATCCTCACGTGCTTCTCCTCCCCCTACTTATAGTATAATTTACTCCTAACTCCCTACAATGGCACCTACCACCTGGTTGCTCAAGTCCTGCTGCTTGTGTTTTGCAGCTGAGTTTATAACCTTGTCCTTGTCCTGCATTGTTTTGTATTACTATTAACTGTTTTTCTTGTGTGCTCATTTATGTACTGTGTAAGGCGCTGCGGAACCTTTGTGGCGCCATATAAATAAAGGATAATAATAATAATAGTCAGAACACATAATACAGCATGGTGCAATCCTACCACCGTTGGTCTTGTAAACCAATCAGACCATCTATCCCAAATGTAATTACCACTCACATGCCACAGGAACTGGAAATTTACTTTCGTTCTTTGGTAAACGTATCACACAGTGACAAAATATCTATGTAGAATAACCAGCAATAGTATTAGCTTTCATCTTCCTGCAATATTCAAGAAATCATGAAAAACAGCCATTTTTCCCCAGAAGTGCAGACACACAAGAGACAATCTCAGGGACATATCAAAGGAAGATTTGGCCATTTGACTCTCTTCACACCTTCACACAGAAAGCTCCCATCCAGGTTTAATCTGGAGTTCACAGGTCTTTCTATTCATCAGACCTCCTGCTAGAAAATGACAATTAGCATCTAGGATCCTGCAGCCACAGAAGCTGGTCATGTCTTATACAGGCATATCCAAGAAGTGAATTTAAACACATTTTAAATACAAATACATTCAAACATGTCATAGACTATTAAATTTACTCTGCTTTATACACCAATGCATTGCTATCAGATGCAGTGCTCTACCGCAATATATATGTATATTAATACAGTTTATTATAAATCATGTGCAGTGTTTCTGCTTTTAAACTGTGTCCATGCTGGGACTTTAACTCTTTCAGTGCTGGTGTTACTGGGCGCTGCTCTCCCAGTTCTCAAGCACTCTGCAGTACAGCAAGTGCCTCTCCTAGCCTTGCAATGGGGGATTCTCCTAATTACCTGGCACAATACGTTAAAAATACATTTAACACTCGGCGCCCAGTGCCAGCTATACATTTACAATGGGTGCCTAGCAGCTGTATATTTCAATATGGTGCCCCAGCATGGGAGTTAACCCTTTTAGTGCCACTGCGAATATTGGCCAGGCACCGGGCACACCTAGGCTCAACAATGCCGCCTCAATCTGCACACCTCCTACCATACCAAAATGCTGAGTCTAATTCTTCTACTGCCATCTTGGTCTTCAGGTCCCTGCACTTTCCTTTCAAAGCTGCTGTCATGATGTAGCATTTGTACTGCTGGCCACAGTTTTGTACTTTGGTAAATTACCCTTTTTAACACTTTAGTAAGCAATGACCATACCAAGAGGAGTATTCATTAATCTGTTTTACACCTGTCTAAGCCGTCCAAGTCATGCTATCCATGTGGTGGATGAAGCTGTCCAAGCTGTGCTATCCATGTTGGTGGATGAAGCTGTCCAAGTCGTGCTATCCATGTGGTGGATGAAGATGTCCAAGTCGTGCTATCCATGTGGCAGATGAAGCTGTCCAAACTGTCCTCCCCATGTGGCAGATGAAGCTGTCCAAGCTGTGCTCCCCATGTGGTAGATGAAGCTGTCTTAGCTGTGCTCTCCATATGGTGGATGAAGCTGTCCAAGCTGTGCTCCCCATGTGGCGGATGAAGCTGTCCAAGCTGTGCTCCCCATGTGGCGGATGAAGCTGTCCAAGCTGTGCTCCCCATGTGGCGGATGAAGCTGTCCAAGCTGTGCTCCCCATGTGGTGGATGAAGCTGTCCAAGCTGTGCTCCCCATGTGGTGGATGAAGCTGTCTAAGCTGTGCCCCCCATGTGGTGAATGAAGCTGTCTTAGCTGTGCTCTCCATATGGTGGATGAAGCTGTCCAAGCTGTGCTCCCCATGTGGTGGATGAAGTTGTCCAAGCTGTACTCCCCATGTGGTGGATGAAGCTGTCCATGTGCTCTTCATGTGGTGGATGATATTTCCAAGCTGTGCTCCCCATGTGGTGGATGAAGCTGTCCATGCTGTGCTCTCCATGTGGTCGATGAAGCTGTCCATGCTGTGCTCTCCACATGGTGGATGAAGCTGTCCAAGCTGTGCTCCTCATGTGGCAGATGAAGCTGTCCAAGCTGTGCTCCCCATGCAGTGTATGAAGCTGTCCAAGCTGTGCTCCCCATGTGGTGGATGATGCTGTCTTAGCTGTGCTCTCCTTATGGTGGATGAAGCTGTCCAAGCTGTGCTCCCCATGTGGTGGATGAAGCTGTCCAAGCTGTGCTCCCCATGTGGTGGATAAAGCTGTCTAAGCTGTGCTCCTCATGTGGTGGATGAAGCTGTTTTAGCTGTGCTCTCCATATGGTGGATGAAGCTGTCCAAGCTGTGCCCCCCATGTGGTGGATGAAGCTGTCCATGTGCTCTTCATGTGGTGGATGAGCTGTCCAAGCTGTGTTCCCCATGTGGTGGATGAAGCTGTCCATGCTGTGCTCTCCACATGGTAGATGAAATTGTCCATCCTGTGCTCTCCATGTGGTGGATGAAACTGTCATTGCAGTGGACCCCATTTTGTGCATAGGCTAAACCTGAAAAAATGAGTGGGCTAATGGACCAGTGGAATATTTCAGGTTTTTCTATTCAAGTCATTAATAAAAATTATTTTCAAAGTACAATGTTAAACTGCTGTGTACAATGGGCCTGATTCATTATGGATCGCAACTGCAATTACGCACGCAGATGGACAATTGTTGGTTTCTGCGCAAGCGTATGCATCACAGTGCACGTGCGAGAAGGTCTCACTGTGATCACACTGCGATCGCAGTCACTACGCCAGGGCCAGATTCACCTCACGCCACCGGATACATGTTATTAGCTCCAGGGGAGGGAGGGGGATGCGGCAGTGGGCCCGGGAAGAGAAGGGGGCATTCCGCGAGGCCAGACCCCTGTGACTTGCAAACCCCCCTTGAAACTAAACCATGCCCCCTTCGTGAGCGCTTACAGGGCCTGATTCAGCAAGGATCATAATTGCAAAGCTGAGACTTGCATATATGGTAATGCACAGGAGGCATCACGCCCCCTGTGCATTACTTAACCGAGCTGTGTTAAACGCAGCACTGATTAATCTGTGTACCATCGGCTGGCTGCTGTGACCCATAGGGTCCAGCAGCCAGCCGCCGCAGTTTACAGGAAGAGGCCAAAAATCTCCGTCACCCAATGAAGATCCTGGCCTCTTCCCTCCCCACCAATGGCAGCAACACGTCTCCGTTTCAGGTAACGGAGGCTGTCGCTGCCCCCTCCCTGCCCCCAAATGGCAGCAGACTGTCAATCACTGACAGTCTGCTGACAGTTTGCAAGCATATCCACAGACCTGTTCTGCACTGGCGTCTGCGCAGATTCCCAAACATCGGGAATCTGCGTTCAGGCCCACAGAGCGGACTGCCAGGGCTGATGTACAGTCCCAGTCTGTCCTTGCACTACGCAGACCTATCGCAGAGTGATTGACAGGAAATGAGCATTTGGGGGTGTTGACAGGGGGGGGAGTCGGTGAAACGCAGGCATGTGAGTGCGTTTGAACGCCATTACATGGGCATGCATAAATTAGTTACTGCGATGGTATACGTAGCTTGAGCTCCCACTGCATGCGATGAGATTAGCACTTTCTGAGTAAGGTCTGACCTTGTTCAGTTGTGCATGAGGCTATGATGGTACTCGATGTTACTGTTGGTTTTGCTGTTTTGCAAAGTATTACGGATGTGAGAAAGGTCAAGTGGGCATCCTTATATTGTGCTACAATGGCATAGTGATTGTAAACATTAGCATATTTTTGCAGTGGGTCTGCATGCATAATCGCTTTAAGTTACTAAAATTTTAACTAAACAATTGAAAAATTAAATATAATATATTATTTTTATAATAATATTCAAATTTCAAGAAATTAAAATGAAATAGTGTCAGTTAAAGAAGCAGTATACTAAATGTAATTAATTTAGTCTGTATTTGTTCAAAACGGGTTGGGTAAGGGATGCTGGCGCTCAGGATACCGATGGTCAGAATGATAATGCCATCATCCCGACTCTCCCTCTCTCCCTACCCCTAACCCTCCCTCCCCGGTCCCTAAACCTAAGCTCCCCCCTAGTGCCAAAACCTAACCTCCCCCTCCCTAAACCTGACCGTCCTCTTTTAGTGCCTAACCCTAACACCTAACCCTAACTCTCCCCATAACCCCGCTACTTACCTTAGGGATGCCGACGGTCGGGATGCCGACTCCGGGATTTTGACAGCTGTCAGGGTTCCGCCTCCGGCATTCTGAACGCTGGAATACCTGCAGCCGGTATTATGACCGCATCCCGTTCAAAACAAATATATCTTTACCATTTATATTACTTTCCTTTTTTGACAAATAACAAGTGTTATTTCTCATTAATGACAACTCTTTATATGCTTTGTTATCATGTCTTTATACAACAGGTTTCCTTGTTTCTTGTGTATATATGTGCTTTTTTACTGCTACACTTGTAGACAGTTACAGTACCAACAAGCAAACTAATATACAACATTTACATAAGATTATAGACACACCTTGGAATACAGAGCCATTTACAAAGCTGACAAAATGTGGACGTTTCTTTTGTAACATCATGTGTCTTTTCCTTTACATTTGTTAACATTTATACAGATAAGTCTTTCGATTAGTGCGTTAACATGGGTGAGGTGACTCTATGGAGAAACAGTGTGTTCCTAGCTGTTCTAGGCAAAGTAACCTTCCTTGTATTGATCCCAAATGCAAAGGAAAGATGTTTGCTGACTTGCAGAAAATGGTGGCACAAAGCATCTGCAAAGAAGCACTCTCCCAAAAGAGGAAAGCAGGCTTATGTATGTGTATAATATGTATGCCTTATTACATAATATTATGCTCTGCACATTTTCTCTGATTCATAAATGACCTTTAAAATCAAAGCAAATTCTCTAATTTATCAATGTTGTTTCTGGAATTGGAACATAGGGCCTGATTCAAAGCCGCTCTCTATTTGCGGTCTAAAACAAGGGGTGGCTATTCAAATGAATCGTTCGCTAATTGCGGTCTGTTCACGCCTCTAAGTCTGAACGAGCGAGCAAAGCTTGCGGTTGTAATTTTGAAAAATACGCCCCCTGGCCGCTCGCATCCTACGTCATGTCCGCTATTTATTAGATTAATCGAGCACATCAAACAGCGTATGAACTGCTCGCTATTCTTGTGGCTGGTTTTTTCAACCGCTATTTTGCGAGCAGTTCGGGGTAAAAAAAAACCAAGTGACGTGGTCAATGACGCTGCTGTATTAATTATGCACTCCCTTAAAACGCCCGTTTTGACCTTTAAGCACGCCTGCGATCTAATACCACACCCCCGTTTTCAAGCACCTTCCCCTCTTACCACCCACATACGCCTCCTTCTGTCACTCAAAATAGCAGGCATTCGCTATATAGCGAACAAACGATTTTCGGCCGCACTGACTGGTTCACGCATGCATATTACAATCCGTACGCATGCGCAGATGTGCGAACATCAGTCAGAATGAACGAGCTTCCGCTTACGAGCGGCTCTGAATCAGGCCCTTAGTGTTTCACTTCAACCTTGTTCAATACACAGTTCTCCTGTTATGTGAATTAGCTGATATGTCCCTTTAGGCTTGGTTTATCAAAGATCCCTTAAAGCAAATATGGGCCCTCATTCAGAGCCACTCGCAACAACAGTACGCTCGTTGCGTTCCGATGTTGAATAACCGCGCATGCGTCGGTGTAACAGTGCGCATGTGCGTACGGCAGATTGCGAGCTTTTTTGGTCTCGTTCGTCAAATAGCGTACAGGAAGTGACCTGTCAAATGTGATTGACAGAACAGGGCGTTTTTGGGTGTTGACGGGGGTGGAGATGGAAAAACGCAGGCGTGGCGAGGCGTTTTTGGGGCGTACATACATTAGCAAATGCGAGCGTAAAATGTGTTCGGACCGACTCATACGTCACTGGATGATCCTCTTTCCCTTCAAAATGCTCGCACAGCTTAGGGTCTGGATTACTCGACCACATTGGCGATGGCCTTCTCCTCCATCCCGGGACTCCTCGATGTTGTTGCGATTAATCGCGGGAGGGCTGAAAAGCAATTAGTGTTGGATTGAAAACCGGCTTGGTATGTGTTTGGAAATCAGTTTTTTGGGATAGCACAAAACCGTACGCAGGTGGAAATCAGAGCTGCTAATGTCAGGATGACACAATCAATTTGCGTACATTTGTGAGGGTTTATTTTTCCCTCAATTTGGTGGTTAGGGCCTATTGTAACAATAATGTCATCATTTTTTAATTTTCGCACCATTTTATTTTTGCCTCTTGAATTTGCCTCGTTATATGATTTTTTAAACGTTCCTTAAAGAGCCCTTTTTTGTTTTTTTTTTGTTTGTTTTTTTTCCAGTTTTTGCCTTTTGGTCCAGGATTCAATTTAACCCATTTGTACAATAATTTCACAATCCAATGTCAGATTTTTTGTTTCAATTTATTGCTCAAACAAAATTAAAAAAAATTTAAAATTTGGGATCATCTTTTTTTGCCAAAGATATGTCCCAAAATCAAACAAATTGGCCCAACATAACTGTTGACATAAACATACAAAAAAAATTTAAAAACATTTCACAAGAAAGGAGAGGGAAGTTTTGACCAGAAAGGAATATGAGCCAAGCACAGAAGGATTGTGGGAAAAGTCACCATTGCTGTCATCGTTTTTTCACCCGTTTGGATGGGGGAGGGAGGGCGCCAGACCGGGTCCGGGATGTCATTGGGCTGGCCTGTCCAGAGGCAGATGTTGTGGCCTCTGGACTAGGCACAGGGCTAGGCACATTTGGAGGATTGGCTGATGTTGTGCCAGAGGTGGAGGATCCTGATGTTCCGGCAGGAAGGGAGGTCGGCTCCACCATGTGCTGGCGAACGAGCTGCTCCAGGGCATTGGCGATGCGGATGTTGGCCCTGGTATTTTCCGCCAGGGCCTGACCAATGGTCATATTGGCCGCAGCATTTTGCTCCAGGGCCTCAGCCACCCGTAACAGACTGGCGTCCATCCTCTGCAGAATCTCCGTATGGAAATCCGATTTGAAATTGAGTTCAGTGAGGAGGGACACTGCCTGCGAGGGGGATTGCCCTGGACTGGCTTCTGCAGGGTCCTCAGCCGGATTCTACTGGTTCCTCCCCTGCCGAGCCAGCAGAAATTCGGCGGCCAAGGCTCCCCTCTGGAACAGACTCATCCGCCTGTGTCTCTGTTAGGAAAAAACAGAAAAGCCTCACATTAGAATCTACATATTGGCACAATAACATTTCATAGTTGATAACATCCAAAGATTTACCTGGGACAACATGAGGAGCCGCAAAGTCTGGCATGTCCGTATCCATGTTGGACACGCCAAACACCTCCACAGGCTGCAGACACCCCTGTGCCAGCTCTTCTAAATCGGTCAACTCCAATGACACAGGGGTGGGACCCCCACCTGTCCCCCTTGCATGCCTAGCCCTGTCCGCGAGTTTTTGCTTTAGGCGATATTTGAAGTCGCCCCATCTGTGGGAAAAAATGGAAGCCATTATCCTTTTGTTTAAAATGGTGTTTGTTTTTAGGGGGGGCAAGTGTTTACTTACCGCCGTTTGACATCCCGGGCTAGACGGACATAATCACCCACCCTATTGACAGCAACGGCTACCTCTTCCCACATTCTCCACTTCTGGCTTAGACTCATATTCCTGTCTGCCTTTGGCAGGATGTCCACACACTTCTGTATCAAAACCTCCATCTCCTTTCTTGTGAAATGTGGCTGCCTTTTTTTTTTGGCAGCTTTGGCCGGAATACTGGGCCCGGCAGCCTCTTCCATGTCATCCTCCTCACCTATTTGTGTAAATATTCAGATTTCTCAAAATCACAACTTGCCCAATCTTATGTTTCAAATAAATCATTGATACAAAATGCATGAAAGACTTACCGCCTGACTCTTGGGCATTGTTTCCCTGGTCTGTCGCCATGTCTGAGGTCCAATCCAGAAATACCCCAGAATTTTAATGTGTTTTCGTGACGTATTTATACATGCGTCCTTATTTTGCGGCCGCATCATTGATTGTGTGTTCCTATGATCCCTCCTTAATTTGTGCGGGAAACGAAACACTATTTATGGCTTGGTGTGTCTCGAGTCGAGGTTGCGTTTTTGGATTGTTGGAGGATACCTTGGCTGGAGTTTATTGTTTGCGTATAAAGGAGTTGGCGGTTGGAGATTATTTTGTTTGGTAGATTTGCGTTTTTATTTTCCGTTCTCTTTTTTGTTTTTTATTTTTTTTACCTCGTTTCTTGATTTGGTAAGTTTTGTGAAGTCTAACTTTTGATCAATTGTTGTTTCATTGTGTTTCTTCATTTTTGTAAATTTTGGATCAATAATTTCATATATTTTAGCTTTTGATTAATTTCGGACCCAAAGACCTTTTGATTTGGACTCTTATATATTTGCTCTTGGTAAGTCCTTTTTTTATCTTGTATTTGTGAACTAATTAGCGCATTTTTCACAGTTTGTATAGTGACTTGTATTTGCGAACTAATTAGCGCATTTTTAATACTTACTATTGTGACTTGTATTTGCGAACTAATTAGCGCATTTTTACTACTTACTATTGTGACTTGTATTTGCGAACTAATTAGCGCATTTTGAATACTTACTATTGTGACTTGTATTTGCGAACTAATTAGCGCATTTTTACTACTTACTATTGTGACTTGTATTTGCGAACTAATTAGCGCATTTTTACTACTTACTATTGTGACTTGTATTTGCGAACTAATTAGCGCATTTTGAATACTTACTATTGTGACTTGTATTTGCGAACTAATTAGCGCATTTTTACTACTTACTATTGTGACTTGTATTTGCGAAGTAATTAGCGCATTTTTACTACTTACTATTGTGAAATGTATTTGCGAACTAATTAGCGAATTTTTACTACTTACTATTGTGACTTGTATTTGCGAACTAATTAGCGCATTTTTACTACTTACTATTGTGACTTGTATTTGCGAACTAATTAGCGCATTTTTAATACTTACTATTGTGACTTGTATTTGCGAACTAATTAGCGCATTTTGAATACTTACTATTGTGACTTGTATTTGCGAAGTAATTAGCGCATTTTTACTACTTACTATTGTGACTTGTATTTGCGAACTAATTAGCGCATTTTTACTACTTACTATTGTGAAATGTATTTGCGAACTAATTAGCGAATTTTTACTACTTACTATTGTGACTTGTATTTGCGAACTAATTAGCGCATTTTGAATACTTACTATTGTGACTTGTATTTGCAAACTAATTAGCGCATTTTGAATACTTACTATTGTGACTTGTATTTGCGAACTAATTAGCGCATTTTTACTACTTACTATTGTGACTTGTATTTGCGAACTAATTTGCGCATTTTTAAATGCTTATTAATAATTTTTTTTTTATTGAGGTTGCCCTTTCGCTTTTTGGGCAAACATTTCAACCCATTTTGATGTACTGTGTGCAATGTCGTTTTGCTCTTTTGCCAAATGTGTGTTTCGCATATTTTAAGTTTGGTCTATCACAAAATTTAGAAACAAAAATGCACAGAGTGTAATTTTTCAAATAATTTTTGTGTTTAATTTCAGTTTGGACGTATCATGACAATACCCCGGCATGTAAGCAGCAATGGATGGTATCATCAAGCTAAGTTGTTTTGAATTTTCTTTTGGGGTGGGTCCAAAGCCTTACATTACAATCTTGCCATTTCAGGTTGATCTAGGGCGGATTGTTCTGGCCATGCTCCCGGAAGCCGACCAACCTCAATCTCGTCCCAGGCGTAGGCATCGTAGGCGTGCAAGGCCCCAGATATTTCGAACATGTGTCACCCTTTTTGGAATGCCCGATGATGAGGTTTTAAGACGCTACCGTCTTCCTCCCAAAATCATCATAGACACTCTCTCATTAATAGAGAGTGATCTGGAGCGGCAAATTGACAGTCCTACAGCAATACCACAACTTACGCAATTTATGGCGATGTTACATTTCTGTGCCTCAGGATCGTTTCAAACAACGGTGGGAATAGTGGCAGGCATCTCACAATCCTCCTTTTCCCGGATCCTGAGGGCAGTGATGGAGGCACTTTTCAAGCACCTCCATCATTTTATTCAAATGCCTTTGGATATGGGTGCCCTTAGTGTGGCCAAGGCCAATTTTTACCAAATACCTGGCTTCCCACACATCATAGGGGTTGTGGATGGTACTCACATACCACTTCAGCCTCCAGCACGGCTGGAGGCCATATTTCCAAACAGGAAACACTATCACTCCCTGAATGTAATGGTGGTATGTGATGCCTCCCTCCAGATCCTGTCCCTGAATGCAAAATTACCAGGAAGTGCACATGACTCCTTCGTCATCCGGCAATCAGGGATATGGCACAAATTAAACAACCTACAAGCTGGTGATGCGTGGCTTCTGGGTAAGTGGAGACCTTTAGTACATAACAATGTTAAGCTTGATACACAGTGATCCTGATGTTGTCTATTCTTTTTCACAGGAGACAGTGGATACCCTTGCATGCCCTGGCTGCTCACTCCTTACTTGGCTCCCACACCAGGTCCACAAAGTGAGTTTAATACCGCACTTACAGCCACCAGGCAAGTGGTGGAGCGCTGTATCGGCCTCTTAAAAGGCCGATTCAGATGCCTCCACCGCTCTGGTGGCGAGCTCATGTATTTGCCGGATATGGTTTCGAAAATTGTGGTCCTGTGTGGGATCTTTCACAACATCGCCATAAGGAGTGGTGTTCCAATGCAGCCAGAGGATGCCTTACCTGAGGATGGCCCCCCCGAGGTTGGTCAGAGGTCAGTATGTGGGGGGGCCATACGCGATGATGTGGTGGCCCGATATTTTAGGTAATTATTGATCAAACAACAGTGTGTATACCCAATGTGTTACGGTTTTTTAACGTTCATCTTTTTTTATATTAATTCTTGCACCATCTTCTGTTTGTTTGCATAATCTTTGGCACTCCCACGATGACTACTTCCTGCTACCCTTCAAAAACCTTTATGTGGAAACTTCGGGAATATGTTCTGACACCAATATTGCAACGCCATATTTGTGAAATCATGTGGGCATGGACCTTCGTCAACCAGTTCTTGATTTGTTGTGTGTTTGTTTATTGTTTTTGGTATGTGGAGTTTTTCTGATTATCACTGTGTGTTTTGTTTGTGAGTGACCACTTTGTATTTTGATTTCTGTTGTGAATAAATATTTGGAGAGTGTAATTTGTTTCCTTTTTGGGCACGTTAGAAGCAAGTGTAAACAAAATCCCAAACGTTAATTTTACCTAAGGGGTAACCCAGTAATGAAGCAAGTGGAGCTAAAATGTAATATGTTTTCGGGGTACTAACCAACACAACAAGGAATCGTGTACAATCAGTTGCCTTCGTAAGATTGTCCTAAGCAGTTTGGCCACCAAATAGGAACCTGAAAAATGGTGTAAACTATCATGTTGACCACCACAGAAAAGGAAAATGACATTGGTACTGGGAGGTGTTTCTTGTGCTTGTTTGCATTCAAAATACAACACACAATCTGTAGTGAGTTTCTGGGGCAAACCTTGCTTGAAGAGTCTACTTATGTCAGTGTAAAGAATCTTGGATTTACTCCAAACGCATGAGACAGAGCTTGATTTTAAACATATTTATTAAAAAACAATTTAAAAAAAAATAAAAAATAAAAATTAATTCCGAAGGAGGACCAACAGATGGTCAAGGGCCTGCATTAGCCCGGTGACCTGCTCCCGCATACGGCCCACACAATTCTCAATCTGTTCCCGATGCCTCTGTTCCTCTGTGGGTGACAAAAGTTTGGGGATTAATAAATCGATAATGAAGCAACATTGTCAAAAAACAAAAAACAAGCAAACACAAACTTACAAGCTTGTGGGCCAAAAATACATTACACGGATAAAACCCAGAAGCCCAAAATGTCGTATGCCAAAAATACAAGGGCCCTCAAAAAAGGCACACAGGTGTGATATGTGTATGGTGACATCAGCAGGAACAGGTAAAGACAACCCCCAAAAATACCCTAAGGCGAAAAAATTTTAAAAAAAATGGGGACGACACATGGTTACATACAAACAGTTTGTGGTGTCCAAAATAAACTTTAAAAACATACCGTTCTCCAAAACGAGAGAGCCAGAAGCCACTCCCTGGACCACCTCGGAGGTGGCTACATTCCCCAACCCGAGGGGCATGGTGTTTTCGCCATCCTGGGATGGGGTATTTGGAGGAGGGACGGATGGAGGAGAGGGGGAATTGGGCTGGAGGGGAAGTAGGGCAGAAATTTCGGCCACAGGGTCTGGGGAGGAGGGGGGAATAGAGGAATTGGGGGTTGGAGAGAGGGGCCGGGACCGGCGTCTTGTGTGGCGATGCCGCCGTAGTGTTTGCTGTGCCCCTAAAAAATGACCAAAAAATTGTTGTTAGTTTCAACAGGAAACCAAAAAAAAAAAAAAAAATATATAGGACAGACATGAAAACATGCACATGCAGATATGACTACAATGACTCAATAGGACAGACATGAAAACATGCACATGCAGATATGACTACAATGACTCAATAGGACAGACATGAAAACATGCACATGCAGATATGACTACAATGACTCAATAGGACAGACATGAAAACATGCACATGCAGATATGACTACAATGACTCAATAGGACAGACATGAAAACATGCACATGCAGATATGACTACAATGACTCAATAGGACAGACATGAAAACATGCACATGCAGATATGACTACAATGACTCAATAGGACAGACATGAAAACATGCACATGCAGATATGACTACAATGACTCAATAGGACAGACATGAAAACATGCACATGCAGATATGACTACAATGACTCAATAGGACAGACATGAAAACATGCACATGCAGATATGACTACAATGACTCAATAGGACAGACATGAAAACATGCACACGCAGTTAGGGCCCACAAGATAAACTTGAAAACCACAGTCCAGAACACTTACTTTCCGCAATCTGCATGCGAAAGCATGCCAGCAAGTGGGGCGTCCGCCGGTGCAGGTCCGACCACCTGCGCTCCAGCTGGCCAATATGTCGGCGTGAGCCGAAGGAGCGCAGGCGTCGACGTATCTCCACATATGCGGAACGCTTGCGCCTGTTGGAGATGGGTGGAGGCTGACTGGTGATCCTCCTGTCCATCACCTCCGTCAGCACCAGCAGTTCGCGCCTGGTGAATGCGGCGGATCTCATGATGGCAATGGTGTTTTTTTTACAAAATATTTTTAATACAGCACCACAAAAAAATTTGATTGGCTAATGTATTTGGGAAATTAACAGGACAAATTCTATTGGTTAGTGTATGAGTCATTTGTTCGACAGGGCCACAAATCTCTGGAGAGTTATGATTGGCTTGATGCAGTGACATGCGTAAGCAAATTTAAATAAAGAAATGAACCACAGAAAAATTGTGGGGAGACAAACAAATAGAACAATTGTTTAATTGGGGCTAACATGTCTTTGGAACAATAAAAGCGAAGGTTTCAGCCGTACGTATTCTGCGAGCAAATACAAACACGGACAAGATTAAAGTTTATTGCATTGTGTTGAAAAAAAAAACAATTAAGCTAATTGATACATTGATTGGCATGATACGATTGAGGGAGGTAGGCCGAAAAAACGAGCAGGTAACCGGAATCTGACAGTCCCACTTCCGGTTTGTACTTGTGCGTGCGTTCCCTTCAAGCCATTTCGGGGATGTACGCTCGCTATTTGGCACGCTCGTTAGTCAGAGGAGGGGTCGCCTGAGTTTGGGGCGGATTTTTAGCTGCGTAGGAAAAAACGAGCGAGTGCTTGAATTTAAATATTTTTTTACGTACGGCGAACGTGCGTACGCCCACTTGCGAGTGGGTCTGAATGAGGGCCATAGACAGTTATAGTGTGGTGGATACAAATATGTTTTGACTTCCATGCAAAATGTTGTGGGCCCAGGCCAGGGTACCTGCTGGAATACCCACTAATCTCTAAATTATTGTGTGTGTTCTAATTTGGGATCAGTATACATTTAGAACATATATGAACATACTTCAGTCCACATTGCACTGGGAGAGTAATGCACTTACTTGTCATTCTGAAACTTTTCTAGAACCAAAGAGATTACTTTAAAGAGCCCTGTATGATCTCATCAGTTATCACTTATAATTCTGAAGTTGAAGACTGAAGCAGGAGCAGATCAGTATGATTCAACGTGCAGAATTACAAAGGATTTGGGTAAGCCTGATCCCAGTTAGAAAGCTATTGAGCTTCTGCCATTAGATGAGAAAGTGTGTCATAGCCTACGGCTGCAAACAAAAAAAATATAAAATAAATACAATGTGTCTTATTGGAATAAAAAAAAATTAAACTTTAACAATAAAGCAATCACTGACATGCAGTAAGATGAGCATAAGAATGATTTTTTTTTCTTTTTTTTCCTTAAAGAATAAAACTTGCTACCTTAGATTTGTAAAAAAAAAAAGAAAAAAGACTAACAGTGCAACTATGGGCTGATTCAGGTTGGAATGGAATTGCAAAGCTGCACACAGGCAGCTTTGCAATTCTGTCATTGTAAATATGCAAATGCAACAGGAGGTGCATGACATCCCCTGCTGCATTTGCGTTCCCATCACTGCAACCGAGGTGCCACAGTGCCGGGCCACCAGCCAGCTGAGTAAGTCTCAGCTTACTCAGACTGCCCGGCTTGCAAGACCAGGAAACTGCATTCATCGACGCAGTCCCTGGCCTTGCGGACATGCCCTCTTTTCTGGCAACGCCCCCCGCAGTGCCCCTTAAATGCCTCTGCTTATCAATCAGACAGAGGCATCGAAGGGGCTGCGTGTGATTACGCAGGATTCATTCTGCACACTCGCAGAATTGGTCCTGCGCACGTGCAGATTCCCGATAATCATGAATCTGCATTCAGCACTGCACTTGCGTGAAATGCTGAATTAGCCCCTATGTTAGAATGTGATAATTAGATAGTGCCTTACAAAACAGTATAAATTTGCATGGTACATGTATAAATGGAAGAATATAGTGATCTGATTATCTTTGTAACAAGAAGGATGCACTGGACTGCACTTCAATAGCAACTCCCACTGCACAGTGCAGTAAGGCCAGATGTGAATTGTAGAATGGATACATCATGTACATTTCACCATCTGTCGCTATTAAACACGTTCCATTCATATAAAAACAGTGTTCTCCATTTTAAAAGGAACTGTGAAGTATTTCTAAAAAATACATAATAATGTTTTAGGATTTAACTAACCACCAAGGCAATAGCACGGGATGTAGTCTGGAACCCGATGGTCTAAATGCCGACTGCCGGCTTCCAGACTGCTTTATCCTGACTAGGGACGAATGACAGGCGTCTATATCTAGACGCCTGTCATTTGCCCGATGTCTGGAGACCGACGCCCGGCATCCCGATCGAGCGGATGCTGGGCGCCGTAGTGGACAGCCGCGGGGGGGGAGGGTTAGGTTTAAGGCTCCCAGGGGGGGACTTAGGGTTAGGCACCCCCCCGGGAGGTTAGGGTTAGGCTAGGGGGAGGGAGGGTTAGGGTTAGGCACCCCCGGGGGGAGGTTAAGGTTAGGCACCCCCCCGGGGGACTTAGGTTTAGGCAGCGGGGAAGGGGGGGTTAGGTTTAGGCACTTAGAGTGGGGGTTAGGGTTAGGCACGGGGGGGAGGTTAGGGTTTGGCACCCCTAAGGAGGGTTAGGGTTATGGGGGTTAGGTTAGGTTAGTAAATACTTACCTTTAGGGCGATCGGGATTTCCTCCTTTGTCGGGCAGCCGCTGCCAGGAAATGCAGCCGGCGGTAATACATATCACACCCAATAGCACATAGCTGCCTACTCTACTGGAATGCCTGGGAGAATTACACATTTTGGGGAGCTTTCCCAGACTATCCCATAGAGTACAGCAGTCCCCTGGATCTTGTCAGTTCCCCAGTGGATATTTAATGATAATTATAAGCAATAAGAAATATGAATATAATTATAGCCTTAATATTTGTATCTATTTGGTATTTTAAATTTGTACTAATTTTAAACTATGTATCAACACAGAAACATTTCATTACAAAAATTAATTAATCTGTGTTTGCAATATTAAATATGAATCTTATATATACAAAAAAGCTAGTAATACATATTGATATAAACTATTTTTACAATGCATTTAATGCCTTCATTTTCTAAACATGTAGATCAGTCATCAAGTTATTGAATTATCAATGATATGTTATTGCTACTAGCCATCTCCTTACATCTTTTAGTATTATATGTGGGGCAATTCAATATAACCCCCTACTGAAAAGCATGTCCACCATGTGAAACACATATATGACTGTTGAAAATTCCTGTGAGCCAGCTTTCGTATTCTCAGAACTCCGGGACGCACAACACAGAAACTAGATAAAAACTTCAATACTAATCCTTTTTCAATGCTTTTAACCACTATTTTTTCTATGTGTGTACATGTTATACTATGTAATAAAATAATTATATTGATCCGAAAAAAACAAGCAAACAAACAAACAATATCATCAACCCCATCTTTTGCACCCGGATGGTGCAAAGATATTTACCACATCCCTGTCTGCCCACTTTTCTCGACCATCTTCAATATGGTTTCCACCTCCTCTACTCCACCAATACTGACTTCACCATAGGAGCCCATATTTCAAATTGATTGGAGTGTTAAGTATAACACAATCACATCTTCATAATATACCACCTGTTGGAGAAGAGCACTCTGGGCTGTCTCCTCTGAGCCACCGGGACTCCATAATGCCAAATCGGGCCACAGCAGGACCTCCCACCCGACCAGCCTGAATGTGCTACTGCTTATGTGCGACTTGTCTGTGCGTCATGCAGCTCCATCCTTCATTTTGGAAGAATGTGTCCCTGTGTGTCTCTCCTGTGCAGAAAGTGTGAGCAACACCAGAGACCCTGCAGCCAGGGGCGTCACATGGTGGGTGAGCCGCACCTGGGTGTCCAGTGCCAAGGGGTGACTTCAAAGTGCTGTCTCCCCCTCAGTGACATGGAACCGGGTGCAGCACACGGCTCCTAACACTGCAAATAGACTTGCCCCCGGGGGCAATCCACACGTCGGGGACCCCCCATAGAGACTAAAACGGGAAGTTCGGGCTGCGCAACCACGCCTTCTAGCCATAAGGTCATACCCCCTACCTGCAAGGCTATGCTCCCGTTTTAACGGCAGGAGTGGATTTGGAGCTGGGTTGTCAGCAAACTACAGCTGATGCACCAGCAGGCAGCGGCAGACATGGATAGACAGCGTTGGCGCAATTTAAATCTGGTGCCGGTCGCAAGGCAACTGGAGCCCGCGGACCACCACTGCTGATTGGCTGCTGGTCCATGAGCTCTGATTGCCTTGCGACCGGTGGTGCTGTCTCTCTATGACTGCCAGCTGGTGGGCCGGCACCAAATCAACATCCCTGACACCTGGGCCTCCCTTGACGGCCCTGACTGGACCAGCACACCTTGTGTGCATGACTAGGTGCAGGGGAAGTGGCGGGCCACAGAGGAAGATTGGGCTCCAAAGTAGCCGGGTATCCCAGCCAGTGTATAATGTTGCAGTTGTTGCTCAGTAAGATCCACTGTACTTGTTGATGAAAACAGACTGATACTTTTCAGGGATTGGCGATGTATTGTGTTTTTACTCATAAGTGGTTCCATAAAAGTGGCCATGAGAAACTTTATTTGAAAATACATGTTTCAGTCTCCAAACCGCAATATAGTAAATCATGTGATCTACAAACATGAGTTCTGTACAGTACAATTCAGAGGACAATCTAGACAGACATTTTACTTGGTTTGCATATTTTAACTTTATTTATTTAGATAAATAAAAGAAAAACCCCTTAAACACTAAGAGGAATGGATCAACATAGCTCAGTACAGTGACAGCAGAGTTGCAGAATGTATGACAGTTAACTGCAACATCCAGTGTGCGGACCAGTTTGGATACATGGGAGGAAGATGCTACAGAAATGAAGTGCAGCCATGCATCTTAGAGGGACTGCACTACTATATATATTTTGAATGTACAAAACTTACAGTGAAAGTGGCCCATAATAACAACCAAGACTTTAACTAAGTCTCTTCAACTTCAAATTAAAAAATCATTGAACTGCACCACCTTCTACTAACAAATACCTGGTGTGAACATGGAAACTACAGACTGAGTGCCTGGCCTGTGATGATAATAAAGAATTTGTGAAAGTGAGTTCTGTCACACACACAAAATTTTTTGTGTTGTTAATGTGCTGAACAAACATAGAAAAGGGTGAGATCTGAAAGAGTATTCTGATTGGCTCAAACTCCTGCGCTAAATAGTGCTGGGGATGGCCATTTTTAGGTCCTGTCACTGCTCTAGGATTTGGTCTTACATCACCCTATGTGCTACTAAAACTGTACTTATCTATACACTCATCAACTTGACTACTGTAAACTTCACCTTTCTGGCTTCCCTCTATGCCCCCTCTCCCGTCTCCTTAATGCTGCTGTTCATATGTTTTTCCTGTCTTGCCAAATGGCATCTCCCTCACTCCTTTCCAATCTCCTTCACTGACTACCTATTCCTATCAGAATCCAGATCAAACTACTCACCCTTACTCATGGTCCTGCCTTTTGAAAGTCTGACTGAGCAGCTCTGCTTTCCGGCGCTCTGCTCGGCTGGCATGCTTAGACATGGTGTTCCACAAGGCCATGCCCCTGTGACTTGCGACATGCCCTGTGACTCGTGGTCATGCATCAGTTATGTCTGGCCACACACTCTTTTCCATGCGCGCATGCACAGCAAAAATGCTGGTCAAGGCCGAAGTTTAGTCCCAGTTCGTCCCTGCTCTTACTTATGAAGCCCTTAATGAAACCTCCCCCGCCTACATCTACCAACCTCATATCTGTCCACACTCCCTCCCGCCCTTCCAGTCTTTCTCCAACTGTCGCCTTACCTCTACCCTAAGTGCCTGGTCACTTCCTTTCATGCCTGCCTCCAAGACTTCTCCCACTGTGCCCCCTTCCCACCTGTTTGGGTTTATTTTATTATGCCCCAGTCCAAATCTGCACCAGTTGAGTATTAGAGGTATGTAATCTGTAATTTACTGGGCAATAGAATTTAAAATCCTCCAACACAAGGCAAGCCCAGATTAGAGCCTTCAGAACTAGACTGGGAACTAATTTATTATCCCACAATTACTTTTAATTGTTTTACTTTATACCCCTGTCCCATTTTTAAGGAGATGATTATCTACCAACAAGCTGCTGGGGATTGGACAACTGTTAAAATTTGCTACCTTAAAATGGTGAGATTCCTTCACCAATACACAGCTGTTACTGTGATAAACCATGACTCTGGTCACTGCAGCTTAGTACACAGGAAACCAGGGCTTGAGCAAACACAGTGCAGTAATCACTCTGTGACAAAATATGATTTCATCACTTATTCTTTTAATTTTAACTGTGATAATGTGGCAATACAATGCTTCATAACTTGGATGGACTTATTTTAATTAATCAATATTAATGACAGCAAGTAAAGTGGTAGCTGTCTTCTTAGCAGCTGTTTCCTCACTCCAGATAATATTTATTATTACACACAAACATTGCTTGCAGTGTAGCATTAGAGAAACTGCTATGAAGCTATTTATTTTTGCATAATATTTTTGGCTTTCGGGAAATATTTTTGGCTCATTACATAATCTGAAGAATATTTAAGTTTTTCCAGGTTATGTTCCAAAATAAGTGAGGTCATATGATATAATTTAATGAGCATGTAATGTTATGATTGGTGGTGCATTAACACAGGAACCAAAGCATTTCTTACATTATCTATAAAGGGATTTTCAGACGCGCTAACCTTAAACTACAATACCAAAGTGAGAACTTTAAATTGAAAGTACTAATTCTGCTGGGTAACTGAACCCCAATAATGAAATATATGCATTTTCAGCACAAAGAAGTTTGTACTCTTATCATAAAATAACACATAAATGCAATTTTTTACATGAATTTGCTTTCAAACATATGACACTGTGGGGAATAACCAGAAATAAATGTATGTAATTTAAAAAAACAGATAAAATACTTGTTACTTGTTAGGCGATTTTTTTTTTAATTCAAAACATATGTCACTTGGGTGAGAGAATAAACAAGACAAGTACCATCATTTTCCGGGCATAAAGGAAATGTTAGTTGTGTTCAATTGATGGGTCAATTTGTTTTACATTGAGGTGATGTATTCTTCTCGGTCTGAGTAAATATGTCAGGTTTGACACTGGAAAGTGATTGCTGATGGAATGAACAGATGAGCTGGTGCAGAGTAAAAGATTTGTCTGCATAAAATACAGCAAGGCGAGAACTGTTTGTCTTGCATAAAATGTTTAAACAAACAATGAGGAGAATATATTACAGACATCTATCTCTACTATTTGTGCGCTGAAGAGAGCTCTGTCAGGAGAAGTATAGGACTGTCTCAACTGACTGTTGGAAAGTTCTGATAATTATCTGTTTGAAATTATAAAGAAGACTAGATATGTTCTCCAGCTATACTAAGACAAAGGGGTCTATTTACTAAGCAGCGCTAGGAGACAGAGTGAAAAGTGATAAGGTTGCAGCCAATCAGTTCCCAACTGTCATTTTTCAAACACAGCTTGTGAGATGGCAGTTAGGAGCTGATTGACTGGCACCTTATCACTTTTCGCTCTGTCTCCTAACACTGCTTAGTAAGTAGACCCCTGAAGCTGCATACACATGGAACGATATTGTGAATGATAAGAACGATAACGATATCGTTATAGTTCATACCGCTCAATATTGTTCCATGTGTATACAAGACATCGTTAATGATGCGCGCTCCTGCGGATCGTTAACAATATCTTTCATCGGCTGTACTTGCAGGCCGATCTGATGATGTCATCAGATACTGCAAGTTTGGGGATGCAACCGGTGACGTCACTGAACAATATCGTTAACGATATCACTCAGTGTGTATGCTCAATATCGGGAACGACATTGAGCCCAGTAGGTGAGGGGACAACACTGAACGATATCACTCATGGAGCATACCGTTTCGTGTGTACCCGGCTCTACTCTATCACTCTAACAGCTTGATGTTACGATCATGAATGAAAGAGTTATGGTGTCTTCTATTTAATGCTTAAATAATGTATGCAAGAAATTATAAACAGAGCCGTAACTAGACATTTTGGTACCTTGTGCCAGAAAGAGCATTTGTTGCACCCCCATATTTTAAATAAGGATAGCTCGCGCCAAAGCAGCTCACCCAAAAAAGGGGTGTGGTCTCACTGGGAAGGGGCATGGCCTTGCGGCACCCCTCGTAATGCATACCGAATCTGTAAATTGGTTAGCTAGTTTCTATTCTTTTGTTTGATAACATCTTATACCTGTGATAAAGAAACACTTTGTGACTCATCCATAGTTGTTATTTACAGTAATTAAGACAAGTTTCTGTTGCAGGTTTATTGCAGCAAGGTTGGCCCTGGGTATGATATGTACATACATGCTGCACTAATGACGCTTGGTGTGACATAGTTACAGTGCAGCATGTCATTCTTGGGAAAGTGCACAGTACTAGGTGTGTGGCACATGTGGCCACTTACCTACAGAGGACATTAATGAGGAAGGTCTGGTCAGCGAAGTTAGGCGGGTGCTGCTTGTACGAGTTATATATGGTGAGAGCTCTGTGTGTTGGCGGGTTGTGACCACTCCGGCATCTCCTACAGTCCTACTCCTCCTCCTATACCAAACCCGACGGTAGCAGCTGCCTGTCAGCCCGGAGGGTGTTGCAGCCGTCATTCTCCCCTCACTCACTGCTGCCCGCTCCTCCACTGTGCTGCTGCCTCACCTTCTTTGCCCTGTAAGGCATGCACGGATGGAGCCGGGCGCAACGCTAGTAACATACATTGCGTTGGCCCCCCCCGCAAATAATGATCATAAACAGTGCTTTTTTGTATGAAGAAAAGGTGCCAGTACTCACCTAAAGTTACAAGTTGATACAAGTTTAATATCTGCTTCCATACAGTGGTTTAGCGTGCAATGCCGCTGTTACCCAGGAAATTTACTATATACTGTATATGGCCCTGAAGAAAATGTGCTAAAACTGAAACGTCAGCTAGACAGGTGGTCCTGTTATTTTTTTGTATTAATCCCAGAGTGCCAGCAATACTGTATGTTTATCTACTGTACTGTTTTCAGCACTGTTTATCAAACAGCAACAAGGTGAATAACACTTCATATGCAGTGAGTGCCAGATCCATAATTAGCAATATTTTTGCATTGTCTAAAGCAGGGTAACAATCTGGATTCTTTCAAGGCATGTAAGTCTTTATCTGACCTTAATAAAGGCCACCCCTTTTGGCTGATTTTGTGAGGGATTGTGGGCCTGATTCAGAGCCGGACGCTATTTGCGCTCGCTCGTTCATTAAAAAGGGGTGGCTATTCAAATGAACCATTCGCACTTTGCGGTCTGTTCACGCCTCTATGTCTGAACAAGCGAACAAAACTTGCGGTCGTAATTTTGAAAAAGACGCCCCCTGGCCGCTCGCACCATTCGTCATGTCCGCTATTTAATAGATTAATCGAGTACATCGAACAGCGTATGAACTGCTCGCTATTCTTGTGGTTAGTGTTTCCAACCACAATCTTGCGATCAGTTCTGACTATAAATCAACCAAGTGACGTGGTCAATGAAGCTCCTGTATTAATTATGCACACCCATAAAACGCCCGTTTTGACCTTTAAGCACGCCTGCGTTCTGATTTCCACTCCCCGTTTTCAAGCACCTTCCCCTGTTACCACCCACATACGCCTCCTCCTGTCACTCAAAATAGCAGGCATTCGCTATTTAGCGAACAAACGATTTTCGGCCGCACTGACTGGTTCGCGCATGCGTATTAAAATCCGTACACATGCGCAGTAGTGCGAACATTGGTCGGAACGAACGAGCGGCCACTTACGAGCGGCTCTGAATCAGGGCCTGTGTTCCTCTCTATTAAAATTGTTGACTCAAACCACAAAATTAGATGTATCTTTCTGTCTGTTGCTTCTCATGATGTCACTTCTAGGAATGGTTAACATCCTATGTTTGGCATCAGCTAACTCTTTAGGATCCTGTCCTTTGGTCACAAATAAAAATAATAATTTTATCCATTTGTGCAATCATTTCTTTTGGATCATCTGAGATTCGATGTATATGCAATTAAGAGTACTTGATGGAAACTCTCCACTTGTTTTTTCTCTCACTTTTGTTTAGTCTTTCTCCCTGGCAACCAATCATCTGCCTGTGATTGAGGTGCAGTGCTGATACCAGTGGGAGGCGCTCATTGATGACATCATCGGAGTGGGACGGCTTGCTGTGGTGAGACATGATGGGGTAAATTTACTAAGATGGGAGTTCTATTAAGAAGTGATGTTACCCATAGCAACCAATCAGATTCTACTTCTCATTTACAGTGTCTAGCACCTTCTAGAAGATAATACCTGGAATCTGATTGGTTGCTATGGGCAACATCACTTCTTAATAGAACTCCCATCTTAGTAAATTTACCCCGCTGTGTGCACAGATGGTGATCTATCTAAGGTAAGACTTATGGCTTGTTTGCTTGTATCCCTGAAAAAAAACCCATACAGGTTCTGAAACGTCGGAAAATATTTAATATTGCCGTCAGTGTGTTTTTACTGTAATGATAAGACCTATCAGTGCCACCAGAATTGTTGGATATATATATATATATATATGTATATATATATATAATGACTGTTAACCCTTTCAGAAGCAGACGGTTCAGTTGTTTGAGGTTTTCTCACTCAATAGTTCAATAGTCTAAGTTCCACTATTTTGCTCTCATATTAATTTCATTATTTTTCTGTCTTTGTACTCTAGAAGAATTTGCTTGATGTACACTGGTGGCCAATATTGCGGACACATTTTGAAATTTGAATGTTTTTCAACTTTGAATGCTTATAAAAACTGTTTCACTTCACGCAGTGCAATGATTCATATATCAAATTAAAGGAAATTTAATGCTGAATTCAACACAATAAACAGAGGTCAAATATTTGCATTACAAGGGAAGTTATGCTACTTTCAGTCAGACAAAGAAGTACAGATGCGTGAGATTCAAGAAGCAGATTGTAGTAACAGCTACTTCCAGCCAATCGGAATCGTCGTTCTGAGGACCAATCAGCTGTCATTTATGAGCAGGTGCAAGGTCATGTTCAAAAGTGGGAAAGGTCAGTTTGGCTGTGTCATTTTGCAGAATAAAGTTGGTTACTGACGTGCAATTACGGTTGGATGTTTGTGTGTATTGTTTAGTGCTATTGACAGTGTAAAAAATAAATACAAAAATGTCGTCCAGGCAAAGTGGTGACATGGTCACCCAGTAAGAGATCCAGGATTGTGGTGTTACGTGAAAATGGTCTTTCGTATGCAGCAATTGCAAGAGAAGTTGGTGGGACTGTGACAACATCTGGAGTACGAACGTTTTGTTTAAGCTATCAGGAAACACAATCTATACAAAACAAAGAAGGAAATGGCCAGAAAAAGTGCACAACAGCTGTTGATGATAGGAGAATAAAACAAATTTGTGTCAGTGACAGATGGATGTCATCTGCTGCCATTAGCAGTGAACTGAGTGCAACTGGTGCTTTTGTCAGTGCAAGAACGGTACGGAGAAGACTAACGGAGGTTGGCCTAAAAGGTAGGATTCCCAGAAAAAAGCCATTGCTGAATAAAAAGCAGTGGCAGAAACGAATACAGTGGGCAAAAGAAAACATTGCATGGACAGAAGGTCAGTGGAAACAAGTGATATAGATTGACGAAACTAAGGAATCGATATTTGGTAGTGATGGGAGAAAATATGTTGCATCGGGGAAGAGGTACATCCAGCTTGCATTCAAGCGACAACAAAGAATCCTACAAGTGTTATGATCTGGGCATGTATGACAGCAGATGCTGTAGGCCACCTTTATGTCATAGATGTCACACTGAACAGCAGAAAGTGCATTGACACCATCCTACAACCAAAACTTCTACCTTCTATCAGGGATCTTTTTCCATATAATGCCCCATTATTTTTCCAGCAGGATTCAGCTCCCTGCGACACTGCACGGATATGCAAACAGTGGTTGACGGAGAATGACATACAGCTGCTGGGATGGCCAGGAAACATCCCAGACTTGAAGACCATAGAACATTTGTGGTTCCGATTGAAAAGACTGGTACATCTGAGGCGTCCATCCAATAAAAGACAATTAATTGAGGCTATAATTGTCTCATGGCACCACATAATAAAGAAGAAAGAGCTCCAAACATTGCTTGGCTCAATGCCATGTCGCTGTGCTGCTGTCTTGAAAAATAAAGGATACCCAACAAAATACTGATAGGACAGTAACATCATAAGTACACAGGGATTTTCACCCTAAGTGTTGTTTTCACTACATAACTTCCCTTGTAATGCAAATATTTGATCTGTGTTTATTGTGTTGAATTCAGCATTGAATTTCCTTTCATTTGATATATGAATCATTGCACTGCATGAAGTGTAACAGTTTTTATAAGCATTCGAAGTTGAAAAACATTCAAATTTCAAAAAGTGTCCGCAATTTTGGCCACCACTGTATGTGAGCTGTGCTCCCAACAACTTAACTCTCTCTTCAGTATAGTGGGAGAGAGTTACAGGGATGTAAACTTTACGCAGACAGCACTCTCGAAGCTATGTGGAACAGATTATGGAGTCTATTTACTAAGCAGTGTTAGGAGTCAGTGAAAAGTGATAAGGTGCCAGCCAATCAGCTCAAATATATATTTATTTTACTATGAGGTTTAGTCAGAGTGTGGAAAACAGGTTTAATGTGTATGTCTGTGGGTATTTGCATATGTTTTGAGAAACTCTGCATACTGATACAATATGCCTATACAAAGTTGGGAATCATTGTCAGGAACCTGCAGATCGTTAACAATTGTTTTTGTTCAGTGCTGTTTTGGTTTATAGGAACTGACACCTATAATCTAATTGAGTGGAGAGGGGCTTGTAGTAAGCTACCAGACAAGGTGGCAACAGCAAACAGCAGGGGGTCTCCCCCTGCTTAGAAATAAACCTTTATTTACAACTTAGAATTTGGTTCAGGCAATGTCAAAATATTAAAATATGTCAGAAATGTATAATATATATATTAATCCATCACAAATACACTGAATTACATAACACACACACATAGACTTACATGCATACACATACGCATGCACCTTTGAGTGTGCATGCACCCACACATATGTGCAACGCATACTAGCGAAACTACACAACATTCTCACACTTACACACACAATAACTTATAAAAAGGTTCCTTCACATTAAACGTAATATTAGACATTTTAGTAGCATGTTGTGAAATGTATGTATATGATATTTAAGGTACAGAAGCTAGTAGAGATGTCATGTTTGGTACCATTCTAAATCCCTGTTTATTTGTAGATCATTCATTCTATTGGCAAGGAGATCGCAGCATGCGTTCGCAAGATTTGAATTTTAGGTTAGAATGTATCTCTGTATGTAGTGTTTTTTATTAGTTATTCGGAGGGAAACCTACACAAAGAAGCAGTTGGAAAGCTGATCCATACCTCTGATGACACCATCTGAACTAACCAATGAACGGAGTGACCTAAAGCAAGAACCAATGAGCATCTGTTATTCTGTGCCTTTGTTGTCTCTGAAACCTGTACCGAATATAGGCTTGTGAGCTGGGGCAGTAGTCAGTCATTTTCTCCATATCGGTGACGGTGACCACAGATTCAGGATTGAAATACTGCATACTGGGCAAGTGCGCACACGTATGTATCAGTTTGTGCCTTTGTATTTACTTGCTTTTTTTGCTAATTGTTTTAGATCTAAGCATGTAACTTTCTTTTTATTGCAATATAACTTTTTGTGCATTGGAATCACAATTGGATTGGAAAGCAATTATTTGTTATGCGACTTGTAGCACTAAATAGCGACATTTTGGGTATATAAATTTAATAGTATCATTAGAGGGCACTACTGTGTGGCTGTATATAAGTGGACTACTGTGTGGCAGTATATAAGGGCACTACTACTGTGTGGCATAATGTGAATTGGGGACACTATTGTGTACCATGTGAATTTGGGGCACTGTGTGACATATTGTGAATTGAGGGCATTATAATACAGTACATTTCATTTAACATGGATCTGGCTTTTTCAATGTATTTTATGTGGATATGGCTCTTTCAATGTATTTTATGTGGAACTGGCTTTTATAATATATTTTATGTGGAACAGGCTTTTTCAATGTATTTTATGTGGATCAGAGGGTACTCTAACCTAAGTAAACTTTACTATACTGTATATCTATATATAGATATAGTGCTGGGCACAACCCTAAGAGTGACGAATTAGGGATGTATGATTATGACATGCCCCCTCCTAGATCAACCATGTCCTCTTTTCGGGAGCACAGGGAAGCCCTACCCGCACCTCAGTGCCTTGCCCCAACCCCAGTCTGCCGTGAACACTAATTTCTTTCATGCTTTTATAGAATTTGGGGGGGGGGCACAATTTAAAAATTTGCCCTGGGCGTCAGCAACCCTAGAGCAGAGAGAGAGCAAAGTCTCTGGCACAATGGCTTTGCTTTCATTACGCAGCGCCATTTTTCCAAAGATGTCACTGGGAAGATGGCACTGTGGAGGGACCCACTTGCCAGCACAATGTAAGTATACTATGGGTGCACCCATGGGCAAGGTGTAAGGGGTGCTTCTGCTATGGGGCCCGGAGCTGAGGAAGGCTCAGCTTCCTTGTCAAAGTTACATGTATTATGTACTACCCAATGGTGAAAAATGTATATAAGGGCCCTTACAAACTCTTGCTAAGGGGCCTTCAAATACCTAGTTATGCCCCTGGATGTGCCAATTATAAATATGCATAAGGGCTTCACCAATGAGCCTAAATATCACTTTGTTTTGCTTGATACAAGAAAAGATGATAATTATTTTTCCCATTATGTTTCAAAAGCATTCACAAATATACAAATTAATTTTAGCGTACTTGTTAAATGTTTGCCATATACTGTAGCTTCAACACCACAAGTGTTCCTTCACACCTGTATGGAGTGCAAGGAAACACTTGCAATAGTGTTGGACATGATCGTATGTAACAGAATACCCTTCAGAAAGTATCATCATTTAATTTGGATTTATAGCGCCAAGACAAATTGTTTCCACGCTAATCACTCACAACCTTTTATTTCACTAAAAAAGTAAAGGTTATTGATAACATTTACACTTTCTAAACATCCCCAATATATATCCACTGTGAAATTATCTAATAATCACATTTGTGAACTAAATCAGAATAGTAGAGTAACCAGTCAACATTTAGCTGTGAATGCTCTAATGTAAGACAGACAATGAAGGCAAATGTCTTATTGATTAAAATGCTATTGCATTTGTTTTATACAGTGTGTCTATATTTTGTATGTCCATACATTTTAGTTTACATGCCAAATGAGCTTCATGGACTGATTTATGGAGACCAGCTCAGAGACATCTGAAAATGAGACACAAAAAAAGGGTACTCCTGCTATGTGCACACCACCCAAATGTACCCCCTGAGGGAAACTCCCTAGTTTTCGCATAAATACCCTACCCTCCAACATGATCCTTCCCATCGGGTACAACATGCACTGCTGCTGGAGTTACACCTAATTTATGATTGCAGTCACCTGTGCTGAGCTAGTTAATTGATGAGACAGGTGTTTCACCACAGGTGGCTGCAATCATCAATTAAGAAGGAAGTCCAGGAGCAGACCATTTTGTACCTAATGGAATGAGTCATGTTGTAGGGTATGAAATACCTCAGTCGATCTGTTCTCCTAAAATGTCCAGATTTTGTGTTCCTCCCATAGATTTGATCTGTTAATTAAATAATTTCAACAAGTGTGTATGTGGTTCCTGTAAATGTATTTTTATCCAGCTAATATGTTATTTTGTGTCATCCTATACCAGTGATTCCCAACCTCGGTCCTCAAGGCACACTAACAGTCCTGGTTTTAGTGATATCCATGCTTAAGCATAGATGGTTAAATCAAAATAACTAAGGTACTAATTAAGTCACCTGTGCTCAACTATTGCTATCCTTAAAACCTGGACTGTTAGTGTGCCTTGAGGACTGTGGTTGGGAACCCCTGTCCTATACTGTAGTGGTTGTTACTCTGTATATTTAGCTCTGCAGTGATAAGTGAAAGACTGCTGAAGTACATACATTGGTCTATGAATGCATGAAAGCTACAGTATGTCCAATTAGATTCTAGTATCTATAGTTTTATAGAATGTACTAGATAAATGATAGCTAAAAAATGGTTGCGAGCTATGACACCTTCTCCACTTGTCTTCTTTAGAAGGTCTCTCTATGGCGATCTGACATATTTATTTATTACCAGTTATTTATATAGCGCACACATATTCTGCAGCACTTTACAGAGAATATTTGGCCATTCACATCAGTCCCTGCCACAGTGGAGCTTACAATCTATGGTCCTGATTCAGAGGCGCTCGCTATTTGCAAGCGCTCGCTCTGAATCAGGACGGGACGTTTTTTTTTTTTCCCCCGACCTGCAGGCCACTCGCTAAGCTGTGGGTGACCACCCACAGCTTTAGCAGGCGGCCTGGTGGTGGTCGCGACCATCGGGCTTGCGACAAGACCCTTGTGGTAGGGTCTCATCCACTGCAAGCCCCAGTGAACTTCCTGTTCTAATAGAGCAGGGAGTTCACTAATGACATCACGTGTGATGTCAGTAGGGCCGCCCACAAATGGCAGGCGTTTCTTCAGGAACGCCTCCGTTTATGCAGCCACCCCCCCGACCTGCTTACAAAATGGGGCGAGCTGTCAATCAACGTCGACAGCCACCCTTTCCTGTAGCGAGCCCCGGAGCGAGTGATTTCTCACTCGCTTCGGGGCTCGCGCACACGGCACGCTCGCGCACTGCCCTGCCATCGACCCACTTGCTAGCGCTATGCGCTAGCGAGCGAGTCTAAATCAGGCCCTATGTTCCCTAACACATCTACACACACTAAACTCCCTAATGTGTATTATCATGTTACCTTCTAATAAACATTCTTAAAATATAACATGTGACTTCAAATTTCTAAAATAAAGACACAAACAACATAGCTGGTGTTTAAAATTGTTTGTCAATTTTATTGTTGTCAAGTATTATATTTTTTGACTATATTAATGATAGCGGTGGCGGCACAAAAAGAACGCACAGGACATCAAACAAATCAAACAGACACACATGAGCCAAGCATTAGTGATCAACTCTCCTTTACCACAACCACCTGGTGAGGTGGTGTAGCCATTTCCCATTCAGGACAATTGGCTGTCGCCTTACTCCACTTCAAGGAGAGCACACCCACTAAGCCTAAAAACTATTAACTAACTCAAACTGCCATTCTTTTCTGCCAAGCGAGGCCTACACTGACGCACCACCACTATAAAAAGATACCCACCTAACAAAACACCTCATCCAACAGAAAATGCCTTCCAGGAAAATAGCCAAACCAGCAGGACTGAGATGCACTCCATCTCCGCGATACAAATGGACATCACGGAATTGAATCAAGACATGCTCTACCACCCCACCGCCAGTCTCCACCATGTACCTAGCCACTGCAGTATTGACTTTCCTCCTAGCCACATCCAGTCGCGCACCAGACCCAGCATTCCTCCACACACACCTGGGAACAATGAAAGACCACACCAACTTGCAGGAAGGCAGGGCTTCAGCTATGAGATGGAAATTCCGAACAATCACTGAACGTAGGTCAAGAGCCATGATCCTTACCCCCCAAATGCAGCACTAAAACCTGAGGCATACCATAAGTTTGTACAGCTGCCATCAACCTATCAAGAAGAGAATCCCAGCACATCCATCTAAAACCCAACCAAATAATCAAATGCATCTGAGAGAACACACTGAAATCTGATGCTAATGAAGATTGAGCAGCCCAAAAAATATAGGAATGCCCTAATACCTAGATCGGCTTGCCATCGATTCCAACTGAAACATGTTAAAAGAGAGGTCAAACCATAACGAAAAACACAACCAGAAACAGCCAACCCCTACTCACCATACAACAAAGGGTAGGGGTGGGGAGCTGAGGGACGGGACAACGTAGCCAACCAGACTTGAGGCAAAAAACCCCGGAGTAAACTAATAATCACGCCATAAAATATAATTGAGAAGCCAATTGGGCCCCGGGGAAAATAAAAAAATTCCTCATAGACTCCCGCAGTATGTCGGTGAGTGGTTAGGCCTCTGGTGAGCTATGTTGGAGCAAACACAGATAAAACCGGATGAATGTAGCGACGAAAAGCAGCGCCGAATGCCATCGACCAAGGGATTGAATCTCCCCATCGGTTAAGCCCACGGAAGCTGCAGATGTAGCTGCGCCAATCCGAAATGAGTGAGACCTAAAGCTGCCAAGCAACGCTTCAATACTTGACAAAACTGGTATTTTGTAACCTGAGACCCATCTGCGTGCATCAACCATGCCCTGGCCCGCTCACCTCGAACCTGCATGAAGGCTTGCGCCAACACCTGAAAAAGGCAAACTTTCAGATGCAGAAAAACAAATGGAGGGGACCGTGGCCAACAAGTGTGGCAATAGGGAGCTATCAATGGGGTGCCTGTAGTCAACTGCAGTAGGGACTGATCTGCACCAACCCCTTAAAGCCCTTGACACTAAGAAGGCCCATGAGGGGTCAGGCCTGTTATACAAAGGGGAGAAATACAATACCCCGGCTAAAATACGCAGCACTTCTGCAAGCAAGTGACCTTGAATGTACAATTCCCAGACAAAAGCTAACATGATTTGCCGTGAGCTCTTACCTGCCTGCGCCACAAGACCTGAAAACTCTTCCATAACCCGTCTGATAACAACGCAATGTCCCGGGGGGCAATGGCATGCAATGCTAATTCCTCCATGCTGGCTTGATGTTCTGCCAAACATAAGGAGGACACGGATCACCGGCTAGCTCAGCTGGAGGAGCCAACTCCCTAAACCGAGGCCATTTGAACCGCGACAGCATATCTGCAACCCTATTCTGTGCCCCAGGGACATACCTGAATGTTAAGCATGAGGCAACGTAGAATGAGTCTTGCTAACAAACAAACTGGCAGAGAGGAAGCACTCTGACGATTGATCGCATGCACAACGCCCAGGTTGTTGCACCAAAAAATAATTCTAGTGTTACGCAAACGATCCCCCCATAGCTCTAAAGCGACCACCATGGGAAACAGTTCCAGCAACAGCATGTTTTTTGTCAAACCGTTAGCAGTCCAATCCATAGGCCAAGGTGCAGCGTACCACGAGCCTTTGAGAAATGCGCAAAAGCCAGAAGCTCCAGCGGCATCTGTAAAGAGCTGGAGCTGCGGGCTACTGATACAGGGAGGGCCAGATACAAGTCCTGTTGAAATGGGAAAGGAATATGTTCCAAACTCGAAGGTCGCCCTTGACTTCAGCCGACAGATGCACAAAATTATGGGGGCGGAGAATGCCGGCGATGGACTTCTCCAATTTCCTGCAAAAAATCCTCCCCAGGCAAAATGGAACAGGCCCAACATGGACTGCATCTGGAGCAGTGAGAGCTTTCCAATGCCCAACGCTACCACTATCACCCCGCGCAACTTACCCAACTTGTCCTGGGGTAAGTGACAGCAACCTGCCAAGGTATCTATCTCGATACCCAGAAAGGAGAGCCACGTCACAGGCCCTTCCATTTTTTTGATTGCAACAGGGACCCTGAAAAAGGCAAACAACGACTGCATTGAACAGAGGAGGTTCTTGCAGCATGAGGAATCAGCTGGACCAATGCACAGGAAATAATCAAGGTAATGAGCCACCTTGACCTCTCCTGTGCCAGCAACAACACACCAATGCTGGAATGTGCTGAAACGCTCAAAAAATGTGCATGATATGGAACAGCCCATTGGGCAAGCATTTGTCTATGTAAAGTTCTGTACGCGAAAACCCATGAATCTAACAGATTCCTGAAGTTCTAACGCAGATTTTAAATTTTTTGGGGAACCTATGGGAACAGAGTACAGACCAAAAAATCAGAAGGCGAAAACCGTCGCGAAAACCCCAAAACAAGAATTCAGCTACATCCCTGTGCGGATATAACTTCAACCAACGTAACATTCGACCTAGATGCACTGGGGAAGTTGCGTTACTTAGATCCACAACCTGCTGCAGGGCAGCTGGTGGAGGGTCTGGCCTTGGCACGGAAGCAATCCTTTGCAGGATGAGGGCCCCCACATCGCAGGCAGGTGTGCCAGAACCTGCAACGGTTACCAGCTGTAAAGCTGTAACCGTTGAAAGCATAACACCTACCCGGGTCGGGTGATGTGGGGGCCCCCTGAAAGGGGGGTTGGAAACACCGAGGAGCAGAGACCATGGGCTAGCTGTGTTACCTTCAGCCAAACCTCCACATCTTTGCAGCCAAAATCGATGACCAAGGTTCCCGACTGTTTGCATCGGAACTCTTCATCATAGATTCGCCAGGAAGGGTTATTCACGGACCGGAACATTGAATGCATCAAATGAAGGTATTTAATGACATTCAGATACTCCTGAGGGCGGGTTTTTAGGTACTGTAGCATGCCGCAAATATAAAGAAACCCGTCTGCCAGTGTGAACTTGTGATAGGAGCAATAGGCCTCTTCATCCGTCCCCCCTCAACATTTAGCCACCCTAAACTCCTTTTTAGATTTTGAGGTGAGGGTGAAAATGTTAACATACTTCCCTTTATCAATCCTGTCACAGACCCTACGATGTAGCCCTCGCAGAATGACTGTATTATTGCAGTGCACCACTCCACCTGTAGACGCTCCTGGGGAAACCAAACTATCCTCGCTAGAGGAGCGGGACTATCTAGACCGATGCCGAGAGCGATGTGAATGTTTCCTGCCCATATCTCCAGAGCTATCGGAATCATAGATAGAGGAAGAGAAGGAAGAACTTGCACGCCAGCTGCGCTGCCGTGCAGGCACAGCGGACTCACCCAAAGAACAGGAACGGGCACCACCATCCAACACACGACCCTCTGCAGCTGTCTCTTCCACCATAACTGACGAAGGAGTGCCTGTGGGAACATCATCAATACCAGAAGACATGGGAGCAGCAAAAGACACCGCAGGCATAGGGGTAACAGGGGAGAACACCCAGAGCAGAAAGAAGCTGTCCAGCCAAAGGGGGAAGCAGCAGAGACGTAGCACCCGCAAACGACAGGTCTCCTGAGGATACTGCCGTGGATGATTGTGAAGCAAGCAAAGGAGACACACACGCCGGCCAGGGACGACAGCGTACATAGGGCAGCAATCTCATCAGCAGAATCAAGGTGGGCGCTTGCCGCAACCAAAGGAGCAGGGGCATTCCACACAAATGTAACGACAGAAGGTGCATTGGACAGCCGTCCGGGCAGTACCCTGGAGCGGCGGAGTAAAGACCGCTAAGCTCTATGCAGGGGAGACAGAATGCCTGTCTGCCCAATAACCGAGGAAGTGACACCACGGCCCCACGTGCGCACGGAGGCTGGCCCAGCCGCGCCCAATATGTGAGAAGAGGACACTTCACTGCAGGATCCATAAGCAACCACCTCGCTATAAAGGAGGCACTGGCAACCCCACCTGCCCTGGCCTGCAAAGAGGAGCTGTGCCCCACAGCCTCAGAGCCAACATCAACAAGGGGTGCCAGAGGCTGAGGAGAAGAGCTCCTCCTGCGCCTAGCATCCCCCACCTGCAATGCTGCAGCCACGGGGGGAGAGGAACGACCAGGCTGGCCATAGGAAACATCCTCAGATCCCTGGGGCACTTGAAAAACTGCGGGGGGCTGCAAACCACGCTGAGGGTGGGTCGCAGTAGCACCCCCGTGCATGAAATGTCAGCCACGACTCGCAGATAAGCCACGCCCCAGCGAGGGACCGGATTGCGGGAGCATGACTACCCATGACCGTACCCTTCTACAGCCTTCGGGACACTGAGGACCCGGCAGAGTGAGCGGCTGTTGTCACCGCTGCTGTGCCATCCCGCGCATGCGCACCCACTGCCCGAGGCCTACCGCGCACAAGACGGCAGCTGTTGCGGCTATTGGGGGCATAACATGAGGCTGCAGCTACAGCTGACCACCCCGCGGTGGTGACAGGATCAGTGCCACCAGGAAAGACCACCAGCCTCGGCTCCACCCAGGTGCGTGCGCATGGCTGCCGCCTCAAGCCTGCTGCCAACTGATGTTTGGTGGCTGCGGTGGGACCAACTACTGGGACCTGCAGCCACTGGGCTCAGGTAGGGATGGACATCGGTGGTCAATGTTTGCCGACGATCGATGTTTTCTTCCGATGTTATTGTTTTAACCATTCGATGGCAGCATTCTGATGTTTGCTGCCATTGAATGGTAATCATTCAATGGTGTTGTGATGGTGGCTTATTTTCTTTAAAAACTAAAAGCTCTGCCTCCCCTGACTGCTGTGTGCTGTATCTCTGCCTCTGATAATATTCCTGGATCATGTTGCTGGGATCATTGGAGGCTGTCTCTCACTGCCTCAGACCTGGCCCTCCCACCCCTCTCTGCTAGCTCTGATTGGCTCTCTGAGACAGTGAGAGCCAATCAGTGTGCAGTCCTGGCCCTGCAGCTGCTGTCACTCAGACACACACAGAGGGACAGCTAAAAACATTTTAACAGCAGAGATGGGGGAATGATTTCTCTGCTGGTGATGTAAGAGGTTAGTTATCTGTGTGTTATAAGTATATTTATTAATGTTTTTGCACTTCACTTTCTTGTTGCCTGTTTAAGTGCCCACATCAGCAGCAGCAGCAGCATGGCAGTGTTTCCCATTCTCCTCCTCATCCTAAATCAGCTCTGCTTGCCTGGGTTTGTTTTTTTTTAACTTTGTGTCTGAGCCCCTCCCCTAACCCTGCCCCTTTACTATTCATTTGAATAGTTTTTACCATTAAATGCTTTTGATGTGATGGTTAGTTACCATGGCATCGAAAGATTCAATGGTGGAAGCACTGCCATCATATGATGGTGGGCTTCCGATGTCCATCCCTAGGCTCAGGCCCCCAACACAGTAACACACACATAACTGGCCAATCAGGCGGGGGGTGGGGGTGCAGGAACACTGGGGGCAGAACATGATAGGCAGGGAAGAAGAAAAATGAGAGGAGGGAGAAAGAACAGAAAGAAAAAGGAGTTCAGAAACGACAAAGGGGAAAGGATGAAAAACAGAATAGCAATAGGAAAAGGAAAAAAACTAAGCACAAAGAATATAAATTGAAAAACCACTGGGTACTTCTCTCTCAGGAAAAACTGGAACAAAGAGACTAGAGGTGAGTGTCTCAACACACTGACTCGAATCATTCAGATGAGCGAATGATTCGAGTCACTCAGTGTTTGGTGTGTCGAGATACCCACCTCCCTAGCCTCCCTGTCAGTGGGAGCTAGAGTGAATGGCAGCTCCGCCCCCTACACTGCTGATCCGAGCTGATTATACTTCTCCACTGTGTCAGATCAGCAGTGTAGGGGGCGGAGCTGTCAGTGACTCACTCTGAGTCATGCAGCTACTGCCAGGGCTCGGGGGAGTGCACTGACTCAGGAGAGTCAGTGCAGAACCTTGAGCTGTAGTACTGGGCTGTGGGGGGCGGAGCTGTCAGCGACTCACTCTAAGTCGCTGGCTCTCCTGCTGGCTACAGCGCTGCACTACCTAAAGGGCCATGTTCGAGACACTTCACTGAGTTGAGCCATGAGACTCAACTCAGTGCAGTGAATCGTACTGCCCATCCCTAAAAGAGACAGTTTCTTGTGCTTCACTGCACTAAGTACACCTTAAACCCCACCTAGCTACCAGTCATTGGCTGCCTATACAAATTGAAATTAAAAGGGGACACTACCAGCACATTGTTAAAGTGGCACCACTCTAAACCCTCGTGGTTTAATGTTCCTCATGCTTAATTGTCAGCCTTCGTGATAACATACACACTAGGGTTAATTCTGTGGGAGCCAATTAGTCTGACAGTATATTTTTGGAATGTGGGAGGAAACTGGAGTACCCGGAGGAAGCCCACGCAAGCACAGGGAGAATATACAAACTCTACACAGGTAGGGCCAGGGTGGGTATCGAACCCACAACCTCAATGCTGTGAGGCAGTAATGCTAACCATTACATATTGAAAAGTATGCAGTACTATGGGTCATCAAAGTGTTTCCAAACTTTTTTATCCTGTGTTTTTTTCTTCATGTTTTATAACTTAAGCCGTGTATCCACTTGAAGATAGTGGAACGACAGTACGATTACAACATCGTAATCGTACAGTCGTTCCTCATCCCCTGTAGTACCTACACTGAATGATATGTTGTTCAGTGCAGGCACCCTCCCTCATCCCTGAACAAAGGCCAATCTGTCATTATCGGCAGATTGACCGTCATGTTCAGGCAATGATTGATGTCGGAAACGACCAGCAGGAACACACATCGCTGACATTAAACTGCCCGATTTATGAGCGATTGAACAATTACGATGTCATAATCGTTTAATCACTCATTTATATCTGCAAGTGGATATGCGGCTTTATGTGATCATCACAAACCACTGATGATCACATAAAATGAGTAAAGTTTTTTTTTTCTTTAAATTGGTAATAGATATCTATCAAGAGACAAAATAGCAATGAAAATAAGTCATAAAGACATAGGACCTCATTCAGACCCGGTCGCAAGCGCTGAGCGCTCACAACCGGGTCGATGTTTAGGCCTTACGCACGCGCAGCGGCCATACAGCGCGTGCGCAAGCACGGGAGTGAGAGAGAAATTCTCACGCTTCGGAGCTCTCTACAAAAGGGGCGGCTGTCGATGTTGATCATCGGCAGGAGGAGGAGGAAGAAGGGAAAAGGATAAGGGAAGGGAAAAAGGATGGGGGAAGGGAAAAGGCGGGGGGGTGGCTACACAAACGGAGGCGTTCCTTATGGAACGCCTGCCATTTTGTGGACTGCCGCACTGACATCAGCAGTGATGTCAGTGGGGAGCTTCCTGCTCTAGCAGAGCAGGAAGCTCCCTGGGGTTTGCGGTTGCCGAGACCTAACCTTAGGGTCTCGTCGCAAGCCCCGATGGTCGCGAAGGTTTTGACCATTGCGACCATCACCCTGGTCGGTCGCTAAAGCTGTGGGTGATAACCCACAGCTTAGCTAGCGACCAGGAGGCCGCACTTGAAAAGTGAAGCGGCCGCCCTCATTCAGAGAGAGCGCTCACTTCTTGCGACCGCCTCTGAATGAGGGCCATAGATCAAACAACAATTGTCTTGTGATGTTTCAAGTAAAAACTAGAAAGATAATTGAAGTTGTACTACAGTATATCTTTATATTGTGCATGGATTATTGCACCACAAACTGTCCATGTGTTTCCTATTGGGATGATTACAAAATCCTTCCTGTCCATGTAAAAATAAAGAGAATCTTAATTTGTGCTTCATGTTTCTCTCTCACAAGAAGAGGCACTGTACTGTACAAGTAGTTGAGCAGGTGTTGAATTTACAGGAAGGAAATGTTACTGCTGATATCTCCTTTTTCATTGCTTAATATGTTATATGCAAATAGCAGACACACATTTCTATGTTTCATACCAATAGAAAGAACTTAAGGAACATTATACAGAAAATTACTTCCTTTGTAAAACTGTATTTTGTTTCTGCATGACTTCTCTTGAATCATTTAAATGTAGTTTCTACAGTAGAAAAGTACAATGTAAAAAGTTTTGGGAAAATTTTGCCATTTTGGCATCACTATACAGTAGTCTTTGGATGACATTTTTTACATCCACATCTAAATAACTATTATCTGCCTGTATGTAAAAACATTCATTTTAGTCCAGATGTTTTGATGAACCTTTGAAAGGCATGATAGTTGTCAGATTTGCCGTATATATACACTTTTAGTCATATACAAAAGATAATTTTGACAACCTGGCCTATTGAATTTTTTGGCCTATTGCATTTATTTGCCCAGCCAAGAACAAAATCTGAACATATGTTCTTTTGGATCAATGGCCTTTTAGTCAGGATTTATGAACCATTAGCTTAGAAACAGCCTGACTGGCTTTTAAAGCAGGTGCTCCGAGGGGTTGGGTACGGGAACACGGTGGTCGGGGTGCCGGCGGTCAGAATACCGACAGCTGCATCCCGATGACTGAACGTAAGTACCCTAACCGACCTTACCCACAGCCTAACCCTAACCATCCCCTCTCCCAGCCTAATCCTCTTCCCCGCAACCTAACCCTCCCCCAAGTGCCTAACCGCTAACCATAAACCTAACCCTCCCCCTAAACCTAATACTTACCGTTGGGATGCTGGCAGTCAGGATTCTGAAGTCAGTATTCTGAATACCGGCATCCCGACCGCCGGGATCGTTTCTACATCCTGCTCTGAGAGCTGGATATTTTGGGAATATTTATGTTACATTACATTTACACCAGGAAATGATTGTTTCAAATTAAATAAGGATATATCCTATCAGCTATAGATTGGCCAGATTACGGATCTACTATAAATTCACAGTATAAAATTTGGAAAGTTTGCTGGAAAAGATCCTCTATAAACATATCATTTTATTCTAAATTTTGAGTGATTTATTAAACTGGTCATCACTATTTGTGAGTAAGCAAAGAGAGCCTCAAAATTCCAAATTCTTGCTTACATCAAAACTATATTAAGAAAATAGCTGCATTAATAAAGAACTATTGCAGCAATGTTTCTAATTAATTAACAATAACAAACTAGGTAAAGTATAGCTTTGAGCTTTCCACCACAACTCTATTTCCAGCAAATACTGTATATTTCCTCTCTTATAACAATAAGCTAATACCATGGATTCTAAATCCAATCCTAAAGTACCCCTAACAGTTCATGTTTCCTGGATATTTTTAACTGTGCACAGGAAAACTAATCTATTTTGCTGGGAAATTATTCCACCTATTCCACAGACAGTAATCCTGAAAACATGACCTGTAGAGGGTACTTGAAGATTATGAAGGAGTGAAAAGAGTGAAGAAGTGGACAAGTGAAATAGTAACCAATCATCTTCAAGGTTACAATAATCAAGTACATTCTATCAGTGGCGTAACTATACATTTTTCTCCCCGCTGCCAAAGTTTCTGGCGCCCCCCCCTCCGCCTCCCCATGGCATTTTGGTAAAACAAAAAAGGAAAAAAAAATTCTTGTGATAAACAAAATTTAATACGGTTTGCAAAATAAAATTTTACTTATACACTGCTACACATTTCCTTCCACAGTTACACTTTTGACTTTTGGACAACTATCTGGATTTCTTTTTCAGTGCTTTAAGGTGCCCATCGACTAGAAGACATGAAAACGGCTGCACAATTACGACATTGTAATTGTGCAGTCGTTTGTCAGTCTGCGATGAGTCTACACTGAACGAGCAGTTGTTCAGTGTAGGCACATTAATCATCTGCAAACATGCTGAACCTGACGTTATCTTCAGGTTGTCCAGCATGTTTGCCCGATGATAGATGTCTAAATGACCAGCGGGAGACGCGCCGCTGTTCGTTTTAGACATTTTTGCAAACTATTTGCCAACGATTTATGAACGATTGAACGATAACGATATTGTTATCGTTCAATCACTCAATTAAATCGTCTAGTGGATGGGCACCTTTAGTTTCAGCAAAGGCATCAAGAACTTTCTGCATGTTAATTTTTCTAGCTGCCTCACATTCGATGCTTAAGATTGAATGCAGTAGCTACAAATCACAGAAACATGGTTTGCACGCAGCACACTGAGGAAGTGTCACACGGACTTTAAGTGTGTCTCATACAGTCCCGCAGGCTCCCCGCATCTCTCCTGCCCCTAGTGTACCCCAGATCCTTGAACAATAATTAAGCTTACCTGGAATTACACTTTCAGGTGCTAAGCAATGTATTCAAAATGTCATGCCAACATGCCGCACTATGGACATAGCTCAGATGGCAATAAGAAGGTAAAATTGCAGAAAATCTAAATTACATACAGTATATACTTACTGCCACTGAAAGGGACAATAACATTCCATACTGTCTGGGGTGGGACTATTACTTGGCGGGTTCTTACCTAAAAATAAGACGTCAGTTTCCCAGCAGATATTCAGACCCCTGAGCATCAGCGCTTCCTCTCACCCCCTGAGAAGGGCTCTCCCCGGACACTGCACAGCAGCAGCGCTCTTCTCATTCTCCCTCCAGGCTAGGGCCACTTCATCACCTCCAGCTTCCAGAACCGGGGCTGCCACTGACTCCCCCTCCCCTTGTTTGTCTGTGTGACCAGGAGGGCTGCTCACTTCTCCTGTAGTTGGGATCCTCCTTATATATGGGAGGCAGCAAGGCCACCTCTGCCGTGCAGTCTCTCTCCAGTGCTCTGCAGTCCAGGCAATGACAGAGGCACAAGGAGGCGGGCGGTGCTGGAAAAGAGACTGCAAGAGACAGAGCCTCACCCTTTGCACAAGGTTAATCAGGTGGCAGTCTGTCTCTTCTGTCAGCAGCAGCAGTCTACTTCTCAGTAAGGTGGTGACGGTCTCTGCTTAGCAGCCAGCACCTACCCACCTGTCCCCGCAGTAGCATCCTGGACATCACATCACGTTACTCTCCCTTCCCCTCATAGAGGACCAAATAGGAGCAGACTCCGCCTTCACCTCGCCACTCTTAGCTGCACACGCCCCCAAGCCACTGTGGGGTCTGTGGGATCTACGCCACTGCATTCTATAAATGATATGTAGAAGCTGTTTGGTTGCTATGGGTAACTTCTTCACTGGTCCACTTCTCCACTCTTTTTTACTACCTGATACATCTAGCATTCCTGCTAGGCTTTTTCAGTGGGGCACTTGGGGCTGCCCGGCATGTCCGTAAGTGACGGGCATGCCCCCAAGAGTGACAAAAAGGGGAGGCGTCATAAAGACATGTTTCTTTTTTGGACGCGCTTGCAGAAGTGCCCTTTCTCTAGGTCCGGTGCCCTGCCTGCCGCTGGACCTAGAATTAACACTATACATCATCCCCTATATTTGAAAACCATGAGCTAATAATGCCCATTATACAAACTTAGAGGGGTATGTATCAAAATGTTCTTTATCTCAGTGCTATTTGGTGCTTGTTGCAGCAATGCAGGATGTTTTAATGCTAAAATATATCAGAACAATATTCGCAAGAGAGATCTTTGCTAACTTATCCCTTTGGACATCTCTTACCTCCAGTATTATATCAGCATTGTGCTATGCTAACCTATAAGTATCTCTATGTGCACTGTCAGACTGTGCATGCACGGAAGTAACCTCAAGCCATGAAGAACAAGAGTTCTTTCCCTGTGATATCTATTATGTATCACCGGGATCTGGTAAGTAGAAAATCCAGCCTTTATTTTAGAAGCTGCTGTACAACACAATTTTCCGGTGGTTCTGAAGATAGAACTGTAGGGGAGGTGGAATGGCAATCTGCTCACTATTATACTGCTATCAGTTGGAAAGCTTGTTCATTTCAATGATGTTGCCTGGAGTGGAATATGTTGGGGTTCAGAGTAGAGATGTGCACTGACCCCCGTGTTTTGGTTTTGGATCTGGATCTCCCTTGGTTTTGGATCTGAATCTCCCCTGGTTTTGAATCTGGATTGGTTTTGCCAAAACCTCACCTCCATGTTTTGTTTTTCGGTTTTGGTTTTGGATCTGGACTTTCTCTTAAAAAAATCATAAAAACAGCTAAAATCACATAAAATGGGCCTTTTTTTGTTCTTACAGTATTATTAACCTCAATAACATTTATTTCCACTAATTTCCAGTAAATTTTTACCACCTCACAGCTCACAATATAGATTTTTTTCATCTAGTTAAAGGGCCAAAAGGTTGTATCCAGCTAGCTGGCTCAAAACTGATTGATCAATAGAGTTGAGGACTGTGCAAAGATGATGGTACCCCTTGAGGATTGAAGAATTGATAGTTGATAGTTGGCGCAGTCACTGGCTGAAGTAAGAAGAGTTGATACTTGATAATTGGTGCAGCCACTGGCTGAAGAATTGATAGTTGGCGCAGACACTGGCTGAAGTAAGAAGAGTTGATACTTGATAATTGGTGCAGCCACTGGCTGAAGAATTGATAGTTGGCGCAGACACTGGCTGAATTGATAATTGGTACAGCCCCTGGCTGAAGAACTGATAATTGGTGCAGCCCCTGGCTGAAGAATTGATAATTGGTGCAGCCTCTGGCTGAAGAATTGATAATTGGTGCAGCCCCTGGCTGAAGAATTGATAATTGGTCAGCCACTGACTGAAGTACGAAGATTTGCACAAATCATGTAATGTTTAAAGTGCTTTGTGGTAAAGTAAAGAAAATTAACATTACTTCTGCAATGAAAGCAACCTTGGATCCAAACACAAAATTTTGACAGTCATGTATCAAAAAAGCACCACTATGGAATGATCTGTTTTATGAGCAGGTTACACCTTTCTTGATATACAGTATGTGTATGAAGTAAGAAGAGTTGATACTTGATAATTGGTGCAGCCAATGACTGAAGTATGAAGAGTTGATATTGATAATTGGTGGAGCCACTGGCTGAAGAATTGATAGTTGATAGTTAATTGTTGATGGATCCTCCAGGCTGAGTAGTAGTGGAATACAGAGCTATGATTAGTCCTGCAACAGCTTTGAGGCCTAGAACTCTTGGCAAGTTGTGGCCATTACAGCCTTGAGGGCTGGTGAGAGTGATGACAGCTGGCCTGTGGGCCGTGAAGCAGGATGTGGCCTTTGGGCCGTGTCGCAGCCTCAAGGGCTGAGAACCCTTGGCTGAATGTCACTGTTGTGCGACTTGTGCCATCGGGTTGACACAACAAGCAGCAATTGGTTCAGAATTTTCTTTTTAAAAAATGAAAGGGACATACAGGAGAAGCTGTCTGTGGCCATTCCAATTTCTGGACATTCATAAACCATAACATTAAAAATGTCAGGCAGCAATGCCCCAACCAGCACATAATGGAAAGGAAAAAGGTGCAAGATGGAATTGACCTTGGGCCCTCCAACCCACCCTTATGTTGTATTTATGAAATAGGACATTCACAGTTTAACAAACCAATCATTTCAGCGACAGGGACTGCCACTTGTGGCTGAAATGATTGGTTTGTTTGGACCCCCCACAAAACTGGCTACCAATGCGCAGTGGACATTGATGTCAATGATCCCATACACAAACTGGTTTTAAAATACATTAGATGTCGTCATCGTCATCATCATCCCTATCAGTGTGTGCATCTCCCTCTTCTTCACACAATATGAATTTATCCCCGCTGGAATCCACCATTACAGTCAGATGCTAATGTCTTTTTTGGACTTAAGTGCTGGTAAAGGTCTTCCCCATGGAATTTGTAATTCACTTTGATGAACATCATCTTTTCCACATTTTGGGAAAGTAACCTCCTACGACAATCACTGACAAGGTTCCCGGCTGCGATGAAAACTTTTTCAGAGTACACACTGGAGGGTGGACAACTTAAGTACAGCAAAGCCAGTTTGTGTAAGGGACTCCAAATTGCCTCTTTTTCCTGCCAGTAGTGAAACGGACTGTCTGACATGCCTATTTGGATGCTAACCCTAAAATAGTCATCCACCATTCTCTGAATGGTGACCGTATCAGACAAAGTCACAGTATACATGTCACTCATTGTAGGCAGTTCTTTCAGACCAAACCAGACTGATCTGCATCATCACCGGCAGTAGAAACTAAAGGAGATGCTGCCATGTCATGTTCCGCTTGAGCTGACAATTTTTTCACCACCAGCTCTTTGCATCTTTTCAGATTTATGTCCATCGGAAAGAAAGACACAAGGTATGACTTAAACCTAGGATCAAGTATGGTCGCCAAAATATAGTGATCTGATTTCAAGCGATTGACGACCCTTGGATCCTGTCAAAGCGAATGAAGGGCTTGATCTACAAGTCCCACATACTTAGCAAAATCACTCTGTTTCAGCTCCTCCTTCAGTTTCTCCAGCTGCTTTTGCAAAAGTCTGATTAGGGTAATGACCTGATTCAAGCTGGCAGTGTCTGAACTAACTTCACGTGTGACAAGTTCAAAGGGTTTGAGAACCTTGCACAACATGGAAATTATTCTCCACTGTGCTTGACTAAGGTCCATTCCCGCTCCTCTCCCTATGTCATAAGCCATAGTGTAGCCTTGGATGGCGTTTTTCTGCTCCTCCATCCGCTGAAGCATATAGAGAGTAGAATTCCACCTAGTTACTACCTCTTGCTTCAGCTGATGGAAGGGCAAATTCAACAGTTCTTACTGGTGCTGCAATCTTCAACACACAGTTGCTGAATGTCAAAAGTGCCCAGAAATCTTTCGGGCCACCGAGAGCATCTCCTGCACGCCCCTGTCATTTTTTAAAAAATGTTGCACCACCAGATTAATTGTGTGAGCAAAACATGGGATGTGATCGAATTTGCCCACATGTAACGCTTGCACAAATATTGCTGGCATTGTCAGTAATCACAAATCCCAAGGAGAGTCCAAGTGGGGTAAGCCATTTTGCAATGATTTCCCTGAGTTTCTCTAAAAGGTTCTCAGCGGTATGCCTCTTACTGAAACCGGTGATACACAAAGTAGCCTGCCTCTGAATGAGCTGGCATTTGTTAGCTGCTACTGCTGTTTGCACTGTTGGAGGCAATACACGGACCCAGTGGGCTGTCACAGTCATGTAATCCTTAGTTTGCCCTGTCCCACTTGTCCACATATCTGTGGTTAAATGGACAGTGGGCACAACGGCAATTCAGAGGACATTAATAAGTTTTTTTTATTGCCCTTGTACAGAGTGGGAATTGCTATTCTAGAGAAGTGGAATCTAGAAAGCACATTATAGCAGGGACACAGGACCTACATTAAATGGGTAAAACCCACTGCATTAATGGCAGACACTGGACGCACATCTAATACCAGCATAGCCATTATGTCGTCAGTAATCTGCTGTGCAGCTGTGTGTTTGCTGTCATGCTTGTTCATCAATGCAAAGGACTTTGCCCAGGCATGGCAACAATGGGATTTTTCCCAACATGGGCAACAACAACTGTTGCCTGATTTACAGTTTTTACACAAACATCCTCGCTATCAACATCCTCATCAACATCCTCATCATCCTTGTTGTTATCACCAACTAGATAAATATCCTCCTCATCCTCCTCGTGAAATTCCACAGAAGCATTCTCGATCATCAGAAGACACACAAATGGTGGAAGGAGGATCCTCTTCAAGTACAGTAGTACTAGAAAGGTCAGGCTCACACATGGCAACAGCGGACACACTTGAACTCACCTCGGGGATTTGTGATTTTTCAGAGCAGTTGGTTCTGGTGTCTTACTCATCTTAACAATTTATTTTTGTACCTCTCCTACAAGCAGAGGGGCTTAAATTATCATTAGAACCATCAGTCATCATAAATACTGGCCAATGCCTTATCCTTTCCTTGCAACTTTGTGTAGTGAATGGCATATTGCCAATTTTTTGTTTCTCTAAAGCTGACTTAGCTTTGCATTTTTGACTTTTTTTTTAGCCTGACTTTTTGGCCTGGCTTAAGCCCTGGTACATCGGCCTTCATAGATGATGTTGACGGCCTAGCATTGTCATCATGACTGCTGCCGGCAGCTACAAGACTGGTATGTGGATCCTGCTCTCCGGTCATTTGACTGTCCTCCATACTCACTACACACACAACCACACATAAAAAAATGTTTTTTGGTTTTTTTTGGAACACTGGAGTGAACCCCTGAAAGAGGCAGCAGCCCCTTGACAGACAGCAGCACAGCACCCCTGTGCACCTACGCCGATGACAGGTGTGGCTAACATGCACACAAAAAAAATTGTTTATTTATATTTTTATTATTTGAACACTGGGTTTTTTTTGGCCAGCAGCCCCTTGACAGACAGCAGCACAGCACCCTTTCGCACCTACGCCGATGACAGGTGTGGCTAACATGCACACACAATTTTTTTTTTTTTCACACTGGGGGTGGGTGAAGAGCACCCCTGAAGTACAGAGCACCCCCTGGACAACACAGCACTACAGCCAGCCAGACCCTATGGACAGGACAACAGCCAGCCCCTATGGACAGGACAACAGCCAACCCTTATGGACAGGATAACAGCCAGGCCCTATATGGACAACAGTAGCCAGCCCCTATGCACAGCGTCAGCATGCAACAACAGCACAGATCACAGATCCCAGCTCCCTTCCTCCTCCCTCTTCACTTTCCACAGCCGGAATTAAAAAATTGTGGCGGTCACGGGACCTTTATAGAATCCAAAACTCGCGAGAATCCGACAGCGGGATGATGATAGTTTGCCTCGTTTTCAGATCTGAGTCAAGTTGGAAAACCTGAGCCAACTTGGATCTGCCTCAGATCCCCGTAGTTCGGGTGGGTTCGGTTCTCAGGGAACTGAAGCGCTCATCCCTAGTTCAGAGTTTGTCTCATCTACTAGCCCCATGTAGATTCTATAAGGTTTATGCAAGAATTAGCAGACTTTGGGCCTGATTCAGACCCTTTCACTAGATGTGGCCGCTCGCTCCCAGCGTATGCATATTCAGCTATGTGACATCAAGACAGGAGATTGCACAGCAAGGCATAAGCATGCCCACTATGTCTTGGCGAGCGATCACTTTGTGTATGCAGATGCCCATTAGCGTATTGTCGAAGCCGGATAATTGGCTGAGACAGAATCTGTTAAAATTAAAATCTGCACAAAGCCATTTTGCGAATGGCAACAAGACACCATTTTGCGAATGGCCACTCAACACCATTTTAGTGAGTCTCACACAATATCAGTACATACGGCGATGTTATCATTTAGCGTCGTGCGATTTCCACGCAATAGAACAATGTTAGAAGTCCTCAATATATAAATACATACATTTACTGAAACATATAATATGAACAATCCTGCAAAACATATACCACAGTTTTCTCCACAAACATGTAGATGCACAATGCTAACTAGCGTCTTTTCTTAATATCCTTACACTTACACATTGCACACTTACATAGAAAGGTTCCCTAGCATTAAGGCTAATATTCAAGGTTTTATTCATTATTAATTACATAATAAAGCGACTGCATTTAAGATCTCAGATTTAGTACATGATAAGCAGACCATGTTTGGTGCTATTCTAAACCACTTTTTATTTGCAGATCTCCGGTTCCATCACCAGGGAGGTCGCAACATGTGTCTACAAATTATGTATCATAGAGAGTTAGGCATTGAAATGTACTCTGTAATATAATGTTTATTAGCCAGTTTAGACTTGTTCTTCGGCGGGAAAATGGACACAAAGAACTGTTGGAAGCTGAACTATTACAATACAAACTGACCTATGAACTGTATCGTAAAAGAAGAACCAGGAAGAAGAACCAATGGGATTATGCCAACTTGTTCTATTGTATTGCCTATCTCTGTAAGGGTACATAAGCAAGCACTCTGAATCTGATAGTCATCTTTCGTTTCTGTTGACGGAGGTTTCATAGTTGATGTCGGGAAATCTGGATCCAGAGCGCATGCGTATGTATTCGACTGTATCTAGTGATTGCATAAATTGTTTGCGCTAATTGTATTTAGATCACAGTGTGTAACTATATGCTTTTTGGTGAATAATATCTTTTTGTGCTTTGGAACAATAATCAAAGTCTGGAAAGCAATTATTTGTTGTGCGACTTATAACGCTAAACACATTTAGGGTGTATAGATCAGTAGGTATTCATAGTTGGGGGCTCATAGAGTGAGATCACGCTGCCAATATACATGGTAACACACGGTTATCGATCTCTCAGAAAAGGGTGGAGGCGTCATACGCAGGAAAGAACACATTGTGCCTTCGAAAACCTGCTACCACTTGATGCTGAGAGACCGCTATGCGTTATTGTGCGAGTTCAAGGAGCGCTGATTAAGAATCCAGGGACAATGAAGGAAAAAGTTTGTTTTCCTTTGTTGATAAAGGATAGTGTTAAAAGGGAAAGTCGCACAGTAGCGTACACATATTTCCTGTATTGCTGCCACGTGTTCAATGGTCATTGTATGTATAGCATGATTGCTTGTTAAAACCTCTGAATAATACTGCTATATTAAGGGAAAAAGGTTTTTATTTTCTGTACAGAAAAGGAGTGTATAATTTAAACGTGTGATTGCAAAGTGGAGGCTACTGTCTGTTAAGCCTAAGTGTAAGTGGAGGTTACTGTCTGTTAAACCTCAGTATAAACTTGGTGGGTGCCCGACAGGGCAGCACAAACTACTGGGCCAGTGTACAAAGCAGGTACATTGTGATTTAGGTTATCAACAAACTAAGGGGTTTCTCATTTTGGCATCCATTAATCGCAAAGTCCATTGATCAGTTAGGTTCCTTGGGCAATGTGATCGGACTGCATGATTATATAAATTGTGATAGTGAAGTGGGTGTTGTGGGAGTGAAACTGCTGTTAAGGGTAGGGGTTATTGAAACTTCTAGATGCTACCAGTTGGAGTAAACTCAAAGTAGGAAGCTAGTGGTGAAGCTTGGGTTAAATTTACCACAAGTAAAATAATTATCTAGGCGGTTACCTTACTCCTCGTGTATACACATGGATCATAACATAGCGGTGAAGTTGGGTATAGCGGGAAGGAGCAAGCGGCTGAAGCTTGGTTTAATATGGCCGCAAGTAGAATAATTTACAATAGGTGTTTAGTCTGCTCCTCGTTGTGCAGGCCGACTGTAACGCCAGGCGAGTCTGCTGTGTATAACGGGAGGGAGTGAGTGAACGTTATGCTCTGAAAATTGTTCACCAGTTGAAATTCTCTAGAAATTGCTAAGCGAATTCCCAGATGGGTGCAAAGCCATCTCTAGTAATGGTCGATGATGTGCTGCAGATGGAAGGGCCGTTAGGATCGACCAGGTATGTTATGTTTAAAAAGTATGGTGCGTACGCTACAGCATGCTGCGACATTTTGGTCAAAATGACCAAGAAATGTAGAACACCTTTTCCGAAGATTGGTAGGTTCGATTCGGAGGTTCTGAACAATATCAGAGACAGTATATGTTTAGTGAAATCTCTGAAGAAAAGGGTAAAGTTTAATGATTGCTTGAAGTTGTGGCAGCACGAGGGGGATATGTGGCTTAGCGGTGTGCACCCGCCGCAAACTAGCATCTTGTGCACAATGCAAGGGAGCGCACACGCAAATAGCGTTGCGTGCACGCCGCAAAGTAGTGTGCACGCACAGCAAGGTAGCGTTGCGGAAGGTAATGTCAGTAGTGCATGCACACCACCACTGCCCTATGCGGATGGGGGTGAAGGTACAGTCGATGTAAAAACTCATAAAAATGTAACAAGTAATTTCTACCCTCTTCTAAGTAACTATAAGGAACATATTTATGATGCAGATGATGAACCTGCTGTGATGTCTGCTCTTTCCCATGTTGCACAAATGTTAAATGTACCACCACAGCAAGCACAGGTAGCTGCCCCGCTAGTACCAGAAATGGAGGTAGCCCCATACAGGAAATATTAACACCCGCTTTAACAGTAGTGGAGATTATTAATACCATACGTAGTAGCAGTAGGCTGAGTCCTCAACTAGGTAATCAGGCCAAAGGTAGCATTATGGCAGGCATCCATCCCATCCGGACAATAACTGTTCCCAATGGGAATCCGGATGCGCATGGTGTAGTGGCCACAAGGGATGTAGCGATGCATTGTCCATGGACAAGAGCAGAACTATGTTCTATAATGACAGATTTCCCCAACCTTAGGAAAGAACTAGCAAAGTGCCAAAGATTTGTAAAGGATTTCGGTAATGCTCATGAGCCAACCAACAAAGATTGGCGAGTGGTATTATGGGCATGTCTTCCACACAATACCGACATGAAAAAGTTTATCACGGCTTGTGTATTGGATGGATATAGTCCCATAACTGATGCAGGTAATCAGGACAATATAACCCACATTGTTACCCAATTGGCTGTATTTTTCCCATTAATTGCTAACTGGAGTAAAGTCTTCACGATTAAGCAGAAAGAAAGTGAGTCTGCAGCAGATTATTTTACCAGAGCGCTGCAGACTATTACCCAATACACGGGTATAGAGGATATAAAAGACAACACCCATCACAGGGAAATGACAATCACAGTGCTTATGGATGGTCTTAAGGACACTCTAAAAGCCAGGGTTCAGACCTCACTTCCTGGGTGGAGGGGAGTTACAGTAGACACACTCAGGGAATCTACAATTGAACATAACAAAAACATCTTGAGGAAGAGAGAAATGCAGAGCGAGAAACTAATGGCTGTTAGTATCCAAGCTCTGGAAGGAATGCAAATAACACCGCAGCACTCTTACCACACTCAGCCACAATATACACATCCCATACAACCTACAAACCCCTATCCCTATACACAACCATAATCTTTCCTCATTCCCCAACCCACACAACAACAACCTTTTACAACACGTCAACTACGAAGGTGTTATAGATGTAACCAGGAGGACCATATAAGTAAGTTCTGTAAGGCTAGGAAATGGGAAACGCAAAACCAAGGAACACCAACATACCCACAGTAGGGGCACCCAAAACAGAAAGGACAATTCCAGCCATCACCTGCTCAAATCGCAGCAGTAAATGCTTGCTGAAGGAAGATAGTCAGCTCTAGGGGTCAGGTCACACCTGTAGTCTACAGTCAGTCAGGTTAACAAGGGATGTTAGAGAAGAACCTGTAATGTTAATCGATGTAGCTGGTATTAAACATTCTTTTGATGTAGACACAGGGGCAACCAGATCAGTGATAAAATCTCCATCTTATTTACAGGTGACCAGTGATACAGTACCAGCAATGGGTGTAACGGGTAAAGTGCAACATTATCCTTTAACCAAATCTGCAGAGGTTACTATTGGTCCATTGCATACCAGGCACGCCTTTCTCCTGGCAGCATTGGCCCCTACTAACCTACTGGGAAGGGATTTATGTAAAATGGCATGTGTCATTTATTGTACCCCTGATGGTATATTTCTAGATATTCCAGAGAGAGTTGCGCAGGAGGTGAGGGATATACTGGACACTCCCCAAAGGTTAATGTTTCACTCTACTGTTTCAGATAAAAATCCATCTCAAGTAAAACAAATGTTATCTCAGATACCGGGGTCCCTCTGGAGCAAAGATGGACAGGACACTGGATTGATGGCAAATGCAGCTTCCGTAATGGTAAATATAAAAAGCGGTAGGCAAGCTCCAAAAATTCCCCAGTACCCACTAAAACAGGAGGTAGAGATAAGGGGTTTATCCCATAATTGAGCGATTATTACAACAGGGAATTGTAGTCCGTACAGCGAGTGTAACCAACAGTCCCATCTTTCCTGTGAAAAAGAGTGGTGGGAGGGGTTATAGGCTGGTACAAGACCTTAGAGGGGTTAATAAGGTAGTAGAAAGCCAATTCCCCGTAGAGCCGAATCCAGCTGTCAACCTCATGCAGATCCCACCAAATGCAACCCATTTTACTGTCATTGACCTCTGTTCTGCTTTCTTCTCTGTCCCTCTTCATCCTGACTGTCAGTACCTATTTGCATTTACATACAGGGGGGTACAATACACATGGACACGATTTCCCCAGGGCTTCATAGACAGCCCCAGTATCTTCTCCCAGGCCTTACATGACTGTTTACAATCTTTTCAACCTGCCAATGGATCTGTTCTAATACAATATATGGATGATTTATTGTTGTGTTCTGATTCATTTTTTGTCATGTTTAAATGATACTAAACTTTTATTGCTTCATCTCTCACAAACAGGACACAAGGTTGCTAAGGACAAACTACAGCCATGCCAGTCCAGGGTTAAATACTTGGGACGTTGCCTAACCCAGGGTTTATGACATCTGACCACTGACAGAATCCAGGCTATACAGACCATGACACTGCCGCAGAACCAACAGCAAATCCATACCTTTTTGGGAATGTGTGGATACTGCAGAATGGGGATCCCAGGTTTTTCTATTTTGGCTTTACCTTTACAGGACGTAGGCCCTCATTCAGAGTCGGTCGTTGTGGCCACACGGTCGTAAGGTAAAAAGGGCTGGATATGCAAATGAAGTGCTCGCAAGTTGTGTCATTAAGATCGTATCGTTAGCTGGACGAGCGAGGGGAGGATGCGGCCATAAGACTAAAAATATGCCCCCTTCTCGTTCCCATTACACGTCATCTCCGGGCTTATAAGGATTAATCGGGGCCATCGGGAACCATCGGAGCTGGTCGTAGACCTTAAGGTTGACCATACCCTCTCTTAACCACTACAATCAAGTCAGTGTAAAAACCTCCCATGTCACATGTGGCATGACACTACTTAGTTAATTATGCACTCCCATAAAACGCCGTTTGCATAGTCAGGCACGCCTGTGTTCGGATCTCCACTCCCCCGTTCACAAGCACCTTCCCCGTTACCACCCACAAACACCTCATCCTGTCACTCAAACTAACGACCTGGCCAAGTTGAAGGAGAATTTCTGATCATAATAGCTAGTTTGCGCATGCGCATTGCGAATTTTACGCATGCGCAGTTTAGCAAACATTGGTGGCGTATGACCGTGTGGCCGCAACGACCGACTCTGAATGAGGTCCTTAATCTCTTCCTCAAAACCCGATCGTGTCGTACACACAGAGGAAACAGCGCAGGCTTTCCTTAACCTTAAGGTTAATCTGACAAGAGCACCTGCTTTGGGAATACCTGATTATGAAAAATCTTTTGATTTGTACTGTACGGAAGCTAATGGATGCGCAGCAGGTGTCCTCACACAAAAACAAGGTGATGCCAGTAGGCCCGTAGCATACTACAGTGCACAAGTGGACACTGTGGCAAGATCACTCCCAATGTGTTTAAGAAGTGTAGCAGCAACTGCTCTATTGGTCAGTAAGAGTGAGGATGTAGTATTAGGCCATGCTATGATTGTCTATACACCCCATGCTGTATCTGCTTTGCTAAATTCTGCCCAAACCAGACATGTCTCCTCAGCTAGGTTCAGGAAATGGGAACTAGCCGTAATAGCACCTGCAAACATCACCATTAAGCGGTGCAGTACGTTTAATCCAGCAATGTATTTACCATATGTGCCTCAGGATGCACAAAGGGTGGAGAGAGGTGAGTCGCTGGTGGAAGGTGAGTTTTGCAGGTATGTTGATGCACACGATTGTATGGAATATCTGAATCAGACCTTTACTGCAAGACCTGACATACGGGATACACCTTTAGAAAATGTAGATGTGACATTTTACACAGATGGGAGTTGTCATAGACAGACTGAAATGACAGTTATGTACAGGTTATGCTGTTGTAAATGATGAAGACATCATAGAAGCTGAACCTCTTGGTCCACCTCACTTGGCCCAAGTGGTGGAACTGGTGGCATTAAGAAGAGCGTGTGAATTAGCAAAAGGCAAATCTGCTAATATCTACACTGACTCTAGGTACGCCTTCGGGGTAGTACATGATTTGGTGCTCTATGACGTCTGAGAAATTTTATGACAGCAGTCGCACACTAATAACATATAAAAGGACTACTGACAGCGATGCAATTGCCTAAGGCAGTGGCCGTAAGTAAGTGTAAAGCCGATACATGTGAGGACGATCCGGTGTCACTGGGCAATAACAGGGCAGACGAAGCTGCCAAATGTGCAGCAGGGTTAAAAGTGAACATGCCAATTAACCAAATGATGTTTCAAACTATTGATATGCAGAAATTAATTGAGATGCAAAATTTGTGTTCAATTCAGGAAAAGGTGGCCTGGAGGTCCAAGGGATGTGGGCAATAGTCCTCTGGACTCTGAAGAGATGGACAAGGTAAGCCAGTGGCTCCCAAGGCGTACTCCCCAAGCCTGGCTGAGGCAGCGCATGGTCTGACTCACCTGGGAAAGCAAGGTATGTGCAAATTGGTGAGAGCATACTGGTGTGCACTGGGTTTTTCTTCCCAAAGTAACAACGACGTTACTGTAAGGTGGCTTATAACAATGAGTAAACAGTTAACACAGCAAAAACTGAAATTGTTGTCACATGATATGCCTGAAACAAACTGTCATGTTGTTCAACCTGGAGAATTTGCTATGATCAGAAATCTCTTGCATTCAGGTTGTTTGACAGATCAGTGGGAAGGTCCATATCAGGTGTTGCTGACAAGTACAACTTCCTTGAAAGTGGCAGAAAGAGATACCTGGTCCATTCCACTCACTGTAAGAAGGTCAACCAACCGGTGGAGAGACAAGGTGGAATCGAGGCAGATAACGTAGACCTGTCAATTGCGAGTCTGTTCCGGGAGGGTTAAATGTTACAGTGAGATACCTGAGCTAAATAAATTTGTAGATCATTGTTTTCAGCAATGGAGTGTTCTGCTGTGGTTATCTTTGTGTTTTCTCCCAGAGTTCTCATTATCCTGGGTTGTTTTGGGGTCTCTGGTTTCGGTGATGGAGGACAGAGGAGAGAGAGGGGAGCTGATGGTGATATCAATGGAGTGGAGTTGGAATAAGGAGCAATACAGTCACAAGGGTGGTATCTGACCAAACCCAGTACAGTAATTGTTAACAGATCTGCTATGGTGGAACCTCGGAGACAGTGTGAAGGTCTGTCATCTGAGGATTATTGTATCTGTGAGTTGTGTGGGTCCTTAGTTGATGAGAATTGCATCCAGTAGTGCCAACCTAAGTATAACCAGTATTGGGGTGGGTATCCTTTAGAGGATTATCATACCATCGTGGGCAAAGTTTTAAACCAGACTGACTGTTGGGTGTGCTCTCATGTGCCTCAGGGACAGCATAATGTAGGGTTAGTGCCATTTCCATTAAATGTCTCTGAGGTCTTAGAATTACAAGGGAAGACGCTGGATGGAAAATTTCTTAACACCAAACCACCTCATTTAAAACTCCACCAGTACCAAGTGGATAAATCACTTTTATATTTGAACATCACCAACTCTAATAAACCAGGAAGTTGGGAGGTGACTGGGAATAACCAGACGATGACCTTCTCATTAAGAGCTGATTATGAGCCTATACATTTTGAACTGTTACGCACAATTAGGTTAAATGGGAGACACTTCCGGTATCGGTACACACTAAGTGACACCAAAGAAATGGTCAGCAGAGTACCAGAAGGGTACTGTGCCAGGGTTATACAACCAGAAATGTGTGTTAGCCAAATGGGAGAACCTGAGATAGGATCATTTGTTAGGGAAATGTGTTGGATGATCATGATGCATTCTATTCCTTATGTTCTCCCCGATGATGTATATTTTATATGTGGAAGGAAAGCATATAAGTGGCTCTCTCCGAGTTCCGAAGGTTTGTGTTATCTAAGAGTACTCCCAGAGGTTATGACCCTTACACATGGTGAAATGCTTGGTATTCATAAAAACACACCATCACCATATCTTCACACACAGTATGAACACCATGACAAGAGAAAAATGATACCTGGTGATATACATAAAGCCACACAGTTAATTAGTGAAACAACTGGCTTTCAAGTTTTAGTCGCATTGGATCCCACCAGGATGGCTCGGGGTTCACTAAATTTCATATATATCCATGATCTTGCTAAATTAATAGATAATATCACCGAGATGTATGATGACACGTTTAGGTACACAGGTCAGGAGTTACAGGCCTACAAGAAAGAACTGGTGCAACATAGATTAATATTAAATTATCTAACAGCTGTCACTTGAGGGTACTGTGTGACCTTAGCCACCCAATTTGGTGTAAAGAGTTGCACATACATCACAAACGATACTAGTGACCCCAAGGAGGAGATAGACCGGAAGATGGACGAAATTCTGCAGTTAAAATGGGAATTTCAGAAGAACCATAATGCTTCAGTGGCTGAAGTAGAGGAGAAGGTAGAAGAATGGGTTCCTTGGTTGTACCCAGTGAAATGGTTCTCCGGTCTAGGAGAGTGGATCCAGGAAATAGTTGCTAGCATAGGTAAACTCCTGATCCTCATATTGGTTGTCATCATAGTAATTGGCTTACCGTATGTGTCAAATATGTTCCTACTGTGTTGAAATGTGGAAAATGTAAAGATAAGGTAAATCAAAGGAATGAAATTATTATGGTGTTCAGTTGTAACAACATGAATACTGAGGTAAATGAAGGACTGCATTATAACCCTGAGCTAGAATGTACCATCAGATGATGTATCATTTTTAGCCATGCATTAAATATATTATTAAATGTTATTTTAAACATCTTAAATAATTTAAGTCCCTATCCCCTTCAAGACTTCCTTTATAGGTTAGATGCATCCCCACATCTTTCCCATGATCTCCCAAGATCTGCGGTGTGCATATAAGGGTAGTTTTATGTCCCTCCTAGAGACACATTATTGATAGTTTAAGAACCACTTTGTGCCATCCCATAATATAACATTAAATAATATGTCATAGTGTAGGCCTAAATTAAATTTTAAAATCAGAGTGTGATAGCGTGTTGTTTGCTATCAAAGGGTGGACTGTCAAAGCCAGATAATTGGCTGAGACAGAATCTGTTAACATTAAAATCTGCACGACACCATTTTGCGAATGGCAACAAGACGCCATTTTGTGAATGGCCGTTCAACACCATTTTAGCGAATCTCAAACAATATCAGTACATACGGCAAAGTTATTATTTAGCGTTGTGCGATTCACACGCAATAGAACAATGTTAGAAGTCCTCATTGTATAAATACATACATTTACTAAAACATATAATATGAACAATCCTTCAAAACACGTACCACGGTGTACTCCACAAACACGTAGACACACAATGCTAACTAGCGTCTTTTCTTAATATCCTGACACTTACACATTGCACACTTACATAGAAAGGTTCCCTAGCATTAAGGTTAATATTCAGGGTTTTATTCATTATTAATTATGTAATAAAGCGACTGTATTTAAGATCTCAGGTTTATTACATGATAAGCAGACCATGTTTGGTGCTATTCTAAACCACTTTTTATTTGCAGATCTCCGGTTCCATTGGCAGGGAGATCGCAACATGTGTCTGCAAATTATGGATCATAGAGAGTTAGGCATATGCATTGAAATGTACTCTGTAATATAATGTTTATTAGCCAGTTTAGACTTGCTCTTCAGTGGGAAAACGGACACAAAGAGCTGTTTGAGGCTGAACTATTACAATACAAACTGACCTATGAACTGTATCGTAACAGAAGAACCAGGAAGAAGAACCAATGGGATTATGCCAACTTGTTCTATTATATTGCCTATCTCTGTAAGGGTACATAAGCAAGCACTCTGAATCTGATAGTTAGTCATCTTTCTTTTCTGTTGACGGAGGTTTCATAGTTGATGCCGGGAAATCTGGATCCAGACCACATGCGTATGTATTCGACTGTACCTAGTGATTGTATAAATTGTTTGCGCTAATTGTATTTAGATCACAGCGTGTAACTATATGCTTTTTGATGAATAATATCTTTTTGTGCTTTGGAACCATAATCAAAGTCTGGAAAGCAATTATTTCTTGTGCGACTTGTAATGCTAAATACATTTAGGGCGTATAGATCAGTAGGTATTCATAGTATGGTGAGACGCCCACTAGCACATGTCATCTCCAGGAAGTGTATTAAAACATTGGTATATCGAGAACCATCGGAAGTGATAGCAGCGCTTGTGGTTGCCTCTACCCTACCGCAAGCACTGCGAGGATTTCAGTGTAAAAAAAAAGGCTGGTGACGTGTACTATGAATCTGCCTGTTAATTATGCATGCCTCTGAAATGGCGTTGAGATACTCAGGCACTCCTGCGTTCGCACCTTCACTCCCCCATTTTCACTGGACTGCCCCTGTTACCACCCACAAACAGCCTCTCCTGTCACTCATTACACTGGGCTGTCTTTGCAGGCGAGCGAGCGGGTCCCGATCGCTATGAGTAGTACGCGCACTGCAATGCATACGCATGCGCAGATTAGCGAACATCAGCAGTAGCGAGTGGACGTTTGCTAGTGACTGGGTCTGCATCAAGCCCTTTGTTCTTGATTTCATCTTAGAGCACAAAAGATTATTTTATTTTTGGGATTTCCCAGGGGAGTAACTAGACCTACGGGGGGCCCCATAGAAACATTTTCATCGGCCCCCCTAGGTCCACGGACCCCTCCTCCGCACTCCCCTCTCCTCGACTTACCTGCTCCATGGTCCCGCTGCGCAGGGTAGGCACACCTACTTTCCCGGTCGGCTCCATCTCTCCTCACTGACTGATGCTGGGAGGAGGCGGAGGATTTCATACAATCAGTTGTCCCTGCTACTGACAAAGATAGTCACACACTGTGGCCCATATTCAATTTGAGGTGAAAAGTCCAGACTTTTCACCTGCTGGACTTTTCGCCTGCTTCGCCTGTTTTCCAGGTGGAAAAGAATTGCGCGCGTGCCCGCTATTCCCCGTATTCAATTCCAAAGTAGGTGAAATCGGGAACAGGCGAAACTTTGTTCGGCAAAAAAATACGGGAATTTTTGGGAAATAATTGTAGGACCCCCCTAAAGATGTCTAGACCTGGGGGATCACTATGGGTACCCCCCGTTTTTGCCTGCAAAAGAAAGTCGGGTTTTTAAATAGCCGCGGCAGGTGTTTTTTTCCCAACTGTGAAGAAGTGATGCAGAAGAGCACTTACATTTTTTTTTGTTTTTAAAAGTGATCCCATCAAATTTGGGGTACCTGAAAATGGGTACTATATTTTTAAGTCCTTAAATTTAAAGGACAAAAATGCACCTGCCGCTACTCTGCGCAATGAAGAAAACACCTGCCCCTATGGATTTAATTTGTCAATTTTAGAAGATTTTTTTTCGCTTTTTGTATTTTTCACCCCCCAAAAAAAGTAAATTTTTGGGGGATCCCGATTTTGATTTGTTTATTTTTTTGACACAGTTTAATTTTAAATGACATTCCCAGTGGTGCAGGTTATTTTTTTTAACCCTTAAACCCCAATTCTGCACTATTTTTTGCCATGTAAAACTTGGTGAAAACTTATCCCTGTTTTTTTTTCAAATACTTTTAGACCCGGCGAACAGTCTTTGAAATTGAATACGGGGATAATTGTAACATGCGAAAATGACATCATCGCCGAAAATTTATCGCCGATTTCGACTTTTTGCAGCCTAATTGAATACCCCCTGTGTCTTGCCTTCTTGAAAAGGTAATAAGTTTCTGAGCGAACAAGTCTTTTACACTGTTACTTAATCACACCTCAAGCTTTTCAATGACACCAAAATAGAACTTCCTCATGGAGATAAGCAGGTCTCATCCACTGAGGGGTGTCAATCTACAGGGCCTGATAGCAGTTTTAGGTGTCTTATATGTAACAAATTGCTGGAAAAACTATTAAATCTTTACTGAATACTATCACATCTGTTTATATGACCATGCATATTACTTTGACAGTACTAACAAGAATTTTAAGTAAATAGGCTACTTGCTGTGGGTAAAAATGTGACAGAGGACAAGCTACAGCTAACCATCCATGTGTAGGAATACTGGTCAACATTAATTTGGTACAAACACAGCATATAATCAGATGCATTAATATTATTGACTCATTACTGTATATTTCCAGAACCGCTAAAGAAAGCAATTGGCAGACCACTGACTGAAAAACACCTTCATTAGACCCAGACCACTACTAAACAGCATATATTGTAAGATGCCACTTTTTTTTACTCTGAAATTTAAAGCAGCAATCATTTTAAAAGCAACATGCACCGTAACATTAATGCAGCTTTAATTGTTTAGCTTAAACCCACTAGAACCAGCGACTTGCTAAAGCCACCCATAGTAAATGTCAGAGCCGTAACTAGACTTTTTGGTGCCCTGTGCCAGAAAGAGCATTGACACCCCCCTCATTTTTCAAAGGGACATAATGCACCCAAAAAAGGGCCATGGCTTCATGGGCAAGGGCCAGGGAAGAGATAGGAGAGGCCATAAGATGCAATAAGAGGAAGCTACAAGCAAGAATGATAATAAACAGAAATTTGATAGGCCCAAACAGCTCCCCCTGACCTGTGGTGCCCTGTGCGATGGCACCGGCAGCACTACCCTATCTACGGCCCTGGTAAATGTAGTACTACATATAGCTGCAGGATGGTATCAACTTTTCATTTTCTACAGTAGGAAAGGTTGTTGAGAAAGTTGTTTGAAACCAACTGGAGACCTGCTTTTAAATCCACAATTTGTATGACACATTCTATTCAGTGTTTAGGAGATGACAGTGTACTAAAAAAAAACCTCTGGTTTATGTGGTGAATAATCTTCCGTCGGGAAGAGACAGAAGTCAGTGTTAATCTTATTTGGCCTCTTCTCAGCATTTGATACAGGGGACAACTGTTTTTGAGGTCCTCAGTTGGTTCCTTAATGATGGGTCACAGACATTGTTATCATGCGTGAAGACATCTGCACCTATTCCATGTAATATGAGGTGCTGCTGGTCTCTATCTTATCACAAATGTTGTTTGTGGAATACATGCTACCACTCTGTAACATAATCAGGTAACTTGGCCTTGGTTGTCAGTATAAAGGTGTAGACAAGACTGACTCTTTAAGCGGTCATCTATTTGGTACAGTTATCTCCTTGAGGGACTTTACAACAGGCTCCGGACTCGCTTATATATACAGTGGTGTACACTACTTTTTAAAGGTATGAGGCAGGATGCCTCAACGCTAAAAATGCGGTCAAACCTCAGAAAATGTAGTTTTTGGAGGTATCGCCACATTTTCCATATGCACCAATCTCTGGAAAGCATAGCTTTGCGGAACTTGGACCCGATAGGCATTGCCTAATAGAAGCCTATGGGCTTCTCTCTGGGAGACTTCCCCAAAAGGGATCCAATAAGATCTCTCCCAGGGTTCCCCACGGCTGGCACATGAAGATAACATGAGCTGGTTCCCAGCTCTGCTCATAAATCCAGAAGTCCCCACACTGCAAAGGCCAGCTCTTATCGGAGGAGCTATCCTTTGCTTAACTATTCATGCATACGCATAAGTTTTATATTTTTGGTAGAGTTTGACTTATATAATTATCAAAACTGTGGGCCTGATTCAGACCCGGACGGTATCTGCAGTCCGTTCGCAATTGTCGACGGTTGCTAATCTGCACATGCGTATGCATCGCAGTGCACTTGCGCGAACTACACTGTGCGATCACAGATCCCTCACTCGCCCAGCAAAATCAGCCCAGCAGAGTGAGTGACAGGAGAGGCCGTTTGTGGGTGGTGACAGGGCCAGTCCAGTAAAAACGGGGGTTGGAGATGCGAATGCAGGCGTGCCTGAGTGTTTCAAAGCCGTTTTAGAGGCATGCATAATTAACAGGCAGCATCATAGTACACGTCACCAGCCATTTTTTCCTCTGTTTTCCTCGCAATGCTTGCTGTAAAAAAAGCTACCATAAGCACTGCGTTCACATCCGATAGTGGTCGATGTACCAATGTTTTCATAAACTTCCAGGAGATGACATGGGGCAGTGGGCATCTCTATGCATACACTAAGGGGAGTCTGCATACACAAAGTGAATGCTCGTATAGGTACGATGGGCGTGCTTATGCCTTGGCGAGCGAACGTTCAAATATTTGCATACGCTCATAGTGACCGGGTCCTGAATCAGGCCCTGTGTCCATTCAAAACTAGCTGTTCCCACCAATTGACCACAGCGAGTCCAATTACCCTTCTCCAAACACCCTGAGAAAGAATTGTACCTGATTAGCTAAATATACTGCATACATGTGCAATACATCATTTTAACTAAAATTGCTGGGTTTTTTTTTTTTTTAAATACAACAGAAGAAAAAGTACACCCTTTGCCTTATAATAAGCCAAATGGCTGTACTTAAAACAGTGAGTATACATGATGAGTGATAACAATATAATATATAATACACAGACAAAGAAACTGTACTTTTGTCTTACACAGAAAACTCAATTTTGATTAATATATATTAACAGATAGTATTATCATAATCTATACGAAGGGGCATATTGAATTAGGTGCGAAAAGTCCCGTACTTTTCGCATGCCGGACTTTTCGCCGGCATCGCTGGTTTTCCATGCGAAAAAGTATCGTGCTCATCCCCGCTTATCCCCGTATTCAATTAGAAATCGGCGAAAATGGGACCCAGCTAAATGCAAACAGGCGAAAAGTGCTGTCAGATTTGGGGAAATCAGCCTGACACCCCTCAAAAGTTGCACTGACATTGGGGATCACTATGAATATCCACGAATAGCCCTGCTGAAGGTATTTGGGGTACTTACATGCATGGGGCGCCGAGGGGGGGAGCGGGTACAGTTTACCCGGACCCGGGCTTGCTAGAGGGGCCCGGGACCAGCGTCGCCCCCTCCTTCCCTGATAGCAGCCCAGCACAAGCTTGTGCTGAGCTGCTGTGTGAGACTGCTTGCGGCTGTGGCTGAGGGGGGGAGCGATCACACTGATTGCGCCCCCCCCGCTTTGTGCCGGGCAGGGGATCTTACAGCGCCCCCCTCCCCGGTGCGCAGCGCCGGCATTATTATTATTTTTGTCAAGGGGGCGTGGCCACGCCTCATGCGATTAGGCCACGTCCCCTCCATTACTAGTGCCTGGCCAGGCTCTCAACAGCCCTGCTTAAATGCTCTCAATAGCTGCTAATTAGTGTATTTGCACAAGTGGTGAAGAATAGCATTTAGCAGTTTTTTAAGCTGAAAATAAGTAGTCCCAGCAAATTTGGGGTACACGAAAATGGATGCTAGCATATTTTAAAGTTGCTAAAGTGAATTTTAAAAAACACACAAAATTCACCTCCCGCAACCTCCTGCAAACTTAAAAACACCTGTGGCATACTTGAGGACCTTCCTGGAGTCTATTTCGCTAGTTTTTAAATTTGTCCCCTAACTTTGGGCTTTTTCGCCCACAAAATGAAAGTACTTTTTTGGGGTGATCTAAAGTATTTTTTAAACTTTTTTGATGCAGTTTTCCTTTAGGGGACTGTCCCAAGGGTGCAGGAGTTTTTTCCAAGGTTTGCACCCCAAAACTCCAATTCTGCACGGTTTTTTTTACACCTATTCATAGGCGAAACTTTTTCGCAGGTTCCATTGTATTGACTTTCCGCAATGGCGAAAAGTTTCCGGAATTGAATACGGAAGAAACTTTTCGCATGGCGAAATGACGTCACTCTTGATACTTTATCGCCGAAAACGGCTTTTGGCACCTAATTGAATACAGCCCTAAGTTATATAATATAAACTAGGGGTGTGCACAGGCCACTTTTCGTGTTTTGTGTTTTGGTATTGGATCTGGATCTTTCTTCGTGTTTTGGATCTGGATTGGTTTTGCCAAAACCACCTTTCCAGGTTTTGTGTTTTGTATTTTGGATCTGTATTTTTTCATTAAAAAGCATAAAAACAGCTAAAATCACAGAATTTGGATTTTTTTTTGTTCCTACGCTATTATTAACCTCAATAACATTCATTTCCACTCATTTCCAGTCTATTCTGAACACCTCACAATATTGTTTTTAGGCCAAAAGGTTGCACCGAGGTAGCTTGATGACTATGCTAAGTGACACAAGTGGGTGGCACAAACACGTGGCCCATCTAGGAGTGGCACTGAAGTGGCAGACAGGATGGCAGTTTGAAAAACTAGGCCCCAAAAGGCACTGCGCGGTGACATCGCGTCACCCATCGAATGCTGCTGCTGGGCACACAGGACGTGACTCAGGAGAGAGATGGGTGCCACCGAGGCTGACAGGACGCTGTTTATGGGGAACTTAGATCCCAGAGCCACCGAGGAGATCCTGTTCGTGCTGTTTCTGCAGGCTGGTCCAGCAATTAACGTTAACATTACAAAGGACAAGGATGGAAAATCAAAACAATTTGCTTTTGTCAATTTCAAACATGAGGAGTCTGTTCCCTATGGAATGAGTTTGTTAAATGGAATTAAACTCTTTGGGAGGCCGCTGAAAATTCAATTCAGATCAGGAAGCAGCCATGGCTCCACAGAAGCAAATAGCTCAGCCTACTCACCACAAGGAAATGGCAGTTTTACTGAAAACAGTCCATCAGCACATGACCGCAGGCATGATGGCAATGGGGAGTTCACAAAATACTCTGAACTTTCACCTCTTGTTCCAAACTATCAGAGATCTTACTCTTCTCTGGACAATCTTCAAAGACAAGCAATGATGAATAACTTCTATAGGTCGGAAACCTCTCATGTATCCAGCACAGCAATGATGGCCCAACCCAGTTACTCGCCATCACAGTATCCGTCTCACCAAAGTCGGTACAGTCACGGATCTGATCCCACACAGATATGATTCCTCTTCCACAAATAACACATATATGGAGTGGTCCAAAAGCGCTGTTAGAAATTAGATCAGACGTTGTCCCTTTCTTTTTTCCTTTTTTAGAAGATCATATACGGATGTCCTGCAGCTTCCAAATAAATTCAAAAAGAGACACTATCAGTTATATACAGGAGCCAGACTTCTAAAAACTTCAGGGAAACCTTTGGACTCACCCAGACAAAATAAAATGCGTTCATCAAAAGGTTTCTTTGTCAGTCATATACAGTACTTCCTTCTTTCTTATCTCTGTAAAACCACATTAGAATGGCACTCACCTAATATCACATAGGTCTGTTCCCATAAAGGTATCTTTTTGATGTCAAATATCCCAAAAGAACCAAAAGAAGGATCACTCAAATGGGTCCAAGCCAATCAATAACATTTATTTCCAAAAATTAAAAAACAAGTTCTTAAAAATAATCTTCATTTAGAAAAAACAAGCATTAAACACAAGCATTAAAAAACAAAAAAATTTAAAATATTTTTGAGGAAACACTCCAGACCAGATGGTTTGTTCCAATTCAGACCATACTGAAAAAAGTCCAAAACAGACCTTCCTCCACATCAAATCCCGGGAAAAGAATGTTAGGGGAATATGGGTCAATTTGGATGGATGGTCAAATCGGTATTTTACCATACAGATGGAACTGGATTCTGGGGTGTACCTTTCATTCACCCAAAAAATTAATCCCTAGGGGACTAAGGATTAATAAGGTTCCATCCTTTCAGGAAAATTCTGCTGATTTCCAGGAGGAATGGCATAGAATTTTGGATACATGCTCAATATCTTTAATGCAATTAATAATAAAGGAAAAAAGTAAGGTACTATCAAAGTTAGAAGAGGAAATAGAGACATACAAAACTTTTGTGGTACCTTACGCTGATCAAAAATATTATAAGGATTTGGAAGAAAAAATAAGTAGGAAATTAGAAAAAAATGAGAGAGACGTCAGGTTTTAAAAAAAAAAAAAAGTTTTTAAGAAATATAAATTATATCAATATAAGAAAAGAGAATGTAGAGAAAATAAATGGGGATTCAGATAGGGAACTAAACAAAGGAGAACCAAAAACATATGCCACCCAAAAGTGGCTTTATGGTAAAAGGAAAATTCAGACCTCTTTAGAACAAAGGACCCCACAGAGAACCCCCAAAATGTATGAAAAATTAACATATAATAGCTATAAAAAACCCTCTGCCTGGCAGAGAAATATTAGAGATGAAAAAAGAGATAGAAATTTTGAGAGAGAATTTGTGTCCAGAAGACATGATCCTCACACACCAGTGTGGAGAAAGACAAAATATGAAGGGTCTAGGAATAGAGACACATGGAAAAGAGATCGTAATTCAACTATGAGGAATAGATATGAAATACTACAATGACAGGACGAGCATTTTTTAGGGATGTAAGCCCCAGTACAGATAGAGTGTACCATAAAAGCCCCCAAAAAAGTGGGGCAAAAGGGGTGGTAAAAAGAGAAAATTAAATAAAAAAAGGAGAAATCCCTTATCTTCTAGAAACAATCAGAGACGGAAAAGTGTCGGGGGGAAATAGAAAACAATGTAGCACAAGATATGGACACACAGTTTGGAGAGGAAAAACAAGTTACTAAAATCCATAATCTTAGTAAATATGAACTAAACGAAGCAGAAACTGCAGTCTTGGAGAGGGGTTTAAAATTTGCACCTTCAAATAGATGTAACAAATTTGAAACTTATGTGGATGTTGAAAAATTTATTAGGAAGCTAACAGTAAAAAGGTTTTTTGAGGAATTACCAGATCCACCGATAACAACAGAAGAAATAGAAGGAACCAAATTCAAGAGGAAATCGACCTTTTTCCAGAGACATAAGAAAGGCTGTTTCATTGAATCGTTTGAGAAGGCAGTTAAAGCAGATTTAGAAAAATGTAAATTTAAACCCAGCAAAAATATGAACCTTTCCCATGGTGAAAGAAATGCTATAAAAACCCTTAGAGACAATAAAGAAATAGTTATAAAACCCGCCGATAAGGGGAGGAAGTATCATAATGATGAATGTGGAAGAATATAATGAGGAGGTTTTGAGACAACTGATGGATAAGAATGTATATAAGAAATTAAGAGGTAATCCCAGTTTAAACTTGAGCAAGAAATTCAAGGTCTTCTTGGCTTTGTATACAGTGGTGGCCAAAATTGCAGACACTTTTTGAAATTTGAATGTTTTTCAACTTCAAATGCTTAGAAAAACTGTTACACTTCACACAGTGCAATTATTCATATATCAAATGAAAGGAAATTTAATGCTGAATTAAATACAATAAACAGAGGTCAAATATTTGCTTTACAAGGGAAGTTATGCAGAGAAAACAATACTTAGGGTGAAAATCCCTGTGTACTTATGATGTTACTGTCCTATCAGTATTTTGTTGGGTATCCTTTATTTTTCAAGACAGCTGCACAGCGACGTGGCATTGAGCCAATCAATGTTTGGAGCTCTTCCTTCTTTATTATGTGGTGCCATGAGACAATTATAGCCTCAATTAATTGTCTTTTATTGGATGGATGCCTCAGGTGTACCAGTTTTTTCAAACTGAACCCCATAAGTTCTATGGAGTTCAGGTTTGGGCTGTTTCCTGGCCATCCCAGCACCTGTATGTCATTCTCTGTGAACCACTGTTTGCATATCCATGCAGTGTGGCAGGGATCTGAATCCTGCTGTAGAAAAAATGGGGCATTATCTTAAAAAAGATCCCTGATAGAAGGTAGAAGTTTTGGTTGTAGGATGGTGTCAATGTACTTTCTGCTGTTCAGTGTGCCATCTATGACATAAAGGCGGCCTACAGCATCTGCTGTCATACATGCCCAGATCATAACACTTGTTGGATTCTTTGTTGTCACTTGAACGCAATCTGGATGTACCTCTTTCCCAATGCGACATCTCACATATTTTCTCCCATCACTACCAAGTATCGATATCTTAGTTTCGTCACTCCATATCACTTGTTTCTACTAACCTTCTGTCCATGCAATATGTTCTTTTGCAAACTGTATTAGTTTCTGCCGCTGCTTTTTATTCAGCAATGGCTTTTTTTGGGGAATCCTACATTTTAGGCCAACCTTCGTTAGTCTTCTCCATACCGTTCTTGCACTGACAAAAACACCAGTCGCACTCAGTTCACTGCTAATGGCTGCAGCAGATATGCAAACAGTGGTTCACAGAGAATGACATACAGGTGCTGGGATGGCTAGGAAACAGCCCAGACCTGAGCTCCATAGAACATTTGGGGTTCAGTTTGAAAAAACTGGTACACCTGAGGCATCCATCCAATAAAAGACAATTAATTGAGGCTATAATTGTCTCATGGCACCACATAATAAAGAAGGAAGAGCTCTAAACATTGGTTTGCTCAATGCCACGTCCCTGTGCTGCTTTCTTGAAAAATAAAGGATACCCAATGAAATACTGATAGGACAGTAACATCATAAGTACACAGGGATTTTCACCATAAATGTTGTTTTCACTGCATAACTTCCTTTGTAATGTAAATATTTGACCTTAATTCAGCATTAAATTTCCTTTCATTTGGTATATGAATCATTGCACTGTGTGAAGTGTAACAGTTTTTATAAGCATTCGAAGTTGAAAAACATAAAAATTTCAAAAAGTGTCCACAATTTTGGCTACCACTGTATGTCTAAAAGGGTAATTACAGAGGAGGAAAGTCTTTTTATGACAATAGAAAAACCCTCTATACCTGTAATGTATATATTGCCCAAGATACACAAAAATAAAGAAACCCCCCCCAGGCTGTCCCATTGTGGCAGGGACCAATTCATGTCTATCGAATCTTTCATATTATATTGATTGTTTATTACAACCTTTGGTTAAAAAGACTACATCTTACCTCATAGATACCATCTCTGTGATTAATATATTATCAGACGAGGTGGGAACCAGGCTCATTTTTGGTGACAGCAGATGTAACGTCTTTGTACACTGTCATCAATCATCAGCTTGGTTTGAAAGCAGTAGAGGTTTTTTTTTTAATAAGTAGACTGTCCCTGAGGATAAAAAGCAATTTATTCTGGTGGGAATTTAATTGATTTACGAAATAATTTTTTTTGGTTCAACAACTCATTTTATCTTCAAATTACGGGTACAGCGATGGGCACCAGACTGGCACCAAGTTATGCTAATCTTTTCATGGCCCACTGGGAACATCATCATGTGTGGAGTGGGCATGAGTTCGGTGCCAGTCTGGTGTCATGGAATCGTTATATAGACAATGTTTTGTTCATATGGCGGGGGAACCGTCCTTCTTTGGATTGTTTTTGTAATTATCTGAATAACAATCAAGCAAATATTGTGCTGACCTTTGATATTTGTGAAACAGAGGTAAATTTTTTAGATATTAAAATATATATAGAAGGGATCATTAAAAATAGGAATTATGTAAAACCCACGGATTGCAACTCATTCATCAAGACCATCGTGACCATCTTGTTGGACGCTCGTATATGCTGTGGGTGGTGACCCACAGCTATACGAGCGTCCAGGAGGATGCTCCATTTTAATGGAGGTGGGCCCTGATTCAGAGCGAGCGCTCTGGTCAGAGCGTCCGGCTCTGAATCAGGGCCATAGTGAGGAAAGCCTTTGAAATTAATTATAATGCAGACCGAACAGCTATGTTAAAAAATCAAAAAGTGAATGAGAAAGAATCCATATGTGTTTCATTTACCACAAATTTTAACAGTCATTATAAACAAGTCGAACAAATATTAAGAAGGCATTGGGATATCTTACAAAAAGACACACTCCTGAATATATATATATATATATATATATATCCGATCGTCCTAAATTTGTGTACAGAAAGGCACAGAATTTGAAAGATAAATTAGTAAAAAGCGCTATCACTGTTCCCAAAACCATAATGGAAAACCATTCCAGTGTGTTCTATAGATGTGGTTCATGTATCATGTGCAGAACATGTAAAAGTAAAGAAAGTAAAATAAGACAATATAAATCCACACACACTGATAAGGTTTATCCCATTAGGGATTGTATCACATGCCACAGTAAATATTGTGTTTATCTACTTGAATGTTCCTGTCATGCACAATTTGTTGGTAAAACCACTCGTATGCTCAAAGTAAGGCTAGGTGAACATACACGGAACATAAAAAAAGGAGTAGAAACTCACAATTTCCTTGCATTTTAAGAAGCAGCATGAATGTAAGTTAGAACATCTGGTTAGCTTTTGTGGTATTAGAGTTATCAAGTCCAACTGGAGAACAGATGATAAAGATGTAGAATTAGCTAAGGCAGAAATGATAACTAAATATGAATTGAGGACCCTTGTCCCCAGGGGACTTCATGTGGAATTTGAAACCAGATGGTTTCTCTGAGTTTTTTTCTGTCTAATATGCATTATGCTGACTGTATTACATTTTTCAACATATGGTTTATATCCATAATAGAATATCTTGTGTCTAACTTTTTGTTTACATTGTTTTTGTATTTTATGTGAGGACCAAATCCATCCGTTTTTTGAGTTATAAGTATTGGAGGCTTGCGTTCCAACTACGTATGGATACTTCCTATTTGCGGGTCAAGGACCAGAAGTGGCATTTCCTGCAGTGACACAGGACTTGCATACACGAGGTCCCAGGACAATGACTGGATGTGATACATCATGAACTTGAACTTGCTCAACCCGACTTAACATCCGGGAAAGAATAAGAGTGGTTCATTTTCATCAAGTGACCGGAATGACCTTTGGACACTAACCAATAACATAGCGACTACAAAGATAGGAATTGTGGGTAATGACCCCCCTACTATAAGCATATATGGACATTCTCAAAGAGTATAATTGGACTTTTAGGAGGGGAAGTTCCTTGGTAAATACATAGGGTGAATTATGTATTAAGAATCTAGTCTGGGTTTTCCATACCAGCAAGGAGAACTTTTATATTTCATTTGTTTACATGTTTAGAGGTATGATTACAATTAAATATTGGATCTCTGTGAGAGGGCTACCTACCTTATGCTTTACTTATATGATACATTGCATGCATTTCATTTTTAAGATGTTTTTATAAAGTGTGTTAATTGAATTATCATGTGACCCAGGAAATGAGTATAAAAGACCATGGTGGTTTGTTACACTTCACACCCTGAGGAAAGATACACTTCCGAAAAGCATTAAAAAAAGGTGAATGAAAGGGACACCCCAGGATCCAGTTCCATCTGTATGGTAATATACCAATTTGACCATCCGTCCAAATTGACCCATATTCCCCTAACATTCTTTTCCCGGGATTTGATGTGGGAGGAAGGTCTGTTTTGGACTTTTTTCAGTGTGGTCTGAATTGGAACAAACCATCTGGTCTGGAGTGTTTCCTCAAAAATATTTAAATTTTTTTTGTTTTCTAATGCTTGTTTTTAATGCTTGTTTTTTCTAAATGAAGATTACTTTTAAGAACTTGTTTTTTAATTTTTGGAAATAAATGTTATTGATTGGCTTGGACCCATTGGAGTGATCCTTCTTTTGGTTCTTTTGGGATATTTGACATCAAAAAGATACCTTTATGGGAGCAGACCTATGTGATTTCAGGTGAGTGCCATTCTAATATGGTTTGGTTTTACAGAGATAAGAAAGAAGGAAGCATATGACTGACAAAGAAACCTTTTGATGAACACATTTTATTTATTTTGTCTGGGTGAGTCCAAAGGTTTCCCTGAAGTTTTTAGAAGTCTGGCTCCTGTATATAAATGATAGTGTCTCTTTTTGAATTTCCTTGGAAGTTGCAGGACATCCGTATATGATCTTCTAAAAAGGAAAAATGAAAGGGACAACGTCTGATCTAATTTCTAACAGGGCTTGTGGACCACTCCATATATGTGTTATTTGTGTATTTTGTCAAGATTTGGTGCTCTTGGGAGGTGGTACAAAGCAGCAGCTAGAGAGCGCAAGTTATCCTATCTTTCTTTTTGTATTATGATTCCTTTTCCAGTGACCGATCCAATAGAAGCCATAGCTTTTTTCTTTATCAAAAGGAAAGTTACCACAGTAGCAGAGACTAGGGATGTGCAGGCTCAGATTAGTTTGGATTTTCACGCCAAGTTCGGATTTTCCCCGCCAAAAATTGGGTCTCAGAAAGCGCCAAAATGTCATCTTTCATGGACAAACATCATCTTTCATGGACTTTTGTCCAGGACAGCCCCTGTAAAAATTATTTTGATGAAGGGCAGCGTAAAACCCACAGGACAGCCCCTGTAAAAATTATTTTGATGAAGGGCAGCGTAAAACCCACAGGACAGCCCTTGTAAAAATTAATTTGATGAAGGGCAGTGTACAACCCACAGGACAGCTCCTGTAAAAATTAGTTTGATGAAGGGCAGCGTACAATCCCTGTAAAAATTACTTTGATGTAGGGCAGCATACAACCCACAGGACAGCCCCTGTAAACATTAGCTTGATGAAGCACAGCGTACAACACACAGGGCAGCCCCTGTAAAAATTATTTGCATGAGCATACCCCTACACCAGACAGGGCAGCCCCTGTAAAAATTATTTGTATGAACTTACCCCTACAGCAGACAGGGCACCCCCTGTAAAAATTATTTGTATGAACATACCCCTACAGCAGACAGTGCAGCCCCTGTAAAAATTATTTGTATGAGCGTTCCCCTACAACAGACTGGGCAGCCCCTGTAAAAATTATTTGTAAGAGCGTACCCCTACAGCAGACAGGGCAGCCCTTGTAAAAATTATTTGTATGAGTGTACCCCTACAGCAGACAGGGCAGCCCTTGTAAAAATAATTTGTATGAGTGTACCCCTACAGCAGACAGGGCACACTATGTAAAAATTATTTGTAAGAGCATACCTCTGCAGCAGACAGGGCAGCCCGTGTAAAAATTATTTGTATGAGCGTACCCCTACAGCAGACAGGGCAGCCCTTGTAAAAATTATTTGTAAGAGCGTACCCCTACAGCAGTCAGGGCAGCCCCTGTAAAAATTATTTGTATGAGTGTACCCCTACAACAGACTGGGCAGCCCCTGTAAAAATTATTTGTAAGAGCGTACCCCTACAGCAGACAGGGCAGCCCTTGTAAAAATTATTTGTATGAGTGTACCCCTACAGCAGACAGGGCAGCCCTTGTAAAAATTATTTGTATGAGTGTACCCCTACAGCAGACAGGCCACACTATGTAAAAATTATTTGTAAGAGCATACTTCTGCAGCAGACAGGGCAGCCCGTGTAAAAATTATTTGTATGAGCGTACCCCTACATCAGACAGGGCAGCCCTTGTAAAAATTATTTGTAAGAGCGTACCCCTACAGCAGTCAGGGCAGCCCCTGTAAAAATTATTTGTATGACTGTACCCCTACAGCAGACAGGGCACCCCCTGGACAACACAGCACTACAGCCAGCCAGCCCCTATGGACAGGACAACAACCAGCCAATATATGGACAAGGACAACAGTAGCCAGCCAGCCCAGCTTCTCACACTGGGGGTGGGTGAAGAAAGCACCCGTGAAGGACAGAGCACCCCCTGGACAACACAGCACTACAGCCATCCAGCCCCTATGGACAGGGCAACAGCCATCTCCCTCCCTCCCTCTTCACAGTAGCCAGCCAGCAGTACTTTATTATTTTTTATTTTTATTACTAACAGTCTAACACACAACACTGAGCTCCCAGCTCCCTCCTAACTCTGCACACTCCACAGCTGGAATGAAAAATGGCGGCGATCACGGGACCTTTATAGAATCCAAAACCCGTGAGAATCTGACAGCGGGATGATGAACTTTTGCCTCGATTGCAGATCCGAGCCAGGTGGGAAAACCCGAGTCTGACTCGGTTCCCGGCTCAGATCGGGGGGGTTCAGGGGATTCGGATTTTGGAAATCCGAACCCGCTCATCCCTAATATAAAAACAATATTATTATTCCTTAATATATTTCATCATTATTTTTTCCTTAATATATTATCTGGTGTTTTGTTAGTATTTTTGTAACACTAATGAAAATGTAAGGGAAAATGTATGCAACTAACATTTGCATCCCCCACTAATGTTAATAATGTTTTGTCACATTCATTATCACTGGCATTAAGACATTCTAACATAAACTGATGGTGTACTGTGGGTGGTGGGGACATTGGGTTACCTCGCTCATCCACAATCATTTTGGAAACATTGGCTCCTAAGGGTTAGTATATAGTAATGCAAACACCTATGCAGACTCAGACATATATGTAGCAACATTTGGCACTGAAGTGATGGTTGAATTACATTTTCACAAAACACTTACCTTACAGATATACTAGTAGTATGTCAGGGTGTGTGTTGCTTGTGCTTGAAAGAAAAGTTCCCTTTTCTCTTTAATCACACTGAGATTAATGTAACTTTAACTCCTATCTATCATCACTATAATATAGTAATTTTCAACCAATGTGGGACTAGTTCACAATGTGTGCCGCAACACAGCCAGCCTGGACACACACTAGTCTGCCCTGGCTACACAGTGCAGAAAATTCACTGCTAGGCCACAGACACACATTGGCCAGGCCAGGAACGGACAATCACAGCCTGTGCAGACACGCACACCACACACACACAGTGTGAACGTGAGTGATGTGACTGTGTGAAGCAGCAGGAGTCCGCCAAAGAAATCTGAGCCTGTCTGAGGAGATCAGACAAGGTGAGCGCGGTGCATAGACAATTTTAGCATGTTGTTCAGTGTGCTGAAAGATGAAAAAGGACCTTAGTGCAATAGGGTTTACATCTATGGGCCGTATTTAATTAAAAGCGAAAAGCCGAGATCCGAGAAAAATTATCGCTGATTGAGACTATTCGCCAGGTGGAAACATCTCCGTATTCAATTCCACCCACTTTTCACGTACGTGGAAACACAATGCAATGTAATAGGCAAAAAAGATTCGCCTCTGAATAGCAGGAGAAAAGAGGTGCAACATTTTTATTTTGGGGTGCAAAGGTGGGGAACCACTCAGATCCCTTGGGACAACCCCCAAAGGACAACTTTGTCAAAAAATTCCAGGAAAAAACTGAAGAACACCCCAAAAAAGTACTTTGAATTTGGGGGCGAAAATGCACAAAGTGGGGGGACAAGTTCGCAAACTAGCGAAACAAGGTTCTTGGGGTGCTCTAATAAGGGGTCAAGTGTTTTTGGGATTGCAGGTGCTTTTATGAGGGTGGAAATTCATATTTATTACAACTGTACTTTAGAGACATTAAAAGATGCTTGCACCCATTTTCAGGTACCTCAAATTTGACAGGACTACTTATCTTCCCCTAAAAATACTGCTTTATGCCATTCTTCACCACTTGTGCAAAGACGCTAAGTAGAGGCAACTGTGCGAACTTAAGTACCCCAAACAGTTTTATTAGGGCTAATCGGGCACTATTCCATTGATCCCCAATGTTTCTGCTTCTTTTTTGGGGGTTCAGGCTGATTTCCCAGATTCTGACACTACTTTTTTTTCCTGTTCTGACATCGCGTGTCTCCGTTTTGGCGTCTTTTGGAATTGAATAGGGCAATTCACGGGTACGCGCACGAAAAGTTTCCGTGGCTAAAATAGGCAATGTAGGCGAAAAGTCCGGCATGTGAAACTTTATCACGTACGCGAAACTAATTGAATACGGGCCTATATCTGAATATCCCTAATTCATATTTGAACTAAATAGCTGATATTACTGCAGCACTGATTCAAATCTATTCACTTATGGGCATATTTATCACAATTCGCATTTCAGATGCAGATTGAATGTGATAAATTTGCTCAAATTCGCATTGCAATATTTGAATACATCACAAGGATGTGTCAAATATGGCTTACAGGGACAGAACTTGCGATAAAGCTCTGTGCCTCTTGCGATCTATTTAGACACACATCGCTGATCACAGGCACCAGCTCCCGGCTTTGCTCTGCCTGTCAGAGCAGGAGATGATGAAATATGAGACAGCCCTAATAACGTTATCTCCAGGTGGCGTTATTATCGCAAGCATCCCCCTCCCCCCATTATTTTTTTTACAATTTTAGGAAATCTGAGACAGATCACATTTCTCATTACAACAAGTATGGAACATGCGATCTACTTACTTAAATGCAAATTTAAGAGCTTGGAGTAGTTTTTTAGGAAAACTGCTCCAAAAGCCTTTAATTCATTTAATGATACTAAAGCAATGTGAAAAAAATTTGAAAATCTGATAAGCATCCAAAAAGAATCCTATGTGTAAATGAGCCTGTTGTATACAGAAAGTAAACAAGGATGAGTTTAAATTTGTGCAGAAATTGTAGTTCCTTTTGGAAAATAAAAAAATTATATTTTATTATTATACCACCTATTATTATACCAATAGAAAACAGCTAAATCTTAGGTTTAAATGGCAAAAGTTCCAGTGGATTGATGTGTATGGTGGGTGGCACCTATGAGGAGGTCTGGGCTACATTCTGTAACATCTAATGCTAGAGTATAGCAGTGCTAGGAAATTGGCTGACACTTCATTCTTGCGCCCAATTTCTTACTTGTACTAGCTACCATATTAAATTAATTTGTGTAGCTTATACTGTATGTAGGTTTATCATTGTGTTATTGCTAGGTACTGCTATTAGTAGACCTTTTATTTTTTTCTAGTCTCCACACAAGAATCTTGAACAGTGATAAATGGTGATTTCAACAACACTATTTTCACTATGCAAGTTTGTGTAACCTTTAAGTGAAAATATGAAAATATGAATACCAATTTCCTATTTAGATCCTCTGTTCAAATATGAGAAAAAGATAGTCGTATGGTGCACAAGTCACGCCAATACATTAATTCGTAAAATCTAACTTTTATTAGTTCTATATGAAACAAATGGTTCCAGAAGCATGGTAAAATATTTTTATTATTGTTTTAAATCTTATATATAAAATCTGTGTCGAGGTTTGTGTGTTCAATAAAACAGAGATTTAGGTTTGTGTGTTGCAATGATTTCGTATGTCAGAATATATCTAGATAATATATCTAATCTATAGACATACTCTAACATATGAAATCACTCCAACACACAAACCTAAATCTCTGTTTTATTGAACACACAAACCTCGACACAGATTTTATATATAAGATTTAAAGCAATAATAAAAATATTTCACCATGTTTCTCGAACCATTAATTTTATATAGAACTAATAAAAGTTAGATTTTACGAATGTATGTATTGACGTGACTTGTGCACCATACGACTATCTTTTTCTTATATTTGATGTATAGCTATAGTGGGTAGCACCCCTCCAATTTGTAATAAAGAAGTTATAAATAATTATTTTTGGAGGGTATGTCACAGACTAGTGAGGTTGCTTCTTCTAATTATTTTAGATCCTGTTAGAAGATTCAGGTAGACCTACACCCTCACTTTTCCTAGACTGTGATTAGAAGAGGCTTCCACTTATTTCAAATACATATTACAATACGATAGAAAGGAAATAAGTCATCGCTATAAATATGCAAAGTCTCAGTAAAAAGTAGATATAGTCCTCTAACCACAGATAGGAGATTATGTCATCGTAACTCCTGACAGATTTTATAGGACATTCATCCCAATACCTGGGAGGGAGTTGGGAGTGGGAGCAGAGGTTGGGGGGTATGGATTAATGATACTCTAGTGCCCACCGAACTATGATGTAACTACCACCCACCCTTCCCCCACCTGGAATGCATTCTGAAAAGATACAAAGCTAGAAAGCTGCCATTAGAACGCACAGAGTTATTTTTGGGGTAGCACTAATTAAATACAAACACAGACATATTTCTATAGAAACTATTACGTTTATTACAAATATTATTTAAAGATGTCGTTATAATTTCACATACATTGCATTTTAATGATTTCAAGTATTTGGGTATTTTTTTCAAACTGATTTGCACAACACAGATATTCTATATTACAAAATGAATCCTACTTATCAGTGAACTATGGATGAGACACCTACAGTATAGTGTGAGTCTTTGGAAACTCAGAAAATAATCCCTGCCCTCCTCCAATACATTCATGAAGTCTGCTTTCTTTCTCAGCCATCTGTTTGCGAGGCAGCATGCCCATTTTTCAGATGGTTACACTTCGCCTGATGGTATAGGTGACAGCCAGTCATGGGACCAAGCAAGCAGTCGGGAAATCTCTGCACATGTTCCTCCTCAGCAGGAGGTCTATTGGTTTGTGCCAGTTCTATGGTCTTGGCACTTAAAGCACAAATCACAGGATTATCAGTATGCCAATTGGACCAGTAATTACTATGAAAGACCAGTTTCATGAATCATACAAGTAAGTCTTAAATCCATTATAATAATGATATTACATTCATTGAAACTCAGAAATGAAATTTGTCACTGACAATATGTGCACAGCGTGATCTATACCAATGAAATATATATGTAAATTAAATATATAACACGTGTTTAGAACAAAATTAAATATTTATCTGACTGCATTTGCAAAATCAAGCTAAACAATAATTATTATGTTACAAAATAAACTGATATTTCTTTTCCTGTTATCAAAATCTGAAAGACTCCATCTGACTCTGTAAATTACATCCGTAATGACTGAAAGACCAGGTCCATGTATCATATGAGTATGTCTTATATCTATTATAACAATGCCATCACATTTATTGGTAACTGAGAACAATTAAATATGCTACAGAGAAGTGTATACATTTGTAATACCCCTTTTATATGTGCAGCTCATATAACTAAATATATCAAATATTTGTTTAGGGTAAAATGAAAAGTTTGTGAATTGATTGTGGAAACAAGTCAAACATAACTTTAATATTATGGGCTCTATTCACCATGTTAATTAATTAACATTTAAACTCGCCACATGCGCCAGATCAATTCATCATCAAATCAGCAGTCGTCCCAGAACTTTTCTCTACTCCTTTCGGAGTAGTGTAACTAGTGCATCTGCGTGACCTACAGGTTCTCGCATGCGCACAAGAGCCCCGGCGTCCAGCAGAAGGAGCTGGACTGGGGCAGAGGGATCGTAAAGGATCCCTCTTCACGACCGGGACTCAAATAGGGGAGGTGCTGGTTGCAGGAGCACTCGCCATCTGCAGATATATCAGATATTGTATTTTCGGAGCTTTATGAATTCCTATATGGGGACAGTGGGCCATTCCGGGAGAGAAAGGTAAGCAGGAGATATCTGTAATATTAGTGTATGGGGACAGGGGGCCATTCTGGGAGAGAAAGGTAAGCTGGAGATATGTGATACTAGTGTATGGGGACAGCGGGCCCCATCGGGAGAGAAAAGTAAGCTGGAGATATCTGTGATACTAGTGTATGGGGACAGTGGGCTATTCTGGGAGAGAAAGGTAAGCAGGAGATATCTCTGTTACTAGTGTATGGGGACAGTGGGCCACATCAGGAGAGAAAGGTAAGCAGGAGGTATCTGTGATACTAGTGTATGGGGACAGTGGGCCATTCCGGGAGAGAAAGGTAAGCAGGAGATATCTGTGATACTAGTGTATGGGGACAGTGGGCCACATCGGGAGAGAAAGGTAAGCTGGAGAGATCTGTGACACTAGTGTATGGGGACAGTCAGGGCCGCCATCAGGGGGGGTCTGCCGGGCCTAGAGTCCCGGGCCCGGAGAGAACGGGGGCCTGGTGACAAGAGGGCAGTGAAATCGTGCTTCGGCAGCCTGGGATGGCACCATTCGGGAGCATTACGGCTCGCGGACCGGCGGCCAATCAGGAGTGGCCGCTATGGCCGCTCCTGATTGGCTGCTGGTACGCGAGCTGTGAATGGCTCACGGCCAATGCCATATTTGAAATGCCGCCGACAGCGCTACGCTGTTTCTCCCAGGCTACCGTTGTGTGTCTGCGCCGCTGACACTAAGAAACAAGGTAGGACCCGGAGTCCCTGCTGTATGCCCCTCCACCTAGTGCAGCTGGCCTTCCCTACCCTAACCCCCTACTCCAGGCAGCCTTCGCCTCCCCTTGTCTAGGCAGCCTTCTCTTCCCTGTGCCCCCCCAGTCCAGCCAGCCTTTCCTTCCTCCGTCTAATCAAGCTACCCTTCCCTTCCCTGTGCTCATCCTAAACCAGCTATCCTTCCCTGCCCTGTGCCCTCTAATCTAGCCAGTCTTTTCTGCCTTGTCCCCCCTTCCCAGTCCAGCCTTCCCTGCCCTGTGCCTCCCCCCTAGTATACCTAGCTTTCCCTGCCCTGCCCCCCTCTAGTCCAGTCAGCTATCCCTGCCCTGTGCCCCCCAATTAAGGTCCAGCCTTCCCTGCCCTGTGAACCCCCAGTCCAGCCTTCTCTGTGCCCTCCCAGTCCAGGCTTCCCAGCTGTATGTCCCCATGTCCATCCTTCCTTCCCGACCCCAAACTTTGAGAATGTTTAAAGTTTTTAAACTGGTTTAATCACCAATTGACGTCCCACCCCCGAGTGTAACTCCACCCACATTATACAAAGTTCCGCCCACCTCTGTGCCATCCCCAGGGGGGCCCTGCCTATTTTGTCAGTACCGGGCCCCACGATTTCTGATGGCAGCCCTGGGGACAGTGGGCCACATCGGGAGAGAAAGGTAAGCAGGAGATATCTGTGATACTAGTGTATGGGGGACAGTGGGCCACATCGGGAGAGAAAGGTAAGCTGGAGATATCTGTGATACTAGTGTTAAACAAAGAAACAAAAAGAAGAAGAGAAAGATAGAGTTTCTATATTTGGTGCACTCTAATACATTGTTGTGTGCCACCTTCTATAAAGTATAATGTATGCATTAAAATATTTAATCTTTATTAATCATATATTAAAATATATATATATATAGGGTACCATATAGCGAAATATGAATAAAACCAATAACTCATAATTAAAGAAAAAAACAAAAACAATAAAGTGTGAATGATATCAAAAAATAAATAACGTGAAATAAAAAGATTTTCCAAATACTGCTGTCTTATTATTATTATATTTCTTTCACCACTGATATATTTCCCTACTTAGGTATTGATATTAATATTCTATTGAAATGTGCTGATCATAATATCAATATATCTTCAATTTAGTTATTATAACACTTTGACCATGAAGATCCTATCTTCTTTTATCTTTTAAATACACAGTGTAGTTTGTGCTAATAACTATTTTTCTGATATATCAAGTTGCATTCATAAAAGGAAAGTAATAAGTGAATCACAAGTAACAATTTTCTTTTCCTCTTACTATACACTGTTGCCAAAATAATAAATGAGTCACAAGTAACTATTTTATTTATTTCTTACTATACACTGTTGCCAAGAAATAAAGTAACCATATATTGTTCTGGTTCTCTCCGTTTAAATCGTCCAGTAGGACATGAAAAATTATGTTACACTCTGATATTATTCAATCAGTTGATTACATCACCACGTGTTATAGAGGAAATAAAAAATATACTTATTAATTCAACCTATCATAGGCATATATTCTCCTCAACCTTTACAAACACTGCAGAGTGCATAAAGTCTCATTTTTAGTATCATAAACTGCAATGCTGGTATAGTAATGCTACAACTCTATTTGTCATTACACGTGTTACATCCGTGCATTCATTGATTACTGACAAACATATATTTCCCTCAATAACATCACGCACATTAATCGTATCAGTAGGGAAATATACAGGGATATATTTTCTAATAAATAGTGAAGCTTTGGTTAGCTTCACGCTTTACATGCTATTATGCATGAGGCAGCGCTATCAACGGAAATGCTGATGCGCGTTTTGCATAAGGCTGCTTTATCAAGGCAAATCAACCAGAGCACTATTTCCTGTGATCCTATATACCCTTAACATTTGTCCTCATTGGTTCATTTGAACCGTATCATTAGTTCCCCATCCTTTCACAGGCTCCAACGTGTATCATCAGCGTCCCTTCATACACCCGATGTCAGTATTGCTAAATGAACGGAATGTTCTTTTAATCAAAGCCGTTGAGTTCCTGACATCATGTCTCTCATTAGTTAGAATACTCATAAATATTATACACACCAAATATTTCCTCATATGGTTAAAGGTCTAATAAAATCTTTGTGTTATTAACGATATTTCATGAATTCTATTCTTGTTGTTATACCACATTCCTTATGATTAATTAATAATACATATATAGTATAATAATTCATTAGTGTAGTTTATATCACAGATTATCCATCATCATTTAACATATACATATTTTCTCTTTCTATTTCTCATAATGTAATAATTTCCTGTACAATAAATAAATAATAAAAAATATATTCTAAAATGACATCCACCCTATACCTTTCTGCAATCCTTAAATATTAACCGCACAATAAATATATAGTGGATTAATTTATTAAATAAAGTGATCAAATCCCTATTCATAAATGTGTATGATTACTGTACATAACTAGTAATAATTATCCTTAACTAAATATCCATAGTGTTATACTAAGATATAAGTGATATTAATAAAAATGAGTATATAAAAAATAAATCAATCAAATAAATTCTGTGCACAATTCATATAAAAATAATAAACCAAACTGTGTAGACTTATAAACCTGTATAAAAAAATCAATATATATATACAGGTTGAGTCTCCCATATCCAAATATTCCGAAATACGGAATATTCCGAATTACGGAATATTTTTAGTATGACTGAGAATGTGAAACCTTTGCTTTCTGATGGTTCAATGTACACAAACTTGTTTTAAAGCACAAATTCATTAAAATACAGTATACAATAAACTTCAGGCTGTGTGTATAAGGTGTATATGAAACATAAATGAATTTCATGTATGTGCACAAACTTTTTTTGATGCTCAAAATTATAAAAAATATTGTATAAAATGACCAGCAGGCTGTGTGTGTAAGGTGTATATAGAACATAAATGCATTCTGTGTTTAGTTTTGGGTCCTATACCCAAGATATTTAATTATAGTATGCAAATATTCCAAAATACGGAATAATCCGATATCCAAAATACCCCTGGTCCCGAGCATTTTGGATATGGGAGACTCAACCTGTATAGTGTTGACTCCTTAATAAGCCACTTCTGTGTATATATATTTATAATGTGTGGAAAATATATACTTCAATAAAGAACTCTGGATGTCAGATATATATACAGATATATAAGATCAATATATATATAGATAAATAAGAAAACAATCTATATATATTAATTCTTAATTGTAAAAATTATTATTTTATTCATTCCTGCTTATAAAAATGTCTGAATATCCAATTAATATTCTTAGTATCCTAAAGGTAGTTCTAAAAGCTTATCAAACAAATAAATAGCTAAATAACTTCTGCTGAGATCAAAAAGTATATATATGACATGAATAACTATCCATTCTATAAATAACAAACTTTCATCATGAATATTCGTAACACAAATATAATAGATCCAACTCTTATCCATATGTTTTAAGATACACATTTCTTATTCTATAGGTTTCCAGGGACCTGGAATTTCCCTATTCCCCTATCCTCATTATTAGGTTCTGGGTATAAAGAAAGTGTATTCAATATATATAAGTGTACCCTTTTTGTTGGTATTATAGGAAGACAGTATATTGATTACTTTCATTTAGTCCATGAGGTTTGATACTATTCATCAAGAATATCATTCTTGCTTCCCTCATTAGCAATTCCTTATGCATATCTCCTCCCCTTATTCGTAGTTTGATTTTCTCTATACCAAAGGCTTTCAGATGACTTGGGTCACAATTATGTTTTTTTTTAAATTGTCTAGCCACACGTTAGTGGTTTAGATTTCAATTGATCAATCCTAGCATTTTTGACATACCCATCATGTTCAAGGATCCTCTGTTTCAATTGTCGGCTTGTCATCCCTATGTATTTTAGGTTACATGTATAAGCAATAAATTACTCCAATGGTACTGCAGTTTATGTATTCCTTAATTATAATAGTATTACCATATCTATCCATGGTTTATTTTTTTCGTTCTATATAATTACATGCTTTACATCTAGTGCATGTATAGCATCCCATAATTTTATCTCTTTGTTTTGTCTGAAATTGCTGTGAACCAGACGATCCCTCAGATTGAGAGATTTCCGCCAGCTAATATCAACTCCATCTCCAAGAATTTCCACTAAGTCCGGATCTAAGGTGAGTACATTCCAATGTTTTTGTAATATTTTACGAATCTCTTTCCATTCATTACAGAATGAAGATATAAATCTTACTTTTTGCTCTTCTCCCTCTTTCTTATTTCTTTTTGTATTAGGTATAATCAGAGATTCTCTATCTTTGTTTCTAGCAATGTGGTATCCTCTCTTGATCATCCTACCACTATAACCTCTATTATTGTTTATATTGTTTTCTTTAATTATGAGTTATTGATTTTATTCATATTTCGCTATATGGTACCCTATATATATATATTTTAATAATATGATTAATAAAGATTAAATATTTTAATGCATACATTATACTTTATAGAAGGTGGCACACAACAATGTATTAGAGTGCACCAAATATAGAAACTCTATCTTTCTCTTCTTCTTTTTGTTTCTTTGCTTATGTGATATATAGAGTTATTGGTAGCACCATCCAAGTAATTAAGTGTTTATATTATTGGAATAAATATTATTAATAGGAATTTTGCACTTGAAATTGCTTGGAATGAAAATATTAAAATGAAAACTATTTAAGATCATTAAATATATGTTCAAATATACATTGCACTTTATATTCTCTTGTGCGTGATCATATTCTGTTTCATGATTTTTATACTAGTGTTAAAGTTAGATATTTTGGATGAAGGCATGTACTTATATTTCTTACAAATTACAGAGTGGTCAAATTAGATTGTATGGGATCTAATTGTATGAGATCCGATTGTATGCTATTGTGATTCATAATATTACACCATCCTTGGGCTTGTTCTGTTCTGTATTCCAATAGGATAACTTTGGTGACCCTGCAGAGACAACCACACCGTGCGGTTATGGAATATCATTAATAAAGTTCTTATTTTAAATATACTTTTAGTATATTTATAATGTTACATAACTGTTTATTGATGTTTAGTCTTATTTTAATCAGCATTTAATTTGTAGCATATTATAGGTAAATACTGCATCCCTGTTGTAAACATAAATGTAATATTATTGGTATAATGTTTTACATCCAGTTTATGTATAGTTAAACAATGCAATGTGCTTAACCTGAAACTGAAACTTCCCCCTCTCCAATGATACTGTGAGACAAAGGAATTCCAGAATGGGATAGTTTCGGCATGACCCTCAGGCTAATGAAGATCCGACTGCTCACACACAAAGAAGAAAGAACTGACCTATACGATGTCGAGTATATACATATCCCTGCCTTCTCCACTGGTTCAGTTCTCCACACTTTTCACTGCTTGATAAATAGTCCCCACTATCACTAAGAAAACAGTTGGACAAGAACTGGAGCTGGTGGAAGACCTCGGGCAAAATGTGCCATCTTGAAAAACCAATCCACCACTAGCCAGATGGTGGTATATTTTTTAGATGGTGGAAAGATCGGTGACAATATTCATGGAGATGTGGAACCAGGGAACACTTTGTATAGGCAATAGCAGTAATGGCCCCATGGGAGTTACCTGTATACATTGTGCTATGCAGATTTAGAACAGAATTTTACATCTTGATTGATTGTGGGCCACCAATAATATCGGACAATGAGTGTCTCAAGGTTAAGGTTAGGCACTAAGGAGAGTTTACTGACATCTCTGTAAGACACTGCTTGAGCTACCGGACCCACCAAACAAGGTCACCAATGGACCACCTGGTACGTTTTGTCAACATTGTCGACATTTCATTCTAATCATGTCAACAATTCATCATTGTCAATATGATGAATGTGAACGTGATCAATATTGACATGCCAAGCATGTCAACATTACAACCATGTCAACATTCTCATGTTGACATTATGATTGTCGACATGATAATTGTTAACAAAAATATGCCAAATACATCTACCACATATAACCCATCTATAAAACATAAACTATTACCTTTCACCCATCACATAGAAATGATCACTTATCACCAATTTCTTACCAATAAATCCAAATATTATCTTTAATCTATCAGCTATCACCCATCTATCACCTGTAAACCATCCATCACCTAAAATATATCTTCTATAACCCATCTATCGCCTAGAACCCGAATTTCACATTTCACAAATCTATCAAATGTGAACCAGCTATAAACTATCACCTGTCTTTCTCAAATAAATTATCACCTATCACCAAACTATCACATATAACCCATATTGTACCTGTAATGTATAACCTATAACCCATTTAATGACTATCACAAATCTGTCACCTATTAACCATTGCTCACCTGTTACAAATCTATCACCTGTAATTGATAATCTAATAACCCATCTATCACATTGTCACTGATCTATAAAATATAAACTATTACAATTCACCCATCTATGACCTATAACCCATATTTTACCTATAATTCTATCACCTAACACATATCTATCACCTATCACCCATTTACCACATATAACCCAGCTATTATCCATCCTGTAACCCATCTATTACCAATCATTCATCTACAAACTTATAACTACCTCTATCATTTATAAACTTTCCCCTATCACCAATCTAACACTTATCACCCATTACCTGTAACCCATATTTTACCTTTAATACAATATATCAGCGATCAGAAATCTACCCATTTATCAGCTATCATCTATAACCTATAATCTAATACCTACTGTATAACCCATCTAGCACCTATATCTCATATATCACCTATAACCCTTTTATCAATGTATCACCATTAACCCATCTATTACCAATCATACATCTACAATGTATCAACTACCACCCATCTATCATTATAAACTTTCACCCATCTATCACCTGTCACCCATATTTCACATGTTATCTATCACATATCAACAATTTATCACCTATAACCCATCTATCACATATATCTCATACTTCACCTGTAACCTATCATTCATCTATAACCTATAACAATCTAATACTTAGAATCTGTTTTTCCCCTGTAATCTACCACCTAACACATCAATCAACTCTTACCTATTTATCACCTATAACTCATCTATCTGTCACCTAACACATCTACCAACTTACCTATGTATCACCTATAACTCATCACCTAACACATCTACAGTATCAACTCTTACTTATTTATCACCTATAACTCATCTATCACCTAACACATCTACCAACTCTTACCTATTTATCACCTATAACTCATCTATCTGTCACCTAAAACATCTACCAACTCTTACCTATTTATCACCTATAACTCTTCACCTAACACATCTGCAGTATCAACTCTTACTTATTTATCACCTATAACTCATCTATCACCTAACACATCTATCAACTCTTACCTATTTTTCACCTATAACTCATCTATCTATCACCTAACACATCTACCAACTCTTACCTATTTATCACCTATAACTCATCTATCTGTCACCTAACACATCTACCATCTCTTACCTATTTATCAATTATAACTCATCTATCTATCACCTAACACATCTACTGTATCAACTCTTACCGATTTATCACCTATAACTCATCTATCACCTAACACATCTACCAACTCTTACCTATTTATCAATTATAACTCATCTATCCATCACCTAACATATCTACTGTATCAGCTCTTACCTATTTATCACCTATAACTCATCTATCACCTAACATATCTATCAACTCTTACCTATTTATCACCTATAACTCATCTATCTATCACCTAACACATCTATCAACCTTTACCTATTTATCACATATAACTCATCTATCTATCACCTAACACATCTATCAACTCTTGCCTATTTATCACCTATAACTCATCTATCTATCACCTAACACATCTATCAACTCTTGCCTATTTATCACCTATAACTCATCTATCTATCACCTAACACATCTATCAACTCTTACCTACTTATCACCTATAACTCATCTACTGTATCAACTCTTACCTATTTATCACCTATAACTCATCTATCACCTAACACATCTATCAACTCTTACCTATTTATCACCCATAACTTATCTATCACTTACCCAGGGCAGGTGCAAGGATTCTCGGCACCCTAGGCAAAACTGCAGCCTACTGAGCTGCCCCCCACCACCGCCACCAATACCCACTATCCAACCCATCAGGTGAAAGTGAGAAGGCATCATCTTAGTTCCACAGCCGCCACCTGCATTTAGTACAACAATAATGTCTCTCTCAGACACATCCTTAATATTGTGATGGGCAGACTCTGTGGCACCCCCCAGATCCTGGCACCACTAGGCAGCTGCCTAAACCTGCCTTACGGTAGAGCAGGCCCTGCACTTACCTATGATATTAACTGACACCCATACTAACTATCACATACAGTATTCCCAATCTATCACCCATCTATCACCGATCACCCACACCATATTTCATCTGTAATCTGTCACTTTTCACCCATATTACAGTTATCACTCATTTATCACCTAAAACTCGTCTATTACTAATAGTCTATATCCTAACACCAATCTTACACCTACAGTATAACCCATTTTTCAACTGTGGGCCCAATTCAGAGTTGTTCGCTAAAGCTCCCACATCTGCGATTTTTGTAGCTGTAGATGTGTGAAAATACTGCAGCAGGGGCCGGGACTTGTACTGAGACCCCCACCTGAGGCTGAGCCATCATAGCTGCCCACAACTGCGTACACTTACACAGCATCGGATGCAGATCAGGCAAACATCAACTCCTTGAGCAAGTCTATGATCACTCAGAATGGCCGCTGTAACTGAGACGCCGGAGACATGTTAACTGCATACAGGATCACAGACGCAGGATGTGACATGCCCCCGAAACAGTCGAGACACGTCTGCGTTTTTAGCTACCCTACCCATTACCACCCCCAAACACTCCCTGTCTGTCAATCACACTGTGATTAAAGGTTCACAGCAGGCGACTACGGTAAAATACCTTGACACATGCACAGTGTGACTCAGACGCATGCACAGTGTGACTGATGTATGCACAGTGTGACTCAGACGCATGCACAGTGTGACTCAGACACATGCACGCATGCACAGCGTGACTCAGACGCATGCGCAGTGGCAAAAAATTGCTCCATTTGCGAACACATCAGCATAGCAAACAACTCAGAATCAGGCTCTATAAACAATATTTCACCTGTAGTCTATCACCTATCACTCATTTATTAACTGCAACCCATCTATCACCTATCACCCATTTATCACATACAAACTCATATCACATAATACCCATCTATTACCTTTTACCCATTTATCACCTATAGCCCTTTTATCACCTATAACCCATCTATTACTAATCATTCACCTATAAACTATCACCTATCACTAGTATATCAGGATATGAATGGAAAACAGTTTTTAACATTTAGGATGGGCACTAAGAGTATCTTCTAATGCATTTGGGTCTTCAGCAGTTTTCCAGATTTGTGTCTTGACGTTATTCTTATTTTCTCCACAGATCTAGAGTCCCATCGTAGATAAACAAAAGAGGTGCATACTTGCCTATGTCAGAATAATATATTTTGTAAACTGGAGAAATGTGTCTTCAAAGTCAGCACCATACCATTCTCGGGGTATATCATTTTGGGAAAAGATCTCCAGATGGATCCTGAGAAACTTCAAGCAATCCTCCAGAGCCCCCAACCTACAGTACCTATCTCAAGGCAATAGAGTGGCTCCTAGGATTTGCTAACTATTACTACAAATTAATTCAAGTTAACTCCACTGTTGATTTGCCCATTACATCTTTCACCAAGAAAGGTGCTAATCCTGTGGACTGGCCTGTTGATGCTAACAATGTAGTTGAACTATTTAGTAACTAAGACCCTCATCCACTCACTGGTCATCTCCAGATTGGACTATTGTAACCTCCTCTTATCTGGCCTCCCTGACTCCCAACTCTCTCCACCCCAGTCTGTTCTCAATGCTGCGGCTCAGCTCATCTTCCTCTCCAAACATTCTACATCTGCCTCCCCTCTCCTAAAAGTCCTACATTGGTTCCCCTTCCCCTTCAGAACCCAATTCAAGGTTCTTACATTCACTTACAGTACAAAGCCCTCACCCAATCCTTTCCCATTTACATCTCTGATCTCATCTCAATTAACACTCCTGCCTACCTGCTTCGCTCAACAAATCCATCTTTTGACAAATTATCACTTTTTCCCACTGCCACCTCCAAGATTTTACCTGTGCTGCTCCCTACCTCTGGAACTCTGTCCCTCTCAGACATTTCACCTCTCTACAAATCTTGAAACAAGCTCTCAAGACCCACTATTTCATCAAAGACTTCCAGCTCTCATCCTAACCTGCTGCTCCATGTTTCTTCCTCACTGTCTTCCCCTTCTGTGTCAACCCCTGTCTGTCTGCCCCACCCCTTTAGAATGTAAGATCTCATGAGCAGGGTCCTCTTCCTTCATGTTCTTCTCCTTCCCTTACTCATACGATCATCTACTCCAAACTCCCCACAAGGGCAATTAACACTTGGTAGCTGATGCCCTGCTGCTTTTGAGTGGTATGATCGCTATTGCAAAAATGTTTATAAATTATGGTCCTGAGTCATTACTGATCGCAACTGTGATTATGCACGTGATCGGCCAATTGTTGCAGTCTGATCATGCATCGCAGTGCACATGCATGTACCTGCCACTGCGAATGGAACTGCGATTGCAGTGACACCGCAGAGTGATTGACAGGAAGTACCATTTGTGGTAGGTGATGGGGGGGTTGGCAAAATGCAGACTCATAGTGTGCGATGAAGTTAACAATTTCTGAGTAAGGTCTGACTTTGTGCAAGTGTGCATGAGGCTGCGATGGTGGTTTCGCAGTCTTGCTAAACATTACGGATGTGTGTAAGGTAAAGTGGGCGTCCTTATGTAATGCTGCAACGACATAGCAATCGCAATGGATTAACATACTTTCGCAGTGAGACTGCGTGTGTAATCGCTATTGCATTCGCAGTTGCGTTAGGTAATGAATCAGGCCCCATGTCCATGTCCTGCATTGTTTTGTACTGTAAGTCGCTGTCTTCTTTGCTCATTTGCAGCACAGATGGTGTAATGGTTAGCGTTACTGCCTCACAGCACTGAGGTCATGGGTTCGATTCCCACTACGGCCCTAACTGTATGGAGTTTGTATATTCTCCCTGTGCTTGCGTGGGTTTCCTCTGGGTACTCCAGTTTCCTCCCACACTCCAAAAATATATACTGGTAGGTTAATTGGCTCCCCACAAAATTGACCATAGTGTGTATGTTTGTGAGCATGTGGTAGAGGAGATTGTAAGCTCCACTGGGGCTGGGACAGATATGAATGGTAAGAAATTCTCTGTACAGCGCTGCGGAATATGTGTGCGTCTTTGTGAGGCACTGCGGAGCTCTTGTGGCACCATATAAATAAAGGAGAATAATAATAATAATAAACAAGCATTTATCTCTGCTACCATCCTGAAAAACCTGATGTTACACTGCCTTTCTACATAGAGGTAGTTGCATCCTCCATGGGAGTCGGAGCAGTTCTTTCTGAAAGGGCGTGAGACGGCAAGTTTAATACATGCGGGTTCTTTTCTAAAAAATAATTCTTGCTTGCTGAGAAAAATGATTCTATCGAAGTAGCTATTGGCTATGTCAAAGCCGGATAATCAGCTGAGACAGAATCTGTTTACAATCGGAATCTGTGCGACGCCATCTCACGAATGGCGACAAGACTCCATCTTAGAAATATATCACACAACGCCATTTTGTCAAAACCACAGAGTAACACTCTTCCCCAGACACATACCGACAGTGTTTAACATAGATAAAAAATGACTTATTAGCATTAGAAGACTTTTTAGTAATCCTTCCAGAAATCATGCCCTGATGTACACAAAGCCCATTCTGGGGACAACTTTGCATAGAGAAATACCAAAACAACTAGAAAAACAGCCTCCTGAGAAAAGTAAATAGAATAGACAATACACCAGAATACTGTGAGTGTTTTACATACAAATTGGGAATCCCTGTATATAGACAAGTATAGTTGTGGCAATTGTAATATAATCCAGACATTGATCTACACAATTGAATTTGTCTGAATCCTAAACAGGTTTTAGTCTCACTCTCAGATGGAATGGCCCCAGCTTCACAGATGGGGGTCTCCACCTTGTTTGAGAAGTGAAGCTCACTGCCCATAACACATTTGCATTGCAATCTGAAACTGTTAGTAAGGAATGAGATATGTGTGTGTGTGTGTATGTATATATATATATATATATATATGTATATATATATATGCTAAATCCATCATAAATAGAATCACATGCATGAACACCGCACGTTACACACAGTTGCGCTGCTAACATGACGCACAGTAGCGAATGCACAATATCCTGCATGCGAATGCTGTTTATTAGCTGCATGCGTGCACATCTGCCCCAAATCAGATAAAACTAACTAGCACCTTTTCCCAAACCCCTAATACTTACATGATGCACACTCACATAAAAGGTCCCATAGCTTTAAAGTATAAGATCCAAGTTTTATACATTTATTACAAATGCTGTAAAATAAAGACTATTTTAGTATCTAAGGTTTAATACGTGATAAGTAAGCCGTGTTTGATATTATACTGATCCACACTTTCTCAACAGCTTCCCGGTATCATCGGTGTGAAGATCGCAACATACATTCTCAACTTATTGGACAGTAGAGATATAAAGCACCAAAATGTATTTTGTGAAACCAACAGCCTAGATTTGCATGCAGGGGAAATAGAGGAGGCAACAAGCTGTTAGAGGCTGTTCTGTGTCCATTTGAACCAACCTGTTAAATGCCCTGTAACAAATGCACCTGCACTTGGAACAATGGGATCTGCAACAAACTCCTCTATTGTTTTGTCTGTTTCTGTGAGGGTATAAATGTGTGTGTTGTGACTCCAGTCTGGAGTATTCTTGCTGATTGACGGAGGTTTCTTGCTGATGCCGGTATCTGGTCCAGAGCGCGTGCGTATGTATGACTGTATCTTGGGTCTGTATAATTCTTTGCGCTAAATTGTACTTAGATCACAGCGTGTAACTGACTGTACTTTACTTGAATAATACTTTGTGCTTTGGAACACATGTTCAAGGTCTAAAGTCTTTATTTTACTGTATGACTGCGTACGCAAGTAGCGTCAATTTTTGAGGTTTATAGGCAGGGTTTAGAAGGTATAGGTAGGTGCATATAGAGGTTGAAATCCAGTATCCTTAGCTATGAAGCTAGCCCTGGAAGAGTGTAGACACCTTTTAGGGGGTGTTCAGTTTCCTATTTATGTATACACAGACCATAAGAACCTTACAGTATATACCTGAAATTAGCTCAGTGTATGAATCCACACCAAGCCAATGGTCATTGTTTTTATCTCATTTTGACCTTCATACTGTATGTGTTATTAATCTGCAGTGTGTAGCAGCTTTGACTCAGATCTCCTCCTCTCATTTGGTTAAGACCTTAGTTCCTCCAAATCTTCAAAAAACACTTATTCAATGGGCACACTGCTCAAGATTCGCTGAGGTCCAAAAGACGCTGGAAATCATTATTCAAAATTATTGCTGGCACTACAATCTGCCAAGATGTAAAACAATCTGTCTCAGCCTGTTCTAAATGTGCACAGCACAAGGTATCCAGGCAAATTCCCATGGGGCTGTTACTGCCATTGCCTATTCTGAGTGATCCCTAGTCCCACATTTCCATGGACTTTGTTAACGATCTTCACCGTCTAACAAATATACCACCATCTGGGTAGTGGCGGATTCGTTTTTCAAGAGCGCACATTTTGTTGTGCTCTAAAGCCTTCCATCAGCTCCAGTTCTTGTTCAACTGTTCATCAAAATTGTCTGCCTTTATTGGCTCAGTGAATCCCCAGAAACTAAGAATGAGTTGACAGAAAATCTTTAGGATTACCAGGAGCAAAATGGACTCAGAGTGAAGTACACCTACTGAGAGGTTCAATGGAAGAGTTTACTGAAGAATGGTGCCACAAGGAATTTGACTTCCATCTGCAGTGGTAAGATAAATTGGAGTAAGCATAGGTGTCAAAGATAATGCAATTTTTTTCACCAAGGTGGCAGAAATAAAATTTCCAGCTGCTCCAATGTCGAACAGGGCTGGTAAACATACTGACACAGAAGATTTTTTCAGTTACAGATATGGCACCATCTTTCTAATTAGGAGTGTGAGGAGAGATGAAGGATAGTCCTAGGTTGACCTCTGGAGGTGTTGCTTGATTTGTTAACGAGACCTATATAACATCCATACAATTAGGTCTACTAGGTACTGCATGAGTTGGCCTTAGCTTCTTGTTTCTCTAGCCTGCTAGCCAAATAATCCACCAGGTCCACTTTTGGGGCTGGTTTCCCAGTCAAATCAATTTGGCCAGTAGAAACTCTCATGCCACTAGGAGGATTGGGGTTCCGGTCAGAACCCCTTGGACTAGCTGTGACAGCTGGACCGTTAGTGAAGCTGGATGGCTGTATAATTTACACATCTTGAAGACTAGAATCTATCTTAAATATCATGAATTAGAGGAGATGGCAATAGCAGTGAACAATTGCACAGGTACAGGTAGCTAGAGTCTGCAAATTTACAAGGTGCAGGTATGCAGGATCTTTGGAATACAATTCAGAGTACATGTAACAAAGGTACAGGTTTGCACCATGCAAGTATGCAGGAATCCCCAAAATACTAAACAGGATATCAAGATAGCATGATGCAGGGATGCAGGATTGTCCATCAGGATATCAAGATTACACACTGCAGATTGGCAGGGTTGCACTGCAGGATTCAAGTTTGCACAGTGCAGGTACAGCAGGATAACAGGACTGCAAAGTGTAGATTAGCAGGATTGCGCAGTGCAGGTGGAAACGGATAACCCAGCAGGATAACAGGATTGCACAGTGTGGATTAGCAGGATTTCACCTCATGATTTCAGGATTGCACAGTGCTGGATAAACAGCAGGATAGCACAGTAGGATAACAAGATAGCACAACAGGATAACATGATTCACTATGAAGACCCAGAATCCAGGAGCCATATTATTGAGGCCTCCAGGAAAGAAGTTGTACTGGGCACTACTTGCCAGCACCTGAGTAATTAAGAAAGCGTCCTTGCTGCTGATTGGTCCAGCCACTCATGTGGTTGGGACCTGCCTTCTCGGGACTGGCCAGACATCTAAATGTTGTCATTCTAACATGGCACTGTCTATGGAACCAGTGTTGAATAGACCTCCTGGGGGGACGCCATGCCTGCAGCTGCAGACAGAAGCCGGACAGTTGAGGAAGACATTAGTCTGGAGAGCAGCCAGATCTAACGGGATCCTGGGAGCACATGTAAGACAATATTGTAAAGGCAATAAAATGTAAGCAATGACATATGTAAAGTATTATTTACGAATACAATAACATAATTACAATACACAATCAGTAAGCAATAAACATTCATAAATAACAAAATCATGATACATAATCGATAAATAGTAAACAAGAGGTTGCATTAGCATGATCACACTATATAACCAGTAATTATAAACATACTTAAAAAGGATGTATCAGCATGAACACAATACATAATTGATAAGGAGGCATTGTTGAAAAGGAAGCATTAACATGAACCCAATACATAATTGGTACATAATAAACATTCTTAGAAAGGATGCATTAACATGACAAAAAAAGGTCACTATGCATGGATACAAGAACATTAAACCTCAATCAATTAAAACGAGAAAGAAGGGTAAAGGAATAGTATACACATAAAAAAAAAATATTTAAAAGCCGACAACACAAGCATCTCGTTTAAACTCTCATGTCAATGTCTGAGAATTTGTTCTTTCCATAGAAGGGTTAACTGAAAAAAGTGCAATACAAAATGGTGGCTGCTCAGATCAACTTAATGGTCTTTCACATGTGCATGAAAGGGTGGTGTTTAATATAGACAAGAAAAAAGGCCCCATAGCACACTGCAAAAGACCTGCAATAAGATTTGAATACTATATGATAATAGGAATCCAGAGATCTTTGTTGCATATATTTGCATTGATATGTTTAAGCACCAGGCCGTGCCAAGATGTTTCTGTACCAGTGTCCCTAATGCTACATGATAATAGCACCCATTTTGGGTCATATAATTGCATACTGTTATGCCACATGATAATAGCACATACATTAATATATCTAAGTTGAAAGCCAACTCACCTGGTGGTACCCCAGGATCCTCCAAATGGCACAACAGGAATCTGAACACCCTCCAAATGCTGGTCCCATCCATACTTCTCACAACAGAAAGAAGATCCTGCCCAAAGGTGGATCCTGTATCCTGATAAAGAGGGCTTAATCACTACCTAGTTGCCAGAATATGTCCTGTCTATTTAGATATGTACCATTTCCTATTTATTCATATCAATTGCCTGCTTTCCCCCAGCTCCTGACCTTGGAACGTTTCTTATCCAGTTTGCTATTGCTAGAATTCAAACTATTTCCAGATATCACTCATGACCAGAACCTTAAATTCCAGTATTAACCATGCAGCGTATCCTGTCACTGTCACCCGGCACTGCTGCTGCACACAAGTATATTATCCTCATACTCATAGCTTGTTTAGACATGTGGTTAAATTATAAAAAAAAATCAATATCTGCAACATTCCAGATATATGAAGAGGTACCTCCTTTGGTTAAGACCTTAGTTCCTCAAAATCTTCAGAAATCACGTATTCAGTGGGCACACTGCTCAACATTCACTGAGGTCTGAAAGACACTGGAACTCATTATCCAAAATTATTGGTGGAACTACAATCTGCCAAGATGTAAAACAATTGTCTCAGCCTGATCTAAATGTGCACAGCACAAGGCATCCAGGCAAACTCCCATGGGGATATTACTGCTATTGCCTATTCCGAGTGTTCCCTAGTCCCACATTTCCATGGACTTGTTAATTATCTTACACCATCTAACAACTATACCACCATCTGGCTAGTTGCGGATTGGTGCCCTCTCTAAGAGGGCACATTTAGTTTTGCTCTAAGGCCTTCCATCAGCTCCAGTTCATCAAAATATGCTGCCTTTATTATTGTCTCAGTGAATCTCCAGAAACTAAGAATGAGCTGACAGGAGATCTTTGCGATTACCAGGAACAAAATGGACTCAGAGTGAAGTACACCTACTGAGAGGTTCAATGGAAGAGTTTTCTATAGAAGGATGCCACTAGGAATTTGACTTCCATCCGAATTGGTAAGATAAATTGGAGTAAGCATAGGTGTCAAAGAAAATGGAACTTTTTTCACCAAGGTGGCAGAAATAAAATTTCCAACTGCTCCAGTGTCGAACAGGGTTGGTAAATATACGGACCCCGTAGGTTTTTTCAGTTACAGATATGGCACCATCTTTCTTATTAGGAGTGTGAGGAGAGATGAAGGATAGTCCTAGGTTGACCTCTGGAGGTGTTGCTTGATTCGTTAACGAGACCTAAATAGCATCCATACAATTAGGTATTCTAGGTACTGCATGAGTTGGCCTTGATTAGCTTCTTGTTTCTCTAGTCTGCTAGCCAAATAATCTACCGGGTCCACTTTTGGGGCTGGCGTAATGGGTTCAGAGCTTACAGCTGCTCTGAAGTAATGAAAAAGAGCTTGTCTGGACCATAAAGACAATGAAGCACCACCAGTGGACTACTGAAGACTGGAAGGAGGTCTTACAAACGAAATAAAAAATGTTTTTGAAATCTTTTGTATATTGCATAGGGTTTTTGTATGCAGTCAAATAGGCGTACAAAAGTCTGGTACCTTATTGCGGGGTTTATTTACTAAGCCATCAATTTCCAGCATGTTTAAGCCCAAAATGTAAAAAGTAAATGCTTTTAACAGCAAAACGCTTCAAGTATTACTATTAAAAGGATTGGCCTATGAAACTTTGGGCTTAGACACTCTCGTAAGTGATGAATTTTGCAAGTTGTCGCTTAGTAAATAAACCCTTATGACATTATAATACATTTTCAAATGAAAGATGAGCTGGCTACAGTTGAATCTTCAGAGACTCTAGAGGCTTTCTTGCCAGGGCCGAAACTAGGATTTTTGTCACCCGGTGCAAGTCAGTAATTTGGAGCTCCCACCCTCGTAATGCTCCCTGCAGCAGTGCCCCTATAGTAATGCCCCTTCAGCAGTGCCCCTATAGTAATACCCCCTACAGCAGTGCACCTATAGTAATGCCCCTGAGGTAATGCCCCTGTAGTAGTGCCCATAAGGTAATGCCACTGTAGTAGTGCCCTTATGGTAATGCCCCTGTAGTGCCCATATGGTAATGCCCATATAGTAATGTCCCCTAGTAATGCCCCTATAGTGCCCATATAGTAGTGCCCCCTAGTAATGCCCCTGTAGTGCCCATATAGTAATGCCCCTAGTAATGCCCCTGTAGTGCCAATATAGTAATACCCCCTAGTAATGCCCCTGTACTGTCCATATAGTAATGCCCCCTAGTAATGTCCCTGTAGTGCCCATATAGTAACACCCCCTAGTAATGCCCCTGTAGGGCAGCTTCCAAAAAAAGAAAAAAAAACAATACTTACCTTAAACCCCACTCCTGCGTCTGCCGCCGTCCGGTCGCCTGGCTGCTCCTCGGAACTATGGGAAAGACATCATGACGTCTCTCCCATAGTGCCCGGGCTGTGGGGAGAGTCAGAAGCTGGAGGTCAGGAGAGAACTCCAGCCTCCGGCTACCACGGCGTTGCAGGGAAGGAGCCGGGTGCTTGCCTATAATAACATCTCACCGGGCATCTGGCATGGAGCCTCCCAGCAGCACCGGGCTGGAGGACACTGGAGCCGGGTGCAGCGACGCACTCCAGCCCCCCCCCCCCAGTTGCAGCTCTGTTCTTGCATATCTGTGTTTTTTATTTAAATGGATGAGACATTCAAAAAAAGCAAGAGAACTTGCTACAGAGGGGTAAATTTACAAATATGTGAGTTCTATTAAGAAGTGATGTTGCCCATAGCAACCAATCAGATTCCAGGTATTATCTTCTAGAAGGTGCTAGAAACTTCACATCACTTCTTAAATAGAACTCCCATCTTAGTAACTTTACCCCAGGGAATACTAGCTGCTCTTATCAAACTATAAAATCTACAGCACAGTTTGTGTCCTCCTAACAAAGGCTAAATTAAATTTTTACTGTGTGGGCTCAGGACCTTGTTATTACAAATTGAGAGGGAAATGTGGTCAGCTAGAAACAAGAGAGTCAAACAACACTGGGGAAAAAGTTGGGCATTCATATTCTATCACCACAGCTTGCCCTAATGGAGATTTATGTTCTGTTACACAAGCCTTACAGTTCCTTTACAGATTTGACTTATTAGATTTCCAAATTCATCACTCAATCCTTGAGTAAAAAGCTTTTTTAAATTACATTGCTTCAAGTTCTTCGTAGATTAGTTTCCTTCATGCTCTTAATTTGGCCTATGATAATAGCCTTCACCAAGTTACTGGCTGTTATTGAACTACAAATCCCAGCATGCCTTGCAACAGTTTTAGCATAGCCAAATAGCAAAACTGTGGAAGGGCATGATGGGATGTGTAGTTCTACAACAGCTGGGAGGCCGCTAATGGATCCAAATATCAGTAACAACTGTGGGGTGTATTAGAATTGGATCTTGGTGGCACACTGGACTGACAGAGGGTGAAATGGTGTTATTAAAATTGAATAATGGATATCAGTACCTATTATAGGAATTTTCTCACCAGTGTAACCTACAGTTTTCACATTGGCTGGGTGAATTTTAGGTTTTACTCTAAAAGTATTATAGTCTTGAAAAGATATTACATTTGCCTGCATGCCTGTATCAAGCTCAAAGGGAATGACAATCTTGTTTACTGTTAGAGGAACAATCCATTCCTTCTTATCTGCACTGCAAAGTTCAATGGTATCCACAAAAAACTTTTCAGTCTCAGCTTGTGTAACAGTGTGCACTGTGTTTGCTTCACTTTTTGTTTTACAGCATTTGGCAAAGTGATTAATTCTACCACATTTCATGCAGGTTTTACCATAAGCTGGGCACATTTTAGGATTGTGATTTTTTCCACATCTACTACACATGTTTCTGTTAGACTGTGACTTACACTGCTTCATTTTAGAGAATGGTGTTTTGTTTGGCTCTGTTTTCTTCACAACATGTACAACACGATCACTTTCCTTTTGTAGGGTTTTGGCATGAAACCTAGATATTTCTGCAGATCTACACATATTCACTGCCTTTGTGAAACTAAAGTGGTTCTGTGGTACACTTACATGGAGTACCTGACTGTACTGTCTCTCACCTTTTCACAGTGACTCTCCTTTGTTCCAGCTATGGCGTGGGTATGGTGTCTATGACCAGCAGGGTCCCCGAATACATGGGTGGTTAGCACAAAATACCTGATGGAGGGAACACATATGGACAACATGTTCAGTGCAATAAAGAAATGTTGGGCGCCAGACCATCTTATGATGCAAGAACAGGAAAACTTTATTAACACTCCTCCATATCCTCCAGCACAGTAAGCGTAATGGTTACAAGCTCTACTTCGCCAACTTCCACCAGCACAATACTTTCAGTAGATGGTAAATGCTTTATTTTAAGCTTAACGGTTACAGAATATTAGTTACGTTCCACTCTAAATGAACACCTCCAGCAAAGTCTTACACAAGTGACACAGCATTGAAATGGTAGCAGATACACGGGGTTGCTGGACTCAGCAGTTGAATCCAACAAATATTTCACACAGCATACAGGGGACTCCAGATTCGAAGTTCATCGCACTTGCCTTAATCCTCACGGGAGACTTCTAACGTGCAGCACATCCCCATTACACAGGGACCCTCTCTCCTTCCATCACCCCGCATACACCTTCTTCAGGCATACTAACATCCTGTATATCCTGGGACTCTTCCTCTAGTACACATCCCATTATCCAGGTACTTTTTCATCTGACATGCTGGCAACTTAATGCAGACCATTAACCTTTTCTCTGCTGGGCTTCTCTACTTCAGCACATGGTTATACAGGATTCTTCCATAAAACTCCTCCCTAGCCACACTGCCATCTTGCACTGACTCTTCCCTCACTATCCCTTCTTCAACCAGGTATCCAGCATTATGCATCATGCAGACACTCACCCTCTCACACATGGGTGTATCTTTACAGGAGGTTCTTCACTGGTCTGCTGCAGGGGTCACACTGTACAGGAGCTCTCTGCACTGCACACTCCTGTCTCACTGCAGGTATGCACTCCCTCTGTTGTCTTCCGCAAGGGGTCTCTCTTTAGTATCAAAGGGTAACTCTGATATTTCTTCCAGGGGTCCCTTCTTGTGCAGGGGCTTCCCCTTCTCATGTGGGGCTACTATAAGGGGGCCCTTTACTTTACATGGGCTTTCCTCTATCTGCAGCTCTGTGGCAGGGGCAACTCCCCCTCTTGTACCCAGGGGCTTCTTGCAGGGGGCCCCTTACTGTCTTACAGGGGTATTCTCTTGAGCATACTTGTGGCTCATGGCTGCCACCAAGCACCCCCCCCTTGAACACCAGGGTACCGTGGGACCTCCCTCTACCTGTCTCGCGGCCTCAGCGTAAGATGGCCGACCTCCTTCTCCCTGAGGATGCCGGGAACCTGAGTCTTTATAGAAATCTTGCTCTATTAGCAATCTCTCTCTGAGTCCATTATCAGGTATTCCACATATAATACGATCTCTAATCAGTGAATCCTTTAACTCACCAAACACACAGGTTTTGCTGAGTGATTGCAGTTCTGTAACATACTGATCACATCCATCTCCATTCTTCTGATCACAAGAAAAAAACTTATATCTTTCATATGTCACATTTTTTATTTGAACAAGGTAGTTTTCAAACTTTTGCATTATAGAGGATAAAACCATATTCTGCCCTTCAGCAAACTGAAAACTATTATAAATGTCCAGCACATCCTCTCCTATCACATGGAGGAAAATGGATGCCGTAGTTTTATCTTCCTCATTATCTGCTCCACATGCAGTGAGGTATATATTAAACCTATGTTTAAATCTTTTCCAGTTTTCAGACAAGTTACCAGACATTTTCATGCCTGTTGGGGGAGACAGCTTATCCATTGCTACTCACAGTTTGATGTGACAAGAGCACAAGGCAGAGTTTTCACACACTGGGTATCAGACTTTTCAGACTTTTGACACTGAAGCATGGGTAACCAATGCTATGCTTCTTTATTCAGCCATTTGCAAACTATAGACATACTGTACACCAGACTACACCCACTTCCCAGCATTCCCCATAGTCCTAGGGGCCGTCACTGAAGGATTCAGTAAGGGAGTGTCTACACACATTAAGTATATCTAATGCAATAACATCACAACTACAACAACAAGTCATAGCAAAACAGCATTACAATATCAGAAGGTTACTACAATATTCCAAGAACTGCATGACTATATAATACAAAATAGGAAAGAGCAATTATGGCATGCAATGTTAAAGAACACCATCACCCTACCTTTAATGGGAGCCTGGCTAGTGGAGCCCTATTTACAAGGTGTCAGGAAAGATTTCTACACTAGTTTTGCTAATGATGGGCTTGGAAGGAAGCCATCACTTAAAAAGAATTACTTACCAGGGCTTCAACGTCTCTTCCAATGTTTTCAGCTATCCTCTTCCAGCCAGCAGCATCTTCAGTCTTTAACCAGGCACTTGCTGCTCTTCCCCACCACAGGTCTTCTTTCTTCTTTGACTGAAATTGAGGAAGTACTAAGCAGGTTTATACAAAGTGCTCACTGATGTGGAGTGTGAGCCCCTTGCTGTGACCAAGTTGTAAAAGCGAACCTGAAGGCCAGCACCTAACTACTTTCCAACTTTATTCATACGTTGGTATTTTGAATCATATCTTAAGTCCTTTGTCGGGATTCCTCTGTCGTTATTGAGACCGGCGGCATCGCGGCTGCCAGTCTCATGACTACATCCTGCAGAACTGAGATATCTTTTATTTGTATATAAAATATAAAGGCAATTGCATTATTCCTCTGACCCCATACTGAAGCAAATGCATTCAGACGTGCTCAGTGGTTTTTGTTTGCATGCTCAGATTTCTCATACATCCTGCATGTGTTGTTTGTTTGCATTGTATCATGTATTCATCTTGTAAGTGGCAGTTAGTGCCATTTTGCAAAGAGTGCCTGTGGATGTGCCCACTCTACAGCAGCATTTTCTCCACATGCACCTTGTGTGCCCAAAATGCCCTGACTGTCACCCAGACAAGCCCCTTTCAAAACAGTGTATTTCCCACATGCCCCTATGTACCCAAATACCCTCAGCATTTCCATCACATGCCCCCCAACAGCATTTTGCCCACATGTCCCTTTGTGTGTCCCACATATCTCCAGAATCTCTGACATGTCCCATGCACAGCAGTGTGTTCCACACATGCCCCTATATAGCCCAAATGCCCGCAGCATCTATCACATACCTTCCTGTGTACCCCAGATGCCCCCTGTGTCTCCCTAACATCAGCAGCATGTTCCCCATATGGCTGTCAGATTCTTACCTCAGACCTTTCTATTGTGGTGTAAACAGATTGAGCTTGCAAAAACTGTGCTGTAGCAGCTGAAGGGCATGTGGTCTAAATCTGTGTGTAATATGAACAGCGGCAGCTGCACTGAGTCCTCTATGGGGCGATGTCCCCAATGCAGCCACTGTGTTTAAATGGTTCTCAAGCTGGCCCTGGGTGAGGGGAGCCCCCTCCTCTCCTCTAGTTGGACCGCCTCCTCTTTCATGGCAGTCCGCAATGACTGACTGGCAAGCATACTATAATGAGTTACTGAGACTCATTATTAGTAGGGGTGAGCGGGTTTGGATTTCTGAAATCCGAACCCCCCCGAGCCCCCCCGATCCGAGGCCGATCCGAGTCAGGCTTGACTTTTCCCGCCTGACTCGGATCTGAAATTGAGGCAAAACGTCATCATCCCGCCTTCCGGGTCTCGCGGGTTTTGGATCCTATATAAGGTACCCGCGTCTGCGCCATTTTCTCACTCGGCTGTGGACAGTGAAGAGGGAGGGTGGGAGTTAGGGCTGGCTGGGCTGTGTAGTGTAGTGTAGTGCAGTGTAGTGTTGTGCTGTGCTGTGCTGCTGTTGTCCATAGGGGCTGTGTCCACTACTTCAAAGTCTATAGGGGCTGGCTGGACTGTGTTGTGCAGTCAGTTGGCCATAGGGGCTGTGTCCACTCCAAAATCCTGTGCAGTGTCCCAGTCCTAAAGGGGTGATGTAGTGTTGTCCAGGGGGTGCTCTGTCCATCAGGGGTGCTCCCCCCAAGTGCAAAAAAATATATATTTTTTCTGTGTTTGTGAATTGTGTGCACTGTGGCTGCACGTGCATCAACAAAGGAGCAGCGTCAAGCGTGCGCCTGTGTCCCATAAGTAAAAGGCCGGCTGGCTTGTCCGTTAAAGGGTGCTGTAACCCCCAAAGGGCACTCCAAACAAAATTAAAAAATATATTTTTTTGTGTTTGTGAATTGTGTGCGCAGTAGCTGCACGTGCATCAACAAAGTAGTGCCAAGCGTGCGCCTGTGTCCCATAAATAAAGGGCCAGCTGGATTGACCACTAAAGGGTGCTGTAACCCCCAAAGGGCACCCCAAACAAAATAAAAAAATATATTTTTTTGTGTTTGTAAATTGTGTGCGCAGTAGCCGCACGTGCATCAATAAAGTAGTGTAAAGCGTGCGCCTGTGTCCCACAAATAAAGGGCCGGCTGGATTGACCGCTAAAGGGTGCTGTAACCCCCAAAGGGCACTCCAAACAAAATTAAAAAATATATTTTTTTGTGTTTGTGAATTGTGTGCGCAGTAGCCGCACGTGCATCAACAAAGTAGTGCCAAGCGTGCGCCTGTGTCCCATAAATAAAGGGCCGGCTGGATTGACCGCTAAAGGGTGCTGTAACCCCCAAAAGGGCACTCCAAACAAAATAAAATTTTCTTTTTCTGTGTTTGTGAATTGTGTGCACTGTGGCTGCACGTGCATCAACGAGGAAGCAGCGCCAAGCGTGCGCCTGTGTCCCATAAGTAAAAGGCCGGCTGGCTTTTCCGTTAAAGGGTGCTGTAACCCCCAAAGGGCACTCCAAACAAAATTAAAAAATATATTTTTTTGTGTTTGTGAATTGTGTGCGCAGTAGCCGCACGTGCATCAACAAAGTAGTGCCAAGCGTGCGCCTGTGTCCCATAAATAAAGGGCCAGCTGGATTGACCGCTAAAGGGTGCTGTAACCCCCAAAGGGCACTCCAAACAAAATAAAAAAATTTTTCTGTGTTTGTGATTTGTGTGCACTGTGGCTGCACGTGCATCAACAAAGGAGCAGCGCCAAGCGTGCGCCTGTGTCCCATAAGTAAAAGGCCGGCTGGCTTGTCCATTAAAGGGTGCTGTAACCCCCAAAGGGCACTCCAAACAAAATAAAAAAATATTTTTTTTTGTGTTTGTGAATTGTGTGCTCAGTAGCCGCACGTGCATCAACAAAGTAGTGCCCACGTGTTTGTGCCGTCCACTCGTGTCGCTTAGCATAGTCATCCAGCTACCTCGGTGCAATCTTTTGGCCATAAAAACAATATTGTGAGGTGTGAGGTGTTCAGAATAGACTGGAAATTAATGGAAATGAAGGTTATTGAAGTTAATAATTGCATAGGAGCAGAAAAACCCACAAATTCTGTGATATTAGCTGTTTTTTTGCTTTTTAAAAAAAAAATACAGATCCAAAACACAAAACCCAGAACCCAAAATACCGAAGGGTGGTTTTGGCAAAACCAATCCAGATCCAAAACACGAAGAAAGATCCAGATCCAAAACCAAAACACAAAACACGAAAAGTGGCCGGTGCACACCCCTAATTATTAGCACTGCTAATGTCATCGGCTGTGGGCCCTTTCATTGCCATGAGCCCGCAATGCATTGCACCGCCGATAGTCCTGTCTCTGAATTGTTTTCTCTTCTTCATACAGAAGACCTTACTTTAATATGACATGCCCACTCATGGTATAGCTATCCTCACATCCCCATAACCTTAATCTGGAAGCTGTCCATACAATTCTATTGGTAGATATCTATTCTAGGGGAATCTACAATCTGAGCACTCGATCTGTCTTTTGTATATATAAAACATGAGACCAGCATGCTTCCTGGTGAGGGTGACACCTATTTCCTATATGGGGGCTTGGATTTTACATTAAGCATGTGTTGTCCAAATGTGCTTAAACCATTTAAATCTTAGTTATTATTGATCCATTATTCTTTGATATTTGAATAAATATAATTAGTGCAGGAAATACATTTTTTAAAAGAATGGTCAATCATTACATAGATTTTATTTAGATTTTATTTCAAACATTGTCAAGCAGAGCCGGCCCTAGGCATAGGCATTCTAAGCAAATGTCGAGGGGCGACTTAAATGCCTAGGGGCATTCGGCTCTGCTGCTCCCCCCCCTCCTTCATTCAGAAGGTCCTGTCCCCTTCTGCTATCCTCCTATCCAGTCCTCCTCTATGCTAACCCCCGTTCAGACTCCCTCTCCGGAGCTAACCCCCGTCCAGTCCCCGCACTGGCGCTCATATGAATGGTGTCATGACGTCATTGCACAGAACGGCGCTGCTGCACCGGCCCTTGTCCTCCTGCCGCGTCTGAGTAGCAGAAAGGGTCCGGGAGGGACGGGCGCTGCAGCGTGAATGGAAGCTGACTGCCGCCGGGCACAGACAGTGACAGGCAGCCGGCAGCAGCAAGCTTCACCATAGCAGCGTGTCAAACTCCACTGTGTGTGTAAGTAATTCACAGTGTTTTTGTTTTTTTTTGCATTATTTAAGTTTGGATTGTGTCTGAATATATGGGACTACACTTAAGTCCATATGCTACTGCTGGCTAGTAATACTAAATAGAGCATGGTGTGTTTGAATTGTTTGTAATTTAAATTTATATAATAGTGCTGCACTGTGATGTTCTGTGAAGAGTCGGCTGAAAATGTACCCCAAGTTAAGAGAAAAGACTGGGAAGACCTTTTTAATCGATTATATTTACAGAACTATAAGAATACCGGCGCACAAATTTTGAGTTCCTTCTGTGAATAGTCTTATGACAGATTGTCATAAATTGTTTCTTTATGACACTCGTGAATGGGGGGAAAACACACTCCTGATGATGACAGGTGGCTGCAATCTTCTAATGGTCCGTGTGGCAACGGGAAAAATGGGAGCTGAACAATAAAAGACGTGCGCCTAATAGTGCAGTATTTAAAGTAAAGCAATTTGCGCTCAAATTAAGTAATGTGCGTACCAAAAAATAAATTTCAAAAAGCTTATCTGATGTCCAGGTCACACTCCTATGGTCCAGAAGCAAGTAGTGCCAATAAATTCCGGATATCAATCCAAGGAAAGGTACCCTCTTAAATGGACCTTGAAAGAGAGAGCTCCAACCAAGCCCATAAACACAATATGGTGTAGTATTTCCTTATAGACAGACAAACTGATAACAGAAATCAAATAAATAGAATTGCTTATCTTAGGTAAGGTTAAGCAGAAAAGAGTCCACTTTGTTGGAGGTACAGGAGAACTAGTCCCAACGCGTTTCATCCTATTTGGATTCCTGTTATCAGTTTGTCTGTCCGTGTACATGTTTTTGGTTAATAAATATTATTTATGGAGATCACTCTCCTTTTTATGGTTTGAGGCCTGGTACACCTGGTTCATGAAGTTGAGAGAGATGCTTTGAAACACATGATACAGAAAGAGGGTGATATCTCTATATGCACTTTATATTGCATTGTCTGGTACGCAGAATTATTTACGTTTTCTATCCACTATAATTATATAAGGAAATACTACACCATATTGTGTTTATGGGCTTGGTTGGAGCCCTCTCTTTCAAGGTCCATTTAAGAGGGTACCTTTCCTTGGATTGATATCCAGAATGTATTGGCACTACTTGCTTCTGGACCATAGGAGTGTGACCTGGACATCAGATAAGCTTTTTGAAGCTTATTTTTTGGTACGCACATTACTTTAAATACTACACTATTAGGCGCACGTCTTTTATTTTTCAGCATATATATATATATATATATACATATACAGGGCCGCCATCAGGGGGGGACCACTGGGCCTCGAGTTCCGGGCCCGGAGAGAGAGGAGAGAGAGGGGGGCCCGGTGGCAGTGGCAACCGGGGAAGGTAGAGAGAATAGCTATACATCGCCGGCAGTATTTCAACTATTAGGCGCCACAGCCGTCTGCAAGCCAGCCAGAGCTTGCGGAACGGCATCCAATCAGGAGTGGCCACTCCTGATTAACTGCCGGTTCGCAAGCTGTTATTGGCTCGCGGCCAGCGCCATAGTTAAAATGCAGTCGGCGAAGTATAGCTAGTCTCTCTGCCATTCCTGGCTGCCTCTGCCACATGGGCCCCCATGTCTTCTACCTGTGCCAGCTGAAGAAAGGAAGGTACTCCTTGACCTTGCCATGTGCTCCCCCATAGTCCAGCCTCTCCTGCCCTGCCCCCCATTCCAGCCAGCCTTCCTTGCCCTATGCCTCCACCCAGTAGTCCAGCCAGCCTGCCAAGTCTCTCCATAGTACAGCCAGCCTTTCCTGCCTAGTCCCCTCCCACCAGTCCAGCCAGCCTTCTCTGCCCTGTGCCTTCTCCCCATAGTGCAGCCAGCCTCCACTCCCCCAAGTCCAGCCAGTGTTCCCTGCCCCCCCCCAAGTCCAGCCAGCGTTCCCTGTCCCCCCCAGTCAAGCCAGCATTCCCTGTCCCCCCAATCCTGCCAGCCTTTCCTGTCCCCCCCAGTCCATCTAGCCTTCCATTCCCTGTCCCGCCTCCCCCTGGTCCAGCCAGCCTTCTCAGCCCTGTGCTTTCCCCCCTCCCCAGTCCAGCCAGCCAGCCTTTTTCTGCCCTGTGTCCTGCACTTCCCTTCCCTTTTGTTTTTTATGTTGATCTAGCTTTATCAGTGTATTTTAGGTGGATCCAGCTTTTTCAACGTTGATTTCCCAATATTTTAGATTTTTTGAGAATTTTTAAACTAGTTTATAAACCAATCGATGTCCCACCCTCTGTGTAGCTCCACCCACCTCTGCCCCTGGGGGGCCCTACCTATTTTGACAGTAACGGGCCCCGCAATTTCTGATGGCAGCCCTATATATATATATATATATATATATATATATATATATATATATACAGTCAGGTCCATAAATATTGGGACATTGACAGAATTTTCATATTTTGGCCTCTATTCACCACCACAATGGTTTTGAAATGAAACAAACAAGATGTGCTTTAACTGCAGACTTTCAGATTCAATTTGAGGGTAATTACATCCAAATCGGGTGAACGGTGTAGGAATTACAATTGTTTCAATATGTGCCTCCTACTTTTTAGGGGGCCAAAAGTAATGGGACTATCAACTCAAAAGCTATTTCATAGACAGGTATGGGCTATTCCCTCGTTATTTCATTATCAAGTAAGCAGGTAAAAGGTCTGGAGATGATTCTAGGGGTGACATTTGCATTTGGAATCAGTTGCTGACGACTCTCAATATGAGATCCAAAGAGTTGTCACTATCAGTGAAGCAAGCCATCATTAGACTGAAAAATCAATACAAACCCATCAGAGAGATAGCAAAAACATTAGGTGTGGCCAAATCAACTGTTTGGAACATTCTTAAAAAGAAAGAACACACCGGAGAGCTCAGCAACACCAAAAGACCTGGAAGACCACGGAAAACAACTGTGGTGGATGACAGAAGAATTATTTCCCTGGTGAAGAAAAACCCCTTCACAACAGTTGGCCAAATCAAGAACACTCTCCAGGAGGTAGATGTATATGTGTCAAAGTCAACAATCAAGAGAAGACTTCACAAGAGTGAATATAGCGGGTTCACCACAAGATGCAAACCATTGGTGAGCCACAAAAACAGGAAGACCAGATTAGAGTTTGCCAAACAACATCTAAAAAAGCCATTACAGTTCTGGAACAACATCCTATGGACAGATGAGACAAAGATCAACTTGTACCAGAGTGATGGGAAGAGAAGAGTATGGAGAAGGAAAGGAACTGCTCATGATCCAAAACATACCACCTCATCAGTGATGTATGGTGGTGGTAGTGTCTTGGCGTGGGCATGTATGGCTGTCAATGGAACTGGTTCCCTTGTATTTATTGATGATGTGACTGCTGACAAAAGCAGCAGAATGAATTCTGAACTGTTTAGGGCAATATTATATGCTCATATTCAGTCAAATGCTTCAGAACTCATTGGACGGCGCTTCACAGTGCAGATGGACAATGACCCGAAGCATACTGCAAAAGCAACCAAAGAGTTTTTTAAGGCTAAAAAGTGGAATGTTATGCAATGGCCAAGTCAATCCCCTGACCTGAATCCGATTGAGCATGCATTTCACTTGATGAAGACAAAACTGAAGGGAAAATGCCCCAAGAACAAGCAGGAACTGAAGACATTTGCAGTAGAGGCCTGGCAGAGCATCACCAGGGATGAAACCCAGCGTCTGATGATGTCTATGCATTCCAGACTTCAGGATGTAATTGCCTGCAAAGGATTTGCAACAAAGTATTGAAAAGTGAATGTTAGATTTAGGATTGTTTAGTTTGTCCCATTACTTTTGGCCCCTTAAAAAGTGGGAGGCACATATAGAAACCGTTGCAATTCCTACACCGTTCACCTGATTTGGATGTAATTACCCTCAAATTAAATCTGAAAGTCAGCAGTTAAATCACATCTTGTTTGTTTCATTTCAAAGCCATTGTGGTGGTGAATAGAGGCCAAAATATGAAAATTCTGTCAATGTCCCAATATTTATGGACCTGACTGTATATATATTTACAGTATATAGGTGTATGTATTTTTTTGTATTAGTTATTAGTAAAATTAGGAAAAGGGGCTCTCACCAGAGCTTTGAGACAAAGAGAACAGCATGGATTTGTTGTTCTGGTGACTATCGTGACAAAGGTCCACAATGTCTACATTGAAATGGATGTGTAAGCATTAAAATATTTGTCTCAGAGCACTGGGGGTGCCCCTTTTTCCTCATTTTACTATTGACTCTGTATCTCATTGGAGGTAACGGTGGAGAGCACCCCAGTCATACACAATTACAGGATCTTCTATTTGGCCATACATATATTTAAAGGGTTGTGTGGAGGAGGGGTTGAGGAGGGAGGGCCCCAGAGATACAAGTGTCACGGGCTTCAAGATTTCTGTTACCAGCCCTGCATTTGTGGCACAAAGTGCGGTAAACACACTGATGTGTAGGGGGCATGTCATAGACTTTTGGTGCATATGGAGCACAGGGGCATATGTGGAGAATGCAGTTGGGAACAGCTGGGGGCATTCTGTGCACAGGGGGTAAGTGGGAAGATGCTCTTGGGGAGACAGACAGATGCCAGGGGAGTTTGGGGCACAGGGCATTTGAGGAAAAACCTGCTGTGAAATGAGCATGTGAAAGATGCTGGAGGCATTTGTGGCACAGGGGGCATGTTGAGAGGACACTGCTAGGGAGCAAATGTTGTGGTTATTTTGGGGCACAAAGTGGGGGATGCCACAGACAACATGGTGCCAGGGGGGCAGATGTTGGGAGCTTTTGCAAACATACTGCTATAGGGTATTTTAGACATACAGGTGGGAAATACCTGGCTGTGGAGGGGGCATGTCAGGGAGAACCTGGGGCCATGTGGGTCAGACAGAATTTTCTGTGAAAATCTGGTGGGAAGGTGTATCATGCAATTGAAGGGATGGGTATGTGAGAGAGGAGGTGTTCAGCTTTATGTATTTGATGGTCATAGGCAGGGCTATACATCCTAAAAGCTTACCACCTCTACTCACCATCCACATGTCTCACATATGCACTCACCAACCATTTCACCCACCACATATACTACCACAGTTTACTTAACCAGAGCCTTCATCTTGTGTGTCTCTATATGTAACCCTGTCTCTATATGTGTGTGTCTCAGTGGCGTCACAAGGGGGGTGCGGGTGTGCTGGCCGCACCTGGTGTCACCCTCCAAGAGGGTGACACCAAAAGCAACGCAATCATGTCCACAGCGTGCACACCCTCCACGCCGCAACACTTCTGCCCGCACACCATGCATGCGCTGCCGCCACCCCACACTACCGCCATTATCCGTCAGTCTGCTTGCCGCTAGGGGAGGGTGGACCCCGCCGGGTGAAACCAAAAGCTCGTCGGGACTCGGGAGGAATAAGTTTGCCTACTACCTTGGAGTAGTAGGCGGAGCTCCCACGCTCTCCCAAGCTCCGCCTGCCTGTTTTACAGTGCACAGGCATTCGGCGGCTGGTGACGGGTCACGTGCGCGGCATGACGTGATGACATCACGGCATGCGCGGTCTCTGTGTGACTGACTCTACCTGTGAAGAGCCAGAACGCTGAGGGGGAGCGGAGGATTCCTCTATAGACAGACACTGACTGACAGCTGCCTGCCACTGATGCAGAGGAGAGCAGAGGGGATCAAGATATAAGGTAAGTAATTCGTTTCTGCAGCTGCAGAAGAGGGTGGGGGAGGGTCTCTGCATGGCATTTAATCTGCAAGGGTCCAAAGCAGACAGTTAAATACAGTAATGAAACCTGCATCCATGAGGTGCTAATGGGAGACCCAATTTTTAACTGCATTTTATATCATGTGGTGACTTAGTTGAACCTTTTGTATTGACATGAATTAGGAGAGTATGACTTTATCTGATTAGTGCTTTTTAGGTAATTTAGCTGCTTAAAACTCTGGCCCTGATTCAGAGCCGGACGCTATTTGCGGTCGTTCGTTCAGAAAAAAGTGGGTGGCTATTCTAATGAACCGTTCGCTTATTGCGGTCTGTTCACGCCTACAAGTCTGAACGAGCGAACAAAACTTGCGGTCGTAATTTTGAAAAAGACGCCCCCTGGCCGCTCGCACCATACGTCATGTCCGCTATTTATTTGATTAATCGAGTACATCGAACAGCGTATGAACTGCTCGCTATTCTTGTGGTTGGTTTTTCCTACCACTATATTGCAAGCAGTTCTGACTATAAAACATCCAAGTGACGTGGTCAATAACGCTGCTGTTTTAAATATGCACACCCATAAAACGCCCGTTTTGACCTTTAAGCACGCCTGCATTCTGAATTCCACTCCCCGTTTTCAAGCACCTTCCCCTGTTACCACCCACATACGCCTCCTCCTGTCACTCAAATTAGCAGGCATTCGCTATAAAGCGAACAAACGATTTTCGGCCGCACTGACTGGTTCGCGCATGCATATTACAAACCGTACGCATGCGCAGATGTGCGGACATCGCTCGGAACGAGCGAACGGCCGCTTACGAGCGGCTCTGAATGAGACCCTCTATTTGTATAGTTACAAATGGGAAAAGACACTTTGGCCAGTACTCATCCATGTGCAGCCTAATGCTGGTTACACATTGGCCGATATATTGGCTGATCAATTGATCGGCCAATATATCTTGTGCCCGTCGGCCAGTGTGTACCAGCAATTTGTCTGTGAACGACGTCGTTCACAGACATATCGCATCGGCTGCGCTGCACATCCGATAGCAGATATATCTGCAGACACAACTGTCCATCGTGCTGTGTGTATGGGCGGTCAGACGCCCTCCATGCCTGCCATGTGCGTCACTCTATCTGAACACAACTCTCCAGCAGCCCCTCTGTATCCTCCTCCTTGGCTCCTGCACACATTCCCCATCGCCCTCGCTGTGAGTCTCCCGGCTACAGCAGCAGTGTTGCTGTCCACATCATGTTGGTGGTGCCTGGCCACTCCAGCAACCTGTGCTCCATCCCGACTTTTTCAGCCAGCTCTCACAGAGGTGTACACTGGCTGGGTTAGGAGGTAGCCCGAGATGTACACCCTGGTGCTGAGGGACAAGCGGAGGCTACAACTCATGCTGGATGAGATAGCTCTAGTGAAATGGCCTGGATCTCCCAGCAGGAATGAGGTACTGCCTGCTCCTAACCCCCTCCTTGCTCCAAGTACTGCCCCAGCTGCAATTTACCCTTACCCCCTCCCTACCCACAACACTGCCTGCCCCAAATCCCCCTCCTTGCCCCAGTAGTGTCCCAGCTGCTCTCTATAACCCCCTCACTGCCCCAGCTGCTATATATCCTAACCCCATTCTTGCCTCAAATACTCCCCCCAATTGCTATCTACCCTTATTCCCCTTTCCTACCCCAACCGCCACACACACTTACCCCCATCTAGCCCCTCTTTGCCCCAACTGCTCCCTTGTTTAGCCCTCAGTTCTACCCCAACTGCTGCATGCCCTTAACCACCCCTATCCCAATTGCTACCTGACCCCACTCCTAGCACTGTTAAAAAAAACCCTCTCTGACTCCAGCACTGCACCTGTTGACTATTTGAGATCAAAACAATGTATTTTAAGCATTTTCCGTACTGAAAATATGAGTGCGACTTCCCATGGTCTATGTGTAGGGCATGAGGGGTGTTCTGATGCTATGTTCGGAGGCATACTGTAAGGGGAGCTCATAGCATAATTTGTGATGGCACCCAGAAACAGTGGAGCAGGACCCCAATATTTTAGAGTGAGGGGTTACTGGGACCCACAAATTTTTTACACTTAGCGCGATCACAGTATTCTATTTTTATTTTGTTTCTTCTGAAAGGCCAAACATATTACTGAAGTCAATGTACAGATTTCAGATATTTTATCTCTTAAAAAAGAGTTTCATGGTTAAAACCTAATTGGCACCTGAGGGACATGTGGGGGAGTCTGTTTGGCAATTAAGGGGCATGTAAGGTTTTGCTGATGACATGGGAAGATTTAAATGGCAATGATGGGGCATGTGGGAGGTCTGTTTGTCACTTAAGGAACAAGTGAGAGTGGTCTTATATCCTGGGAACCCGCCAATCCCGGGATTGGACACACTAGTCATGAGACAGAGTGACAAACTGTCAAGAAACAGTAACACAATTTCTGCATAGTACTAGGACCACCCTACCAGTTGTCTAGTTTCACGTATGGGGAGGAGCACAGTGTGACTGCTAAGGGCGGAGAGTTTGTGGAGATGCGCACTTTGGTACCAATTTTTTATTTTTTTTTGCGAAGGGAGTTGGGGGGGGTGTCACCATACGTTACAGCACCGGGTGACACCAACCCTAGTGACGCCTCTGGTGTGTCTCTATATGTAACTCTGTCTCTATATGTGTGTCTCTATATATAACCCTGTCTCTATATGGGTGTGTCTCTATATATAACCCTGTCTCTATATGTAACCCTGTCTCTATATGTGTGTGTCTCTATATGTGTGTATCTCTATATGTAACCCTGTCTCTATATGTGTGTGTCTCTATATATAACCATGTCTTTATATATGTGTTTCTATATGTAACCCTGTCTCTATATGTGTGTCCCTATATGTAACCCTGTCTCTATATGTATGTGTCTCTATATGTAACCCTGTCTCTATATGTGTGTGTCTCTATATGTAACCCTGGCTCTATATGTAACCCTGTCTCTATATGTGTGTGTCTCTATATGTAACCCTGACTCTATATGTGTGTGTCTCTATATGTAACCCTGTCTCTATATGTATGTGTCTCTATATATAACCCTGTCTCTATATGGGTGTGTCTCTATATATAACCCTGTCTCTATATGTAACCCTGTCTCTATATGTGTGTGTCTCTATATATAATCCTGTCTCTATATGTAACCCTGTCTCTATATGTGTGTGTCTCTATATGTATGTGTCTCTATATGTAACCCTGTCTCTATATGTGTGTGTCTCTATATATAACCATGTCTTTATATATGTGTTTCTATATGTAACCCTGTCTCTATATGTGTGTCTCTATATGTAACCCTGTCTCTATATGTATGTGTCTCTATATGTAACCCTGTCTCTATATGTGTGTGTCTCTATATGTAACCCTGGCTCTATATGTAACCCTGGCTCTATATGTGTGTCTCTATATGTAACCCTGTCTCTATATGTATGTGTCTCTATATGTAACCCTGTCTCTATATGTGTGTGTCTCTATATGTAACCCTGTCTCTATATGTAACCCTGTCTCTATATGTGTGTGTCTCTATATGTAACCCTGACTCTATATGTGTGTGTCTCTATATGTAACCCTGACTCTATATGTGTGTGTCTCTATATGTAACCCTGTCTCTATATGTATGTGTCTCTATATGTAACCCTGTCTCTATATGTGTGTCTCTATATGTAACCCTGTCTCTATATGTATGTGTCTCTATATGTAACCCTGTCTCTATATGTGTGTGTCTCTATATGTAACCCTGGCTCTATATGTAACCCTCTCTCTATATGTGTGTGTCTCTATATGTAACCCTGACTGTATATGTGTGTGTCTCTATATGTAACCCTGTCCCTATATGTCTGTGTCTCTATATGTAACCCTGTCTCTATATGTAACCCTGTCTCTATATGTGTGTGTCTCTATATGTAACCCTGTCTCTATATGTGTGTGTCTCTATATGTAACCCTGTCTCTATATGTATGTGTCTCTATATGTAACCCTGTCTCTATATGTAACCCTGACTCTATATGTGTGTGTCTCTATATGTAACCCTGTCTCTATATGTATGTGTCTCTATATGTAACCCTGTCTCTATATGTGTGTGTCTCTATATGTAACCCTGTCTCTATATGTAACCCTGTCTCTATATGTGTGTGTCTCTATATGTAACCCTGTCTCTATATGTAACCCTGTCTCTATATGTGTGTGTCTCTATATGTTACCTTGTCTCTATATGTGTGTGTCTCTATATGTAACCCTGTCTCAATATGCGTGTCTCTATATGTAACCCTGTCTCTATATGTAACCCTGTCTCTATATGTGTGTGTCTCTATATGTAACCCTGTCTCTATATGTAACCCTGTCTCTATATGTGTGTGTCTCTATATGTAACCCTGTCTCTATATGTATGTGTCTCTATATGTAACCCTGTCTCTATATGTAACCCTCTCTCTATATGTGTGTGTCTGTATATGTAACCCTGTCTCTATATGTGTGTGTCTCTATATGTAAATCTGTCTCTATATGTAACCCTGTCTCTATATGTGTGTGTCTCTATATGTAACCTTGTCTCTATATGTGTGTCATTATATGTAACCATGTCTTTATATGTGTGTGTCTCTATATGTAACCCTGTCTCTATATGTAACCCTGACTCTATATGTGTTTGTCTCTATATGTAACCCTGTCTCAATATGTGTGTCTCTATATGTAACCCTGTCTCTATATGTGTGTGTCTCTATATGTAACCCTGTCTCTATATGTGTGTGTCTCTATATGTAACCCTGTCTCTATATGTGTATTCCTCTATATGTAACCCTGTCTCTATATGTGTGTGTCTCTATATGTAACCCTGTCTCAATATGCGTGTCTCTATATGTAACCCTGTCTCTATATGTGTGTGTCTCTATATGTAACCCTGTCTCTATATGTGTGTGTCTCTATATGTAACCCTGTCTCAATATGTGTGTCTCTATATGTAACCCTGTCTCTATATGTGTGTGTCTCTATATGTTATCCTGTCTCTATATGTAGCCCTGCCTGTATGTGTGCAACTGTCTCTATATGTAACCCTTCTGTGTGTCTCTATATGTAACCCTTCTGTGTGTCTCTATATGTAACCTGCTACAAGTCTATTTGTCTTTGTCTTGTGAAGCCTATGTGTTTTATTTTTAAGTACTATATATTCATAGGAGAAATGGGCACTCCAAGTAAAATAACAACAATGGGTGCCAAGATATAAAAGTAGAAAATATAGTAGCAAAGTTGTGGCACTCTTTTGTGTAATTCTCATGTAAAGATGCACTGGTGCCCTCCTTAGTGGTACTCAGCGTCTTAACGTAAATTCTGTAAGTTTTAATCTGATGTTTTGGGCCGCAGTCCATCATCAGGGATCTATCTATCTATCTATCTATCTATCTATCTATCTATCTATCTATCTATCGCTGCAGGCATCCGGCACTCATCAATGAAAGATATTAATAAATCTGATATTTCTAATGACACTGCCTTGACCGATCGGCTTTGTTACCTGGTTATATAAAACCCCTGGGTGCCGCCTCTGCCCCTTTTCGATATATATATATTTTTTTTCTGGTAGGATTATCTGCTAAGGGGCACCATCCAAAATTTTGCCTAGGGCACCAAATTGGCTAGGGCCGGCTCTGTTGTCAAGTATGAGAGAATCATCCAGGCAATTAAATGATTACTGATATTCACATCTGCATGCTGTATCTCAATATTAGGTGTCATATATTGTAAACCACTATACCACATTAGTGCTTTATAAATAATAGCAATCCTAAATTAGGTTTACGGTTCATATAGACTACACCTGATATTCCTTAGCCCTAATTTCTCAGAGCACCTGCTGAATTAACATAATGAAAAGTGTACTCTTTAATCTGTGCTGAATAAAATGCTGAAGACTTTTTTCCAGTCTCACAGCTATTAGTAATCCAGCACAATATGCCAAAAAAACTGTCCTCCTAGGCACCTTGTGAAATTAAGCTAATTACAGAAGCTACAGCACAATGAAACCACATTTTCTAATATTGATCTTTATTTCTCTCTGATAAAGATAAAGAGACGTAATGTGGAGCATTGTTTCTCAAGCTTGCAAATAGGTCATTTGGCTAGTAACTGGTTGCACAGCCAGAAGATAAACTGTATCCTGTTATATACCAATATTCCTTAAGTGGTTAGATTTGTTTAGTACACACAAAAAAAGTTTAAGAAATAACATACAGTAGTATACATAGTAAATTATATTTAAAAAAATGATATATTACATGTACAGGGGCACCACTCTCGGCGGTATATTTACTAAAGGTCGATTTTCATTGTTTTTAAATCGATCAAAATAGACCTTTAGTACAATAAAAATAACCCTCAGAGCAGGGTTTACTCTCCTTGGGGTAGATGTATGATAGCGGCACTTACCGTGCCGCTATAACGCTTCCCGCTTCGCCTCTTTACCGAGGCGAAGCAGGAAGCACTACCGATGAGTTGTAATAACATCTTATCGGCCGGAGAGGGGGAGCGTTAACTCCCCCTTCCGGCGCTACCCGCTAGAGACAGCAGCGCATCAGCCTAGTACTGATGCGCTGTGTCTCTGTCCCGGCCGGCTCCACTGAGCATGTACGGGATCTCGCACGTATCGCGAGATCCCCGCATGCAGCTTTGGAGCTGGCAGCAGTCCCAGCAGAAACAGCGCTGTCCCTGCTGTGGGGATAGGCTAGCGCCAGGCTGTAGCTGTCGATAACGACAGCTACAGCTGGCCGAACGGCCATGCGGTATGACCATTCGTATATGGCCCTGCCGCTTGGCGCTGCTATCATGTAGATAGCAGCACCGATAATGACAGGGGCGCATAGCGCCCCAGTCATTTACCGCCCAGACCCCCGATCATTCATCGAGGAGAAGCGGTATCAGCGCACATAACGTGCGCTGATACCGCTTCTGGGCTTCATACATCTTCCCCCTTTTCTCTTGTTCTTTCAGAGAGATGCAGGCATTTGGCTGGCACTGGTAACATTATGAGATGATGATGTTGTCAGTGTGTAAAGGCCAGAAATAGGAAAAATTTTCCCCCAGAAATTGCTGGCCCTTTGCAGAGTGCTGGGGGAACATTTTTCCCTTTTTTTTGTTTAGATTAACTCCTCCATTTTTATGCACCTGTAAAGGGCCATTAAGTTGATTTGAGCAATCGCCATTTTAAAGGCTACTGCATTCTCTGGTCTGCCTTGTGTAAAGTGGATCCCCACAATCAAGTTCAGTTTAGAAAGTATTGCTGGATCTAAGCAGCAGGATTCTGGTGTTCAGTATAATAAGTCATCCTTTATACATTGCAACAATCCTGATGTAAAAGCCAAAACAAATCCATACGGCAAGGCTGCAGTTATTTTATTGAATACGCTGCTCTCTCTTGGTCGTTTAATGCTCTCTGCAGATGCGCATCTATAATGGGTGCTGGATGTGCAGTGCACATAGGCCCCTTGGGTCCAGAGGGGCCCACACCGCATACCCTGCACCCATATACAGCCTACCCTCCCGATTCGGCCGATGAGCCTCCCGAAAATTGGGTGCTGCCCCCAGCCCCCCGGGAAAGGCAGGCAAGCAAGCCTCCCGGCTGCCGACCCCTCCGGCCCCCCAGCGGTTATAAGAGAATCCCCCGCAGCAGGGGGCAGTTACGCGATTCACGCTGAATCGTGCCATTTTGGCCCCGCCCCCTGCTTCACAGTGCTGGTAATTGTGTAGCCGGGGACAAGGCCAAAATGATGCGATAGCATAGCCCCATCCTCAACTCCTCTCCAAATTCCGACCATGCCCCCTTGCTTTGCCTATCTGACTGCCCCCTCCTGGAAGGGGCAGCCAGAATATCGGCAACTCTGATATACAGGGGAATCAAGAGCTGTGCCAGGCTTGGGGAAAGGGGGCATGATCTAATTGGGAGGTGTGGCCACGCCCATTTAGGCTAAAAAAATTTTAAAAAAATATTTTGCAGCACGGGGGATGCTGCAGAGCAGCAAAAATCACTGGAAAAATGGCCGCCTCATGGTACTGCTGTCTCCAGGAATTTACTGCACCACCGGAACTGGAGAGGGCCCCCACTGAGTCTGCACATGGGCACCCTCCTCTCTTAAAATGCTCCTGGCTCTCTGTATTGGATATATAGCTGGATTAGGGTCTGTGCGTATCCCATTATTGTCAAAGTAATGTAGTGATAATGTTATTAAAAAGCAGAATGTGTAAATACTCCCAGCACCACAAATGAGTTGAGCACACTGTATAGTGCCTCCAGTTCACAGTATGCCACACAGGGGTCCTGATTCAGAGCTGGACGCTCTGACAGAGCGCTCGCTCTGAATCAGGGCCGTCCCTCTGAATTTTACAGCGGCCTCCTGGCCACTCGCATAGTTGTGGGTGACCACCCACAGCTATAGCGAGCGGCCAAAAAGATGGTCGCGATGGTCAAGACCATCGCGACCATCGGGCTTGCAACGAGACCCTTGTAGTAGGGTCTCGTTGCCGCAATCCCTGGAGTGCTTTCGGCTCTATCAGAGCCGAAAGCACTCCCACTGACATCACTTGGGAACGCCTCCGTCTGGCCAACCACGCCCCCGGCACGCCCACCAAAGGGGGCGTGCTGTCACTCACCATCGGCAGCACGCCCCCTTTGTAGCGAGACCCATAGCGACGGCTTGCCCATCGCTATCCGGGTCTCGCGCATGCGCACGACGGAGCCGCCTCCGTCGTGCACATGCACACTGGCCTAACATAGACCCGCTTGCGAGTGCTCAGCGCTCGCGAGCGGGTCTGAATTAGGCCCAGAACCCCCAGTTCACATTATGCTACAGTATCTACGCTGGTGATGTAGCTACATGTGGGGGCCACTAGGTGATAACTCCAGTCACACTTTTCTTAATCCAGCATTTACTGGATTCAACTGTATCTAAAAAGTAGTTTATGTTGCAGTTTAGAGCTACAAAACAGCTAGCAAACTGTGGGCCTGATTCAGACCCGCTCGCGAGCGCTGAGCGCTCGCAAGCAGGCCGATGTTGCCCAAGTGCGCATGCGCACGACGGAGGCGGCTCCATCGTGCGCATGCTTGAGACCCGAATAACGACGGCCAAGCCATCATTATGGGTCTCGCACCAAAGGGGGCGTGCTGTCGATGGTGATTGACAGCACGCCCCCTTTGGTGGGCATGCCGGGGGCGTGGATGCCCAGATGGAGGCGTTCCCATGGGAACACCTACCATCTGTGGCCGGCCCCACTGACATCACTAGTGATGTCAGTGGGAGTGCTTTTGGCTCTGATGGAGCCAAAAGCACTCCAGGGCTTGCGGCAGCGAGACCCTACCGCAAGGGTCTCGTCGCAAGCCCGATGGTCGCGATGGTCTTGACCATCGCGACCATCATTTTGGCCGCTCACTATAGCTGTGGGTGGTCACCCACAGCTATGCGAGCGGCCAGGAGGCCTCTCCAAAAACTAGGAGGGACGGCCCTGATTCAGAGCGAGCGCTCTGTCAGAGGAGTAGTATACAACATAGTAAGTATAGCCACACTGTTCCTTATATTATTTTCATATTCTTTCAATATATCAAAAAATGTATTTATTGGGGAGGTGTTCCCAAGAATAGGAAATAACACTAATTGATATCTCGAAAGGAAGAGTAGAAAGAGGATGTAGTCAGGAAGCCGACGGTCTAAATGCCGACCGCCGGCTTCCCGACTGTCTATTCCCGGCAAGGTACTAATGACAGGCGTTGAAATCCCGACGCCTGTCTTTAGACCTACGTCGGAACCTGACGCCTAGAACGAAGGTAAGCCGGGCGCGGACAGATGCGGGGGGGGGTTGGGCTCTTGGGGGAACATAGGGCTAGGCACCCCCCCGGTAGGGTTAGGTTTAGGCTAGGGGAATGGGGGGTTAAGGTTAGGCACCCCCGGGGGGAGGTTAGGGTTAGGCACCCCCCCGGGAGACAGGTTTAGGCTGCGGGGAAGGGGGGGTTAGGTTTAGGCACTTAGAGGGGGGTTAGGGTTAGGCACTTGGGGGGAGGTTAGGGTTTGGCACCCCTAAAAGAGGGTTAGGGTAGGGAATTAGGTTAGCGATACTTACCTAATTATCAGTCAGGATCTTCACCTCTGCCGGGCTTCCGCTGTCAGGATTTACGGCCGGCGGTAATACTTACTACACCCGTTGAAAGTATTCTCATAGCGGGGCATACACTTGTAACAGTAGGATACTTAAAACATAACTTTTATTGTTAACATTAAAACTGTGAAGTCCAAAATCCAATTTGAAAATGACAAAAATAAAACAATATGGGGCCTATGTATCAAGCGGTTTGATACATAAAACTAAGCAGAAACTGCATTAGGCCCAGAACACTGTATGAATCATTAGGCAGTCCAAAGACTAAGTGGGCTTGGGTATTAGGCCTAGGGCACTGTCACTGTGCCCATAATATAATAAGACTGGGCATTAGGCCCAGGGTATTGTCACACCCCACGTGATTATGCTCCCTTATTCCAGGCAGAAGGCACATTCTGTAGCTATTGGAACCTCTATCAGGGTGTGGATGGCTATCTGGCCCCACACATAAAAGAAGCCTGTTTCCCCACCAGGTAGGAAAGGGAAGGAATCACACTGTGTTGGGACAGGTCTGGTTTCACTACGGGTATATACTTGTGTAATGTGATTTTGGGCTCTATTTATTAACATTATTTTTACTAAAATAAAGTGAAAAAGGGTGTTTTCACACCCTTTTCGCATTATTTTAGTTTCACCTGTAGTTATTACAGGGCAATTGGAGTAGAATTAGTAAAATTCTACTCCAACCCCTAGTATCACTTATTTTTAGTAAAGCAGATCGCATTTCCCATAATTGTAATGGGAAATGTGATCCGACCAGAGTTACTAAAAATAAATTGTAAAAAAATACCGGGGGAAGCCCTGTGATAATAACGCCACCTGGTGGTGGCATTATCCAGGGTCTCCCCCAGTTACCGGGCTCCCACTCTGCTCTAACGGGGAGAGCAGTGGCGGGAGCCGGTACCAGTAATCAGCTATGTGGTCTAAACAGACCGCAAGCTGATTGCTGTAAAAAAAAGAAAAAAAAAATTGAAACATTTTTTTTTTACTTACCTGAATCCAGGGACCGGTGATCGGGCCTCCGGTGATGGCTCCTCTCCGGTCAGCTGGTCTCCCATAGTGCACTGCGGCCCGGTCATCAGGTGATTGGGTCCCAGTGCAGTATGGGAGATCACCTGATCGGGAAGCCCGGAGAAGATCACCGGAGGCCAGGAGGATGCAGGTAAGTGTAATGAAGGGAGGGGGGGTCGCGGGGGTCCGCGATCACGGGGGGCGGGGCTTAGCGTCGGTGGGGAGTAGCAGTGACGGTGGGTCAGCGCATGCACGGGCTCTTAGTCGCTGTATTTTTTCCGAAAATACAGCGACTAGAGTGCGGATGGGATCCACAGGGACAGAGCTTTATCACAAGCTCTGTCCCTGCAAGGGATTTATAGTAAATCCCTGTGATATTGCCTGAATTCGCAATGCGAATTCACTCGGTAATATCACACTACAATCCGCATTCAATATGCGGATTGTAGTAAATAGAGCCCTTAATCTGCTAGCTTTCTTTAAGGACATAGAAAGTGTTAAGATTAGGAAGAGATTTGTGCAGCTACAATTTGTATGTTGCATTACACCAGGTTGTTTAGGGCTCTAATTATTAACATTATTTTTACTAAACTAAAGTGAAAAAGGGTGTTTTCACACCCTTTTCACATTATTTTAGTATCACCTAAAGTTACTAAAGGGCAATTGGAGTAGAATTCGTAAAATTCTACTCCAAGCCCTAATTATCACTTATTTTTAGTAATCAGATCACATTTCCCATAATTGTAATGGGAAATGCGATCTGTGTGCAAGTTACTAAAAATAAATTGTGAAAAAATACCAGGGAAAGCCCTGTGATAATAACGCCACCTGGAGGTGGTGTTATCCAGGGTCTCCCCCGGTTACCGGACACCTGCTCTGCTCTAAAAGGCAGAGCAGAGCCCTGAGCCGGCCCCAGTGATCAGCTGTGTGGTCTAATCAGACCACACGCTGATCACTGGTAAAAAAAAATAAAAATAAAAGATAATTAGTAAAAAAAAAAAAAACTTACCAGAGTCCAGGGGCCTGAGATCGGGGCTGCGGCATCTGGTGATGTCCTCCCTCCAGTCAGCTGGTCTCCCATCCTGCACTGGGACCGGGTCAGCTGACCGGGTCCCAGTGCAGGATGGGAGATCAGCTGACTGGAGTCACGGAGGACATCACCGGAATCCCGATCACCGGAGGTAAGTTTAATTAATGGAGGGGGGTTCACGATCGCGCGGGGGGTCACTATCGCGCGGGGCAGAGCTTAACGGCAGGGGTGTGGCTTAGCGGCGGCTGGTCGATGAATGCACGGGCACTTGTCACTGTATTTTTTGCGATAATACAGTGATAAGTGTGCGGAGGGGATTCGCAGGGACAGAGCTTTATCGCAAGCTCTGTCCCTGCAAGGGATTATTAGCAAATCCCTGTGATATTGCCTGAATTCGCAATGCGAATTCAATCAGTAATATCACACTACAATCTGCAGTAAATATGCAGATTGTCGTAAATAGAACCCTTTGTATTGTTTAGAGATGTGTGTTACTTAAGAGACCTTTCTGAGTGGTAGTTACTGGAGCTACTGGGGGTGGAGCTGTAGAAAAACAATGATATGTATATTATACATACTTATATTTATATTATATATACACATATTTAGTATTTAGAAAAGAAGACACTTAAAAGGGCCTTTAAAATATAACGTTTCTTATGGAAAATAAATTTTGGGGACATTACGTTATAGTTAATGAGAGGTTCAGGACCTGAGTTCCTGATCGTTGCTGCTGAAAAATAGCACTGGTTGCGGTGAGAACCTCCCTCTGCGTGTTGTCTTTTTCCTGTCCTCTTATCTACTGGATGGACAGTGGGCCTTGCACTCCAGTGCAAGGTCGAGTTTTCATCTGGTAGTTGAGTACCTATGGATGAAACTCGGGATCTTAGGCCAAAAGTGCCAGAGATGATTTCCACATAAACCCGAATTCCCTATTCTTTGTTTCAGTTCGGTAGGGTTTGTCAGTCTGCTCTGCATGGGATAGTATATCGTTTCTAGACCTCCTTTGTGTCAGACTATAGATGGCTTGCCAGAACCGTCCACTGATAGCGAGAGGAAGCAATATCAGGTAGTGCACAGGGCTACACCTGCATGGCAGCATGCTTACACCTAACCCTTGTTATGCCCCCTCTTAAATCTGTACTCTCAGCTGCAGCCTGCACTTCTCCTACAGGGACGGCTCCTTTAGCCACACTGCTCCAATAGTGACTCCTCATTAATGGCTGCTTGTGGGCTTTAATGCATAGGTAACTCTTCTTCTCCCTTAACAGTAAGTCTCAGGTGATTTAATGAATACTAGAATAGTCTATACTCCGGAACACAAAGGCATAGCTACACCCCTCAGGGGGTGAGGCTGCTATGGGTTCTGGGCTGCCTTCTTTGCATCTACTGTGCACCTACATGGTCAGCCACATGCTCAAACACTGAGCTCCGTGGATGACTTCTCCTTAGCAGTGTGTTGCTGCAGACACATCTCTCCCAGGTAGATTCACCTCATTTGCTAGTCACTAACTGATACTGGGAGGAGGCATGGTCATGGTCCGGGGATGTCCCAGCAGGCTCAGCATGGCCACGCCTCCTCCCAGCATCAGTCAGTGAAGAGTGACGGAGGCGTAACCAGCCAGGAGAGCAGATGTGTCTGCCATGCAACAGCAAACTGCTAAAAGAGAAGTCAAACAAAGAGCTCAGGACGTGAGCGGCAGGGGGGTAAGGGCTTCTGAAAATATTGCTATGAGGCGCTACCGATGTTTAGTCACACCCCTGCCAGACCAGACTGCCTCCCTGCAGCGACCTCTGCTGCTGTAAAGCTCTCAGTGTGTGTCCCTGTCAGGGGGTGTGTATGTGGCAGCTGTCACATGGGTAATGGTGCAGGGAGATTCTACTTTGTAACACACTACGTCAACATACATCTCACCACTTATCTCAAAATATCTCCTAGCTCAAACTCTCCACGTTGTGCAAGTGCTGGTTCTCTCATCCACACTCATTACCTGCGCCCATTCACGGTAAAAGGAATTTTTCAGGCTGTACCCATTCTGTGGAATTACCTCTCTCACACAACAAGACACCCTTAGCCTCTGAACCTTCAAGCATTTCCTGAAAACTCAGCTTTAGTCAGTCTGCTACTACAAAGAGACAGGGATACATTGTTGTTCCTATGCTCCTAGAATTAGCAATACACCTGGAAGTAGATTAGTGTGTTTGTGTGTATATATATATATATATATTGGGGGTGAGCGGGTTCGGATTTCTGAAATCCGAACCCCCCCGAGCCCCCCCGATCCGAGGCCGATCCGAGTCAGGCTCGACTTTTCCCGCCTGACTCGGATCTGAAATCGAGGCAAAACGTCATCATCCCGCCTTCCGGGTCTCGCGGGTTTTGGATCGTATATAAGGTACCCGTGTCGGCGCCATTTTCTCACTCGGCTGTGGACAGTGAAGAGGGAGGGTGGGAGTTAGGGCTGGCTGGGCTGTGTAGTGTAATGTAGTGTAGTGCAGTGTAGTGTTGTGCTGTGCTGTGCTGTGCTGCGCTGTGCTGCTGTTGTCCATAGGGGCTGTGTCCACTACTTCAAAGTCCTTAGGGGCTGGCTGGACTGTGTTGTGCAGTCAGTTGTCCATAGGGGCTGTGTCCACTCCAAAGTCCTGTGCAGTGTCCCAGTCCTAAAGGGGTGCTGTAGTGTTGTCCAGGGGGTGCTCTGTCCATCAGGGGTGCTCCCCCAAGTGCAAAAAAATATATATTTTTTCTGTGTTTGTGAATTGTGTGCACTGTGGCTGCACGTGCATCAACAAAGGAGCAGCGCCAAGCGTGCGCCTGTGTCCCATAAGTAAAAGGCCAGCTGGCTTGTCCGTTAAAGGGTGCTGTAACCCCCAAAGGGCACTCCAAACAAAATAAAAATATATATTTTTTTGTGTTTGTGAATTGTGTGCGCAGTAGCCGCACGTGCATCAACAAAGTAGTGGAAAGCGTGCGCCTGTGTCCCATAAATAAAGGGCCGGCTGGATTGACTGCTAAAGGGTGCTGTAACCCCCAAAGGGCACTCCAAACAAAATAAAAAAAAAATGTCTGTGTTTGTGAATTGTGTGCACTGTGGCTGCACGTGCATCAACAAAGGAGCAGCGCCAAGCGTGCGCCTGTGTCCCATAAGTAAACGGCCGGCTGGCTTGTCCATTAAAGGGTGCTGTAACCCCCAAAGGGCACTCCAAACAAAATAAAAAAATATATTTTTTTGTGTTTGTGAATTGTGTGCGCAGTAGCAGCACGTGCATCAACAAAGTAGTGCAAAGCGTGCGCCTGTGTCCCATAAATAAAGGGCCAGCTGGATTGACCGCTAAAGGGTGCTGTAACCCCCAAAGGGCACTCCAAACAAAATAAAAAAATATATTTTTTTGTGTTCGTGAATTGTGTGCGCAGTAGCCGCATGTGCATCAACAAAGTAGTGCCAAGCGTGCGCCTGTGTCCCATAAATAAAGGGCCGGCTGGATTGACCTCTAAAGAGTGCTGTAACCCCCAAAGGGCACTCCAAACAAAATAAAAAATATATTTTTTTGTGTTTGTGAATTGTGTGCGCAGTAGCTGCACGTGCATCAACAAAGTAGTGGCAAGCGTGCGCCAGTGTCCCATAAATAAAGGGCCGGCTGGATTGACCGCTAAAGGGTGCTGTAACCCCAAAGGGCACTCCAAACACAATAAAAATATATATTTTTTTGTGTTTGTGAATTGTGTGCGCAGTAGCCGCACGTGCATCAACAAAGTAGTGCCAAGCGTGTGCCTGTGTCCCATAAATAAAGGGCCGGCTGGATTGACCGCTAAAGGGTGCTGTAACCCCCAAAGGGTACTCCAAACAAAATAAAAAAAAAAATTCTGTGGTTGTGAATTGTGTGCACTGTGGCTGCACGTGCATCAACAAAGGAACAGCGCCAAGCGTGCGCCTGTGTCCCATAAGTAATAGGCCAGCTGGCTCATTTCTTAAAGGGTGGTGTTACCTACAAAGTGCACTAGTCTCCAACAAAAATAAAAAATTATTTTCTGTGTTTGTGTGCGCCTTAGCCGCACGTATATATCAATATAACATAAATGGAGGACCAGACTTTCTCCGATAAAAATAAAATAGGGAAAGATCAAGAACCACTTCCTCCTAGTGCTGAAGCTGCAGCCACTAGTCATGACATAGACGATAACATGCCATCAACGTCCTCTGCCAAGGCCGATGCCCAATGTCATAGTAGAGGGCACATACAATCCCAAATGACAAAGTTCATGAAAATGACCTTGAAAAAAACATTTAAATCATCTGAAGAGAAACGTAAACTTGCCAATATGCCATTTACGACACAGAGTGGCAAGGAATGGCTAAGGTCTTTCCCTATGTTCATGACTAGTGGTTCAGCTTCACATGACGATGGAAGCCCTCCTCCCACTAAAAAAATCAAAAGAGTTAAGCTGGCAAAAGCACAGCGAAGAACTGTGCGTTCGAAGAAGATATCACAAATCCCCAAGGAGAGTCCAAGTGTGGTGGTGGTTGCGATGCCTGACCTTCCCAGCACTGGATGGGAAGAGGTGGCTCTTTCCACCATTTGCACGCCCCCTGCAAGTGCTGAAAGGAGCACCCACAGTCCACTTGCTGATATGCAAATTGAAGATGTCACTGTTGAAGTACAACAGGATGAGGATACTGGTGTAGCTGGCGCTGAGGAGGAAGTTGGCGAGGAGGATTCTGATGGTGATGTGGTTTATTTAAATCAGGCTCAGGGGGAGACAGTTGTTGACCGTGGGATGAAAAAGCCCATCACGGTCATGCCTGGGCAGAAGACCAAACATTCCACCTCTTTGGTCTGGCAATATTTCTATCCATATCCGGACAACAACTGTCTTGCCATATGTGCCATATGTAAAGGTGAAATAAGTAGGGGTAGGGACGTTAACCACCTAGGAACATCCTCCCTTATACGGCACCTGCAGCGCGTTCATAAAAAGTTACTGTCAAGTTCAGAAACTTTGGCTAAGACCGTAAGCAGTCCAGGGACTCCTAAATCCCGTTGTCCTGTTGTATCCAAGCGCCTGCAAACCACACCGTCAACTCCCTCCTCGTCAATTTCCTCCTTAGTCAGGATTGGAAGTAGTCCTGCAGGCCATGTCACTGGCATGACTGACTCTCCTATCCGGGATTCCTCCGGAGGATCCTGCATTGCTACGCCTCCTGCTGCCGCTGCTGCTGTTGCTGCTGCTGGGAGTCGTTCATTATCCCAGAGAGGAAGTAGGAACACCACTACTTTTACTAAACAATTGACCCTCCAACAGTCCTTAGCGAGGAGGATGAAGTACGACAGCAGTCATCCTGAAGCAAAACGTATAACTGAGGCCTTGACTGCTATGTTGGTGTTAGACGTGCGTCCGGTATCGGCCATTAGTGCAGTGGGATTTAGACAATTGATGGAGGTAGTGTGTCCCCGGTTCCAAATCCCATCTAGATTCCACTTCACTAGGCAGGCGATACCGAGACTGTACAGAAACGTCAGAAAAACTGTCCTCAGTGTCCTGAAAAATGCCGTTGTACCCAATGTCCACTTAACCAAGGACATGTGGACAAGTGGAACAGGGTAGACTAAGGACTACATGACTGTGACAGCCCACTGGGTAGATGTATCACCTTACGCAGCAACAGCAGCAGTGTCACCAGTAGCAGCATCTCAGAAACGCCAGCTTGTTCCAAGGCAGGCTACACTGTGTATCACCGGTTTCAGTAAGAGGCACACCGCCGACAACCTCTTAAAGAAACTGGGGATCTGTGATATCTGACAACGCCACCAATATTGTGCGGGCATTACATCTGGGCAAATTCCAGCACGTCCCATGTTTTGCTCACACAATAAACTTGGTGGTGCAGAATTTTCTGAAAAGCGACAGGGGCGTGCAGGAGACACTTTGGGTGGCCCGAAAAATTTCTGGCCACTTTCGCTATTCAGCGACTGCATGCCGAAGACTGGAGCATCAGCAAACACTCTTGAACCTGCCCCGCCATCACCTGAAGCTATAGGTTGTGACGCGGTGGAACTCAACCCTCTATATGCTTCAGAGGATGGAGGAGCAGCAAAAGGCCATTCAAGCCTATACATCCACCTATGACATAGGCAAAGGAGGGGGTATGCACCTGACTCAAGCGCAGTGGAGAATGATTTCCGTGTTGTGCAAGGTTCTCCAGCCCTTTGAACTTGCCACACATGAAGTCAGTTCAGACACTGCCAGCTTGAGTAAGGTCATTCCCCTCATCAGGCTTTTGCAGAAGCAGCTGGAGAAAGTGAAGGAGGAGCTAAGACGGAGCGATTCCGCTCGGCATTTGGGACTTGTGGATGAAGCCCTTCATTCGCTTTGCCAGGATTCCAGGGTGGTCAATCTGTTGAAATCAGACCACTACATTTTGGCCACCGTGCTCGATCCTAGGTTTAAAGCCTATGTGGTGTCTCTCTTTCCGGCCGACACAAGCCTGCAGAGGTGCAAAGACCTGCTGGTGAAAACACTGTCAGCTGAAGCAGAACGTGACACGTCAACAGCTCCTTCTTCATTTTCTCCTGCAACTGGGGCTGCCAGGAAAAAACTTAGGTATCCTAAGCAACCCGCTGGCAGTGATGCAGGGCAGGCAGGACCAAGTTTGGACATCTGGTCCGGACTGAAGGACCTGGCAACAATTTATGACATGTCTACTGTCACCATTGACAGAATGGTGGAGGATTACATCGGTGACAGCATCCAAGTAGGCATGTCAGACAGTACTGGCAGGAAAAAGAGGCAATTTGGAGGCCCCTGTACAAACTGGCTCTATTTTACCTGAGTTGCCCCCCCTCCAGTGTGTACTCCGAAAGAGTGTTTAGTGCAGCCGGGAACCTTGTCAGCGAAAGGCGTAGGAGGTTGCTTCCACAAAATGTGGAGAAGATGATGTTCATAAAAATGAATTATCAACTCTTCCAGGGAGACCAGCCTCCAGAACGTACAGAGGGACCTGTGGTGGTGGATTCATGTGGGGACGAGTTAATACTTTGTGAGGATGAGGATGTACACAACACTGAAGAGGGTGAGGAATCGGTAGATGAGGAGGATGAGGACGATATCTTGCCTCCATAGAGCCAGTTTGTGCAGGGACAGATTAATTGCCAGCTTGTTTTGTGGGGGCCCAAACGAACCAATCATTTCAGCCACAGTTGTGTGGCAGACCCTGGCGCTGAAATGATTGCTTTGTTAAAGTGTGCATGTCCTGTTTATACAACATAAGGGTGGGTGGGAGGGCCCAAGGACAATTCCATCTTTCACCTCTTTCTTTTCTTTGCAAAACACAAAACACGAAAAGTGGCCGGTGCACACCCCTAATATATCTATCTATCTATATATATATATATATATATATATATATATATACACATACACACACATAGCTGGATAATAAGTATTGAACACATCAACATTTTTCTCAGTAAATATATTTGTAATGGGGCTATTGTAATGAATTTTTCACCATATGTCAGCAATATCCCATGCAATCCACACATGCAAGAAAATCAAACCATTGATATCCATAACTTAAGTTATGTGTAATAATGTGAAATGACACAGGGAAAAAGTATTGAACAGGCTTACTGAAATTTATTTAATACAGTACTTCGTACAAAAGCCTTTGGGCCTGATTCAGACCCTCTCGCGAGCGGCTGTCCGCTCGCAAGTGGGTCGATGTTCTGGACTGAGCATGCGCACGATGGAGGGAGCTCCGTCGTGTGCATGCGCCAGACGCGACGAGCGAAGGAAAGTCCTTCGCTCGTTGTGTCTGATTAAAGGGGGCGTGCTGTCGATGTTGATTGACAGCACGCCCCCTTTGGTAGGCGTGCCGGGGGCGTGCCTCCCTGACGGGGGCGTTCCCACGGGAACGCCTCCCGTCAGAAGCCGGGCCAACTGACATCACTAGTGATGTCAGTGGGAGTGATTTTGGCTCTGATAGAGCCAAAATCACTCCGGAGCTTGCGGTTGAAAACCTCAACCGCAGGCTCCGGCTCGCAGTTTCGATGGTCGCGATGGTCAAGACCATCGCGGCCATCAAACTGCACGCTCGTATAGCCTGTGGGTGGTGACCCACAGCTATACGAGCGTCCAGGAGGACGCTCCATTTTCATGGAGGCCGGCCCTCATTCAGAGCGTGCGCTCTGCTCAGAGCGTACGGCTCTGAATGAGGGCCTTTGTTTGTAATGATAGCTTCAAGACGCCTCCTGTATGGAGAAACTAGTCGCATGCATTGCTCAGGTGTGATTTCGGCCCATTCTTCCACACAAACAGTTTTGGTTCTGTGAGCCTCTTCTATGAACTCTGGGCCTGATTCAGAGCCGGACGCTATTTGCGCTCGCTCGTTCAGAAAAAAGGGGTGGCTATTCAAATGAACCGTTCGCTCTTTGCTGTCTGTTCACGCCTCTAGTTCTGAACGAGCGAACAAAACTTACGGCCCTTTTTTGGAAAGCTACGCCCCCTGGCCGCTCGCATCCTGTGTCATGTCCGCTATTTATTAGATTAATCGAGTACATCGACAAGCGTATGAACTGCTCGCTCTTCATGTGGTTGGTTTTTCCTACCACAATCTTGCGAGCAGTTCTGACTATAAAACAACCAGGTGACGTGGTCAATGACGTTGCTGTATTAATTATGCACACCCATAAAACGCCCGTTTTGACCTTTAAGCATGCCTGCGTTCTGATCTCCACTCCCCGTTTTCAAGCACCTTCCCGTTACCACCCACATACGCCTCCTCATGTCACTCAAAATAGCAGGCATTCGCTATTTAGCGAATAAACGTTTTTCGGCCACACTGACTGGTTCGCGCATGCGTAGTTGTGCAAACATCGCTCGGAACGAACGAGCGGCCGCTTACGAGCGGCTCTGAATCAGGCCCTCTGATCTTTAGTTCTTTCCAAAGATTTTCAATTGGATTCAAGTCAGGTGATTGGATGGGCCATTCTAGCAGCTTTATTTTCTTTCTCTGAAACCAATTGAGAGTGTCCTTGGCTGTGTGTTTGGGATCATTGTCTTGCTGAAATGTCCACCCTCGTTTCATCTTCATTTGTTTTACTGCAGCCTTATTCAGCTTCTAGGGGCAGCAGCTGATGCAGTATTAAGAAGCAGTGCTTTTCTACACATGGACGAAATTTGGGCCTAGTTCAGAGATGAACGCAAAGGCGATTACGTACACAGATCGAGCGATTGTCATTGCGCATGTGTATAAGTCACACTGCGCGTGTGCATCAATAACACTGCAATTACAGACGCACAGAGGAATCCTTCGCAAAGTGAGTGACAGGCTGACAGCATTTGGGGTGGCAACGGGGAGTGGTCATAAAAACGCAGGCATGTCTGACCGTCTGAACACCATTACATGGGCGTGCATAAATTAGCCCTTGGGATCTCCTACGCAGCTCTGAGTGTCAGGAGAGCTGCCAAATCTGCGGCAGGTCAGACCTGCTGCAAGGGCAAGATGGACACTCGATATGCATCCATGTTAACGATATTGACGCAGGCAAGTGACGTCGTACACATATGAGAAGGCAGAAGTGAGCGTCCTTATGTCCCTCTTTTGAATTGTTAGCATATTTTTGCAGCTGCGTTCTGTGCGGAATCGCTGTAGCGAATGTATTAGGGTCCATCTCTGAATCAGTCCCTTTGATTGTGTTTTTTTTCCTGGTATAGACAGACCCCCTATAGGAAAAATGTTGGAACTGCTACTAGAACTAAACTGTATTTGCAAAATACTTTTTCAGTGGTAAATTATGCTAATTTTATTACAATCTGCATCAACACCTGTGTATCAATATTATTGGCTCACCAATAGTGATATATCAAATTAAATACATTTAATAACACAGGTTAAATCTGCAAATCCAGAAGTGTAGTTGATGCAGTATAAGCACTGCAGCAATACTATAGTGGTGAAAAAGTCACATATTAGAATGAATGAATTAGTCTGCAAAGAAACACTATACCACAAGATTAAGAGGAAAATGACTGCACGCCTGTGGGAAATCACATCTCTGAGCTGAGTCATACCATTAAAAACCTTCAAATCATAATTCTGAAAGAGAATTTCAAATACATTCACAAAAGGAAAACATTTGATCTGAAAATGATAGAATGATAGAATGATTTGAGTGCAAAAATTGTAACCTGAATAATGACATTTGGCATAGTCTGGCAACGTAAACAGATTATTTCATTGTCAAAATTGTTTTCTTGTTCCTCCCTTTGTTTATTTCAACAATTATGGGTATATTTACTAAGAGGCGGTTTTGCAATACATATTATTGCCCTTTTAGATCCCGTGGGCAGAACCACTATCAAGAAAGCCATCACTTAGTAAGTCTGTCAGACACAACAGTCTTTTTCCAATACATGAGTGTACTTATCTAGGAATATTTTATTACGTGTCTTTTAAAGACGTCCTTAGAGCTTATCATCATTTACCTTCACACAGTTTGACTATAAAGTAGGCAAGTATGACATATATACACAATAGAGGACCTCTATATTTTAAATCATATGTTATTCAGCTCAACACTAAAATAATGCCACGGTAAAAGGAATGATAAGGTCACAGGCTCAGCATCTATTTAAAAGAATAATTCTTCTTTTAGAGTGGTCGAGGGAGCAATGCCTTCTCAGCTCAAGCCAATGATGATAAACTAACAAGTGAGCTATGTAGGCGCCACCTCATTTTATTGGCTTAGTACTACTGGGCCCTGCCACTAGGAAGGAGCCCAGGTCCCTCCATTAAGGTAGAGACAACTCGCCCAGTGAAAGAGAGGTGCCCCACAACTATTCCTTGTACCATGCTATGAAGCTGAGAAGCAATGCTTTCCTGCCTCACTGTGACCCATCTGCAAACAGGGATGGACTGTGACTCCAGATCAGCCCTGCCATCTGTCAATCAAAAACTACATAAAAATTAACCCTTGAACTCCTATTTACTCATATACCCCAAATTAAGAGTCTGATGTAGCTGCAGGATTATGCAGCCCAGCATCATAAATTAAAAAATCTCACTATCTATTACATTTCTCAGAGCACTTTACAATAGAGAATTTTGCAGCTTAACAGCAATTTTGTTTTATACTATTTACACATACCACCCAACTATCTTCAGTTCCAGTGCGGGACCTTTAGGGGGCATGGTCTCACGGCAAAGGGGCGTGACCTCACTGGAATTGCAGCACCTGTGAGCTACGCCTCCAGATCCAGAATGTCCAGATCTCCCATTCCACATTTACCTCATCTGGAATTCTGCTGACCCTGTCACAAAGTAAATAACAAAATTCTCCATTTGACATAGCTGCTGTCCCAGCCTATTATGATGTGGAACTAATTTCATGCTCCATATTTCCTGGGACATGTTTTTCCGTAACCCTCGATGACGTCACTTCCGGTTTGACGACTCGAACTTCCGGTTTGACACTATAAACAAGCGTTCATAGAAAATAAATAAAGGGAATCTTCGGAATAAACAAGAACATGTCTACATGCTGCTTTCAAGCTGGGAGGATATACAGAATGTTTTAGAGGGACTGCAATTAGAAACGGACGACCACTTCCGGTCCGCGATAACCGGAAGTCATCATCAAAAGGGGTATTTAAGAGAGCCCAATCATCTACACCTCCAGGCCTTGATAAAGGTACACGGAGTACCGAAACGCGTTGGCAGGAGGGAGTTAGAACCACTGCAGCACCAGGATTGTGGAGAATCAATGGACCTGTGGATTTGAGGGACCCGGACTACCTCTCCGCAATTTTTTACACCTATGCCCATGACCTGCATAATTCTGGTAAAGCAGCCACCTTATATTATAAACACCGGGATTGGACTTATATGTATTATGTATATGTATATGTCATGCATCTGTGATTTCTTGGTGACATAGTTATTTACATCAGAGTTACCAAGCTGAAGTTTTTATGTGTCATATGTATTGTGTTTTATACTTATATGTTCCATGTCAATAAATAGTGTACACCCTATGATTGTTTTCAATGTACCAGACATAGTTACATAAGTAATTCTACCATCTTTATCATCATCTATCATTAACTTTTTTGGTTAAAGAGGTAGCGCTTGTGTCAGTTTTTCAATCAATTTTTTAGTTCAAAGTTTATTAGTCCTTGGGGGGACTGAGATCTGACTGTTAGCTGCTCACTTTCAGGTGTAGCGCTGTATAAGAATTCCCGTTTTTCTTGCTACAATATTAGAAATGAACCTCTATATACCCCTGCCTATACCTTCTGAAAACCTTCCTATAAACCTCTATACACAACGCTAATTGCGTACGCAGTATGACCGCAAATGAAGAAAGGAGTGGAATCTGTGGTTCCAACGCACAAGTATTATTCAGGTAAAAGTACAGTCAGTTACACGCAATCTATACATACATAATTTAGGCGTAAAAAGGAAATAATACAGACCCAAGTACAGTATACATACGCTGCGCCTCCGGACCCAGAGATAGACCTCAGACTAGAGACGCCTAGTACATACAACCTTCAGCATGGACTCCTATACCAGTATATGGGCACATGTATTTATTCCCCCCAGACTAAAGCAGGACAAAGGGAAATTTCCTGCTGATATCATTGGTTCCCAGAGGAGAAGCATATGTTACGGCACATTTAACAGGTTGTTTCAAATAGACTTTCCCTGCCTCTAACAGCCGGAGTCTTTCTGGTAACGCCTCCTGTAACATTTCATCAGCTAAACATTTTGGTGCTTGTAAGTTCTGCGATCCGTAACTTGAGTTTGCATGATGCGATCTCTCCACCGATAACACCGGGATGCTGTAAAAAGCGTATGCATCAGGACGAGACCAAACACACCTTGCTTATCATGTATAATACCTTAGTTATCAAAAACTTTATTTCTTAGCATTTAAACTAACTTAACCAACTTGAATCATACATTTTGATGCTTATGGAACCTTATGTGTGAATATGAAATGTGTGAGTATTCGGGGTTTGATATAAAGACATATTTAATGTGTGTGTGAGGATAAGTGCCTTGTCTCTAACATTTTAGCATGCTGGGCCAGATAGTTCTACATCTCCTGTCAGCAGGCCCTCCCACCTTTCCTGTGTCATTGCAGGAAGCTTGCTTATTTATTCTAGCCAGACCACCCGTAGTGAACAAACACTATGCAGGAAACTTATCTACCCAAGCCAGTTGTCACCTGGCCACTTGCTTCATATGATAATGGTCACAGATGCCTTCGCATGATGCTAATGGTATTATCGCCACATGTACTAAAATGTGAGTTTATCTAAAATGGCGCTTAGGCGGCCATTCGCAAAATGGCGTCTTGCGATCGCATTTCTAAAATGGAGTCTTGCGGCCAGTCGCAAGATGGCGTCGCTGTGATTGAATTTTAAACTGAACTTGTCTTACTCAATTATTCAGCTTCGACACATGAATAGATGCCTCGCACATGTGCACACCATCTATTTATCCCTTGCTCTGCTAAGACTCCAGCACACAAGTGGGATGGCGGAAAAGAGCCAGAAAAGGGGGACAGTCCCGTCAAAATCGGGACAGTTGGGATGTATGTTTACAGGTAGGAATATCAGTAACTTGCTGTGTATTCTAAGTACAGTAGATCAGAAAAAATTAAGGTATTTTTAAAAAAAACTAATTATTTCTGTTATGTAATGTCAGGCTCCTGTTTTTGTCCTTGTTTTTACAGAGATGTGCCAACTGCTGTCAAAACCAAGGAGAACAAGATTTAGCTTAAGAGAATGAAAGAACCATGATAATGTGGAATAGGCACTATAAAGACCTTAATTATGAGCACAAATTGAAAACAAATCGTAGACTATGATAATGAAATGCAGGAGTCAGATGATTGGTTGCACAAAGAGAAGAATCAATAGCAGGAAGAAAGAAGTAATAATGCCACTGTATAGGTCATTGGTACGGCCTCATCTAGAATACTATGGGGGCAATTCAATTCAACGCAAATTGAATAGCGCCGGGAGCAAGCTCCCGGAGCTATTCGAATCAGTACACTGTGTGGTCGGAGAATGATGGTTATCGCGCCTTAAGAAGGGTGTTAAGGCGTATTAAACGGCATTCTCTGACCAAAGTGCCAGGTGCGTAGCTGTTAGCGTCGCACTAAGCAGAAAAACAGCTGCGCGCCCGGCACTTTGGTCAGATTTCTCCTCACATCCCCAGTGGGGTGCGAGAAGAAATACTTAGAGCGCCCAAAGAGCGCAGTGAATTGAATAGCTGCGGGATCTCCCTCCCGCAGCTATTCAACATCGTGTTGAATTGAATCGCCCCCTATGTTCAGTTCTGGAGGCCAATCTCCAGAAGAATCAGTGGGCCTGATTCAGAGCCGCTCGCAAAAAGTGAGCACTTGCTCTGAATCAGGGTGGCCACTTTTGTTTTTTTATCCAGCCTTCTGGCCACTCACTAAGCTGTGGTGATGGTTGCGACCATGGTGACCATTAGGCTTGTGACGAGACCCTTGTGGTAGGGTCTCATCTGCCGCAAGTCCCAGTGAACTTCCGGCTCTAATAGAGCTGGTAGCCCACAACTGACATCACTGGTAATGTCAGTAGGGCCACCCCCAATGGCAGGCGTTTCTTCGGGAACACCTCCGTTTGTCCAGCCACCCCCCCGCCTACAAAACGGGGCGAGCTGTCGATTAACATTCAACAGTCACCCCATTTGTAGTGAGCCCCTGAGCAACAGAATTTCTCTCTCGCTACGGGGCTTGCGCACAGGCATTGCGCACGCCGTGCGTGCACAATGCACAACCATCAACCCGCTTGCGAGCGCATTCCGCTTGCGAGCGGGTCTGAATCAGGCCCAGTGCTTGAAGTGAAAATTTAGAGGTGGGGGTATGGAAATTTAGGGAAGCTTTAGGGATTTTGATAATGTGTTTAAGTTTACAGTAGTTGCATTATGTAGCAGGATATGTTGAACAAAGTTTGCTCAAGTCTCTTATGTCTTCTGTTTGTCCCTTCTGCTTTTTCTTATCTGTTTCCTTTGTCTGTCACCAGTGGCGTAACTAGGGTCTTCGGAGCCCAGGGCAAGTTTAAGATTAGCAACCCCCCCCTACATATAGAAAAGTATAGTTTGTGCGCTGGAGGCACGCGCAAACAAGATGGGCGTGTCACATACTGGAAGGGGCATGGCTACTGAAAATGAGAAGTGCCAACAAGACACGCCACCCATTCCTTGTCACTCTGGGTACATTCCTCTCCATGCCATATGCACATTACCTATTTGGTAGATTCTTACAATGTGGAACCTCTGAAGAAATACATCCTTCCTGGGACGACAATGTCTTCAGTTGGTATTCAATATTCATGTAGGTCACATCATCTGGAAAATGCCTGTTTGTGTAGGAATATTAATAAGGTCATCATCATAAAACAGCAGTTCTACCAGACTTGTGCCCTCTGTGTAACTTCCTTCCCCATGCGTCTTTCAGCCACACCATCATCTCACTGCATTATCTCTTAGCTACACCATCATCTCCCTCCCTGTGTCATCTCTCAGCCACACCATCAACTCCCCCAGCATCGTCTCTCAGCCACACCATCACCTCCCCCTTCGTCATCTCTCAGCAAACCATCATCTCCCTCACTGCGTCGCCTCTCAGCCACACCATTACCTCCCCCCTGCATCATCTCTCAGCCACACCATCACCACCCTCCTGCGTCATCTCTGAGCCACATCATCACCTCCCACCTGCATCATCTCTCAGCCACACCATCACCTCCCCCCTGTGTCATCTCTCAGAACACCATCATCTCCCTCCCTGCATCATCTCTCAGTCACAACATTGCCTCCCCCCATGTCGCCTCTCAGCCACACCATCACCTCCCCCTTGCATCATCTCTCAGCACACCATCATCTCCCCCGACCATCTCCCCCCTACATCATCTCTCAGCACACTGTCACCTCCCTCCCTGTGTCAACTCTCAGCCACACCATCACCGCTCCCCCTGCGTCAACTCTCAGCACACCATCATCTCTCTCTTATGTTGTCTCTCCGGACACCATCACCTCCCCCTTGTGTCAACTCTCAGCCACACCATCACCCTCCTGTGTCAACTCTTAGCACACCATCATTTTCCTACTGCGTCACCTCTCAGCCACACCATCACCCCCTGCTTCATCTCTCAACACACCATCACCTCCCTGTGTCATCGCTCAATACACCATCACCTCCCCCTGCATCATCTCTCAGCACACCATCACCTCCACCTCCTACGTCATCTCTCAGTCACGCAATTAGCTCTCCCCCGCTTTGTCTCTCAGCACACAGACACACACTGTCACAGATACACATACACACACACACTGACACACATACACACTCTGACATATATATATATATATATACACACACACACAGTGACACATGTATACACACACTGACACACACATACACTGACACATACACACTGTCACACACACTGACACATACACACACACTGACACACGCTGACGCATACACACACTGACACATACACACTGACACATACACACTATACAGACACATGCACTTTTTTCACCCAAATGCTCCCAGCAGCCCCCCCATACCCCCTCCTCCAGCACCACAATTAACCCCCCCACAGCAATTCAGCCATCCACCTGGGCCAAGCAGCTTAGCCATCCACCCACCGACACATCCCCCCCTTCCTCCCCCCCAGCAGCAGCTTAGTCCATCCACCTGAACCACCCACCACCTCGCACAAATAACTTACCTGTGGGAGAGGGAGAGCACCGGGGAAGGCACATTCACTCCAAGTTCTCACCCGGTGCAGACGGCAGGCAGGCAGCTCTAGTCCAGAAAGAAGACTGCCTAGGAGGGGCTGCACACTTCCGCTGCAGCACCCCCTACAGGCAGCACCAGGCTAGCACTAGCAGGCACACTTGCCTGCTCGTGCGCATGCGTGAGACCTGGATAGCGACGTGGAAACTGTCGCTCCGGGTCTCGTACCAAAGGGGGCGTGCTGTCAATGTTGAGTGACAGCACGCCCCCTTTGGTGGGAGGGCTGGGGGCGTGGCTGCCCAGACAGAGGCGTTCCCATGGGAACGCCTACCGTCTGGGACCGGCCCCACTGACATCACAAGTGATGTCAGTGGGAGTGCTTTCGGCTCTGATAGAGCCAAAAGCACTCTAGGGCTTGCGGCAATGAGACCCTACCACAAGGGTCTCGTCGCAAGCCTGATGGTTGCGATGGTCTTGACCATTGCGACCATCTTCCTGGCCACTCGCTATAGCTGTGGGTGGTAACCCACAGCTATGCGAGCGGCCAGGAGGCCGCTCTGAAAAACAAGGATGGCCCTGATTCAGAGCGAGCTCTCTGTCAGAGTGTCCGGCTCTGAATCAGGCCCAGTGTACGCAACGTGTGATGCATACGCAATACCTTGCCATATTGTAACACCAACAGTATGCATAATAGTTGCTATCATCATATCAAAATACAATGTGAATTACAGTGCAATATATGTATATCTTAGTATAATAACCTTATTGTGAAAGCAAGTGAACACACACACACCAATTTCTGTGGTCCAATGCACAAAAGTAAATATTGTATTGAAAGTATGTATAACATTAATTATTACAAGTTATACAGTGGTACAATATAGTTCAAGAAACAACAAGGTCACAGTTACAAACCAGTATACATACGTTCGCAATGCGCTCCCTGGATCCAGAGTGCAGTCGTCACCAGATGACTGGTAGAATACAGCTACTGGACTCTGGATCAGGCGAGCCTTATTTTATACAGTTAAATTATGGGTGTGTATAATGGCAAGTTGTGTCTCCTTCCACTGGTCCAGGGACGGGACATTTCCAGTTCACTGGGGGTTATTGGTTGGTTCGAACAGTGGGCGATGCCTAGGCTTAGGTTGCTGTTACAGATTATCACCTCTGGCTTCCCTCCAAAAAGCTAGTTCAAATCAACCATTGTTATATGCTGTATTAAACATAAATCTGGCATTGCTAATATCTGCTTGCCGCAATGTGCGACAATCTATTTGCAATCACCGGATTACTGCTAACACAATTCTGTACAATTTGACCCCAAACACGATGTTAATAAGTGATCCTGTTCCTGGACTATATGTATTGTGTGAGCCACTAAGGCTGGGATATATATAATACATTGGGCATGTCACTATTAATTCTAATATAAATGTCTAATCCGTTCTATATATAGTTATTTTGGATAGACTGTACAACTACATATTTTTAAAGTGAGAAACAGACCAAATAGGTTTGAATTCACTGTGTGTGTTAAATGTTTAGATAGTAGCATGTAGAGATATTTGGGCCTCACTGCAAGGTTTAGTCAGTATGTGGGGAACAGGTTTTATGTGTATGTCTGTGTGTGTGTTTGCCTATATATTAAGGAACTAGGTAATGTCTGCATACAGATACAATATGTCTGTAACAAATAATTAAAAATCTGGAAGATAAAGTCAGTAGGTCACCTGGCTTAGATCACTTAAATGCACACAGATAGTGGTATGCGCAAAGACCACAGAAATCCGCATACCCTTAGCAATTGTACGTTATCTGGCCCATTGTTCAAAGGAACTTACAACATAAAATCAATTAATCCACATACAAGTCCCAATTGTTGACGTTTACACTCCAAATAAGCAAAGGAAAAACCTTTGATGAGCTATCAAACTTTAAGGCTCCAGCAAACTTGCTTTACAACTCCTTTGAGATTAACTGGCTAACTTATAATTACCTATTGCATTGGAACCTGTAAGAATATGCCAGATAATGCATAAGATTTGGGATATAAGGCATTATTTTTTTTTTATTTAATATTTCTGACTTTGACACCTCTTACAGCACAGCTCCGAGCCCCGGCAACCAGCTGGCCAGAGGAGAGAGCTCACCAATCAGCGGATCCCTGGCTGCAGGTAAGTGTTCATTTTTTTAACTAATCTTTTTTTATTGCAGTGATCAGCTTGCGGTCTACTATTCTATTTAGACCACAAAGCTGATCACAGGGGACCGGCTCCCGGCTCTGCTCACCCTTTTTCACATGATTTTAGTAAATAAAAAGATTGATAAATAGAGCACTTCCCCCCTTTCCCATCATCCTAACTGATTCCCTCTCACTTTCACCTCATGCACCACTAACTGCTTCCTTCTCTCACCTCCTGTCCCTCTCTAACTGATTCCCTCTGTCATCCCCTGCCCCTCTCTCTAACTGATTTCCTCTGTCACCCACACCCCTCTCTCTGCTGGGGCAGTGCCCTCTCTCACAGCTGGGGCGGTGCCGGGAGCAACAGGTCCCAGTTGCACTGCAGTTGAAAGTTAGCACCAGTCGCCAGGCAATCCCGGCTTGTGGATCGGCTGCCAATTGAAAGAAGGGGCGGCTTTTTGAATCTAATGAGGGCCACGAACCAATCAAAGCTGCAGCTTCTTATTGCTATTGGCTGCTGGTCTGCGGGCTGCGATTGGCTCGCGGCTGGGGCCAGATTAAAAAAACCAGAGAGGTAAGTAATATAGGTTAGGTTTTGGGCTGGCACATAAGGCTGAGGCTCTGGGCTGGCACATACGCTTGGGGCTCTGAGCTGGCACATAAGGAGGGGGCACTATACTGGCACATAAGGAGGGGGAACGGAACGGGCAAATAAGGAGAGGGAACGGAACGGGCACATAAGATGGAGATCTGGATGGGCACATAAGGGAGAGATCTTGATTGTCACATAAGGGGGAGATCTGGACAGGTAAATGAGGGGTCTTGGGGCAGGCACATACATACTTAAGTGATTGCTCTGGGCTGGAATATAAAAAAATATGTTTGTATTAGTCTTAATACTGTATTTCTTAGACTAAGATTTTATAAGCAAAGAACCCTTACCTAATTGTTGGGATGCAAACTGTGAGAAAACAATTTGTGGCCCTCCATTTAAAGTAATTTTCTTACTATGACACTCCAAGAAAAAAGTTTAGATGCTCCTTCTATGTATGTACTAAGGAACTTGACTGGTCTTAATGTATTTTTGATAGCTACTCCAGCCAAATGGTTATCTGTCGGTATCAACCAGCATTACCAGTTGGCTTGCAGAAAATAATCTTCCAAGGAGGAAATGTAGTACATGAATCGAAGGTAAACTTTCAAACATCATCATTCTGTCTCTCCACATCCTTGATTCATAGTCAATATTATAATGTGCTGAAGTACTCTGGATATTGGTGATCTGAAAACTCTTGCAAATACAATTAAGTACTAAAGTGTCTGATACCCAATCATTTTACATATAGTAGTTACATATTACACATTACACACTTGACCTCATTCAGACCCGCTCGCTAGTGCTGTGCGCTCGCAAGTGGCCCGATGGTTTGCGTACGTGCATGCGCATGCTTCGTTCTGCGCGTGCGCTAACTACTCTGTGCAATCGCAGCCTGCTCGCTCGCCCAGCAAAGACAGCCCAGTGAAATGAGTGACAGGAGAGGCCGTTTGTGTGTGGTAACAGGGGTAGGCCACTAATAATGGGGGTGTGGAGGTGCGAACGTAGGCGTACCTCGGTGTTTCAACGCCATTTTTAAGGCGTGCATAATTAAAAAGGCAGCGTCATAGTACACATCACATGTCTGTTTTTTACACTGAAGTCTTCGCAGTGCTTGCGGTAGGGTAAGGCAACCACAAGCGCTGCAATCGCTACCGATGGTGCTCGATGTACCAGTGTTTTAAAACACTTCCTGGAGATGACGTGCGCTAGTGGGCGTATCGACATATGCTAATTGGGTGACTGCATACACAGAGCAATCGCTTGCACAGCCAAAGTGGGTGTGCTTATGCCTTGGCGAGCGAGCGCTTCCCATGGCGTCTCTTTGACATATTTGCATATGCTGGATGCGAGCGATTGCATCTAGCGAGCGGGTCTGAATGAGGTCCAATGTCTCATAATTTAGTCTTTTATAAAGATTTGTGTAACCGCTATCTCCACCTTCCACATGATGAGTGACATTAATATTATTGCAAATAATGCAACAGGAGGTAAGCTTTTATTGATAAGACTATATAATTTAATAAAAAGCAGGATTAACAGTTAAAACTAGAGAAACAGAAGGAAGGGCATTAGAAAGCTAAGGACCCTGTGCAAATGATTTATACTAAAACATACAATTGTCTTGTAATGTTAATTACTTCAACAGTTGCTGAACTTCACCATCTGTTGCGAATCGCATTTGACCCAGGTGCTTCTTCAATGGTCCAAAGAGATGGAAATCACTCTGTGCCAGGTCAGGGCTGTAGGGAGAATGATCCAGTACATCCCTGGGAAGTGCAGTCAGGGGAGGCAGGGGAGGCAGATCTTCCCCTGTTATACTCCTGATATTTGATATAAAATCATTAGAATAATACAAAGAAGATACTGTATTTATAACTTATAAACATCTTTGTTTATTGTAATGATTTTTATAGTTAACACTCACCAGCTTTGTGAGCTCCCTGGGACTGCAGGGAGATGAGAGAGGAGGCAGCAACAGCTCAGCCTCGCTTCTGTATAGTCAGACACTGCTTGCAGAGCTGGGAGCGGGTCCACATTACAGGCAGTAAGCTGCATAGAAAGAGAGCTAATGGAGGCATGCCTCTGAGTAAGGGGGGTGTGCCTTGAGCACTGATGGATACTTTGGATGTGTCATGTGACCAGGAAGTGCACTGCAGTGTTTAGCGATTGGAGCTCAGCAGCAAAAGAAGACAGTGATGCAGGTAGGAGCATCAATGGACACTGAAAGCTTAGTGTAGTGAGGGGAGAGTTACAGTGAGAAGGGGGTGAGACAGGCTCCCAGCATACAGACCCATCTCCATGTGTGCCATTCCACCCATTGACGTCACTGCACGTCACTGTAGCGCCATAACAACTCACACGTGCAGTTGCATGCTGAGTGGGGCATGGTGTTATCATGCAACCCAGGTAGTTTTCGACTAATTGCCCTTCAAAACCAGCTCAATGTGTCACAATAGCAGACAGCATTCGTATTATCTCCCTTGGTGTGGAAATCAGCAAGAAGCACAGCCTTGTGGTCCCAAAACACGGCCGCTATGACCTTCTTTGCTTAAGGAGTTGTTTTGAATTTCTTTAAAGGTGAGGATGATGCGTGTTTCCATTTCATTGATGCCTGCTTCATTTCCGGTGTCACGTGATGTACCAAGGTTTCATTGCCTTTAAAAATACGCTGCAGGAACTGCATTCCCTCTTCATGGTACCGCGTCAAATGCACAAGAGACAATCCCATCCTACAGGTTTTGTGATCTTCTGTGAGTTGCTTCGGTACTCAGCATGAACACTTTTCCCAGTTGCTCTTGAACAGTGTTGTGCACAGTGCCTATTTAGATGTTCAGTTCATCAGTAATGAGTAACTCGAATGCCTCTCTACTCCTAAATCAGACGTTCAATGCAGATTTTAATAAATAATTTGCATGAGCTTGCTGCAAATGATGTAACCAGGAGGAGGTGCCTAGATGGTTAAGGTCCCTATTTTTATTAACTTTTCCTCACAAATGGTACAGATGCTTTGACAAATGTTGTCAAGATTTCTGAAAAAATTATTCCACATGAAAGAGGTGGATTATTTGGTCTTATGCCTAAGCATTACAAAGGCCTTCTCATCACTGACAAGAACTGCTGCCACTGGTGGCTGACTTACTTTGACACAAACAACATCCTCCTCCTGAATTTTATCAACTTCTTCTTGTTCAACAATTTCATCATCAACATCCTCTTTAGCATAAAAAAACAAATATTTTGCTCATCATGTTGCACTTCCACAGAAGCATCCTCAATTTCTATGTTTATCATCGTTACTTTTAATGCTACTCATCCTCATATTTGCAGAGGGTTCAGAAATGGTGAAAGGAGGCTTCTTTAGGATTATAGTGTCAGAAATGTGAGCCTTGCACATAGCAGTTGTAGACACCCTTAGACTCTCCTAAGGTATCTGTGAAGTTTGTAAACACAGTTTGTTCTTCAGCCTTAATGTTCTTTTGTGCACTGATTTGCCTGTTTTAAAAGTGACACATGTAGACTCATAGCAAGAAGGTTTTGCATGCAAGGTTATAGAAGATGCTTGAATGTATTTGACAACAGCTTCACAATAGGCATTCTAGTTCATAAAACAGCAGTGGCAGTACCACCATTCTCAAAGAAATGCCATGGTCTGCGCCTTTTCTTGCCATTGAGTGTGGTGTATGGCTTGTTGACAATTTTACATTATTCAGCAATATACTTTCCCTTCATAGTTAGAGGTGATGTTTTCTTTATGATTGTGAAATAATGTTTAGGTTCAAGGTGCCCTTTAAACCTTCTTTCCCCTTGACATCGTAAGTAGAAGAAGTACTATGAATGGCAACACTAGTACTAGATTTCTCCTGCTCTTCTATTGACTGATCCATGACTGGTTTTATTTCTTACACCGGACAGGAGTAAAGCTACTGTAATTGACGTAACTGCCACTACACCAACGTACAATGCGATAGGGAACAGTTACCTTTACTATGCAGTTTTATTAAAAGACTACACATTTCTTGACACCAGCAATAACATTTTTTATTTTTCCTAAAAGATTTTTGGTGTGCAGCTGACGGGGACATGACAACACCAACTAAGTAGATTAATATTCACTGCATCTCAAAAACATGCCATAAACATATTTTAATTTGTTTATAAAAGATGGAATTTTTTTACACACCAGAAAAATATTTAGCAATAATTATTTTGAAGTAAAGATTATAAGGATACCACCACACACAGTAAGAACAGTAATATACGCTGCAACTCCAAAACACACACTCTTAAAAATAAAATTTATATTGAATTAGAAAAGACTGCAGAGTCTTTTTATACAACAGAAAATACATTTTTATTATTTTTTTTATAATACAGGAAAAGCAGTCTTGGGGTGTAGCTCACTCAGACACAACACAGGGCAAGTAATCATTGTCTCTGCCCTTATACATAGTTATAAAAAAGTTTAGGCTCACTTTTTAGCAAATAATAATACACAGAAGCCTATTTGGAGCACCAAACAATAGCCTGTTTGCATAGCACTGGATTGCAGATGCTAGCTAGTGTGCCTGACAAACACACATACAAAGATGCCTGCAGTCACCAGTACTACCCTTAAAAGAATTTTTCTATGAGCACATACATCCCATACCCTCCTTTTACATTATCCTGTGTGAAATGGCACCTGATCACGAGAAAGGGACTCATATGCATTCTAAAACATGCGAGATCCAACATTTCCTGGAAAATGACGTTTTGCCTTGTTCTGAGATCTAAACTTGTCTGAGGGGATGCAATCGGGAAACCGGCTGACGTGATCGCGACAGTCGGCTTCCCGACTGCTTTATCCCGGCGTGGGTTAAATGACTGGCATCTATATCTAGACGCCTGTCATTTTCCCGACGCCGGGAGACCGGCACCCGGCATCCCGATCGAAGGGATTCCGGGCGCGGCGAGCGAGCAGCTGCGGGGGGGGGAGGGTTAGGTTTAGCGCACCCGGGGGGGACTTAGGGTTAGGCACCCCCCCGGGAGGGTTAGTGTTAGGCTAGGGGGAGGGAGGGTTAGGGTTAGGTACTCCCGGGGGGGACTTAGGGTTAGGCAGCCCCCTGGGGGACTTAGGTTTAGGCAGCGGGGAAGGGGGGATTAGGGTTAGGCACTTGGGGGGGAGGTTAGGGTAAGGCACCCCTAAGGAGGGTTAGGGTTAGGGGGGTTAGGTTAGGTTAGTTTTTACTTACCTGGGGGCGATCGGGATTTACAGGGCTGTCGGGCTGCCAGGATCTGTTCATCTGTGGGACTGCCGCTGCTGGCGGTATTTCATACCGATTCCTGTCAGAGAGACCCAATTTGCACATCTCTACTTTATATATTGGTTAAGGTAGCTCTTGCCATAGAATATTTAAACATTCACATCAGTTCTTGCCCCAGTGAAGCTCACAATCTATATTCTCTATCACACAAATATACACACTAGGATTCATTTTGTTAGGAGCCAATTAACCTATTAGTGTATCTTTGGAGTTTGGGAGGAAACTGGAGCACCTGAAGGAGACCAATTTTAATTGATCATTTTCTTACGCAAACAAGCTAGGCGGCATAGTTTAGCTTTGTGCTTCACTGAACATTTGTTTTTAATTTGTAATATCTAATTAGGTTTTACATATAATTATTCAACATTATGTCTACAGTGTCGACAATGTAACACTGCTGTGATCAGTGTGACAGAATGGGCAGAAAGCATTACTTATTTCCTTTTGTTCAGCAAGAAAAGCTATTCATCATATAGAGATGCCTTCCCAAGTTTGAATCAACCATAAAATTAATTAAACACTGGGTTTGGTGTTGAAAACTCTAAGGGGTAAATTTACTAAAGTGAGAGTTTTTAGAAGTATTAGAAGAGATGTTGCCCATAGCAACCAATCAGATTCTAGCTATTATGTTCTAGAAGGTGCTGGTTAAATGATAAGTAAAATCTGGTTGCTATGAGCAACATCTCTTCTAAAACTCACTTCTAAAAATTCTCACATTAGTAAATTTACCCCTTGTAGTCATGTGAATAGTTTTAATCATAAGCTTCTGAATAGTCTTTGGGCTGTATTCAAATAGGTGCGAAAAGTCGTGTTTGGCGAAAAGCGTTCCCCGGTGCAAACTTTTCACGCATACATGCATATCGCGCTAACCAATTAGCCGGAGTGTTCGCATGTGCAAAAACTCCATAGGCAGAACCAGTGAAAAGTTTTCACCATCTCACAGCAGGTGATAAAATGTGCAAAATCTCTATTTTTGGCTAAAAATGTGGGGACTTGGGGTCTTATTCAGCAAAGAACGCAACTGATAATGAAAGCTAATACGCACACAGTTACACTACTAAAGTATGCTAATCCATTGCAATAGCCATTCCGTTGCAGCACTACTAAAGATGCCTACTTTACCTTACACACATCTGTAGTACCTAGCAGAATAGCGAAACCATCGGACACATCGAGTACCATCAGACCCTCACACATACTTGCAGAAGCCCTGACCTTACTCAGAAATTGCTATTTTCCATGCAATGCTATCAGGCCTCAGGCTGCGTAGGCCGTCACAGTTGATAATATAGGCACGCCCCTGCAACGGCGTCCAAACGTACTGGCACGCCTACGTTTTGCCGACCACCCCCATCACCACCCACAAACGGCACTTCCTGTCACTCACTCTGCAACGGGTCTGCGTAGTCACTGCGATCGCAGTCCCAATCGCAGTGGCCGTTCGCACGCTGCAATGCATACGCATGCACAGAACGCAACAGTCGGCTGATTGTGTGCATATTAGCAACTACGATCCAAACTGAATCAGACCATTGGTTCAGAACCCTTTGGACACCCCATCGTATGACTAATTAGGCCAAAACATTTTTTTTAATTAGCATCATTCCCCTAATAATAACATGTCATTTTTGGGGTGAAAATGTAAAAATTGTTGGAAAATGGGTATAAAGCACTGGGTCAGGTATTTTGGGGGGCTGTATGGATGGGACAGGTGTTTTTAGGATTGCAGGTGGCTGCAGTAGGTGTATTTTTAACACTTTTTAAAACTGCACTTTAGAGGCACAAAAATATACTAGCACCCATTTTAATGTTCCCCCAATTTAACTACAGCATTATTTTTTCCAAAAGAAATTGCTTTATATAATTTTTCCATACTTATGCAAATATGCATGTAACAGCCATTTGACTAAATGTAAGAACCCAAAATACTTTTTATTAGGGCTATTAATACACTTCTATATTTACTTCTAGTGTCAGTTAGGCTTTTTATGGGGTACAAACTGATTTCCCCAAAATGTGCTGTACTTTTCACTATTTTCGGCATGCGAAATTATAGCACATATGCGTTTTTTGAGTGTTTTGCAATTGGTTAGGGCAAAAAGCAGGAGCGCGCATTGAGAAAGTGTGCAAAAAGATTGTATCAAAACTTGCGAATGTGGCGATAACTTCACCATGAAAACGCTTTTCGCCGACCGCGACTTTTTGCACCTTATGGCCCTTAACAACTTAACTGACCATTTTTCCGGCAAAGCCAGTCAGAAATTTCCGGGTCCACAGGAGAGTCCGGGGAGTCAGAGATCCATTCTGCACAAATTGTAGAACAGATTTCCTCTTCAAAAACACAGCAGGCGGGACAGTCGCACCTTGACAGCTGAAGCACAGCTGGCTATGTTCACATCCAATACGACTACGTCAGTTAAGTAGTTAATGTATCAAGGAATCAAAACACTAATTTATATTTCAATCCCGCACCAGTTACATGATCCTTAATCTATTATATATGAAATCTCCTCTCATTGAAATGTTTATGTTCTGGGATAAAACCCCTAGAAATGTCTTTATAGTACAATGAGGTGCTCCCTAAAACTCTTAATAGATTTACCTATGTCTCTAGTGCACCTAATACAATAACTCTTCCTCCTTTTTTATGTTTTGTGAATGTATCAAGGAAGTATAGATTATGAGGAAATTAATATTATTTTTGGAGAGTGGGAGTTCATTATGAATTCCACATTTGCGCAATGTGCAGTATAGAATGTGGTTATGCTTTCTGTTTTTCATGGACATGTGCATTGATTAGCATGTTCCCTTTTTTATGGGAAACATCAGCAACTCCAATAGACCTTCCCATGTTTATTACTAATATATTCAATACAATATGGATCTATTAGTAATGACTGTACAATAGCAATTAACAATTAGCTCCATGACAACAATGATCAATAGTACTGTCTTGCTTGGAATAACTGATTCAGCTATCTGAAGAAAGAACAAAGGCCTGCAGACATGGAAGAAATCCCTGTACTTACTATTACAATACAGAGTAATTCTGTCTAGAGATGAGCGAGTCCGGTTCTCAGAGAACTGGACCCACTGAACTTCAAGTTCCGGGCCAGCATCTGAGTCCGGCTAGGTTTTCCTGCCTAATTGGGATCCCTTAACGAGGCAAAACAGCATCATCCTGCTGTCGGATTCTCGCGGGTTTTGGATTGTATATAAGTCCTTCCTTTCGGTGATCAGTGCAATTTGCTTGCTGAGTCCCGGGCTGTCAGGGCTATGCTTCGTCCAAAGGGGGCTGTGTTGTGTCCAATACAGGGGTGTGCTGGGCTGTGTTGTCCAATACAGGGGTGTGCTATGCTGGGCTGTGTTGTCCAATACAGGGGTGTGCTATGCTGGGCTGTATTGTCCAATACAGGGGTGAGCTGTGCTGGGCTGTGTTGTCCAATACAGGGGTGAGCTGTGCTGGGCTGTGTTGTCCAATACAGAGGTGTGCTATGCTGGGCTGTGTTGTCCAATACAGGGGTGTGCTATGCTGGGCTGTGTTGTCCAATACAGGGGTGTGCTATGCTGGGCTGTGTTGTCCAATACAGGGGTGTGCTATGCTGGGCTGTGTTGTCCAATACAGGGGTGTGCTGTGCTGGGCTGTGTTGTCCAATACAGGGGTGAGCTGTGCTGGGCTGTGTTATCCATTACAGGGGTGAGCTGTGCTGGACTGTGTTGTCCAATACAGGGGTGTGCAAGGGTGTGCTGTGCTGGTATGTGTTGTCCAATACAGGGGTGTGCTGGGCTGTGTTGTCCAATCCAGGTAGGGTGTGCTCTGTCCAGGGGGCTGAGTTATTTATCATTGCTTTGCTAATCCCAGGGTGTGCTGTGCTGTCCATCAATGGGTGTGCTGTCCAGGGTTGTGCTGTCCATGCACGAGCTGTAAAAAAGAAATAAAAACTAACTAAACATTGAAAAAAATTAAATAATAAGTTAAAAAAAATAAAAAATATATTTGTTTGTGCTGTTTGTGCTGTACCCCACACTGTGATGCTGTATGCCGTAACCCCTCACCCAGTGTATCCAAAACACTGATAATGCAGTGTTTTATTCATAAAAAATATTTTGACACTGTAAGTGGAAATGCAGTGTAATATTCAACACGTATTGTGACTCTGTAAGTGGTAGCGCAGTGTATTCATAAAAAATATTGTGACACTGTAAGTGGTAGAGCAGTGTTTTATTCATAAACAAAATATTGTGACATTGTAAGTGGAAACGCAGTGTAATATTTAACACGTATTGTGACACTAAGTGGCCGCGCACTGTATTCATAAAAATTATTGTAACACTGTAGGGGGTAGCACAGTGTTTTATTCATAAAAAATATTGTGACACTGTAAGTGGTAGCCAAGTGTTTTATCAATACAAAGATTTTGAATGCAGTGTAATATTCAAAACATATTGTTTTATCAATAAAAAGATTTTGATCACTGTAAGTGGAAACGCAGTGTAATATTCAACATGTATTGTGACACTGTAAGTGGTAGCACAGTGTATTCATAAAAAATATTGTGACACTGTAAGTGGTAGTTCATTGATACCGCAGTGTAATATTTAAATTTGGTACACTTTGTTCATGTTTGCTGATATGGAGAATGATTAGTTGAGAGGAGATCTCAACTAGTTGCTGGAGCTGCTACCAGTGCCTCCAGTCATGATGATAATAGTCTGTCTAAGTCATCTACTAAAGCCGATGCCCAAGGGCTTACAGGGCTTAAGTCAGGGCATCTAAAATCAAAGAAGCAATCTATTACAGTGATAAAGAAAAAAACATCAAAGGGAAAGTTAGCTGCAGAAAGACATAAAATTGGCAATATGCCTTTCACCACACAGAGTGGCAAGGAAAGGCTAAGGCCTTGGCCTTTATTTATGACTGGTGGTTTTGCCTCTTATGATGATGAAAGCCCTTCTCCCTGTAGACATTTTCAAAAAATCATTAAGGCATAGGAACCAACTGTGCGCTCAGAAATGTCACAAATTCCTGAGGAGAGTCTAAGTGTGTCGGCAAGTGCCATGTGTGAGCCTGACCTTTCCAAAACTGTACTCGAAGAGGAACATCCTTCCACCACTTGTGCATCCTCTATAAATGTGGGGATGGACAGCACAAGTCACCATGCTGACATAGAAATCAAGGCTGCTTCTGTGGAAGTGCACCAGGATGAGGAGGATATTTGTGTAGCTGACGTTAATAAGGATGTTGATGATGAGGATGCTGATGATGAGGATATTGTTGATGTGGATGTTGTGGTATTAGATGTGCATCCGATATCCGCCATTAGTGCACTGGGTTTTAGACAGTTAATTGAGGTCCTTTGTCCCCGCCACCAAATCCCATCTAGGTTCCACTTCACTAGAAAAGCAATTCCCAGCCTGTACAGGGTGGTTAAAAAAACTTAATTAGTGTCCTCCAAAATGCCATTGTATCCACTGTCCACTAAACCACAGATATGTGAAACAGAGAAAATGCAAGATTACCTGGGTGGGTGTATTGCCTTCAGCACCACCAACAGCAGCAGCATCTAAGAAGCAGCAGCTCATTCAAAGGCAGGCTACTCTGTGTATCACCGGTTTCACTAAGAGGCATACCACTGACATACTCTTAGAAAAACTCAGGGAAGTCATTGCAAAATGGCTTACCCTGCTTGGACTCTCCTTGGGATTTGTGATTTCGGACAATGCCTGCAATATTGTGAGAGCATTACAGCAGGGTGAATTCCACCACATCCCATGTTTTGCTCACACAATCAACTTGATGGTGCAAATTTTTATTTTAAAAATGACAGACCCATGCAGGAGATGCTCTCTGTGGCCCACAAAATTTCTGGACATTTTCACCATCCAGCAGGTGCATGTAGAAGATATGTTGAATTTGCTCTGTCACCAGCTGAAGCAAGAGGTACTTACAAGGTGGAACTCTACCCTTTATATGCTTGAGTGGATGGAAGAACAGCAGAAAGCCAACCAAAGCTACACAACGAACTATGACATAGGAAGTAGAGGGAGAATGTACCTTACTCAAGCTCAGTAGAAAATACTTTCTGTGTTGTGCAAAGTGGTGAAACCCTTTGAAGAAGTAGTCACTCATGAAGTGAGTTCAGACACTGCCAGCTTGAGTCAGGTAATTCCCCTAATTAGACTGTTGGAAACGCAGCTTGAAAAACTGAAGGCGTAGCTGAAACAAAGCGATTCCGCTAAGTATGCGGACTTGTAGATCAAGTCCTTTATTCGCTTCACCAGGATCTTACAATTGGATCAATACATTTTGGCGACCATGCTGGATCCATAAATCGTATCTTTCTTCCCAGTGGACACAGATCTGAAGAGATGCAAAGAGCTGTTGGTAAGGAAATTGTCAGCTCAAGTGGCACGTGATGCTGTGATGGTTCCTCCTTCAATTTCTGCAGCAAGAAAGTCTGCCAGGAAAAAGTTAAACTTTCCCAAAAGAAGACCCACTGGTGATGCAGATGAGTCAACACAACCAAGTGTTGGCATCTGGTCGGGTCTAAAAAAATTGTGTACTAGTAATGAGACCTCTACCGTGATTCCATCTGATAAGGTCACCATTCAAAGAATGGTTGAGGTCTATTTTAATGATAGTGTCCAAATAGGCATGTCAGACAGTCTGTTTCACTACTGGCAGGAAAAAAGGCAATTTGGAAGCCCTTGCACAAACTGAGTTGCACAAACTGAGCAATTTGGAAGCCCTTACTTGAGCTGCCCATGCTCCAGTGTGTACTCAGAAACAGTTTTCAGCACGGTCAGGAACCTTGTCAGTGATCGGCATAGGAGGATACTTCCTCAAAATGTGGAAAAGATTATGTTTATCAAAATGAACTACAAATTCCATGAGGAAGACCTTTACCGCCAATTACATCCAAAAATTACAGAGGTACCTGAGGCTGTGATGGTGGATTCCAGCAGGGATGAATTAATATTGTGTGAACACTGATGAGGGTGAGGAATCGGATGATGATGGCGACAACATCTTGCCTCTGTAAAGCCAGTTTGTGCACAGATATATCATTGCCAGCAATGTCAGCTGCCCGTTGGTAACTTGTTTTGTGGGGGCCCAAACAAACCAATCGCTTGAGCCACAACTGTGCATGTCCTGGTTACTATATACAACATAAGGGCGGTTGGAAAGGCACAAGGACAATTCCATCTTGCACCTTTTTTCTTTTTTCTTTGCATTATGTGCTGTTTGGGGCATGGATGCCTGACATTTTACATTTGATAGTTTATTATAGTTCCATCCTGTCTGCCATTCTGTGCCATGTTGGAAGCTGAACTGCCACATGTTAGTGCCGCCCACTGCTGTCGCTAAGCTTAGTCAGCCAGCTAGCTCAATGCAACCTTTTGGCCTAAACTGTATGAAATCAATATTGTGAGCTGTGAGCTGGACAAAATTAACTGAAAATGATTGGAAATAAATGTTATTGAGATTAATAATACTGTAGGAACAAAAACAGGCCCAAATTATGTGATTTCAGCTATTTTTATAATTTTTTAGAAAAAAATCAGATCCAAATCTAAAATACACAAGGGTGGTTTTGTAAAATCAAATCCAGATCCAAAACTTTGAAGGAAATACAGGGCCTGATTCAGACCCAGTCGTAAGGCTGCGTTCGCATGTAGCCTGCCGATGTTTGCAATCTGCGCATGCATACAAGATGCAGTGCACGTGTGCGAACCAGTCAATGCGATCAGGAAGCATTCACAGTCTGTACACAGTCGCTCTGCAAGCATGAGTGACTGGACGTGCTGTTTGTGGGTGGTGTCAGGGGAAGGTCGATGGTAACGGGGTTGTGGTGGTGTGAACGCAGGCATGTCTGTGTGTCTGAACGCTGTTTCAGGGGCGTGCATAATGAAGACGCATCATCGGCATACACATCACATGGCTGAACTACACACAGCAGCACTTGCAGTGCTTGCAGTAGGGTATGGTCAACCACAAGTGCTGCCTATGAGTCCAATGTCAGTCGATGTTACCGATTGTTTAATACACTTCCTGGAGATGACGTATGTTACTAAGGTAAAGTGGGTGTCTTGTGTCAGGCTGGTGGGCGTCTAAATATATACCACGATCACACGGCAAAACATACTGGGCATGCTAATGTCTTGCTAGCGATCGTGGAATTTGCGTACTTTGTCTGCCGACAGCTGCATGCGAACACAGCTTTGCGACAGAGTCAGAATCAGGCCCACAGATCCAAAACACTGAGGTTGGCGCACATCCCTAATTCTGTGCCATCATATTGTACAAATACAGAAAAAAAGGAGATTTGCCCCCCAGCACACTGCAGCAAAAACAATACTTAAATCCTACATGATAATAGCGATTCAGAGGTATTAGTTACATACATTTGCAAATATATGAATAAGCGCCAGGCCAATCGTCAAGGCTCCTCTATACTGGCATCCCTAACATTAAGGGGTTCACGTCCGAGAAGCAAGGCACCCCAAAAAAATTCCAACCAAGGGCCATCCCCAGGGCATCACACGAAAAAGGGAAAAAGGTGATAGTGAAGTATAAAGAAAAGATGTGTAAGTATAAATCAATAAGTGTTAATGAAATGAGAAAGAATTAAAATGACACAAATAATATACAAACAAATAGAGAAGTGATAAAGGTATTCTATGTGAATTAAGTGGTGATGCCATGAGAAAGGCCCAGTCAGAACCCCCCCGGGGGGTAAGTTAGCTCTCAGCTTTAATATGTACTGTTATCATGCAGTACATCAATTGTAATTATATGACCCAGAGTGGGTGCTACCATTATGTAGCAATAATTATTTTGGGGTGAGCGTTTGGGAGTGGGGCCCCCGGGGGGGTTCTGACTGGGCCTTTCTCATGGCATCACCACTTAATTCACATAGAATACCTTTATCACTTCTCTATTTGTTTGTATATTATTTGTGTCATTTTAATTATTTCTCATTTCATTAACACTTATTGATTTATACTTACACATCTTTTCTTTATACTTCACTATCACCTTTTTCCCTTTTTCGTGTGATGTCCTGTGGATGGCCCTTGGTTGGAATTTTTTTGGGGTGCCTTGCTTCTCGGACGTGAACCCCTTAATGCTAGGGACGCCAGTATAGAGGAGCCTTGACGATTGGCCTGGCGCTTATTCATATATTTGCAAATGTATGTAACTAATACCTCTGAATCGCTATTATCATGTAGGATTTAAGTATTGTTTTTGCTGCAGTGTGCTGGGGGGCAAATCTTTTTTTTCTGTGTTCAGAGTAAACCCCGCCCTTTACAAGCACCTGTGTTATGCAATTAAGCTGATCTGAGCAACTACCATTTTTTTGCATATTGTACAAATAGTCTTGCTTGTTCTAGGGATGGGAATCATTTGATGTTTCCTCAGAACCATCGGTCAGATGGTTCCGATGTTCGATATTTAACACTGCAATGGTGAGGATCCAATGTTTCCTCACCATCGCTAGGTTTCTCCCCTGATGTTTCCCCAATGTTTTTCCAATTTTTTCTTTTATGTGACGCAGAGCCTGATTCAGATATGCCGCTAACCCAATGGTTAGCACACATCTCTAATGTTTTGGGGTCTGTGCATGAGCAGGAACGGTGCTGCACATGTGCTAAACAGGTCCTGTGATCTTGCTCGAAGACCTCCCCAACCCGCAGCATGATTCCCATGTTATGGCATTAGGGGTGGAGTGGGTGCGTGGCTAGCCACTCTTCCCAGAAATGGGGGGGTCACCCTGTTTTCCAGGAGGGATGAGGCCAGGGTCTGCATCGGTGGATGCAGATTGCCAGGCCTCACAAGTGCCCAGGATCCAGTCAGGCAAGCTTCAGCTTCTGCAGCCTGGCAAAAGGGCGCAATGCAGATGCGTAGTTGAGCAATTATATTTGGTCTGTGCAGGCCCGTCAAGAGCCGCACCGGGCCCAGGTAAAAGGGGGTGTGGCTTAATCTCAGGAGGTGTCCCCACGCCCCCTTAGATTAAAAAAAAAATTTAGCAGCGCAGCGCAGTGAGCCCCCTCAGCCCGGTGCATAACCAGTGGGGAGCGCGATCAGTTTGATCGCTCCACCCACAGGCATAGGAGACTGCTGTGGCTGCTTCCCAGTTCAGCCCAGCACACAGCAGCGTGTGCTGGGCTGCTGTGATGTAAGAGGGGGGAGCGGTGCCGGACCTGGGCCCAGCCGGGCCCTTCTAGCAAGCCTGGGTCTGGGTAATTAGTACCCGCCCCCCCCTCACAGCACCCCTGGATTTGCACAAGCGTCAAGTTTCATTACTGATGTTGCTCGCAGTGAGGATTCTCAAAGTGGTTGATAGCTAGGGACGATTTTTGGGCAGTGTTGACAAAAATGCATGCATGTTGTGACCATTTTCAGACCATGGGGTAAATTTACTAAAGTGAGAATTTTTAGAAGTGAGTTTTAGAAGTGATGTTGCCCACAGCAACCAATCAGACTCTACTTAACATTTAACTAGCACCTCCTAGCAGATAATAGCTAGAATCTGATTGGTTGCTATGGGCAACATCACTTTTAAAACTCACTTCTAAAAACTCTCACTTTAGTAAATTTACCCCCATGTCTATACCTGCTACTGTGATCCCGTATACAGAAGAAATGGCTCTGGCGTTTCAGTTAACGCTGGCCATTCTGCTCGACGATAGAGTTACTAATAAGTCCGACGTAAATTGACTGATCTGCAACCATGCTACATCTTTGTACATAGGGCCTGATTCAGCAAGCAACTCAAATGAGAGAACGCAAGGTGCGAGCCAATGTTTGCGATCTGCGCATGCGTATGCTTCGCATTGCGCATGCGCGAACAGGTGGCTGAGTACGGTAAGGGCTCTCTCAGAGTACGTAGGGAACCAGCAGAGACCTTCGATGTTGATTGAACGGAAGTGTCGTTTGTGGGTGGTGGCAGGGGGGTGGTCGGCCGAACGCAGGCGTGCCTTAGTGGTCACACGCCATTACAGGGGCATGCATAAATTAATCTCAGCAGCAATGCACGCAGCCGGGCGCATCTCTGCGTGCAGGAATCTTTCAAGTTCTGTGGCAGGGTCTGGTCTACCCTTAGCATACATGCAGCTTCAATGGCACTCAATGTTCCCGATGTGTACTCAATCATGCATAGGTCGGCGACTTTATGTTTTGCTGAGTGTCTACTTCTTGTGCTGCGGTCTCCTTGCGTATGCAGTGATTTTCATATTCTCACAGCAGCTGGGTGTGTGCGTCAGCTAACGTGTGTTCCTTGCTGAATCAGGCCCATAGTCACTTTGATTTGCAAAACCACCGGTGGGTGTTTCAAGACAAATCCCAGCTACTGCAACATTAGTATATTTTCACACAGTCGCTGTGTACAATTCACAGCTGCAGCGGCATTACCGTAATCTCTGAATCAGGCCCGGCCTGAATACACACTGGGCTGGCTGCTGCTGCATGCATGCTGTTGCTGAGCATGGTGGCTGACAGACTGAAAGACACTCTGGTCAGCCAATCAGCAGCAGCACACAGGACAGGAGTGCATTCTGGCAGTAAATGACTGTCAGTCACTCACTGTGTGTGTTATAATATATATATATATACACACACACACATATATAAATATATACATATATTTTGTAATAGGATCGGAGTAGGAGGTCCCTCTCCTGGGATAAATGGACACATCCTAACACACAGCATCTAGGAATCAGCACACCAGTCCACGTTTTCGTGCAAGCTAGTCATAGCTAGTTTTTATTGTGCAGTATAAATAACAGAAATAATAAAACTAATTCCTAGCCCATCTAGGCACTAACTAAACAACAGATTTCCTCTCTCCAAATTGGCAGGGCCTATTGCCCTCACCACAAAACATAGGCATATGCACAGTACTTGCGATAAGTATAACACAGTGTCTCTGAACAAGTCTGCCTGAAAAGCCGAAACAGCCTTGTGGATGGAGCCCTCCCTTCACTCACACATCTACACCCCCAGGACCCAAAACTCCAACAACAAGCACAGACATTTCCTGGGGGTTTCAAAACACATATGTAAAGAATCTGGGACACACATATATGCCATCCAGCAATTTTTCAGTGCTTCTATCACAATATATATATATATATATATATATATATATGTATATATATATATATATATATGTATATATATATATATATATATATATATATACAGATTGAGTCTCCCATATCCAAAATGCTTGGGACCAGGGGTATTTTGGATAATGGAATATTCTGTATTTTGGAATATTTGCATATCATAATGAAATATCTTGGGAATGAGACCCCAATCTACACACAGAATGGATTTATGCATTATATACACCTTATACACACAGCCTGCAGGTAATTTTATACAATATTTTCAATAATTTTGTGGCTCAAGCAAAGTTTGTGTACATACATGAAACTCATATATGTTTCATATACAACTTATATTCACAGCCTGAAGGTAATTTTATACAATAATTTTAATAATTTGTGCCTTAGACAAAGTTTGTGTACATTGAACCAACAAAAAGGTTTCATTATCTCAGTCATGCCGAAATAATTCCGTGTTTGGGATTATTCCCTATTTCGGAATATTTGGATATGGGAGACTCAACCTGTATATATATATGTATTCCAAATGAGAACCGGCACTCAAAATATTGTATATATATGCCAGGGTGCTTTCTGTGAAGATCCAATATCCAAGCAAAAAGTCAGCGGCACTCCCAGACTGGTATCATAGACAAAAGAACTTTAATGCATGCCACACAGCCAACGTTTCAGGGCCAGACACGACCCTTTTCTCAAGGCAGGCGTTGCAATATTCAGTTACATTATAAACAGCAGACATAAACACCACTGATTCCTACCTTTAAATAGCAGAATCCTTCCTGTGTGCTGGCGCCGACCGGGGCAGGCAGAGGTAGGGGTAGGCGCGCACGCAACGACCGCTGTCCTCCGATGATGACGTCACTTCGATACTTGTGGGTTGTCATGGAAACAAGCCACAAGACGGGTATACTGTCTCCCCGGCCCGCGGCAGCTACAAAGAGAGGCACAACACATAATAAAACTTATTATCACAAAAATGAAATAATAATACTTTCTACTTAAGTGCCAATAACCCAAATTGTTTCCTTAAAGCGTAAAAACAGACTAACATTATATAGCACCAACGGAACAATAGTGCATCCATCAAACAGTTAGTAATAAATCCTACATCAACTGTATATATATAGAGCCCAGTCCTATATATATACAGAATGTCCTAAGACATTCTAATAAACTTCAACGCTCAATGCAAAGAGTTGCATCTCTAAAGCATAACAACTATCTTTACAGAAATGCATTCAGAGACAGTTTCTCATTAAGTCCTGCAGGATGGATAGTATTTAACTTATGCATCCAGGTCGCTTCAAGGCGCAGAAGTTTTTCACCTCTATTTCCTCCACGTAGTGTAGTTGGAACATGATCAATTAAAATATGTTTTAAAGCAGACAAGGAGTGACCAGCTTGCAGAAAATGTCTCGCCACGGGTTGTTCAGCCACTTTTTTTGTGAGGGCTGATTTAATAGCCGACCGATGTAAAGCCATCCGTTATCTGACAGTCCTAATAGTTTTTCCAACATAATAATGGCCACAAGGGCACATTATCAAATAGACTACGATGAAGTGCAGGTTAGGACATGGTCTATATGATACGTATGGTCCCGATGCGGATGTTTAATTGTTGATCCTGTCAACATATGTTGGCACCAGGGCCGGCCCTAGCCCAAATATTTTGGTAAGCGAGTAGGTTTTTTGGCGGCCCCCCTATGCAGTGCCCGCGGTAGTGGTCCCCCCTGTGCAGTGCCCCTTGTGCCCCCATTAGTAAGCTTATATAGTGCCCCCAGTAGTAGTCCCCCTATGCAGTGCCCCCAGTAGTAATCCTCCCTTCAAGTGCCCCCAGTAGTAATCCTCCCTTCTAGTGCCCCAGTAGTAATCCTCCCTTCTAGTGCCACCAGTAGTAATCCCCCCTTCAAGTGCCCCCAGTAGTAGTCCCCCCTTCTAGTGCCCCCAGTAGTAATCCTCCCTTCTAGTGCCACCAGTAGTAATCCCCACTTCAAGTGCCACCATTAGTAATTCCCCCTTCAAGTGCCCCCAGTAGTAATCCCCCCTTCAGGTGCCCAAGTAGTAATCCTCCCTTCTAGTGCACCTGTAGTAATCCCCCTTCAACTGCCCCCAGTAGTAATCCTCCCTTCTAGTGCCCCCTGTAGTAATCCCCCTTCAACTGCCCCCAGTAGTAATCCTCCCTTCTAGTGCCCCTTGTAGTAATCCCCCTTCTAGTGCCCCCAGTAGTAATCCCCCCTTCAAGTGCCCCCAGTAGTAATCCTCCCTTCTAGTACCCCCTGTAGTAATCCCCCCTTCAACTGCCCCAGTAGTAATCCTCCCTTCTAGTGCCCCCTGTAGTAATCCCCCTTCAAGTGCCCCCAGTAGTAATCCCCCCTTCAAGTGCCCCCTGTAGTAATTCCCCCTTCTAGTGCCCAAGTAGTAATCCTCCCTTCTAGTGCCCCCTGTAATAATCCCCCCTTCAACTGCCCCCAGTAGTAATCCTCCCTTCTAGTGCCCCCAGTAGTAATCCCCCCTTCAAGTACCCCCAGTAGTAATCCTCCCTTCTAGTGCCCCCTGTAGTAATCCCCCCTTCAACTGCCCCCAGTAGTAATCCTTTCAAGTGCCCCCAGTAGTAATCCCCCCTTCAAGTGCCCCCAGTAGTAATCCCCCCTTCAAGTGCCCCCAGTAGTAATCCTCCCTTCTAGTGGCCCCAGTAGTAATCCCCCCTTGTAGCCCCCCCCAGTAGAGACACACGTAATAAAGAAAAAATAAAAAACCACTTACCTGAACCCCCCGCTCCTGCTCCCGCCGCCGCTATCAGCTACTCCCGACCATTCTCCAGGGCCTCTTTGCATTATGGGAGAGACTTCATGAGGTCATGAAGTCTCTCCCATTACCCACTGCGGGAGCCGGAAGATGGCTCCCGCAGTGGGAGCAGCAGCAGCCGATGAGAGTCTGACAGACTCTCATCAGCTGCTGAAGCAAACACACAGCTGCCGGCACCGGCGGCTGTGTGTTTGGCACTGTGTAGGGCTGACCGAACTCCGTCCGGTCAGCGCTACACGCGTGGTGCAGCTGTGTCACAGAGACACAGTCTGCACTGCGGTAATTCTGCATGGTCGCGGCCGCGGCGCCCTTCACCATGTGGCACCTTACGCGGCAGCGTACCATGCGTAACCATAGAACCGGCCCTGGTTGGCACGTAGTGCATTTTCTGCATTTGTAGCACCCGGGTGCTTTCACACGTAAAACTTGGCCTTCCTGATTAGGGGGCATCAATCAACATCAATCAACATCGACAGCACGCCCCCTTTGGTGCGAGACCCGAAGCGATGGAGAGCTCGTCGCTATCCGGGTCTCGTGCATGCGCACGATGGAGCTGCCTCCGTCGTGCGCATGCACATTGGGGCAACATCGACCCGCTTGCGATCGTCCTGCGCTCGCGAGCGGGTCTGAATGACCCCCTCAGTTTGACGTGTAATTACTTTAGATATGGTGACCAGTACTATCTCCAGATGGCGGGTACTGCTATGGATAGTAATATCACACCGGCATACGCCAATATATTTATGGGTGCCTACGAGAGTAACTATGTGGTCCCATCGTTTGGAGATAGTATTGGTTTTTATCATCATTTTATTGATGACATATTCCTTATTTGGGACAACACTGGGAATTATCTGTTGGAGATGTTGAATAGGTTAAACTCATTGGATTCTCCAATTAGGTTGACTATGAAGTATGATTGACTTTTTGGACATCACCATATACACCACTGACTTTGGCTATGGTTACAGACTCTACAGAAAATCCACAAGTCGCAATACACTTTTAGATTACAGGAGTCACCATCCAGTTTCACTTAAACGGAATTTACCTGTCTCGCAATTTATTAGTGTTCTTCGGAACAATTCTGACCCTGTTACAGCAAATATTCAATTGATGGAGATGCAAGATCGTTTTTTGGAGAGGGGCTATAATCGTAAGACCACAGAGAGATGCTTAAGTAAAGCCAAAAAGATCTTTATTGAGGGCAATGAAAGGCATCAGCGGGTCAGTGCTGTTAACCCTTTTGTCATAAGTACTACCTTTGACACGGCTGGTCCAATTGTCCATAAAGCCATAAGGGAACTTTGGCATGTGGTGGCTTCTGACCCTGCACTGAAAACACAATTATCGGTGAAACCTCTGGTAGGTTTCTGACGTGGCCGGAATCTCAAGGATATGCTCATGAGACCTGATTTAACTACACCACGGGACACTGAATCATGGCTTAGTGTATCTAAACCGGGTTGCTACAAGTGCACGGGTTGCACCACTTGTAGGAGTATGTTGAGTGGTCAGTTTTTCCATCATCCCCATACAGGACGAAAGGTGCAAATTCGACATCGAGTGACCTGTAGTACGGATTATGTGATCTACATCCTGATATGTCCTTGCTCCTTATATTATGTGGGCAAAACGATTCGTCCTTTTAAAGAGCGCATGGCCAATCATAGGTCCTCTATAAGAGCCGCTCTGATAGAGGGGACATCAGATAAACCAGTGGCACGCCACTGCAGTGAAGCTCATCATGCGTTATCATCTATCAAATGTATGATTATTGATAAGATCCCCATACCAAAGAGGGGTGGTGACCGGCATAAGTTGCTCCTTCGTAAAGAAGCAATGTGGACCTTTAAATTGGACACAGTGTATCCTTGGGGTCTTAATGAAGCATTTTGTTTGAGTATGTATCTAGATTGAATATAAAATATTTATTTTGGGGTGTGCACCACCAGAGCAATAACAAAACCAAAAAAATTTTTTTTTACATTTTTTTTCAACAATACTTAATATTTTTATTTTTTATTATATTTTTTGGGGGTAGCTCCTGTGGAGTCTGTGGCCTTGGTTCTTCTTTCTTTTTTTGGGGGGGGTTAAAAATCTTTATTTTTTTGTTAGTTCTTTATGATGATTAGAGCTATAGTGATTTATATTAGTATTGATGTTATTTGTATTGATTGATTAACTGTGCGGTTTTTGCTTAATACCAATGGAGTATTTCGTTAGCGTGTAATGTTGTGACCCTCACTGTGAAATAATAGGGATTGATTATAGGCCTGCCAGCGTTAAGTAGCTATTAATGATTTTGCTTTAAAATGTATTAGATATGCGCTGGATAAGCAGATCTGTTAACGTTATCTATGGTGTTGTTTGGACACCATGGTAACGCGATTTTGCGTTCCACAGCACAGGAAATAGAGATTGCTGGCACGTTTATCAGCGCTGAGCAGTCAGCGCTACTATTCTCTGACCTAACAGGGAATGCTTTTTGGTTGCTCTGGCAACGCGCTGCGTTGCGCTCCACACTAGGGGAAGCAGATGCTGGTGGAACACACGCCAGCAGTTGGCGTGGGTCCTGCGGTATGCCTGAACTTTGTTGATTTACTAAAGGTGATATATTATGGCTACTTATCATCATGTGTGTGTATCAATGTTTGTATTTGTTGATTGATGTTGTCCTTGCTATTGGTGGGTGGGAACTGACTGATTGGGGTGGGTATATATATGTTCTATGTATCATTTGCACTTTGATTCTTGACAAAGGTCCATGTTATAGGACCGAAACGTCAGATTATATGCTGTTCCTGTAAACTTTTTCTAAGGATATATTAAAGAATATTTTTATGAAGCCTGGTGAGTGCCCCCCGGAGTTTTCATTCTCCAAACTATCTGGATTAATGGGACGGAGTCCTGTATGGGTTGGTCACCCCAGCAAGTTATTTCAAAACAAGTCGTGAGTGCAGACCTTCCTTGGTTTTATATATATATATATATACAAGCATATATACTATTATTATATTATTATATTATTAGTGCATTATATGTTTAAGTAGCCAGTTATTTTTCAAAAATAGAAACAAAGGTTAACATTGTATCCATGTCCATACATCGAATGTTTAACAATTTACTATGATGAGGAAGTTTATTTCTAGTCTGTTTGTAACCTGTCAGAATTGTGTCTGTTTGGCAAGACATTTGGATTCCAGCTACAACTACCTGTCAACTTATGAACTCTTGCAGTGGTGTCACTAGGGGGTGTGGGCACACCGATTGACACCATCCGAGTGTGGTGACATCAAAACTCTGCTCTGCTATTTTAGTGTCACCCCCTGGAATGGAGTCACCATGCAGCGGTGATAGTGGTGATGAACACTGTGTCTGGTGAGGCAGGGGGCTGCCCAGCAGTTCCTGGAGAGCTGGGCAAGCCCCCAGCATAACAAGAATGGGGGCGTGATATGCAGTCACACCCCCAAAATGTCATTCAGCAGTGGCTGTGGCTTCACTAGCAGATGGCCACATCCCTAGGTGCTCTGGGTGACACCAAGACCAGTGATGTCACTGCCTCATTTGTGTCTCTCTTCTGAAAATAAGACTGTTGATATGTGTGTACTACTGTATCTTATGTTGTACACGGTTATTAAATAGTAGACACAAGCGGAAAGCATTTGGTAGACACGCCAACACGCCAGCCAGATAGACTTATTCATGAGCTTGTAGTTATTGTAGTGCGCAATTTTGTACAGCCGTACGCACAGTTATGTATACAGGCAGTAGAGATGGAGTGGAGCAAACAGCAGACCAGTAGGTCAAGTATGTAGGCAGGATCACAGGATTATGCAGTATCCCCCATGGAGCTAAGTAGTACATGGCTTTTGTCCATTGGGTGGTTACTGCTTGCAGAGGTGCAGCGTCTCCACGGTGAAGAAATCTGGTGTTCATGAATGACTCAATTTCCAATGTGGCTTCTATAAAGGAAACAATGTGCTTAAGGTGCTGCTGTTAAAGGTAATGGCCTGTCCTGTGCTTTTGCTTTGATAGTGTATTATCCAGTGGGTGCAGCTGGGCAGAGGTTTGGCATTGGTACTAAGGTGCTGCTTATTGAAGACCTCTGCTGGCCGTGCACCCAGGCTTAATAACAGCATCCATTGCTCCATTCCACCATCAGGGGGTATATTACAGCTCTCCACTACACCCTTTATAAAGGTGGGCCTTTGGCATACTGACGGCAGCCATTAGAGGTGGGGAATTTCATATGTCATCCTCTCCACATCCTTCCCCCTCTTTTGTGTACGATCACTGTCAAGACCAATATTGAATGACAACTGTTCCTTTCCAGCAAGCACTAAATTAAGGACTCTGGAATATTACACACTAGCTGGGATACCCGGCGTTGCGCGGATTAAAAACTGGATCCTGAATTACAGCTGCAGCCTTTATTTGTTTAGATTGTCCTTGCCTATAACCCCATTCCATTGATCCTGAAAAGGATCCCACTGTTTGCTAACATGCATGCAATCAGTGGCGTAACTACCGTGGGTACAAGGGGTGCGGCTGCTATGGTGCCCGAGCTGCCTCTGTGGCTCGCCGCTCCCCCTGTATCCAGTCACACACACAAGGTGGGCCAGTCCAGTCAGGGTCATTGAGGGGGTCAGCGATGTTGGCCTGCAGTGGCTGGTTCGCAAGCTCTGATTGGCTCGTGACAGGCACCAGATTCAAATTGCACTGATGCTGTCTGTCCATGTCTGCAGCACAGGGGGAGGCGAAAGGCTGCTGGAGGGACACAGGGAGGTGAGCTGCTGGGGGGAGCATAATGTGTAACTGGCACTACTATTGTTTGGAATCATGTGTTATATGGGGCACTACTACTATGTGGCATAATCTGTAAAGGGCATTACTGTGTGGTATAATGTGTAAGGGGCCTTACTGTGTAGTGTAAGGGCCATTACTATGTGGCATAATGTATAAGGGGCACTACTACTGCATAGTATTATGTGTATAAGAGGTACTACTGTGTGGCATAACCTGAATGGGCTCTGTGTGGCATAACCTGAATGGGGTTTGTGTGGCATAACATGAATGGGCTCTGTGTGTGGGTAAATGTATGTGTTTTTTTTACCTCCAGGGGGGCCTTTTAAGATTTTGCTATACCTACAAAGGGCCTGATTCAGCCCCGGACGCTAAGCTGCGATAGCTCGCTATGGGTGACTGTTGCCTGTCGGGGAGTGGATGTGCAAACACAGACGTGTCTGAGCATCAAAACGGCATTCTTTGGGTATGCATAATTAACATGGAATGGCCCTCAATGTTACTGATTAATCATACACTTCCTGGAAATGACGTGTGCTAAGAAAGAAACGTTGGCGTCAATACACCTGCGAGCGTTCACTCTGCCGTCACTCTCTAAGACATAGAGGATGTCCTTTAGCCTGGCTGTGCGATCGCGGCATTTGCATATCCACCCCCTGACAGCTACGACAGAGCGCAGCTTAGTGTCCGGGTCTGAATCGCCCCCAAAGTTCTTATTTATGCCCTTGCATGCAAATACAAGGCTCTGGATTTAATATGAACTTGCATGAGTCACCAAGTTTGTACAGACTAAGGCTAAAAGGATACTTTTGTAGCTTGCACAGAGGAGCCAGTCCCAGAACCTATGTAATTTAAGAATGTCCCAACTTTTAAGGATTGCGTGGCAGTACGTGGCCCTGACGAAGTTCAAAACCTAATCCTGGTCAAACTGCACCACCATGCCAAATTTGGTGGTGCTAGGTCCAAAACTCTGGCCGTGCATAAAGGACAAACAATCAAACAGACAGACATGCTTTCTACCTTATTATATAAATTAGTATATTATACATTTTTACTGTTGCTCTTGTGGATACCATAAGGAGTAAATTTACTAAGATGGGAGTTCTATTAAGAAGTGATGTTGCCCATAGCAACCAATCAGATTCCAGGTATTATCTTTTAGAAGGTGCTAGATAAATGAGAAGTAGAATCTGATTGGTTGCTATGGGCAACATCTCCCATCTTAGTAAATTTACCCCTAATAGTGGAATTGTTTGTCTGTTTTTATTCATTGTAAATACTATGCATTTGTCAACATTAAATTTGATCGACACTAGTTTATGTCAGTATGTTTTCTTTTTTTTAATATTAAATAGATTTTTAACTTAATTATCAATCTTCTGTACGCAGCATATCTATATTTTATTGACACATTATATTGATTGGAATAACAGTGCACTGCAGTCCCATTTTTGTTTTAGCCCTTTTTAGATAGGGGCAGCACCTCCTTATAGCAGCTGCTTGTTACAGCCATTCATCTTCCCACTTCTCACCAACTTTACCTCCTCTCCTCTATTTAACCTCTCTCCTGTGAATGAACAGACTAAAATATGGCAGATATCTTAGGAAAGGATCAGATGTTTACTGTAAAGGAGCATCATGGAGTAAGCGCAGTAGCACACTCCATACACCAACAAGGACCTCTGACTTTGCTCTTTGCAATGCTTCTGTTCCTGAATGTGCTGACTACAGCACATTGGCTATTCCATGAGTAATTTTATTGATGAATAGACATGGAAAGTATGCAGCAGGTGCCCGACGGCTATCAATGGCCCCTGAAGAAAAATTACAGCAGATGAAATGGGCGTTTGGCATCTGCTGCATGCCACATGCACTACAATATGTCTAGGACAAATACAAACAAAGTAAATAATCAGTTGTCCAATTGAATTGAATATACACTCCCTCATAAATAAGGTGGCATCTGAATTGTTCAAGCGTAACTCATATTCCAATATACCAAAATTACATATAAATAAATCCAAACAGTGCTAAGAAATATTAATAGTATTATAGTATTAGTAATGGTATATTTAATATATGTATATGTGTGCATATCTACTTGGAAAAAGTGGGCACTCATGCAAAAGGTATTAGTCCATATAGGAGAGAGTGCCAGAACCAAGGGCCTGATTCAGATTAGTATGTATATCCGCCGGTTTATGTACTAATCCGATTGTTTGGGGCCCGCGCATGTGCCAATCTGATTCTGAGCTCTCGGGATCCCCCATTTGGGGGGCAGAGCGGGGGTATGCAGGGAGACAGGAGGGTATTGCTTTCATTTTACGAGAATGCCAAAGTCAGGGTATGCATTAGTGGTTGCAGATTTTCTGGCCTTGCAAGCTGCCAGCCTGAGTAAGAGAAAGCTTACTCAGACTGGCTGGTGCTGCCACCTATGTGATCCGATGCAATGTCTACGGACGCTTCACTCAGATGGCAGTTGCTGTCAGGAGGCTTCCTACAGTATAGACACCACCTGCAGCATTTAAATATTTGCTGGATGGTATTGCACAGCCACTTCCTTGCAGCTATGCAATTCCGCCACATCTAAATCAGGCCCAAAATTAGTATAATGTAGCAAAAGGAAAAGAACGGCATTCCAGTATCATCAGTTGCATAAACAATCAGGTATACTTACAGAAACAGCAACGTTTCAGACCACAAAAGTCCTTTTTATCATGTGCAAATCCACTCTGAAAGAAAAACTCATCTAGTGACACTGATGATGTTCCGTTTCCGGAATGTAATTCTTTCATCTGGGATAACAAGTATAAAAAAAGCATCTAACCTTAAATTTAGACACTATATGCACGATAAGCCATACAACTACTTCCTGGTTGTGTCATTAAAGTGTTCCCATCACCATAGTAACTGTCAAACTACAGCAGCCGGATATACATGCACTATAATAATTGCAATATAGCTTCGATCATAAAAAGTAATGAACAGACCCCTGTAGTACAAGTCAGTGCATAAAAAATGTAACAGTTACTTTGAATTAAAGGTACAACTGTCATAATCTAGTCAATATGTATATAAGCTACTCTTGCAAGGTATTACAAAATAGGTGATGTGCATGGAATCTCAAAAAGAACATATGTTTAATTAACCAAAGCAGAATAAGCAAAATATAGCACCAAGAAAAGGTGAGCTGTAAATATTACATAATCACAAGAAGCATTGCAAACCGGCCCCCATTTACTAATGAGTTTTATCACCAAAATGAGTGATACATTTCACTGTGTATGATAAATGGTGCTCCAGCCAATCAGCTCCCAACTGTCAACTGCTAGAAAAATGACAGTTGGGAGCTGATTGGCTGGAGCACCATTTATCATACACAGTGACATTTATCACTCGTTTTGGTGATAAAACTCGTTAGTAAATGGGGGCCCAAGAGTCTTATTGAGATTCCTCAGTGAAATCGAAATGTTGAATCCATTTGGATTGAGGTAAATTTTTTTGCTAATTCTCCCCCTCTTCTTAGTGGTGGCATATGATCAACAATTCTGTAACGGAAGCTGAGTAGGGCTAAATTATGGGGCACATTTGCAAAATGCCTTGCCACTGCCTAATCAGTATCTTTTTCAATGACAACTCATGTAGCGCATCTATGGAGCGCCAAGCGCACTTTAAACTGGCGCTCTGTCTTACTGATGTAGATTTTTTATCACATGGGCAGTTAATGGTGTATGCCACTAAAGTGGTATTACATGACAAATTATATAGGATTTGTAACTTTTTACTCAAAGATGGATGATTAAATGAATTGGTGTAAACCCACAGCCTAACGACTGCAACAGAGGCGGGCGGTTAGGATGCAAGCGGCCGCCCAGTTTCTGAGCGACCGCTTGCATCCTCCGACCACCTCTGAATGAGGCCCTTTGGTTGTTGGTTCATGGTTATAAAGTGACTGCCTATTAACCAATTAAAAAGGCCTTTTTTTATATATTTTTGTGCACAATAAGCATGCTTTTTTAAACAATATTCCTTTGCTGGCTGAAAATATCAACTAACCAGTTGGCAAAAGGAATTGAGTTTTTTTTTTAGGTCATCCTAAAGACTGTTGGAAATTAAAATGTATATATTGGAAGCAATTAGCTGAAAGAAATTAGCATATGAATTGAATACAGTAATATATTGTGAACGTAATATGAATTATTGTCTTTATATGTATATATAATTTATTTTGATTATTTATTACTAATTTTTTAATAAATTAAATATTTTTCTTGCAAGTTAAATAGTGCTTTCTTTTTTATGTTTCATGCAATTTGTTATGTTGAATTAAATACGGGAGCAATACCGTGTAGAAAGCTGCAATTTGACTTGTATTTATTGTCACCAGATATATATTATTTGTGTTTTGCATCTGTGTCTAACTTGCATGTGACTCTAAAACAGCCCCACACTTGTAAGTAGAGATGAGCAGGTTTGGATCTCAGAGATGCGAACCCACCCGAATTTTGAGATACGGGGCGAGCGGGTTCCCCCGCTGGCCCCAGATCTCAATCCGAGGCAAAACCATAGAGATGAAATCTTGCAGCTCGCGAGCTTTCATCTCTATGATCTATGTATTATATAGGGACCACGCGGTGGATGCCATTTCACTCTGGCTGTGGAGACTGAACAGGGAGAGTGGGTAGTGTAGGGCTGGTAGAGGTGCTGCTGCTGTGCTGTGCTGTCTGCTGTGTCCTGGGCTGGTGCTGATCTATTCTGGGCTGGTGCTGTGCTGGTGCTGTGCTGTCTGCTGTGTCCATCTGGGTTGTTGCTGATCCATCTGGGCTGGTGCTGTGCTGTCTGCTGTGTCCTGGTCTGGGGCTGATCCATTCTGGGCTCGTGCTGTGCTGTCTGGTGTGTCCATCTGGGCTGTTGCTGATCCATCTGGACTGGTGCTGTGCTGTCTGCTGTGTCCATCTGGGCTGGTGCTGATCCATCTGGGCTGGTGCTGTGCTGTCTGCTGCGTCCATCTGGGCCCAAGTTCTGGACCATCAAAAAAAAAAATATATATATATTGTCAATTTATCTTCTGTGTGTGTGCATGTTAGGCTTAGCCGCACAAGATACAGCAACGCAACCTAGTGCTGACCAACTCCAGTCGTCATCAATTGATGCTCTGGGCCCAAGTTCTGGACAGTCAAAAAAAGAAATATATATATATATATATATATTAGGGGTGAGCGGGTTCGGATTTCTGAAATCCAAACCCCCCCTCGAGCCCCCCGATCCGAGTCCGATCCGAGTCAGGCTCGACTTTTCCCGCCTGACTCGGATCTGAAATCGAGGCAAAACGTCATCATCCCGCCTTCCGAGTCTCGCGGGTTTTGGATCCTATATAAGGTACCCGCGTCGGCGCCATTTTCTCACTCGGCTGTGGACAGTGAAGAGGGAGGGTGGGAGTTAGGGCTGGCTGGGCTGTGTAGTGTAGTGTAGTGTAGTGCAGAGTAGTGTTGTGCTGTGCTGTGCTGCGCTGTGCTGCTGTTGTCCACTACTTCAAAGTCCATAGGGGCTGGCTGTGTTGTGCTGTGCTGCTGTTGTTAATAGGGGCTGTGTCCACTACTTCAAAGTCCATAGGGGCTGGCTGGACTGTGTTGTGCAGTCAGTTCTCCATAGGGGCTGTGTCCACTCCAAAGTCCTGTGCAGTATCCCAGTCCTAAAGGGGTGCTGTAGTGTTGTCCAGGGGGTGCTCTGTCCATCAGGGGTGCTCCCCCCAAGTGCTAAAAAAATAATATATTTTCTGTGTTTGTGAATTGTGTGCGCAGTAGCCGCACGTGCATCAACAAAGTAGTGCCAAGCGTGCGCCTGTTTCATAAGTAAAGAGCCGGCTGGCTTGACTGTTAAAGGGTGCTGTAACTCCCAAAGTAAACTCCAGTCCAAACCAAAAAAATATATATTTTCTGTGTTTGTGAATTGTGTGCGCAGTAGCCGCACGTGCATCAACAAAGTAGTGCCAAGCGTGCGCCTGTGTCATAAGTAAAGGGCCGGCTGGCTTGACCATTAAAGGGTGCTGTAACCCCCAAAGTACACTCCAGTCCAAACCAAAAAAAAAATTATTTTCTGTGTTTGTGAATTGTGTGCGCAGTAGCCGCACGTGCATCAACAAAGTAGTGCCAAGCGTGCGCCTGTGTCATAAGTAAAGGGCCGGCTGGCTTGACCGTTAAAGGGTGCTGTAACCCCCAAAGTACACTCCAGTCCAAACCAAAAAAAAAATAATTTTCTGTGTTTGTGAACTGTGTGCACAGTAGCCGCACGTGCATCAACAAAGTAGTGCCAAGCGTGCGCCTGTGTCATTAGTAAAGGACCGGCTGGCTTGACCGTTAAAGGGTGCTGTAACCCCCAAAGTACACTCCAAGCCAAACCAAAAAAATATATATTTTCTGTGTTTGTGAATTGTGTGCACAGTAGCCGCACGTGCATCAACAAAGTAGTGCCAAGCGTGCGCCTGTGTCATAAGTAAAGGGCCGGCTGGCTTGACCGTTAAAGGGTGCTGTAACCCCCAAAGTACACTCCAAACCCAAAAAATATATGTTTTCTGTGTTTGTGAATTGTGTGCGCAGTAGCCGCACGTGCATCAACAAAGGAGCAGCGCCAAGCGTGCGCCTGTGTCCCATAAGTAAAGAGCCGGATGGCTCATTTCTTAAAGGCTGGTGTAACCCACAAAGTGCACTACTCTCCAGCAAAAATAAAAAAATATTTTCTGTGTTTAGCCGCACGTATATATCAAATCGATATAACATAAATGGAGGACCAAACTTTCTCCGATAAAAATAAAATAGAGAAAGATCAAGAACCACTTCCTCCTAGTGCTGAAGCTGCTGCCACTAGTCATGACATAGACGATAACATGCCATCAACGTCGTCTGCCAAGGCCGATGCCCAATGTCATAATAGAGGGCACATACAATCCCAAATGACAAAGTTCAGGAAAATGACCTTGAAAAAAACATTTAAATCAGCTGAAGAGAAACGTAAACTTGCCAATATGCCATTTACGACACGGAGTGCCAAGGAACGGCTAAGGTCGATCCCTAGTATGTTCATGACTAGTGGTTCAGCTTCACATGACGATGGAAGCCCTCCTCCCACTAAAAAAATCAAAAGAGTTAAGCTGGCAAAAGCACAGCGAAGAACTGTGCTTTCTAAGATGATATCACAAATCCCCAAGGAGAGTCCAAGTGTGGTGGTGGTTGCGATGCCTGACCTTCCCAGCACTGGACGGGAAGAGGTGGCTCTTTCCACCATTTGCAGGCCCCCTGCAAGTGCTGAAAGGAGCACCCACAGTCCACTTGCTGATATGCAAATTGAAGATGTCACTGTTGAAGTACAACAGGATGAGGATACTGGTGTAGCTGGCGCTGAGGAGGAAGTTGGAGAGGAGGAATCTGATGGTGATGTGGTTTGTTTAAATCAGGCTCCGGGGGAGACAGTTGTTGTCCGTGGGATGAAAAAGTCCATCACGGTCATGCCTGGGCAGAAGACCAAACATTCCACCTCTTTGGTCTGGCAATATTTCTATCCAAATCCGGACAACAACTGTCTTGCCATATGTACCATATGTAAAGGTGAAATAAGTAGGGGTAGGGACGTCAACCACCTAGGAACATCCTCCCTTATACGGCACCTGCAGCGCGTTCATAAAAAGTTACTGTCAAGTTCAGAAACTTTGGCTAAGACCGTAAGCAGTCCAGGGACACCTAAATCCCGTTGTCCTGTTGTATCCAAGCGCCTGCAAACCACACCGTCAACTCCCTCCTCGTCAATTTCCTCCTTAGTCAGGATCGGAAGTAGTCCTGCAGGCCATGTCACTGGCATGACTGACTCTCCTATCCGGGATTCCTCCGGAGGATCCTGCATTGCTACGCCTACTGCTGCCGCTGCTGCTGTTGCTGCTGCTGGGAGTCGTTCATCATCCCAGAGAGGAAGTAGGAACACCACTACTTTTACTAAACAATTGACCCTCCAACAGTCCTTAGCGAGGAGGATGAAGTACGACAGCAGTCATCCTGAAGCAAAACGTATAACTGAGGCCTTGACTGCTATGTTGGTCCGGTATCCGCCATTAGTGCAGTGGGATTTAGACAATTGATGGAGGTAGTGTGTCCCTGGTTCCAAATCCCGTCTAGATTCCACTTCACTAGGCAGGCGATACCGAGACTGTACAGAAACGTCAGAAAAAGTGTCCTCAGTGTCCTGAAAAATGCCGTTGTACACAATGTCCACTTAACCACGGACATGTGGACAAGTGGAACAGGGCAGACTAAGGACTATATGACTGTGACAGCCCACTGGGTAGATGTATCACCTTACGCAGCAACAGCAGCAGCGTCACCAGTAGCAGCATCTCAGAAACGCCAGCTCGTTACAAGGCAGGCTACGCTGTGTATCACCGGTTTCAGTAAGAGGCACACCGCCGACAACCTCTTAGAGAAACAAATTCCAGCACGTCCCATGTTTTGCTCACACAATAACCTTGGTGGTGCAGAATTTTCTGAAAAGCGACAGGGGCGTGCAGGAGACGCTTTGGGTGGCCCGAAAAATTTCTGGCCACTTTCGCCATTCAGCAACTGCGTGCCGAAGACTGGAGCGCCAGCAAACACTCTTGAACCTGCCCCACCATCACCTGAAGCAAGAGGTTGTGACGCGGTGGAACTCAACCCTCTATATGCTTCAGAGGATGGTGGAGCAGCAAAAGGCCATACAAGCCTATACATCCACCTATGACATAGGCAAAGGAGGGGGTATGCACCTGACTCAAGCGCAGTGGAGAATGATTTCCGTGTTGTGCAAGGTTCTCCAGCCCTTCGAACTTGCCACACGTGAAGTCAGTTCAGACACTGCCAGCTTGAGTCAGGTCATTCCCCTCATCAGGCTTTTGCAGAAGCAGCTGGAGAAAGTGAAGGAGGAGCTAAGACGGAGCGATTCCGCTCGGCATGTGGGCTTTGCCAGGATTCCAGGGTGGTCAATCTGTTGAAATCAGACCACTACATTTTGGCCACCGTGCTCGATCCTAGGTTTAAAGCCTATGTGGTGTCTCTCTTTCCGGCCGACACAAGCCTGCAGAGGTGCAAAGACCTGCTGGTGAACACACTGTCAGCTGAAGCGGAACGTGACACGTCAACAGCTCCTTCTTCATTTTCTCCCGCAACTGGGGCTGCCAGGAAAAAACTTAGGTATCCTAAGCAACCCGCTGGCGGTGATGCAGGGCAGGCAGGACCAAGTTTGGACATCTGGTCCGGACTGAAGGACCTGGCAACAATTTCTGACATGTCTACTGTCACTGCATATGATACTGTCACCATTGACAGAATGGTGGAGGATTACATCGGTGACAGCATCCAAGTAGGCATGTCAGACAGTCCATACCTGTACTGGCAGGAAAAAGAGGCAATTTGGAGGCCCCTGTACAAACTGGCTCTATTTTACCTGTGTTGCCCCCCCTCCAGTGTGTAGTCCGAAAGAGTGTTTAGTGCAGCCGGGAACCTTGTCAGCGAAAGGCGTAGGAGGTTGCTTCCACAGAATGTGGAGAAGATGATGTTCATCAAAATGAATTATCAGCTCTTCCAGGGAGACCAGCCTCCAGAACGTACAGAGGGACCTGTGGTGGCGGATTCAAGTGGGGACGAGTTAATACTTTGTGAGGATGAGGATGTACACACTGAAGAGGGTGAGGAATCGGTGGATGAGGAGGATGAGGATGACATCTTGCCTCCGTATAGCCAGTTTGTGCAGGGACACATTAATTGCCAGCTTGTTTTGTGGGGGCCCAAACGAACCAATCATTTCAGCCACAGTTGTGTGGCAGACCCTGGCGCTGAAATGATTGGTTTGCTAAAGTGTGCATGTCCTGTTTATACAACATAAGGGTGGGTGGGAGGGCCCAAGGACAATTCCATCTTGCACCTCTTTTTTTTCTTTGCATTATGTACAGTTTGGGGCCTAGTTTTTCAAACTGCCATCCTGTCTGCCACTGCAGTATCACGCCTAGATGGGTCACGTGTTTGTGCCGCCCACTAGTGTCGCTTAGCATAGTCATCCAGCTACCTCGGTGCTACCTTTTGGACATAAAAACACTATTGTGAGGTGTGAGGTGTTCAGAATAGACTGGAAATGAGTGGAAATTAAGGTTATTGAGGTTAATAATAGCATAGGAGCAGAAAAACCTACAAATTCTGTGATTTTAGCTGTTTTTATGCTTTTTTTCAAAAAAATACAGATCCAAAACCCAGAACCCAAAACACGGAAGGGTGGTTTTGGCAAAACCAATCCAGATCCAAAACACGAAGAAAGATCCAGATCCAAAACCAAAACACAAAACACAAAAAGTGGCCGGTGCACACCCCTAATATATATATATATATATTTATCTTCTGTGTGTGTGTGCGTGTTAGGCTTAGCTGCACAAGATACAGTAACGCAACCTAGTGCTACCCGACTCCAGTCGTCTTCAATTGGTGCTCTGGGCCCAAGTTCTGGACCGTTAAATTGACAATATATATATATATTTTTTTTATCTTCTGTGTGTGCGTGTTAGGCTTAGCCGCACAAGATACAGCAACGCAACCTAGTGCTGCCCGACTCCAGTCGTCATCAATCGGTGCTCTGGGCCCAAGTTCTGGGCTGTCAAAAAAAAAAAATATATATATATATATATATATATATATATATACTGTGTATATATATATATATATATATATATATATATAGTCAATTTATTTTTTTTATTTTATTTATTTACGTGTGAATTTTGTAACCGCACCTTGGTGACTATTGGTGCTTGTGACACTGCTTCAAGACCGCAGAAAATATGGCGGGCTGTCACATGACAGGAGAGCAAGGCCAAGCACCACATGTTGCAGCTGCAGCCAGCAGTGCAAGGCCGTCAACTTCCACATCGTCTATGAAGGCCCATGCCCCAGGGCTTAAGTCACGCCATCGATATGGTAAAGCTACTTTTACTGAAGTTAAGAAAAAAAAATTGAAAGGAAATTTGCCTTTAGATAAACAAAAAATTGGCAATATGCCAGTAACTACACAAAGTGGCAAGAAAAGTATAAGGCCTTGGCCTTTCTTTAGGAAGACTGCTGGTTCTGATTCTGATAGCCCTTCTGCTTGTAATAGTAGTGGTGTTGGTACCGTTGAAAAATTTTAAGTTGTTAAGATGAGTAAGACAGCTCCGGAAAAACCAACTGTGTGCCCTGAGAAATTGAAATCACAAATCCCTGAGGAGAGTGCAAGTGTGTCCGTGGTTGCCATGTGTGAGCCAGACCTAAATACTAGTGTACTGGAGGATCCTTAAAGTTACAACATTTGTGTGCCCACTGTAAATGTGGGGAAGAGCAGTCAACATCTTGTAGATGTAGTCATCATTTTGGCAGTTGAAGGTGCTAAGGATGATGAGGATGTTGATAATGAAGATGTTGGTGATGAGGATGTTGATGATGAAGATGTTGGTAATGAGGATGTTGATGCTGAGGATGTCCTTTGTGTAAGTAAGGCAACAGCTGTTGCCCATGGATTGAAAAAGCCAAAGCCCATTGTTGTCATGCCGGGGCAAAAGACAAAAAAAGCCACTTCTCATGTATGGAATTATTTCCAACCCAATCCGGACAACAGTTGTCATGCCATATGTGACCATTGCAAAGCAAAAGTGAGTAGAGGGAGGGACCTAAAACACCTAGGAACCTCCTCCTTGTTACGTCACTTGGAGCGCATTCATCAAATATAAGTGTATGTCGCCAAGTGCCAAAACTCAAAATGTAACAAGTCAAGTGTCACCTACCTGCTCCCTCTCTGAGGGATCCAAGCACCTTCGATCTCCAACACCAACATCCTCATTCGTCATTGGGAGTAGTCCTGCTGCTTCCACTGTTGTTATTTGAAGCATGATTGACTCCTCTCCTATCCGTGATTCCTCAGAAGGATCCTTGATGACTACGCCTGTTGCTGCTGTTGCTGTGAGTGGATCTTCATCCCAGAAGGGGACCAGTAGGAAGACTACTTGTAGCGTATCCTCCAAAAAACAATTAACTGTCAAACAATCATTTGCCAGGGCAACAAGTATGACAGCTATGCTCGTATTAGATGTGCATCCAGTATCCACCTTTACTGCTGTGGGTTTTTAACAGTTAATTGAGGTCCTGTGTCCTCGCTACCAGATCCCTTCTAGATTCCACTTTGCTAGAACAGCAATTCCAAGTCTGTACAAGGACATTAAAAAAAACCTTATTAATGTCCTCAGAAATGCCGTTGTACCCACTGTCCACTTGACCACTGATATGTGGACAAGTGGGACAGGGCAAACTAAGGATTACATGACAGTGACAGCCCACTGGGTAGGTGTATTGCCTACAAAAGCAACAGCAGCAGCAACATCTACCAAAAGACAGCTGATACAGAGGCAGGCTACTCTTTGTATAACTGGTTTCACTAAGAGGCATACCACTGAGAACATCTTAGAAAAACTCAAGGAAATCATTGCTAAATGGCTTACCCCTCTTGGACTCTCCTCGGGATTTGTGATTTCGGACAATGCCACCAGTATTGTGAGAGCATTACATGTGGGCCAATTCCAACATGTCCCATGTTTTGCTCACGCAATTAATTTGGCAGTGCAACATTTTAAAAAAATGACAGGAGCATGCAGGAGATGCTCTCGGTGGCCCGCATAATATCTGGACATTTTAGACATTCGGCAAATGCTTGTCAAAGATTGCATGACCAGCAAGTACTGCTAACTCGGTGCAATTCTACCCTCTATATGCTTCAGCGGATGGAGGAACAGCAAAAGGTCACCCAGGGCTATACAACGGCTTATGACATAGGCCATGGAGGGGGAATGCACCTTACTCAAGCGCAGTGGAAAATAATTTCTGTGTTGTGCAAGGTTCTCAAACCCTTTGAACCTGCCACATGTGAAGTTAGTTCAGACACTATCAGCTTGAGTCAGGTCATTCCCCTCTTCAGAGAGCTGGAGAAACTGAAGGAGGAGCTGAAATGCAGCATTTGCGCAAAAGTATATTGGGCTGGTGGATCAAGCCTTTGATTCACTTCACCAGGATCCAAGAGTCGTTAATCTATTGAAATCTGAAAAATATATTTTGGCGACCATTCTGGATCCTAGGTTTAAGTCCAACCTTGTGAGTTTTTTTCCAACAGACTGAAATCTAAAACTATGCAAAGAGCTGTTGGTAAAAAAATTGTCAGCTGCAGCCGCACGTGAAACACCCATAATCTCCTCCTTCAGTTTCTGCAGCTGCCAGGAAAAAAATACATTTTCCTTACAGAATGCCTGCTGGTCATGCAGATCGTTCACCAAAAAATGACATTTGGTCGGGCCTGAGAGAACTGCCTACTAGTGACATGTCTTCTACCGTGACTATGTGTGATGCGGTCTCCATTCACAGAATGGTGGAGGACTATTTCAGAGATAACATCCTAATAGGCATGTCAGACAGTCCCTTTCAGTACTGGCAGGAAAAAGAGGTAATTTGGAGTCCCATACACAAACTGGCTTTGCATTACTTAAGTTGCCTACCCTCAGGTGTAGTCCGAAAGAGTTTTCAGTGCAGTTGGCAACCTTGTCAGTGATCGGCGTAGGAGGTTACTTCCTCAAAATGTGGAAAAGATGATGTTCATTAAAATGAATTACAGATTCCATGAGGAAGACCTCTACCAACAATTACATCAAAAAATTACAGAGGTGCCTATGGTGGATTCCAGTGGGGACAAATTAATTTTGTGTGAAGAAGAGGATGTACACACTGATGGGGATGATGAGGACGAGGACGACAATGACTTGTAATTTAAAGCCAGTTTGTGTATGGGATCATTTTTATTTCCATGTCCAATGCACCTTGGCAGCTTCTTTTATGGGGGTCCAAACAAACCAATCATTTCAGCCACAATTGGCAGTCCTTGTTGCTGAAATTATTGGTTTGTTAAACTGTGAATGCCCTGTTTTGTATACAACATAAGGGTGGGTGAGAGGGCCCAAGAACTATTCCATCTTGCAATTTTTCCTTTCCATTATGTGCTGGTTGGGGCATTGCTGCCTGACATTTTAAATTAATGTTATGGTTGATTTAGGAACCAATGATTTATTTTTATATTAATGTATTATAAATTTTACAGCCAAGGGCTGTACCAATAAGTTGCTTTTTATTAATTATTCAGCCAGGGGCTGCACCCAATGAATTGTTTTTTAATTCATTTATTATCAATTTAACAGCCAAGGGCTGTACCAATGAATTTCTTTTTATTAATTATTTAGCCAGGGGCTGCACCCAATGAATTGTTTTTTAATTAATTTATTATCAATTTTACAGCCAGGGGCTGCACCCAATGAGTTGTTTTTAATTAATTTATTATCAGTTTAACAGCCAGGGGCTGTACCAATTAATTTCTTTTTATTAATTATTTAGCCAGGGGCTGCACCCAATGAATTGTTTTTAAATTAATTTATTATCAATTTTACAGCCAGGGGCTGCCCCAATGTAATTTCTTTTTATTAATTATTCAGCCAGGGGCTGCACCCAATGAATTGTTTTTTACTTTTTCAATTAAATTATTATTAATTATTCAGCCCAGGGCTGCACCAATGAATTGTGTTTTAATTAATTTATTATCAATTTTACAGCCAGGGTCTGCACCAACTATCAATTCTTCAATCCCCAAGGGTATCCCAACCATCATCTTTGCACAGTCCTCAACTCTATTAATAATTATATCAATCAGTTTTGAGCCAGCAAGCAGGATGCAACATTTTGGCCATTTAACTAGATGAAAGAATCAATATTGTGAGTTGTGAGGTGGTCAAAATTGACAGGAAACAAGTGAAAATAAATGTTATTGAGGTTATTAATACTGTAGGAACAAAAAAATGCCAATTTTATATGATTTTAGCTGTTTTTTTTATATTTTAAGAAGAAATCCAAATCCAAAACCAAAACACGAAAACAAACACGGAGGTGAGGTTTTGGCAAAACCAATCCAGATCCAAAACCAGGGGAGATCCAGATCCAAAACCAAAACATGGGGGGTGGCGCACATCTCTACTTGTAAGTATACAGCAGAGAAAAACAGCAATGATATGTGATTGCAGTGGAAGACTTCTGTCTAAGAGAAATCTCTACAACTGAATCTTTTTTCCAGGAAAAAAACTGCCAAACTTGCACAGCTTCAGTTATGATTTTCTAACTCATAGTTCATTCACCTCGGGAAAAGTCATATGCATCTGCCTCAATGCTCTTTGAATTGAAATGTATATCCTCATATAACCTTAAGTTTTAAATTCCTGGATAAATACAATTCTGTTTCTTGTTTTTTTTTAGTAATAGTACTTTAGAAATAAAGCATAGTTTCAACTTAGGGATGGTGAGAGGACACATGGTTGCCTGGAACAACACTCTTTCTCCCTAATTAAGCCTAAAGTTGATCACAGACAGGAAGCTTAGGGTGGGTGAATTCGCTCAGACCTTGCGCCCTGTGTGAGGCCAAAAACAGAATTCATTGTACTTTTATCAGTGGAGCTCATTGCCCTGATCAGCAATCACTTCTGATTATACTGTATGTGCAGAATATTTGGTAATTTGCACTGTTTGGATTTCATCTGCTTTATGTGATTTGAGCTGTCTTATGAAAAAAAACAGATCTCTGCAATTTTGGCTAAAAAGTATTTTTGACAGGATATGCCCATGTGTGGATAACTTCATCTTGCTGTAGATTAAATGCCCTTGTCCCATCAGATGGAACTCAGACTAATAAGTGGAAGACAACATACAGTAGTCTTGCTTCTCGAGAACCACAGATGTGGGATCAATTATCACATTTAGTAGGGATGTCGGGTAACCCAATGGTTTGAGATGCTACTGAAATATTCCTAGATAATGTCCCAGATTTCTAGTGTTATTATCCGCACATATTAAAACTAGAGATGAGTGGTTCAGTTTATCCAGGAAACCGAACACACCCGAATTTAGGGATTATGAGTGAACCCAAGTCTCGGCTCGGGTCTTCCCACCAAGTTTGGATCCCAAAACGAGCCAGAACGTCATCTTCCTGGCATCAGAACTCACATATTTTGGATTGCATATAAAAGCCTCTCCCTCGTGATCAGCCACCATTTCACACAGGGGAGCTGTTCTTTTTTTACCAACGAGAAAGACTCACAACACACATAAGATAAGCGCAGCACTTTGTCGTTATCATTTGATATCAATTGCAACTCAGCTGTGATTGTTACAACTTGTCTTTTCTCATGGGACTTTAATGTATGTTTGGTTTAAAGCTGGGTACACACTGAGCGATGTGTACCAAGCCGATATGTCAGCTCTACGGGCCGACATATTGGATTCTGGGTACACATCAGAACTAGGTAATGAACGATTCCTCATTTCATCCTTCATTACCTGTTATTGGGCCTCATGCGATATAGTTTGGTTGGATGTGCTGCACAGCCGACCGGATGATACCGCATGCAACCGCGGGAGCGCGCACATTGACCGTACACATTGAGCGATGCAGCCAATATGTCGTTCCAATTCGGCCAGAAACTACATATCGTGCCGACATCGTCTCAGTGTGTACCCAGCTTTAGAGTAACTATATGACTGCAGATATTTTATGTAATGATTCAATAAATGTGTATTTGTATGTTTGAGCCCACAACTCTTGGAATATTTTTATTTTAGTTAATGTAATTAATTAGCGCAGGCACTTTACTCAACTACTTTGCTTTACTTAAGCTGCCCACTCTCCAGTGTGTACTCGTAAAGAGTGTTTAACACATCCAGGATCCTTGTGAGCAATCGGCATAGGAGGTGATTGTCGACAAAAGATACCAAACCACACAATTTGGGTGAGTTTGCTGCATTATGCTCTGAGCGGTTTGGCTGAGATGATACTTTTCTCAGTGCTCCTCTCACTTGGATCTTACTCCCTACATTTTCCAGGTGACACCATTAAAAAGTAGATAAGTATAATAAAACCTTTGGTGTGATCATATGGCTATATTCTCTAACATATAAACTAACATTAAAATATTCGAATGCTTGAATAAGCTTGAGAAGATATAAGCACCCTGTTTTTTATTTGGTACAGTACTAGTTAGAGCTGTTTTTTGTTGATAGTTATAATTGGTAGAGGTCAGTTGCCAATCATTATGTGTTAACCTATTAGCTGCCCCGTCAAGACAGGGTTTAGCAGTGATATATTAAGGCTGGAGGAGGAGTCAACTGTCTCTTTCCAAATTTGTGATCCTTGGACTGATAAGTACCCAGTATCTCTATTGTTATGCCTAAAAAGCATAAAACCCTTCAATGTATTACTCTTTTTTCTTTCAATTCACTCAGCTATCTTCCTGTCCTGCTATTCTCTTCACCCTTTCACTGCCTCTCTCTTCCTTCATTTTACTATTTGCTCATTTCTCCCCAGTTATAATTCCCCCACCTCTTGTTGATACCAGCAATGCCCCATCCCCACCCGAATGCCCCCCCTGCCGCCTGGTGAAGCAGCTAGACCATTAGTGGTCGCCGCACCCCCCCCTTTGGCCTGGGGTGCGCGCCTGTCTGCAGCATGTGCGTGCCACCATCTCCCACCTGCCGTAGCGGCTGGCAGCCCCAGCACTCTGCTCCCGCTGGCCCCTTCACCGTCTGGCCTCCGGGCTTGGTTGGCGAGGGGTGCGGAGAGTGCGCCCGGCACCCCCTGCCAGTTTAATTCCCCAAGTGCTGGCGGGGCCGCCTGCTGGGCTTCCCCGGCTGCTCGCCACGCCCACTCCTCTCTGGCGGCCATCTTAGAGTGCACAGGGCCCCGGCTCACGGCCGATGCTGTGGCTACAGTGGCAGGTAGTGCATATTTTATTAACCCGCCAAGTCCGGCGCACCCGTGTAGTACACAAGGAACTAGTGGGGCTGTGTGCCGAGCTTCCCCGGCCGCTAGCCATGCCATCTCATCTCTGGTGGCCATTTTAGACGCCGAGGAGTTTTTAACCTCAGACTCCCCCCCTCTTGGTCCTAGGGGCTGGAGGTCTGGGGATTACCGCAGTGCCTAGTGCGCTGGCCTCCCTTAGGAGCCAGGAAAGCAGGCCTTCCAGTAATTCACTTCCCTAGGCCGTTTGCACAGCAGGATAGAGCAACCCCTTATGGTGGCTCTTGGCCCAGGTTGCTGGCAGTATCAACCCCCCCACCTGCTGCAGCTTACACATGTGCAGGACAGCAGTTTTGGAATTACGGGTCTGGCCCCACCCCCACTCCTTCGTTTGGTTTCTCACCTTATTTTAGTCAAGGGTTGTGCCAGCAGCCATTCCCAAACCCATTCACGGGCCCGAACCAGCAATTTTACGCCACTTCATACGCGCAAGTGCCGGGGTATTTTCCCCAGCAGTTCACGACCGCCCCAGGCAATTTTGCATCTGTGCCCCAACAGGTTCAGTTGTTCCTGGGCAGCATGCATGCCCACAACCGATGTTCCAACCCCCTTCCTTCCACAAGGCCCGCCCTTGCCTCCAACCCCAACAGTGTGTCAAACACCCCTTACACTAGCTCCGCCCCTGCCACCAGCCCCAATGCTTCCTTCACCTGCGCAGCCCCCGTTACTACGTGTGCACCATCAGCTCCTGTCGCTAATGCAAATGTCTTGAGCCCACAGGTTTCCTTAGTTCAGACGTTGGCATCCATATCGACTTCAAGGGATGTCGTTGCTTTTGTCGGTGTGTCAAAGAGCGGTGGGCATGCCACACAACGAGGGACAAGCCTCCACCTCCAGGGATGCACCTGAAGTCCCGTCGGCATCAGGATCAGGCATCTGGATCAGGTGAGATGAGTATAGCAATACCTTCAACTTCCTAGCTATCACACTCTGATGACTCTTCGGACTCCTCTAGTTCAGGGGAGAGGCCGCGCAAGCTCAAGAAATACTTTGTGCAGTAGTTGAAGGGTAAGGGCAAGAGTCCTAAAATAGCAGGTAGTCTAGGGCCAGCTCTGTTCTGGATGCTTTGGGGGATGCAGTCCATTGCTCCAACACGGCCATATTGAGGGGTGTTTAGGTCCAAGACCAGACAGCGAATTCGAAAAGGTTGTTATGTCGACATGTTTGCTATCACGCATGATGCTAAGAAGGCGTTAGACACAGCAAAGAAAGAGGGAGTGGCAGCTGAGGAAGCCAGGAGGAGCTATCAGAATTGGCTTACCGGTATTTATGTGTTTGCTGCCTGTTACATTGAGACACGCCCTTTCAAGCCCGCCCTGGATTTAATACTGGAGGGAAGGGGAAGTGCTATGCATTTTATAATGCCCAGTGTAGCAGAGGAGCTAGTTGCCGCTACCGGCACGTGTGCATGCTTTGTGGGGGAAGTCACCCAGCAAGGGACTGCAATCGCCCTGGGGGTTTTGCAGCAGGAAAGGGGGATCAGCGTGCAGGTAATCAGTAAAGCTGCGTCTCCAATTAAGGTGGAGGTATTAGAGCGCTAGTTGAGGCGTTATCCTCTTAAGGAGGAAGCGGCCTTCCTATTACAGGGCTTTAAGGAGGGTTTTAGGTTACCGTTGGTTTGTCCAGTTATAGTTGTAGCTAAGGGGAAACTTAAGTCAGCTAGGGATTTTCCAGAGGTTGTGGAGGAAAAAATAGAGGCGGAGCTGAGTTTGGGGCGTATGTGTGGCCCCTTTTACCACACCGCCTGTGGAAAATCTTTGCATTTCCCCGCTTGGCGTGGTACCAAAGAAGGAACAAGGAAAGTTCAGGTAATACAGCACCTGTCTTACCTGGAAGGAGGGTCAGTAAATGACGCTTTAGTTCCGGTAGATTATAGTGTCGCATACCAGTCATTTGAGGATGCACTTGGTATCGTGCGGGATTTTGGAAAAGGGGCTTTGTTGGCAAAGATTGATGTTGAATCAGCTTTTAGGTTGCTCCCTTTGCATCCCGAGTCATTTAGGTACATGGGTTTTAGGGTAGGCTATTCAATTTACGTAGATAAGTGTCTACCTTTGGGCTGTTCCATTTCTTGTTCCTTTTTTGAGTTTTTTAGCTCCTTTTTACAGTGGTGTCTTCAAGCACGTACTGGCCAGTCAGGCGTCACTCATTACATCGACAAATTTCTTTTGGTAGGGCCGGCCGATAGCGCAGTTTGTAGCTAGCTACTGTTTTCGTTACAGGCATTTTTTGGTTGAATGGGGGATCCCATTGCACACAAAAAGACAGAAGGGCCTGTTACTAGGTTGTCTTACCTAGGTATTGAAATTGAGGTTCAAGCTATTAATAATCAGAGGTCGGTCTGCCCCCAAGTGCTAAGACATTTAGTTTTTGTCTGTCTGCTTGGGAATATTGATTTTATGGCAAGCATGTCCTGGGTGTTGAGAACAAGATTGCGGATGCGTTATCACATTTCAAATGGGTTAGGTTTCGTTTATTGGCCCCGTCAGCCAGGTTTCAGGGATTGCTTTTTCATGATTCTGTCTGGCAGATCATAAATTTGGCATTGCAGGTTTCACTTTGAGAGCACTTCCTCTAGGTATGTTGAGGTCATATTCAGCAGCTTGGAATGAATGGCAGGTTTTTCTGCCGAAGACGGAAGCCGGTAGGGATCTACATGTCAGTTTGCATGGCACGGGCACGAGAGTGGGTGTTCAAAGGTTTCTATGTCTTGCACTTGAGCTGGCATTTCCTATTTCTCACATCGGTATGGTTTGATCATTTATTATTGCTAAAGCGCTGAGAGGCTGGGCGAGGGAGCAGGCGACTTTAGGTGATTCACGTAGGCCAATAGATGTGGGTATGTTGAGGGATTTCGTTTTGGCAGTCTCAGGCATAGCTAATGGAGATTTTGAAGTGGTTTTGTTCAGTTTTTCCTTTGCGCTGGCATTTTTTGGCGCTTTACGGGTTGGGGAGTTAGTAGCAGCAAACTAAAAATCAGCCAACACAGGGTTGCTAATGGATAATGCGGTAGTTAAAGCTAATTTAATTTTGGTAAAATACAGAAATCAAAAACGGATTAGATGGGTAGGGGGCATTGGAATTCTGTCCCCTCTCATCCAGTGCCGGGCATCTGCCTGGTAATGCTAGCTAACAGGTATAATCAGCAGCGTCTAAATGGGGGGGTCAAAGATCTTTCTCTCCTATCTAAGTTCCAGTTTACAAGTGTGTTCAATAGATGCCTGATAGCCTTGGAACGTGCCGATTGAAGAGTATGGCACCCATTTGTTTAGGATTGGGGAAGCAACTTGCGCAGCAGCGTCTGGTTCTTCCACGGAAGCAATGAAGCACTTAGGTAGATGGAAGTCTTCGGCTTACAAGAGTTTTATATAAGGGGCGATAAATTGCAGAAGTAGTGGCGCTCCTGGCGAGTTTGTTTTTTGGGAATCCCAGTGCCTTATGCAGGAATTGGAGTTCTTTTCACTTTTGCCCTCAAATAAAGAGGTTTGGTGTTGTCGCCCAAACAACTAAGTTTTTTCCCCTCCCGTTTTTGTCTGTTTGAGTTTGTATTATTATATTAATGCTTATGTTATACAAATTTTTTACATTTATATTATATTAATGCTTAAGTTATATGAATTTTTCACATCACAGAATTTTTTAAGTTAGATTGCTGGGTTGGATTGTTGGGCATTCTTTGGTGTACGGGCTCGCAGGCATAACTGTGCCACCTTACCCCTTTTTAAGGTCCGTTGGATTGGCTTAAGAGGTTTTAAGTAGAGCGGCCTTTTGGACCTTCTTTGGCAGTCTGAGAGCAAGTGGGGGACCCCTGACTGGATAGTCGCGCACTTAGGTGGTAATGACCTTGGCATGGGTAAAGGGGTTGAACTGATAATCGCCATTAAGCGGGATTTATGGTTGCTTTCTTGGTCTGAAATAATTCAGAGGAGGTTCTGGCGCGGTACCCTGGGGATGGAGTGGGGATGGAGTGCACCTCACCGACAAGGTTTAGAGTCTTTTGTCACAAATATCCTGGCTTCATTGGAATAGTTTGGAAGGGCTAGGTTTTTTCCTTTGGTGGCGTTACATGGCCATTTCATCCATGTCGTTGGCAGAAAGCAGTGCTCCTCGGCGGCTCAATTTAGCACAACATAGCTTGGCTAGCATTCCCCCTTTGAGAGAGGTGAGTCGGTTGCTACTTTACAGGGAGAACCAGGTCTTCATCTTAAGGAGGGACCAGCACTGTGCCAGTTAATGGGAGGTGGTACTACCCGGGATGGCTTGCGCATGGGGCGGAAAACTCCACCCCAGTTTGGTAAAGCAAACAATTATTATGAGCTGTAGACCGAGGTAGCACTGCTTTTTCGCCACCATGACTGGCTGTTCAATTTCTAATCCGATCTAAATAAATTTGGCTGTGACCTCTTTATTCCAATTCTATACAGTTGTCTGTGTCTTACTTATTAGTTAAGTTAAGCTTAAGAGTGGTATCTAAAATAATAAAACTATGTGCGACTTATATCATCTGAACTGCAAAATGAACAGTTCATTTTTGTTGACAAAAGCCAAACTTTGTAATAACCGTAGTAAAAATAGATAATATAATGATAAATTAAATATTATTTCAAACATTTGTCAACTCACTCAGAGACAGTAGATTTAATCGAAATGCTATGAGTCTGGATATCCATTCTCAGAAATCAGGTTTATCTTTTTAACTAGTAATTCTGACTTTATGTCTATTTTGTCTGGATTTTATAGGCTTAATATTACTATAAAAAAATATAAGTGTAAAAATTATTTCTATACTAATAATTCCATTACAGTGTACCAGTGTGTGTTAGTTTGTACTGAGATGTGTTTGGTTACCTTGTGTCAGCAATAAGTACTCAGAATATTTGTGCCATTGATTTAATGGTGTCCATCTCAGCAGCAAGAATTGTAAAGTAACTAATGAGATATAATTGATCCCCAAGGAGTTTTCTGCATTGAGATGACATAGAAGGAGCAGCACAATAAGATGATCACAGAAAACAAATGACCACAGACAAATACAGTTAATCCATGAGCAATATTGGAACACCAGCGATGGACACAGACTCAGTTTGTATGTGTCTGTATTATCAATAATGTCATTGAATCACATATGTAACATACAAATTTGGGGCCTGATTCAGACCCACTCGCAAGCGGCTGTCCGCTCGCAAGTGGGTCGATGGTGTGCAATGCGCATGCACACGAAGGCGGGAGCTCCGTCGTGCGCATGCGCCAGACGCGACGAGCGAAGGACTTTCCTTCGCTCATTGTGTCTGATCAAAGGGGGCGTGCTGTCGATGTTGATTGACAGCACCATCGCGGCCATCAACCTGCACACTCGTATAGGCTGTGGGTGGTGACCCACAGCTATACGAGCGTCCAGGAGGATGCTCCATAATTATGGAGGACGGCCCTCATTCAGAGCGTGCGCTCTGCTCAGAGCGTCCGGCTCTGAATGAGGGCCTTAGTTTCTTTGTAACACAAGCACGTAAGGGCAATAATAACATTTAGGGGCCTATTTATCAAACTTTTTTCCATAAAATTATGTAGAAACTGCAGTTTCTGCACAATTTTATGGTTTGTTGCTATGTATTAATAGCATAATGCAGATCGCAGTCCCCATTATTATCACAAGGGACTACGATCTGACCACTGTTTTGTTAATTTTATTTCTCTTTGATCAAGGGAGAAAAGCGTAAGTTGTATTGGAATTGGTGGGAATTTTTATTGTCTATTTTATTTCTATAATAGTTATAGTTATAAGCGAAGATTATTAAATGATTACATTGTTTGGATTCCAGCCTCTTCCCCTTTTTTTAATCAGGTCCCTGGGAGCAAGATGCTGTTGTGCTTGTTTTTGTTTGTTTGTTTTTTCCTCCCCCCCCTTAATTTCAAATTTGCATGTGCTCGGTTCTGGAAAGGAAAAATTCTTAGTTTTAATCATTAAAGAGTGCAAGTTGCTTTGTTACTTACAATAAATCTAAATGTGTAAACAAAAAAACTATAATAAATTACAACTATTTAGAGACCAAAAAAAATGAGATGATCTTGCAAGCTGCAGAACACCAATGCCCCAGTATAGTACTGTAATATACACTGCCTGTCAATCACACACAATCTTGGCAAAGCCTATAATGAATAGTGTTGCAAGATGGAATTGTCCTTGGGCCCTCCCACCCAGCCTTATGTTGTACAGTATATTAAAAAGGACATGCACAGTTTAACAGACCAAGCAATTCAGCGAAGGAACTGTCACTTTTGTGGCCGAAGTGCTTGGTATGTTTTGGCCCCCAAAAACATGCTACCAATGGGTTTCCAAGGCGGCTAAAACATTGTTAATCATCTCTACACTGGGAAGATGTAATTATTATCCCCATCCTCCTCACCCTCATCAGTGTTAATATCATCATCGCATAATATTAGCTCATCCCCACTGGAATTCAATAATACAGTTGTCTCTGGACTTTGCTGCATTTGGTGGCACAGGTCTTCCTCATATAATTTGTGGTTTATTTTCATGAACATGAGGTTTTTGACATTTTAAGGACGTAGCCTCCTACGCTGATCTCTCACAAGGTTTCCGACTGTGCTAAACACTCTATCCGAATACACACTCCCAGTCATCAAAAGAACTGAGTGACATGCTAATTTGTACTTTGTCATTAAAATAATCCTCCACAATTCTATTGATCCTTAATGTATCAGACTGAGTAATGGGAGAGATGTCAATGTTGACAATTTAAAATTTTTTGGAATATAAGTGTAGGAAAGAGGGTTAATCTCTGGCACTGGAATATAAACCCAAAATAAAGTGTTTGTAGAGTTTATTGTGGGCTAACATTCCATCGCAAGAGGGTAACCCTCTTTCCTAACAAACCTCAGGAAGTCTTTAGAAAGTTCCACTTTTTCTTGGGTGCTGGATTTAAACAACCATTTACATAGTGGTGATCACTCAAGTGTTGTTGGTCAGATTCTTTGTATGTAAGTGTAGGTCAAGTACAGTAAATTAGATAAAGAAGATTTTGAGAAGAGATTTATTCAATCAAATAATTTGTCATAGTGTTTGTGGTTTTTTAAGAGTATTGTTTTCTGTGGCACTACAGGTCCCAGCAGGTACTTGATGATTTCTTCAAGCTCCAGCATATTTTTTCAATGATGGGTATGCAGGCACTTGTAGTTCTACAAGTACCTACAAACCCAAGACGTTTTTGATTGCCATTATTTTCCAAGACTAGTATTGCCACTGTAAAATGTTGATTTGTGGCATTTAATAAATTGTTATCCCAACACCCATCAAAAATGGTGTTGTTGCTTTCAACACAGGGCTGTTTTTCCCCACAGAAGAGGCACACATGCCCATGGAGAACATAGTGGGATTTCCTGTTATCACGTCAACAGTGCTGGATGACAATGTTGAGCCACTGCCTGGGAGGCTTGGCAGACTAAATGAGGCATCTCGGGGGTGGGTGTGTGCCAATTCTGTGAGTTTTACTCCACTCATAATGGCTTCCTCTTCTGCATATATATATCACTGCTCCTGTGCCCCCATGATGACAGCATTAAAAAATGCTTTATGTGTTCGATAACATTTTATATTATATTATTCTATTTCACCTGCTCTTTTTCATTTGTTATTTTTGTGTCACTCTGGACTTGACCACAGCCCCAATGACATCATAAACCACCTCTATACCCAACACAGTGCCATTAGGCCACACCCCTAAGATACTGTATAATGAGAAGATTATCAAATCTTAACTATATTTACAGGATGGCTCCGGGAGGCATTAAAGAGATTCTGCGTGAAAGAAAGCAGAACAATTAAAGTTTAGTAAATTATGAGCTTGGAAAGTAGAGCTCGTAGAAATTGCATAAAGTTCTATATTAGGATTATTTGAATACTTTTATTTCTTAATATTTATATGAGAAAACAAGTACCCGGTAAGAGTACCTTTAAAATCTTGACCATAGTTGCACACAAAGGGCCTAATTCAGCAGTGCACTGTAGTAGCACTGCTGAATGCAGATTCCCTATGGTCGAGAATCTGCACAGGCGCCTGACCCGTTCTGCACATGTGCAGAATAGGTTTCCAGAGTTTGGGTATCCTTTTGTGAACAAGCTTTGTGGCAAAATGCGCAGCAAAACCTTTGTCAGGTCAGCTGACCACGACACGCACTCCCGGCACCATACCGATCCTTACCTGACCTGCACTGCCAGCATCAGAAGGGAGCAATACCACAGACACCACTGACTGCGACTCATGCTCCCGGCACTGAGCTGAAGCTATCTTACCCTGCACTTCCAGAGCCAGCAGGCAGTGATACCGCACACAGGCGGAGACTGAGCAGGAACTTCTTTATCCAGCACAGTGCATATTCTTCTGACTGCCAGGATACATCCACCTCAATACATGATCACAGGTACATTTCATCTTTCCTTCTGGTGGCTAGTCTGACTGATTTGGGTGCATTTGATCCCTGCAATGCCACACTGGCAACAAGGATCACCTAACACCCTAGCAATCTTTAACCAGACAACCAATGTACTGTCGTTTCATTGGACACTAGCTTCTTTACCCTTTCATCACTCGTGAAATTCCTCTGTCATACAAGCACCTGCAATCCCAAAAACACTTGACCCCTTCTTAGAGCACCCCTAGAACCTTATTTCGCTAGTTTTTGAAGTTGTCCCCCCACTTTGTACTTTTTCGCCCCCAAAAGGAAAGTACTATTTTGGGGTGTTCCTTACTTTTTTTTAGGTTTGGGGGACTATCTTAAGGGATCTGGGTGGTATGACCACCCAGAACCTGGGTTGGATCGGACACCCGCGGGGGGAGGGGGTGCCGGATCGGATACATGCGGTGGCCGGATCAGACACCGAACAACAGGGGGGGGAGGTTTGGGGGTAAAAAACAGTGTGGAATAGAGAGGGGAGAGACATGAAGTAGTGAGGAAATCCTTGCGGATACCTCAGCTGGGGGAAAGTATCACTTTTCCGAAAAGCTGACCCCGCAAAAAGAGCAGCTTTTCAGAAGTGATGCTTTTGTTAGTGAGACATGATGAATGCCTCCAAGACAGTTTTTACACTCGCAGCGAGTTTAAAACATAATTATCACTAGTGATAATGATATCATAATGAATAGGCCTCATACTTTGAATTGACATTAACAGTGAGACCAAGACTTGTTATTTCAGCACCACTATGGGGTACAAACTAAAGTGCATGAGGTTTTCCTGCCAGATAACCAGCATTACATCAGTATGTGAGGTTCTGATGGAAACTCGCTGCTAATTGATTCTTCTACATAGTCTCTGTGGCCAGTATACAGTATACAGTAGTTGGCCATGATAAAGATACAGTAGAAGTCACAACATGTTCATTATACTGTGGACCTTCATGAGTGATAAATATTCAGCTTAGTTCCATGTAACGTGACCAGTATACACAATTCCACTGTGCTAAGTTTTCACTCTGGGGGTCAGTTAGCGTGGGATATAAGGCCCTTTTAGACCGTAAAATGGGCTTTATTAGACGGTCAAGCACATGATATATGCACATCCCTCTGTCCCTTTTATGCTTTTTGTGTATCCCTGACTTGCGCATCCTTGGTTCTGGAAAGGCTGAATAGGGGAAGGAAGGAACATGTAAGTGAAAGAGAAAGGGTTAATCTCTGGCACTTCAATGTAAACCCAAAGATTCTAGAGAGTTAAGGCTTCTCGAACTGTGCGGGGAACTGAGTTCCATAGAGTTGGAGCCACAAAGCTTAAAGCTCGACCCCAAAATAAATTCTGGGAGATTCTAGGCACTTTTAATAGTCCAGCGTCAGCAGATTGCAGTAATCAAGTATGGTTGTGCACATGCGTGGCACCATTTTGTCACTGTGCTACAGTAGGACGCGGACGTGTCACACTTATCTCCAGAGAGACACTGGTATTCCATCCTGCGACAACAGCTGATACTGTTTGCATCCTGTGCCTTTACCTACTTACAGACACTGACTGTGAGTACAACTGTACTAATCACATTGCTGCTGAATAAACCAGAGATGTGCGCCGAACCTCGTGTTTTGGTTTTGGTTTTGGATCTGGATCTCCCCTGGTTTTGGATCTGAATCTGGTTTTGGATTTTTTTTCCTTGGTGTTTTTTTTTCGTGTTTTGGTTTTGGATCTGGGTTTTTTTCTTAAAAAATAAAAAAAACAGGTAAAATCACATAAAACGTGCCTTTTTTTGTTCCTACAGTATTAATAACCTCAATAACATTTATTTCCACTTGTTGTCAGTCAATTTTGGCTACCTCACAGCTCACAATATTGATTTTTTTTCATCTAGTTAAAGAGCCAAAAGGTTGCATCCAGCTTGCTGGCTCAAAACTGATTGATATAATTATTAATAGAGTTGAGGACTGTGCAAAGATGATGGTTGGGATATCCTTGAGGATTGAAGGCATGGGTTTTCATAGAGGACAAGGAAGTTGACGGCCTTGCATTATCATAATGACTGCTGGCGGCAGCTACAACATGTGGTTCTTGGCCTTGCTCTCCTGTCATGTGACAGCCCTCCATATTTTCTGCGGTCTTGAAGCAGTGTCACAAGCACCAATAGTGTAGCCAAGGTGCTGTTACAAAATTCACACACGTGCAGTCGTGCACACACAGATAAAAAATATACAAAAAACACTATTTTTTTTCGGGTCCAGAACTCGGGCTCAGAGCACAGATTGGTGATGACTGGAGTTGGGCTGAACTAGGTTGCGTTGCTGTATCTTGTGTGGCTAAGACTAACACGCACACACACACAGAAAATAAATAGACTAAAGACACTATTTTTGGGGGGGGGTTTCAGATCCAGAACTTGGGCCCAGAGCACAGATTGATGACGACTGGAGTCGGGCAGCACTAGGTTGCGTTGCCGACTTGCTAGATCTTGTTCAGATAAGCCTAACACGCACAGACACACAGACAATTATTAGAAAAAAAGACAATTGATTTAAATTTTTTTATGCTTCAGAACTTGGGCCCAGAGCACAGATTGATCACGACTGGAGTCAGGCAGCACTAGCTTGCAACTTGCATTGCTGGCTGGATCTTGTGCGGTTCTGCGGTTAAGCCTAACACGTACCCACACACACACACAGAAAAATCTAAAAGACACTTTGATTGATTTTAGCACGACTGGAGTCGGGCAGCACTAGCTTGCAACTTGCGTTGCTGGCTAGATCTTGTGCGGTACTGCAGTTAAGCCTAACACGCACACACACACACAGAAAATATAAAAGACACTTTGACTGATTTTTTTTTGCCCTATATATATTTTTTTTTATTATTATTATTATTATTTTTTTTAGTCCAGCCCAGATGGACACAGCACCAGCCCAGATGTATCTACAGTTCTGCACCAGCCCAGATGGACACAGCAGACATGAAAAACACCAGCCCAGGACACAGCAGACAGCACAGACAGCCCAGATGGATCAGCAACAGCCCAGATGGACACAGCAGACAGCACAGTGACAGCACCAGCCCAGCCAGAATGGATGAGCACCAGCCCAGGACACAGCAGACAGCACCAGCACCTCTCCCAGCCCTACACTACCCACCCTCCCTGTTCAGTCTCCACAGCCAGAGAGAAATGGCGTCCATAGTGTGGTCCCTTATAATTAGAGATGAGCGGTTCGGATTCTGTGGAATCCGAACCGCTCCGAACATTGGGGATCCGAGTCCACCCGAACCCTGTTCGGGTGTTCACCGCCTGACTCGGATCCCCGTTCGGGGCCCAACGGCGGCCGCCTGATGTCGGATTCTCACTAGAGAATCCGACATCAGGTCTCCTCGCGTGTAGGGCAGAGCGCAGTGATAGCGCTCTGCCCTACACAGACACAGACACACAGCCGCCAGCGGCAGCTGTGTGTTTGTCACAGCAGCCAATGAGAGTCACACAGACTCTCATTGGCTGCTGTACGGAGGGAGCCGGCTGGAGCTCACACATGAGCTCCGTCTTCCGGCTCCCTCCGCAGCGTGTGACAGCAGAGCGGACGGCGCGGGAGCGGGGAATCAGGTAAGTTTTTTTTTTTGTTTTTTTTACTTGTCAAAGGTCCGGGGGCGCTACTGGGGGGGTCTGCTACTGGGGGGGCCTGCTACTGGGGGGGGCTATACTACTGGGGGGGTCTGCTACTGGGGGGGCTATACTCCTGGGGGGGGTCTGCTACTGGGGGTCCATACTATTGAGGGGCCTGCTACTGGGGGGGCTATATTACTGGGGGGGTCTGCTACTGGGGGGGTCTGCTACTGGGCGTCCATACTACTGAGGGGCCTGCTACTGGGGGGGGCTATACTACTGGGGGGGGTTTGCTACTGGGGGGGTCTGCTACTGGGGGGGCCATACTACTGAGGTGCCTGCTACTGGGGGGCCATACTACTGGGGGGGGCTTACTACTACTGGGGGGGCATACTACTGGGGGGCTTACTACTACTGGGGGGGCCATACTACAGGGGGCTACTACTGGGGCAGCCTACTACTGAGGGGGGCCTGCTACTGGGGGCAGCCTACTACTGGGGGGGCATACTACTGGGGGGGGCATACTACTGGGGGGCCATACTACTGGGGGGCCATACTACTGGGGGGGCTGCTAATGGGGGGCATACTACAGGGGGGGCCTGCTAAAGGGGGGCATACTACTGGGTGGCATGCTAATGGGGGGCATACTACTGGGGGGGCCTGCTAATGGGGGGCATACTACTGGGGGGCATTCTACTGGGGGCACTGCATAGGGGACCCTACTACTAAGGGGACTGCATAGGGGGCACCACTGCTGGGGGCATTGTGTAAAGAACACCGCTACTGTGGGCATTGTGTAAAAGGGGCGCTACTGTGGGCATTATGTAAAAGGGTCACTACTGTGGGCATTGTGTAAAAGGGGCACTACTGTGTGTCGTAACATAAATAAGAGACACTACTTTATGGTGTAATGTGAATCAGGCCCTACGTGCGGTGTAATGTGAATAAGATTGTGCACTGTGACTCCTTGGGCCGTAGCCCACTATGTAAACAAGTACTGTGACTCTGCTGGCCGTACCCCACTGGGTGGGTGCACTACTTTTCATTTCTGCCACTGCTGTGTGGCAATGTGTCATAGATGTACTTTATACTGTGGTGTCTGTGTCGTTGTGCCGCTGCTCTGTCGCTTAGGAACCAGTCAGCTTAATGCAACCTTTGGCCAATAATGTTGAAAGCAATATTATGAGCTGTGATATGGTCTAAATTGACTGGAAATTAATGTTATTGAGGTTAATAATACTCTAGGAAGAAAAAAAAGACCAATTTATGTGATTTTAGCTTTTTTTGTCAATTTTTGTAAAAAAATCCAAATCCAAATCCAAATCCAAAGCCAGTCACCGCAGTTTGGCAAATCCAAATCCAAAGCCGGACGATGAATTAGAACCAAATCCAAATCCAAATCCGGCAAAAATGGTCTGGCGCACATCCCTACTTATAATACTACATTGATCATAGAGACGAAAGCTCGTGAACTGCGAGATTTCATCTCTATGGTTTTGCCTCGGTTTCAGAAATCCGAGTAAGGCGGGAACTTCCGAGCCTGCTTGGATCCGACTCGGTTCTGCTAAATTCGGGTGGGTTCGGATCTCTGGAAATGGAACCCGCTCATCTCTAGAATAAACCGTTGCACTGGGCTGTTAACTGACTCAGGGCATCCACTGGTGTGTACATCTACTGCAACTACTGCTATACCACCACCAACAGGGCCGGTGCAAGGTTTCTCAGCACCCTAGGCAAAACTTCTGCCTCCTCCTGCCCCATATACACACACACATTTTAGCCCCTCATGTGAAAGTGTGGAGGTGGCATCTTTAAAGTTACAAAGCCGCCCCTATCAAATAGAGAAACACCCCCTCCAAAAGAAATACTGTATGTAAAAATCCATTATGCGCATAATTTGTGGGTACACCCAGACAGGCTGTAGCGTAGTCATGGGACACAGGCAGAATAGATAGATAGATAGATAGATAGATAGATAGATAGATAGATATGAGATAGCTAGACAGATAGATATGAGATAGATAGATAGATAGATAGATAGATAGATAGATAGATAGATAGATATGAGATAGATAGATAGATAGATAGATAGATATGAGATAGATAGATAGATAGATAGATAAGAGATAGATAGATACGATAGATAGATAGATAGATAGATAGATATGAGCAGAACCGGCCCTAGGCATAGGCATATTAAGCCAATGCCTAGGTGGTGACTTGAATGCTTAGGGGCATTCAAGGCTCTGCCGCTGCCTCCCACACGCCGCTGCTGCAATCAGAGCTCCGCTCCGACCTGGCAGCGCACCTGTCAGCCGGTCAGGTGACTTTGACCGGTCAGAATGAGCTTCTGCACGGATGCTCATTCTGACCCAGTCGCCATTATTTAAATGGTTGGAGTCGGAGCGGGCCCGCTTCGCCTGCTCCGGCTCCACCAACATGACAGCCAGCCACCCGCCGCGGCCCGGCCCCATGTTATGACATAGCGCGCGTGACGTCATGCGCGCCGTGTCATAACAAGGGTCCGGGCTGCTGGAAGGAGAGGATCGAGAGGAGCCGAGGAGAAGAAGCAGCCAAGGTAAGTGGCGTCTCTGGGGCAGGGAGGCTGAAACACGTACTGGGGCTGGAGGGGGGGCTGAGACACGCACTGGGGCCTGGGTGGGAAGACTGAGACACGCACTGGGGCTGGGGGGGGAAGGTTGAGACACGCACTGGGGCTGGGGAGGGAGGCTGAGACACGCACTGGGGCTGGGGGGGGAAGGCTGAGACACGCACTGGGACTGGGGGGGTGAAGGCTGAGACACGAACTGGGCTGGGGGGGAAGGCTGAGACACGCACTGGGGCTGGGGGGGAGGCTGAGACACGCACTGGGGCTGGGGGGAAGGCTGAGACATGCACTGGGGCTAGGGGGATAAGGCTGAGACACACTGGGGCTGGAGGGGGACGGCAAGGCTGAGAGACGCACTGGGGCTGGGGGGGAAGGCTGAGACACACTGGGGCTAGAGGGGGAAGGCTGAGACATACACTGGGGCTGGGGGGGGAATGCTGAGACATACTGGGGCTGGAGGGGGAAGGCAAGGCTGAGACACACTCTGGGGCTTGGGGGGAGAAAGAGGCTGACACGCTGGGGGTGGGGGGAAAGAGGCTGACACACTGGGGCTGGGAAACATGCTGTAGGGGAGAATGATGCTGACACACCCTAGGCTGGGGAGAGAATGAGGATGACACAGTGGGGGAATAGTGCAGAGAGACACACTGGGTCTAAGGGAATGGGGCTGAGACACACACTAGGTCTGGGAGAATGGGGCTGAGACACTCGATAGGTCTGGGGGAATGGGGCTGGTGGAACTGCAAGGTGGGGTGCCAGCCTTTTACTTTATATATATATATATATATTAGGGGTGAGCAGGTTCGGATTTCTGAAATCCGAACCCCCCCGAGCCCCCCCGATCCGAGGCCGATCCGAGTCAGGCTCGACTTTTCCCGCCTGACTCGGATCTGAAATCGAGGCAAAATGTGATCATCCTGCCTTCCGGGTATCGTGGGTTTTGGATCCTATAAGGTACCCTCGTCGGCGCCATTTTCTCACTCGGCTGTGGACAGTGAAGAGGGAGGGTGGGAGTTAGGGCTGGCTGGGCTGTGTAGTGTAGTGCAGTGTAGTGTTGTGCTGTGCTGCGCTGTGCTGTGCTGCTGTTGTCCATAGGGGTGGTGTCCACTCCTTCAAAGTCCATAGGGGCTGGCTGGACTGTGTTGTGCAGTCAGTTGTCCATAGGGGCTGTGTCCACTCCAAAGTCCTGTGCAGTGACCAAGTCCTAAAGGGGTGCTGTAGTGTTGTCCAGGGGGTGCTCTCTCCATCAGGGGTGCTCCCCCCAAGTGCAAAAAAAACCCCAAAGGGCACTCCAAACAAAATAAAAAAATATATTTTTTTGTGTTTGTGAATTGTGTGCGCAGTAGCCGCACGTGCATCAACAAAGTAGTGCCAAGCGTGCGCCTGTGTCCCATAAATAAAGGGCCGGCTGGATTGACCACTAAAGGGTGCTGTAACCCCCAAAGGGCACTCCAAACAAAATTTAAAAAAAAATTCTGTGTTTGTGAATTGTGTGCACTGTGCCTGCACGTGCATCAACAAAGGAGCAGCGCCAAGCGTGCACCTGTGTCCAATAACTAAAAGGCCGGCTGGCTTGTCTGCTAAAGGGTGCTATAACCCCCAAAGGGCACTCCAAACAAAATAAAAAAATATTTTCTGTGTTTGTGAATTGTGTGGGCTGTAGCTGCACGTGCATCAACAAAGGAGCAGCGCCAAGCGTGCACCTGTGTCCCATAAGTAAAGGGCGGGCTGGCTTATTTCTTAAAGGGTGGTGTAACCCACAAAGTACACTAGTCTCCAACAAAAATAAAAAAATATTTTCTGTGTTTGTGTGCGCCTTAGCCGCACGTATATATCAATATAACATAAATGGAGGACCAAACTTTCTCCGATAAAAATAAAATAGGGAAAGATCAAGAACCACTTCCTCCTAGTGCTGAAGCTGCTGCCACTAGTCATGACATAGACGATAACATGCCATCAACGTCGTCTGCCAAGGCCGATGCCCAATGTCATAGTAGAGGGCACATACAATCCCAAATGACAAAGTTCAGGAAAATGACCTTGAAAAAAACATTTAAATCATCTGAAGAGAAACGTAAACTTGCCAATATGCCATTTACGACACGGAGTGGCAAGGAATGGCTAAGTTCTTTCCCTATGTTCATGACTAGTGATTCAGCTTCACATGATGATGGAAGCACTCCTCCCACTAAAAAAATCAAATGAGTTAAGCTGGCAAAAGCACAGCGAAGAACTGTGCGTTCGAAGAAGATATCACAAATCCCCAAGGAGAGTCCAAGTGTGGTGGCGGTTGCGATGCCTGACCTTCCCAGCACTGGATGTGAAAAGGTGGCTCTTTCCACCATTTGCAGGCCCCCTGCAAGTGCTGAAAGGAGCACCCACAGTCCACTTGCTGATATGCAAATTGAAGATGTCACTGTTGAAGTACAACAGGATGAGGATACTGGTGTAGCTGGCGCTGAGGAGGAAGTTGGCGAGGAGGATTCTGATGGTGATGTGTTTTGTTTAAATCAGGCTTCGGGGGAGACAGTTGTTGTCCGTGGGATGAAAAAGCCCATCACGGTCATGCCTGGGCAGAAGACCAAACATTCCACCTCTTTGGTCTGGCACTATTTCTATCCAAATCCGGACAACAACTGTCTTGCCATATGTACCATATGTAAAGGTGAAATAAGTAGGGGTAGGGACGTTAACTACCTAGGAACATCCTTCCTTATACGGCAGCTGCAGCGTGTTCATAAAAAGTTACTGTCAAGTTCAGAAACTTTGGCTAAGACCGTAAGCAGTCCAGGGACACCTAAATCCCTTTGTCCTGTTGTATCCAAGTGCCTGCAAACCACACCGTCAACTCCCTCCTCGTCAATTTCCTCCTTAGTCAGGATCGGAAGTAGTCCTGCAGGCCATGTCACAGGCATGACTGACTCTCCTATCCGGGATTCCTCCGGAGGATCCTGCATTGCTACGCCTCCTGCTGCTGCTGCTGCTGTTTCTGCTGCTGGGAGTCGTTCATCATCCCAGAGAGGAAGTAGGAACACCACTACTTTTACTAAACAATTGACCCTCCAACAGTCCTTAGCGAGGAGGATGAAGTACGACAGCAGTCATCCTGAAGCAAAACGTATAACTGAGGCCTTGACTGCTATGTTGGTGTTAGACGTGCATCCGGTATCCGCCATTAGTGCAGTGGGATTTAGACAATTGATGGAGGTAGTGTGTCCCCGGTTCCAAATCCCATCTAGATTCCACTTCACTAGGCAGGCGATACCGAGACTGTACAGAAACGTCAGAAAAAGTGTCCTCAGTGTCCTGAAAAATGCCGTTGTACCCAATGTCCACTTAACCACGGACATGTGGACAAGTGGAACAGGGCAGACTAAGGACTATATGACTGTGACAGCCCACTGGGTAGATGTATCACCTTACGCAGCAACAGCAGCAGCGTCACCTGTAGCAGCATCTCAGAAACGCCAGCTCATTCCAAGGCAGGCTATGCTGTGTATCACCAGTTTCAGTAAGAGGCACACCGCCGACAACCTCTTAGAGAAACTGAGGGAAATCATCGCCCAGTGGCTTACCCCACTTAGACTCTCCTGGGGATTTGTGATATCTGACAACGCCACCAATATTGTGCGGGCATTACATCTGGGCAAATTCCAGCACATCCCATGTTTTGCTCACACAATAAACTTGGTGGTGCAGAATTTTCTGAAAAGCGACAGGGGCGTGCAGGAGACGCTTTGGGTGGCCCGAAAAATTTCTGGCCACTTTCACCATTCAGCAACTGCATGCCGAAGACTGGAGCACCAGCAAACACTCTTGAACCTGCCCCGCCATTACCTGAAGCAAGAAGTTGTGACGTGGTGGAACTCAACCCTCTATATGCTTCAGAGGATGGAGGAGCAGTAAAAGGCCATTCAAGCCTATACATCCACCTATGACATAGGCAAAGGAGGGGGTATGCACCTGACTCAAGTGCAGTGGAGAATGATTTCCGTGTTGTGCAAGGTTCTCCAGCCCTTCGAACTTGCCACACGTGAAGTCAGTTCAGACACTGCCAGCTTGAGTCAGGTCATTCCCCTCATCAGGCTTTTGCAGAAGCAGCTGGAGAAAGTGAAGGAGGAGCTAAGACGGAGCGATTCCGCTTGGCATGTGGGACTTGTGGATGAAGCCCTTCATTCGCTTTGCCAGGATTCCAGGGTGGTCAATCTGTTGAAATCAGACCACTACATTTTGGCCACCGTGCTCGATCCTAGGTTTAAAGCCTATGTGGTGTCTCTCTTTCCGGCCAACACAAGCCTGCAGAGGTGCAAAGACCTGCTGGTGAAAACACTGTCAGCTGAAGTGGAACATGACACATCAACAGCTCCTTCTTCATTTTCTCCTGCAACTGGGGCTGCCAGGAAAAAACTTAGGTATCCTAAGCAAACCGCTGGCGGTGATGCAGGGCAGGCAGGACCAAGTTTGGACATCTGGTCCGGACTGAAGGACCTGGCAACAATTTCTGACATGTCTACTGTCACTGCATATGATACTGTCACCATTGACAGAATGGTGGAGGATTACATCAGTGACAGCATCCAAGTAGGCATGTCAGACAGTCCGTACCTTACTGGCAGGAAAAAGAGGCAATTTGGAGGCCCCTGTACAAACTGGCTCTATTTTACCTGAGTTGCCCCCCCTCCAGTGTGTACTCCGAAAGAGTGTTTAGTGCAGCCGGGAACCTTGTCAGCGAAAGGCGTAGGAGGTTGCTTCCACAAAATGTGGAGAAGATGATGTTCATAAAAATGAATTATCAACTCTTCCAGTGAGACCAGCCTCCAGAACATACAGAGAGACCTGTGGTGGTGGATTCCAGCGAGGACGAGTTAATACTCTGTGAGGATGTACACAACACTGAAGAGGGTGAGGAATCGGTGGATGAGGAGGATGAGGACGACAACTTGCCTCCGTAGAGCCAGTTTGGGCAGGGACAGATTAATTGCCAGCTTGTTTTGTGGGGGCTCAAACGAACCAATCATTTCAGCCACAGTCGTGTGGCAGACCGTGGCGCTGAAATTAGTGGTTTGTTAAAGTGTGCATGTCCTGTTTATACAACATAAGGTTGGTCGGAGGGCCCAAGGACAATTCCATCTTGCACCTTTTTTCTTTCTTTGCATTATGTACTGTTTGGGGCCTAGTTTTTCAAACTGCCATCCTTTCTGCCATTGCGGTGTCACTCCTAGATGGGCCACGTGTTTGTGCCGCCCACTTGTGTCGTTTAGCATAGTCATCCAGCTACCTCACACCTCACAATAGTGTTTTTATGTCCAAAAGGTTGCACCGAGGTAGCTGGATGACTATGCTAAGGGTCACGAGTGGGCGGCACATACACATGGTCCATGTAGGAGTGACACTGCAGTGGCAGACAGGATGGCAGTTTGAAAAACTAGGCCCCAAACAGTACATAATGCAAAGAAAAAAAAGAGGTGCAAGATGGAATTGTGCTTGGGCCCTCCCAACCACCCTTATGTTGTATAAACAGGACATGCACACTTTAACAAACCAATCATTTCAGCGCCAGGGTCTGCCACATGACTGTGGCTGAAATTATTGGTTCATTTGGGCCCCCACTAAACAAGCTGGCAATTAATCTGTCCCTGCCCAAACTGGCTCTACGGAGGCAAGATGTCGTCCTCATCCTCCTCATCCACCAATTCCTCACCCTCTTCAGTGTTGTGTACATCCTCATCCTCACAGAATATTAATTCATCCCCGCTGGAATCCACAACCACAGGTCCCTCTGTACGTTCTGGAGGCTGGTCTCCCTGGAAGAGTTGATAATTCATTTTTATGAACATCATCTTCTCCACATTTTGTGGAAGCAACCTCCTACGCCTTTCGCTGACAAGGTTCCCGGCTGCACTAAACACTCTTTCGGAGTACACACTGGAGGGGGGGCAACTCAGGTAAAATAGAGCCAGTTTGTACAGGGGCCTCCAAATTGCTTCTTTTTCCTGCCAGTACAGGTACGGACTGTCTGACATGCCTACTTGGATGCTGTCACCGATGTAATCCTTTAACAGACAGATTCATGCTTGTTGCTGCTGCTTTGAGGATGCAGGTGCAGCTACAGCCCACACAATTCACAAAGAGAAAAAAAAAGAAGAATTTTTTATTTTTTGTGGAGCGCACTTTGAGGTTGACATCACCCTTTAACAGACAGATGCACGCTTGTCGCTGCTGCTTTGAGGATGCATACATTTCACACACAAACACAGAAAAAAAGGAAGATTATTTTACTTTGGTTGGAGCGCACTTTGGGGGTTACAGCACCCTTTAACAGACAGACGCACGCTTGTCGCTGCTGCTTTGAGGACAGTATCATATGCAGTGACAGTAGACTTGTCAGAAGTTGTTGGCACATCCTTCAGTCCAGACCGGATGTCCAAACCGGCCCTTGACTTATGACACAGGCGCACGCTTGATGCACCTGCGGCTACATCGAACACAAGTCACAAACACAGAAAAAAAATAGATTTTTATTTTTTGGAGCACTTTGGGGGTTACAACACCCTTTAACAGACTTATGGGACACAGGCGCATGCTTGGCACTGCTCCTTTGTTGATGCACGTGCAGCTACAGTGCACACAATTCACAAAGACAGAAAAAAAGAATTTTTTATTTTTTGTGGAGTGCACTTTGAGGGTTACACCACCCTTTAACAGACAGACGCATGCTTGTCGCTGCTACTTTGAGGATACAGGTGCAGCTACAGCCCACACAATTCACAAAGGCAGAAAAAATTAGAAGATTTTTTTTATTGTTTGTGGAGCGCACTTTGAGGGTTACACCACCCTTTAACAGACAGACGCACGCTTGTCGCTGCTGCTTTGAGGATGCAGGTGTGGCTACAGCCCACACAATTCACAAAGACAGAAATAAAAAGAAGAATTTTTTTATTGTTTGTGGAGCGCACTTTGAGGGTTACACCACCCTTTAACAGACAGACGCATGCTTGTCGCTGCTGTTTTGAGGATGCAAATGTGGCTACAGTCCACACAATTCACAAAGACAGAAAAAAAAAGAAGAGTTTTTTTATTGTTTGTGGAGCACACTTTGAGGGTTACACCACCCTTTAACAGACAGACGCTCGCTTGTCGCTGCTGCTTTGAGGATGCAGGTGCGGCTACAGCCCACACAATTCACAAAGACAGAAATAAAAAGAAGAATTTTTTTATTGTTTGTGGAGCGCACTTTGAGGGTTACACCACCCTTTAACAGACAGACGCACGCTTGTCGCTGCTGTTTTGAGGATGCAAGTGTGGCTACAGCCCACACAAATCACAAAGATAGAAAAAAAGAAGAATTTTTTTATTGTTTGTGGAGCACACTTTGAGGGTTACACCACCCTTTAACAGACAGACGCACGCTTGTCGCTGCTGCTTTGAGGATGCAGGTGCAGCTACAGCCCACACATTTCACAAAGACAGAAAAAAAAGAAGTTTGGAGTGCACTTTGGAGTGCACTTTGGGGGTTACAGCACCCTTTAACGGACAAGCCAGCTGGCCCTTTACTTATGACACAGGCGCACGCAGTCGCTGAATGGCAAAGGTGGCCAGAAATTTTTCGGGCCACCCAATGCGTCTCCTGCACGCACCTGTCGCTTTTCAGAAAATTCTGCACCACCAAGTTTATTGTGTGAGCAAAACATGGGAAGCGCTGGAATTTTCCCAGATGTAATGCCCGCACAATATTGGTGGTGTTGTCAGATATCACAAATCCCCAGGAGGGTCTAAGTGGGGTAAGCCACTGGGCGATTACTTCCCTCAGTTTCTCTAAGAGGTTGTCGGCGGTGTGCCTCTTACTGAAACCGGTGATACACAGCATAGCCTGCCTTGGAACGAGCTGGCGTTTCTGAGATGCTACTACTGGTGACGCTGCTGTTGTTGCTGCGTAAGGTGATACATTTACCCAGTTGGCTGTAACAGTCATATAGTCCTTAGTCTGCCCTGTTCCACTTGTCCACATGTCCGTGGTTAAGTGGACATTGGGTACAACCGCATTTTTCCGGACACTGAGGACACTTTTTCTGACGTTTCTGTACAGTCTCGGTATCGCCTGCCTAGTAAAGTGGAATCTAGACGGGATTTGGAACCGGGGACACACTACCTCCATCAATTGTCTAAATCCCACTGCACTAATGGCGGATACCGGACGCACGTCTAACACCAACATAGCAGTCAAGGCTTAAGTTATACGTTTTGCTTCAGGATGACTGCTGTCGTACTTCATCCTCCTCGCTAAGGACTGTTGGAGGGTCAATTGTTTAGTAAAAGTAGTGGTGTTCCTACTTCCTCTCTGGGATGATGAACAACTCACAGTAGCAGCAACAGCTCTAGGAGGAAGTGGTTCTTGATCTTTCCCTATTTTATTTTTATCGGAGAAAGTTTGGTCCTCCATTTATGTTATATTGATATATACGTGCGGCTAAGGCGCACACAAACACAGAAAATATTATTTTATTTTTGTTGGAGACTAGTGCACTTTGTGGGTTACACCACCCTTTAAGAAATGAGCCAGCCGGCCCTTTACTTATGGGACACAGGAGCACGCTTGGCGCTGCTCCTTGGTTGATGCACGTGCAGCCACAGTGCACACAATTCACAAACACAGAAAATATTTTTTTATTTGCTTTGGAGTGCACTTTGGGGGTTACAGCACCCTTTAACGGTCAAGCCAGCTGGCCCTTTACTTAAGACACAGGCGCACGCTTGGCGCTACTTTGTTGATGCACGTGTGGCTACTGCGCACACAATTCACAAACACAAAAATATATATTTTTTTATTTTTTTTGGAGTGCAATTTGGGGGTTACAGCACCCTTTAATGGACAAGCCAGCCGGCCATTTACTTATGGGACACAGGCGCACGCTTGGCGCTGCTCCTTTGTTGATGCACGTGCAGCCACAGTGCACACAATTCACAAACACAGAAAATATTTTTTTATTTGCTTTGGAGTGCACTTTGGAGGTTACAGCACCATTTAACGGTCAAGCCAGCTGGCCCTTTACTTATGACACAGGTGCACGCTTGTTGATACATGTGCGGCTACTGCGCACACAATTCACAAACACAGAAAAAATATTTATTTTTTTTTGCACTTGGGGGAAGCACCCCTGATGGACAGAGCACCCCCTGCACAACACTACAGCACCCCTTTAGGACTGGGACACTGCACAGGACTTTGGAGTGGACACAGCCCCTATGGACAACTGACTGCACAACACAGTCCAGCCAGCCCCTATGGACTTTGGAGGAGTGGACACAGCCCCTATGGACAACAGCAGCACAGCACAACACAGCCAGCCCCTATGGACTTTGGAAGAGTGGACACAGCTCCTATGGACAACAGCAGCACAGCGCAGCATAGCACAGCACAACACTACACTGCACTACACTACACAGCACAGCCAGCCCTAACTCCCACCCTCCCTCTTCACTGTCCACAGCCGAGTGAGAAAATGGCGCAGAAGCGGGTACCTTATATAGAATCCTAAACCCGCAAGACCCGGAAGGCGGGATGATGACGTTTTGCCTCGATTTCAGATCCGAGTCAGGAGGGAAAAGTCGAGCCTGACTCGGTTCGGCCTCGGATCGGGGAGGCTCGGCGGGGTTCGGATTTCAGAAATCCGAACCTGCTCACCCCTAATATATATATATATATATATATATATATATATATATACATATACAGAGAATATCCAACCTCAAGCAAGGCAGCGGCAACATATCTGCTTCTCAGTTGTTTGAGGTTGGATATTCTTTTTGCTTACTTTGGATTGCAAGTCTTGAGAAAGGACTGATTGATGGTCCGAAACATTGACTTATTTTTGCAACCATCTGTGACCCATGTGTGAAAAATAAAAATCGTTGGATATATCTGTGTCAAGTCTGCCAATAGGAGGAAGGGACAGATCACCCACATTAATTGGCCAGTGGAGGAATCTTGGTTTAGTTTCTATAAAAGTGATCCAAGCACCCATGTTCATCAGTGATCCAGCTCCACCAGGGCTTGAATGAGCTCTTTCTAAGGTTATCCAGCAAACGACATCCTGTCCATTACATCCAGTGGGAAGCCCTGTACCTCTGAGTTTCAGATAAGCTTTAAAGATTTATTATTCTGGTACGCACAAAACACCTAAACGATTCACATAAGAACCGTTTCATCATACAATTTCCCTGCAATCAATGCAAGTCAAGCCGTTCCGTTTTGATGCTATTTTTACACACGTTTTTCATGCGATCAATTGTAAGATCATTGCGTCACTATACGACGAATCGTGTAATTGTTTGATCATGTGCACCACAAAAACCATGTGATCATGTGATTGATTGGGCATAAATTTAAATAGAGGGCTGTGCTTAACTGGGGGTATAAAAACAGCATGCCTCTTCAGCTCTGTGCACTCCTGTTTGCTCTGTGATTAGTGAGGCTTGGTTTTAACCCTGCTGAACGCTCCACATTGCTAACTACTGTGAATTGCTTTGTATTGCCTGGCTTTACAAAGTGCTTCTTGCTCTATTATCTGTGGTCGGTCTGATTTCTGCATTTTTGTGGTGATGGATCCATGCCATTATAGAGCACTGCTGTCATATGCTGTGGTCAAGTTGAGTGAGGAGAGGGAGAGGGCCCAGCATAGGAGGAGGATGAGGTCCTGCTGGACCAAGGATTGGTTGCTGAAGAGGGAGAGTTGAGCCTACATGTCCATGCTGATGGAGATGAGGGAGAACAATCTGGACGACTACCGCAACTTCCTGAGGATAGATGACCCCACCTTTCAGGAATTGCTGCGTCTGGTGACCCCCTATATCCGGAAGCAGGACACCAAATTTTGGTTGGCCATCACGGCCGAGGAGAGGCTCGTGGCTACGCTGAGGTACCTGGCTACGGGATGCTCCTTTGAGGACCTAAAGTTTGGGACCCGCATCTCGGCTCAAGCTTTGGGACGCATTATCCCGGAGATGTGCAAGACTATTATCAAGGTGCTGCAGTTCCGTTACTGTAAGGTACGTTAAAACACACAGACCACCATTTTTTTTTTTAATACTTTCTGTATTTTTATAATTGTGACTTAAATTAGCATAATAACAATCTCTTATGTGAAACGTATAAATATAAATATATATATATATATATATTGATATAAAGATGGGTAAAATGTTCAAACTATCAACAAGGTACCCAAACCCTGGTAAGTATGTTGCGGAATGAGTTTTGGGGTTTGTTCCCCAGATTCCAGGGGCACAAACACATGCTGACAGTGCAAAATCAGTGGTCCAGGCCCCACTGAAGTGTCCTCCCCTGATGACCCAACGGGGTCATCAGGGGAGGGACTGGTCCTGCCCGAAATCCAGTGACCGCTGGACAAACAGGCGGCGGCAGCGCGGTGCGGCGGCGGGAGACGGGCTGGACGAGCTTGCATCTGAAAAGATTCAAGCTCGTCCAACCACCAGTGCGGATTTTGAATTTGGCGCCGCTGGCGAGCCAGTAATGGCTCGCGGGCGGACAGCCAATCCGAGTCTGGCACGGCGAGCCAATTGTGGCTCGCCGCGTCATGGCTCTGCCCCCTCGCCGCTGAGCGGGGCGAGTCAGTCCGTCGGCGGAGAGCAAGCCAGGAAGACCGTCCGTGGAGGAGAAGAGTTCCAGAGGCACCGGAAAACGCCGGAAGACGCCGTGCTCAACCCCTGAAGACGGAAGCGCTGTTGCTGGAGCAGGAAGACGGCGGCGGGCGGCGGTCAGCGGAGCTGAAGCTGAGGACCGGAGAGCTCTGCAGTGGAGGGAAGTCAAAGAGCTTATCGAAGTTCCCCACTGCAGGCTCTCCCAACGGACAGAGTAGGAGGCCGTGGGCCACCTTTACTTATATTTAAAGTCAAATAATTAATTTGTTGTCGGGCTTAAGGCCCATGGGTATAATCAGGCACTAGGCCTGTGGCCACGTAGGAGGGGCACAAGGCCCCGGGGATCGCAGGGGGCATTAGGCCCTGTAGGGATTTTTAGGTTCTACAGTCAGCAACCTGGGCACTAGGCCCAGGTTGTTCGGGCGCAAGTAGGAGGCAGCCCTGCATATAAAGTGGTCTGGGCATTAGGCCCAGGTCACTAAAATGACCCTCAGAGGCAGCCCTGCATATAAGGTGGTCTGGGCATTAGGCCCAGGTCACTAAAACGACCCTCAGAGGCAGCCCTGCATATAAGGTGGTCTGGGCATTAGGCCCAGGTCACTAAAACGACCCTCAGGCAGCCCTGCATATAAGGTGGTCTGGGCATTAGGCCCAGGTCACTAAAACGACCCTCAGAGGCAGCCCTGCATATAAGGTGGTCAGGGCATTAGGCCCAGTCCACTAAAAGACCACTAGATTCGCCAGAGGTGGCCCAGCATTCAAAGTGATCTGGGCGTTCGGCCTAGATCCCTAGGGATTGGCCGAAGGAAGGGGGGTCCAAAGTGAAAGGGCATCCTGGCAAAGAACCGAAGCAATCATTCACAGGTCGGCGGACCTGTGCAGTATCACTGGGTACAGAGTGCTGGTAGGTGGTTCGAGGAATAAAGTAATCTGAGTAATAGACTCGGATCACCCGCTTTAGCCCCAGCTGGGTGAGGTTGAGTACTGGGCATAGGATATTGAGTGAGCCCTCTCGGGAGTCAGTGCAAGGGGCTGTGCGGCTCTGGTGCTGAACCCCTGCAGGGGGAACTCTGAAGATTCAGCCTAGTAGATCAAGGCAGCGGTGTGTTCATAGAAGGGCACAGACAGAGCCGGCCGGCTGGGAAGAGTAAGGGAGGGACAGCTGAAACGAGAGTGTTTCCGCTAGAGGCGTATTGTTCCCAAGCCTAGTTAATATAGTGTGTAAGATGACGTTCATTTGTTGTTTGCCCAGAATCTTCTTGTTGTTATAGCAGAGAGTTTACGGAGGAAGTTTCTGGAAGTGAAGTTCAAGCTTCCAGGCATACCAAGAGGTAACCCAGTTGGTACAGCATTGTTTGCGTGTTTGTCCACGAAGGAAGGGGGATTGTTTTGTTTAATTCTCAGGGGCGGCGGACGACTCGTCAAGGTGACAAGGGGTCTAGTGGGAGTATCTCTCAGTGTCTGTCTGTCTTTCATTGGAGCGTCCGATAGGGGATCTCTCACAACGGTGAGAGATCCAAACAGTATATACTTTCTCTTCCTCTGTCTGTTCTTCCCTTGAACACCGGTTAGGGGATCTCGCACAACGGTGTGAGATCCAGACTACACCTGAGTGTGTGAGCACTGTATAGGTGAAAACTGGGTAGCTGAGGCCCCGTGCCAATGATGACCATTCACCCAACCGGTGAAGGTCGCGTTCATCCCTAGCGGTTATTGTGTCACCAAGCATAGGAGGATCGTTACTAAATACCCCATTCTTTTACAGCCTCAGGCTGGTTTGAACCTGATACTAAAAGGTGAAGAGGATCCGGATCGTAGATCAGTTGGCAATTTGGGAACGAAGGCTCTAGGACTCGGCCGCGGAAAAGTGGTGAGTGTTGGCTAATGAGTTATCGCTAGGGTTTCACATTTGGCGTAGTCGGCAGGATGTCAGACGATGAAGAGAATATGGGGGCAACTGGACGGGTCAACATAGGCCCTGCCCTTGCTCATTTGCCTCGGTACGATGGCCCCAATTTACAGTTGGAGGATTGGAAATCGCCGCTCGAAGGAATTGCCCTCCTATATAAGGTGTCTCCGGAGTCAAAACTCCAATTGGCTCTGAACTCTCTCGAAGGGGAAGCTAGACGTACTATCCTTTTGAGACCAGAAGAGGATCGTGATTCCCTGAAAAAGGTACTGAAGATTCTGGGGGATCTCTATGGGAATACATCAACGCCTGGTACCCTACGACAATGGTTGTTTGCCCGGTTCCAGAGAGAGAATGAGTCCATTCCTCAGTTTGCTAACGCACTTCAAGAATTGATGGGCGAAATTAGAAGGCGCGATCCGGATGGGATGGGTGCACTTTCAAATACCAGCCAGATGTTACGAGACCAATTTGCAATGGGGTTGAGGAATGTCCCGCTGCGACAGATTTTGTTAGATAAAATCACGCAAGACGACAAACTGACTTTTCACCAGATACAGATAGACGCCGTGTCCCGGGACCGAGATGCAAATTTTGGTCCATATGCTGTCACTCCACAGTGGGTACACCCAATGTCTGCTCCCGTGATGGGCCGGGAGGCCAACCCTTTGGAATCATGCGTTCAAGACCTTAAAGCAGCATTTTCTAAGGCAACCCAGGAAATGAAAGAAGAGGTTTCCCGGCTAAGAGAGGAAGTATACCGGCAAAGAGGCCGCAGAGCTGAAGAAGAGTACCGACTCAGAGAGTCAGACGGATCCAGAGGAAGAGGTGTTGGAGTTAGACAGGGAGGAACTAGGGGCCCCCGATGCTACCATTGCAATCAGCTTGGACACATTGCCCGGAATTGTACCGAGGCAATTTCTGAGCCTCAGTTAAACTAGAATCCCTCGCGGTAAAGGGACCACCCGTGGGGGAGTTACGTGGAGAGATAGCCATTGTCAACTCGGCTGAATTGGTAGGGGAGTGTCCCATTGTTGTTGGATGCCTAGGGGGAAAAAATCAACAGTGTTTGTTGGATACAGGATCTCAGGTGACCACCATGTCCGTGGACTGTTTCTTGAAACATTATTCTCACCTGAAGGAATCTGTTATGGAGAGTTGGTTCACTCTCACTGCAGCTAACAACCTCCCCATTCCGGTGGTAGGGGTTGTCTGGATGGAAATAGAAGTTTGTGGCCGAAAGTTGGGGAAGAAAGGTATCCTTGTGGTCAGTAGCGCAGGTTTGAGTCATGGACCGGTGATCCTTGGCATGAACGTATTGAAAGACCTGGATCAAATTTTGTTTCAAGAGAATGGTCCTCGGTACTGGAGACATTTGGGGGTCCAACGACCGGTTCAACAAGCCTTTCAACAGGTGGGACAGCGATGTGGGGCCCAGGGAAAAGGAAAGGAATCTTTGGGCCTCATTAAAACCAGCCATCGGCAACGAATAGATCTACCCCCTCGTCAGGAGATAGTACTCCCCCTGGAGGTGCGTACCCATCAGCGATTGGATGGGTTCGAGGTAATGATAGAACCCACAGGCTTCTTCGGAATAGAGTCCGGAATAGTTCTGGCTAGAACTTTGTCAGTAGTCAAGGAAGGGAAGGTGTTGGTCCGGATATGTAACTTAGGGGAGCAAATTCAGCGTGTCCCAGCAGGAGCTATAATTGCCCGAGTGGTAGCTATTGATGGTGATGGTGTTCGCAGAGGCCAAAGTATTTTGCTTCAGTCAGAAGCCACGGAATCATGGACCATGTCGGTGCAGGTCGAGCAAGAGGAAGAACCAAGTATAGAGTGGAATGGAGGGATAATAAGGGAGCAGATGGATGTCTCGCTAGCTGACTGTGACTCCGATACTGTGCGGAAACTGGACCAGATGCTGTGGAGACGTCAGAAAGCTTTTTCGAGACATGAGGAAGATTTTGGCTACACGGACGATTTACAACATGAGATTCGCACTGGAGACACTTTACCCATTCGCGAAAGATACCGGCCTATTCCCCCAAAGCTTTATCAGGAGGTCAAGACAATGCTTCGACAGATGCTGGATAACGAAGTGATTCAGGAGAGTAAGAGTCCATGGGCCGCCCCCATAGTGTTGGTTAGGAAGAAGGATGGGAGCATCCATTTTTGTGTGGACTACCGGAGGCTGAACAGTTGCACCGTACGGGATGCCTACCCTCTACCTCGGATTGAGGAGTCCCTGGCGGCATTAGGTGAGACCAAGTTTTTTTCCACCTTTGACTTGGCCAGCGGATACTGGCAAGTACCGGTTGCCACACAAGATCAAGCAAAGACTGCGTTCATTATGCCCATGGGACTTTTCGAGTTTTGCCGCATGCCATTCAGGCTCACCAATGCCCCGGCAACGTTTCAGAGGATGATGGAGCGGTGTCTGGGAGATTTGAATTTCGAAACCCTCCTGATTTATCTAGATGACATTATTGTGTATTCCGCCACTGTGGATGAACATTTAGCTCGTTTGGAGGTGGTCCTGCAGCGCCTGGAGGGATATGGGTTGAAGGTCAAACCTCAGAAATGTCACCTACTAAAGTCTAGTCTGGAGTATTTAGGGCATGTGGTGTCGCGTGATGGGGTGCATCCCACACCAAGTAAAATTGCAGCTGTGCAAGAATGGAAGACACCCCGTACAGTGACCGAGTTATGAGCATTACTAGGGTTGGTTGGTTATTACCGCCGTTTCATCAAGGATTTTGCTAAGATTGCTGAGCCACTCCACGCCCTATTGCGAGGGGTGGCCACAACTCAGAAAACTCAAGCGGTGGCGTGGGGCATATCCCAAGAAGCAGCCTTTGCGTGCTTAAAGCAGGCTCTCACAGAAGCCCCCATATTGGCCTATGCCAATTTTGAGACACCATTTGTTTTGTATACTGATGGGAGCTTGCAAGGCCTAGGGGCCGTACTTGCTCAGGTTCAGGATGGCCCGGAGCGAGTGATTGCCTACGGGAGTCGTAGTTTGAGAGAGACAGAGAGAAACCCAGACAACTACAGTTCCTTCAAGTTGGAATTATTGGCCGTAGTCTGGGCTGTGACCGAAAAATTTGCTGAATATCTGACAGCCACCCATGTAGATATCGTTACCGATAATAACCCTCTAGCCTATTTGGGGACTGCCAAGCTTGGGGCCCTGGAGCAACGCTGGGTAGCCCGGTTAGCTAAGTTTTCCTATACCATTCGCTACCGGCCAGGAAAAAATAACAGAAATGCTGATGCTTTATCTCGGTTTCCTGTAGAAGTCCCTGGGACACAGGGGGATGAAGACTGGGAAGAGGTAGAAGTCCCCGATCTGACACGTGTGAGGAAATCATGGACGAAGGGTGATCGGAATGTCATGCAGAGTGCCACGATACTCTGGAATACCGAACAAAACTGGGCACGCGAGCAGCAGGAAGACCCCGGTTTCAGAGCTATTATGCAGTGGAAGGAAGATGGTCACTGGCCCAGCAAATGGGAAAGGAGTAGGCTTACTACTTTCTGTCAGAAGCTGCTGCATAAGTGGGACCGACTCAAGGTTTGTGCAGGTACTCTTCGGCATCGCACCTACCTCAGTTCGGAGCTTCGGTTTGTAGAGCAGATAGTGGTACCAGAAGCGTTGGTCCGACCACTGATTGAAAATGCACACCAAGAAGGAGCACACTTGGGCAGTGATAAGACCTATCAATGGTTGCGACGTCAGTATTTTGCACCTCAAATGCAGAACATGGTCGTTCGGGTCTGTCGGTAGTGTAGACGCTGTGGAGTGGTCAAACCTTCGGAATAACATGCGCCTATTCAGACCATCTGTACAGATCGACCATTAGAGTTTTTAATGATAGATTATGTGTTGATTGGAGAGTCTGTTAGTGGTCATCAATACGCTTTGGTAATGACGGACCACTTCACAAAGTTTACTGTGGTAGTGCCAACCCGTGACCAGATGGCTGAGTCGGCTACAAAAGCGATTGTGGAAAATTTTATACGGCAATATGGGTGTCCCGAAAGGATACATTCAGATCAGGGAGCCTGTTTTCAAGGGCGGTTAATGGAACGTCTGTGCCAACTGTACGGGCTACAAAAGTCCCGTACAACTCCATACCACCCTCAGGGTAATGGGGCATGTGAAAGGTTCAACCGGACCTTGCTACAGATGCTCCGAACCCTGGAAGAAACAAAAAAATGGAGGTGGCCTGAACATGTGCAAGAATTGGTTTGGGCCTACAATAATAGGGTACATAGTACTACCGGGTTTTCTCCTTTCTTTTTGCTGTTCGGTCGGCCGGGCCGGGAAGTTCAGGATTTAGTACTAACCGAGTCCGATGGTAGGGAGGGATCGCTTTCTACAGGTTGGGTGGAGGAACATCGGCGGCGTCTGAAAATTGCTCATGATTTGACGGAAAAGATGATAGCCGATCATAGACGTACCCCGACTGGGGCGCGAGGGGTTGAACCGTTTTCCATAGGGCAACGGGTCCTGGTCCGTATGACTCGTCCGGGGGGTAAATTGTCTGAGCATTGGGAAGTCTTACCTTATGTGATCAGATGTCGTTTGTCAGCGGAAGGACCGGTCTATCAGGTGAAATCCACTGATGGTCTGGGGCGATTGCGGACTCTTCATCGAGACCTGTTACGTCCCTGCCTTTTCCCAACTTCAGCAGAAAGGGACCTTATACCTGACGTCGTTCAGAATGACTCGCGTAATGAGGAGATCGCGTTGTCCACTCCGGCCGGAATGGGTAACCTTGAAGAAGAATGGTGGACACCCGCAGAAATTCCTACTGTGAATGAAGTCGACGATGTTCCAGAGGTGGCGGATGTAACACCTTTACCTAGACGTTCCCAACGATTCAATCGTGGCGTGCCTGGGCCTCGATATGCTGATCCCGACTTTGTCTGGTCTCAGACCTCCTTTGTAGGGACTACAAAGGACACAGGGGGTGGAAATGTGAGCAGGGTCATCAGGGGAGGGACTGGTCCGGCCCGAAATCCAGTGACCGCTGGACAAACAGGCGCGGGCGGCAGTGCGGTGTGGCGCCGGGAGACGGGGCTGGACGAGCTTGCATCTGAAAAGATTCAAGCTCGTCCAACCACCAGCGCGGATTTTGAATTTGGGGCCGCTGGCTAGCCAGTAATGGCTCGCGGGCGGACAGCCAATCCGAGTCTGGCATGGCGAGCCAATTGTGGCTCGCCGCATCATGGCTCCGCCCCCTCGCGGCTCCATATATTAGGCGCCGCTGAGCGGGGCGAGTCAGTCCGTCGGCGGAGAGCAAGCCAGGAAGACCGTCCATGGAGGAGAAGAGTTCCAGAGGTGCCGGAAAACGCCGGAAGACGCCGTGCTCAACACCTGAAGACGGAAGCGCTGTTGCTGGAGCCGGAAGGCGGCGGTCAGCAGAGCCGAAGCTGAGGACCGGAGAGCTCTGCAGTGGAGGGAAGTCAAAGAGCTTATCGAAGTTCCCCACTGCAGGCTCTCCCAACGGACAGGGTAGGAGGCCGTGGGCCACCTTTACTTATATTTAAAGTCAAATAATTAGTTTGTTGTCGGGCTTAAGGCCCGTGGGTATAATCAGGCACTAGGCCTGTGGCCACGTAGGAGGGACACAAGGCCCCGGGTATCGCAGGGGGCATTAGGCCCTGTAGGGATTTTTAGGTTCTACAGTCAGCAACCTGGTTGTTCGGGCGCAAGTAGGAGGCAGCCCTGCATATAAAGTGGTCTGGGCATTAGGCCCAGGTCACTAAAACGACCCTCAGAGGCAGCCCTGCATATAAGGTGGTCTGGGCATTAGGCCCAGGTCACTAAAACGACCCTCAGAGGCAGCCCTGCATATAAGGTGGTCTGGGCATTAGGCCCAGGTCACTAAAACGACCCTCAGAGGCAGCCCTGCATATAAGGTGGTCTGGGCATTAGGCCCAGGTCACTAAAACGACCCTCAGAGGCAGCCCTGCATAAAAGGTGGTCTGGGCATTAGGCCCAGTCCACTAAAAGACCACTAGATTCGCCAGAGGTGGCCCAGCATTCAAAGTGAACTGGGCGTTCGGCCTAGATCCCTAGGGATCGGCCGAAGGAAGGGGGGTCCAAAGTGAAAGGGCGTCCTGGCAAAGAACCGAAGCGATCATTCACAGGTCGGCGGACCTGTGCAGCAGAGTGACCGGCGCTGGAGGTCTGTATCACTGGGTACAGAGTGCTGGTAGGTGGTTCGAGGAATAAAGTAATCCGAGTAATAGACTCGGATCACCCGCTTTAGCCCCAGCTGGGTGAGGTTGAGTACTGGGCATAGGATATTGAGTGAGCCCTCTCGGGAGTCAGTGCAAGGGGCTGTGCGGCTCCGGTGCTGAACCCCTGCAGGGGGAACTCTGAAGATTCAGCCTAGTAGATCAAGGCAGCGGTGTGTTCATAGAAGGGCACAGACAGGGCCGGCCGGCCGGGAAGAGTAAGGGAGGGACAGCTGAAACGAGAGTGTTTCCGCTAGAGGCGTATTGTTCCCAAGCCTAGTTAATATAGTGTGTAAGATGACGTTCATTTGTTGTTTGCCCTGAATCTTCTTGTTGTTATAGCAGAGAGTTTACGGAGGAAGTTTCTGGAAGTGAAGTTCAAGCTTCCAGGCATACCAAGAGGTAACCCAGTTGGTACAGCATTGTTTGCGTGTTTGTCCAGGAAGGAAGGGGGATTGTTTTGTTTAATTCTCAGGGGCGGCGGACGACTCATCAAGGTGACAAGGGGTCTAGTGTGAGTATCTCTCAGTGTCTGTCTGTCTTTCATTGGAGCGTCCGATAGGGGATCTCTCACAACGGTGAGAGATCCAAACAGTATATACTTTCTCTTCCTCTGTCTGTTCTTCCCTTGAACATCGGTTAGGGGATCTCGCACAACGGTGTGAGATCCAGACTACACCTGAGTGTGTGAGCACTGTATAGGTGAAAACTGGGTAGCTGAGGCCCCGTGCCAATGATGACCATTCACCCAACCGGTAAAGGTCGCGTTCATCCCTAGCGGTTATTGTGTCACCAAGCATAGGAGGATCGTTACTGAATACCCCATTCTTTTACAGCCTCAGGCTGGTTTGAACCTGATACTAAAAGGTGAAGAGGATCCGGATCGTAGATCAGTTGGCAATTTGGGAACGAAGGCTCTAGGACTCGGCCGCGGAAAAGTGGTGAGTGTTGGCTAATGAGTTATCGCTAGGGTTTCACACTGACATGCACTTCCAGCATGTGTTCCAAGCCGCCTGAGAAGGCTGGGGCCCAAACACCATGCTGCATTCCGCACCATACTTACAAGGGAGTGTTGAACTTTAAAAAACAATGCTCAGTACAAGGCCAACATGGCACTTTGTAATTGCAAAACAATTATTATTTGTTATTTTTAAAATATCAGCAAGGTACCAAACCCTGGTAAGTATGTTGCGGAATGAGTTTTGGGGTTTGTTGCCCAGATTCCAGGGGCACAAACACATGCTGAAAGTGCAAAATCAGTGGTCCCGACCCCACTGACATGCACTTCCAGCATGTGTTCCAAGCTCCCTGAGAAGGCTGGGGCCCAAACACCATGCTGCATTCTGCACCATACTTACAAGGGAGTGTGCAACTTCCTTATTAACCAAAAAAGGTTTAAATGATTTGGTCAAACACTTATCAATTTTTATTAAACATCATTGACCTCATTATCTTCACGTAATAGTGCAAATAAATTTGGTGCAGAGGGTGGGCTAGAAGTCATTTGGTATGAGGTTGCGGTTGTATTTATATTTTCGTATGAGAAGTTGTTTGGCGGTGTAGGATAGTAGGTGGAGGTGCTTGGGGGGTCTGAATTGTTTGGCTGGAGGAGGTGGTTGCTGGGGCTGGATGGTTGGGGGGGTGGAGGAATAGGTAGGTAGGAGGAGGTGGGTGGTCGATGAGTTGTTTGGCTGGAGGTGGTGTTTGGTGGAGCAGGTTGGTAGGTGGGGGGGTATAGCAGTTTGTAATGAGGTAGTGTTTGTGGCAAGAGTTTGGTAGGTGGGATTAGGTGGTTGCTGACTTGTATGGAAGTTGGAGGTGGCTGGGGGTGCAGGAAGGTAGGAAGAGGATGGATTGTTTGGATTTGGGTAGAAAGAGGTAGGTGGATGCAGAGTTCGGTAGGTGGAGGTAGATGGGGTTTCTGGGTGGTAGGGTGGGTAGTTTACCATTGGTGGATAGTATGTTTGGCTGGAATAGTAGGTGTGTCTTGGCATGGTGAGTGTACAGGTGTTTGGAACGACTGGTGGAGTCATGATGTAACTTTCTGAGGTCAGTAGACATTGTCTTGCTTTAAAAATAAGGTCTGCTATCAGTCTTTAAAAATGAATCTGTTGGTCATGGGCCATTTCTCGGACTGCTGCACTGACATAGGCTCCAAATTTGTCAAATTGATTGGGTGGCTTCAATAAGGCCAGTCTGGCTTGGCGAAGTAGTGGATCTTCTCCCTTTTCGGCATTTTGTTTTTCCTCTTTGGATTTTTGGAAATTGGTGTTGTGGTGGTTGGAATATCAACTTGATTAACTTCTCTTTGTCGTTCCGGTGTACTTCTCATATCTGTGCTTGAGTTCTCTGATGTCTGTTTAAAATTAGAAAACCAAAAAAATATAATCGTTAAATGTTTTTTAAAAATTATTTCACAGTTCCCAACAACAGAAGAGTGGCTTGCCATTGGGGAGGAGTTTGAGAGGCGTTGGCACCTCCCTAACTGCGGCAGAGCAGTCAACGAGAAGCATATAAGGATTAACCAACCTGCCAACAGTGGCTCCTTCTACTATAATTATAAGGGCTACTTCAGTATAGTTCTGATGGCTGTGGTGAACGCAAATTACGAGTTTGTGTTTATCGATGTGGGTAAGAATGGACGTTCTTCTGATGGGGGCTCCTTTCAGAAGATGTCATTCTACGAGAGGCTCACCACTAACACCCTACATTTGCCGTCCAGAGAGGCAACAAAAAATGGCCTCAATTTTGTGTTTGTGGCTGATGAGGCTTTCACCCTTCATGAACATTTAATGAAGCCATTTCCACAGAGGGCCTTGGACCATGATAAGTGGGTGTTTAATTACCACCTATCGCATGCAAGACGAATTGTGGAGAACGCCTATGGGATTTTGAGCAACCGATTCCGGATTTTGCATACCCCTTTAAATTTAAAAGTGGATTGACTGGGTGGTCATGGGATGCTGTATCCTGCACAACTTCATGTGCAAGAAAGACACTCAGCAAAGGTCATTGGACACACCTTCAGTTGAAGACCCCGATGATCCAGAAGAGGTTGCTACATTCTCCTCTGTGGCGGCCCCAGCAGTTCTGGAAACCGGTTCTACTCTGGCCAAAAAGGTCAGACAAGAATATATGGCCTATTTTAATGGGGAGGGTGCAGTGTCGTGGCTAGAGCACTCAATTTAATAAATTATAAAAACTTACCATAGATGACTCCAAGGAACCACCAACATCCTCTTCCAGCAGGCTGCAGTCCTCTGTCTCAGCCAATACCTCTAGAGAGGGTCTCACGGGATCCTGCTGCACCAGGAACATCATCATCTCATAATACCATAGCATTGGGGTGTAAATGCTGTTGGCATCAGCTCCTGAACGTTTGGAGTCCTGCACCTTCTTGTGCTGTTTAACAAAGGCAGTACATAGATTCTGTATCTTTTGACGCACCCACACTAGGGACGATGCATCATCGTGATATGGCTTACTATACTCCAAAAACTGTAATAAGGCCTGGGTACGCTTTGGCCGGTTGTTGTACATTTTTGACTTTGTACGCCAAAGACTCTCATGTTGCCGGTATAGCTCGATAAAGCCAGTGATGAATTCTGGTTCACGATCCAGAGACATTTCTATGGAGAAAATTAAATAAAATAATGTAAAGGACATATTCATTGTGTAGTTTCAATAAGCCCAACCTCCAACAGTGGGGGTCGACGAAATAACTATGGGGCCCCCGTGGACTGTAATCTGCCCACCCTAACAGTGGGGGTGGCCCGAAGAACTATGGGGCTGTCGAAGCTGGATTAGTGGCTGAGACGGAATCAGCGTAGAAATTGGCGTGCATGATGCCGTCTTGCGAATGGCAGCTACACTCCATTTAAGAAACAAGAATCTGCAAGACGCCATTTTGCGACCAGCGCCATTTTAAGTTACAACTCACAAGCTAAGTACAGATGGCAATGTTTTTGATCTACCAAAAACAACTAGAAATACAGCCCCTGAGAAAAGTAAATAGAATAGACAATGCACCAGAATACTGTGAGTGTTTTACATACAAATTGGGAATCCCTGTATGTAGGCAAGTATAGTTGTGGCAATTGTAATATAACCCAGGCATTGATCTACACAATTGAATTTGTCTGAATCCTAAACAGGTTTTAGTCCCACACCCAGACAGAATGGCCCCTGGCTTCACAGCTGGGGGTAACACATTTGCATTACAGTTTGAAACTGTAAATAAGGAATGAGATATGTGTGTGTGTATATATATATATATATATATATATGCAAACATATATATATATATATGTGTGTGTGTGTATGGAATCTCATGCATGAACACCGCACATTACGCACAGTTAAGCTGCTAACATGACGCTCAGTAGCGAATGCACATTATCCTGCATGCGAACGCTTTATTAGCTGCATGCGTGCACATCTGCCCCAAATCAGATAAACCTAACTAGCGTCTTTTCCCATATCCCTAATACTTACATAATGCACACTTACACAAAAGGTTCCATAGCTATAAAGTAAAAGATTTAAGTTTTATTCATTTATTACAAATGCTGTGAAATAAAGACTATTTTTGTATCTAAGGTTTAATACATGATAAGTAAGCCATGTTTGATATTATACTGATCCGCACTTTATCCACAGCTTCCCGGTATCAACGGTGTGAAGATTTTAACATGCGTTTGCAACTTATGGACCGTAAAGACATAAAGAACCAAAATGTATTTTTCTGCATGCAGGGGAAATAGAGGAGGCAACAAGCTGTTAGAGGCTGTTCTGTGTCCATTTGAACCAACCTGTTAAATGCTCTGTAACAGATGCGTCCCCCTTGGGAACCAATGGCATCAGCAACAAGCCTTTCTATTGTGTTATCTATTTCTGGGGGGGTATAAATTTGTGTGCTCTGACCCTGGGTTTCAAGTCTTCTTGCTGATTGACGGAGGTTATCTTGCTGATGCCGGGATCTGGTCCAGAGCGCCTGCGTATGTATAACTGTACTTGGGTCTGTATAATTTCTTTGCGCTAAATTGTACTTAGATCATAGCGTGTAACTGACTGTACTTTTACTTGAATAATACTTTGTGCTTTGGAACCACAGGTTCAAGGTCTGGAGTCTTTATTTAATGTATAACTGCGTACGCAAATTGCGTCAACCTTAGAGGTTTATAGGCAGGATATTAGAAGGTATAGGCAGGAGTGTATAGAGGTTAGAATACAGAATCCTTAGTTGGGGCTCATAGTGAAGTCACTGTACACACGATAAAATATGGTTATCGATATCTCACCAAAGGGTGGATAGTGGCCAAACGCAGTTTTCCCTGCAACCACTCTGTGCTGAGAGATCGCTATCCGTTATCGTGTGAGTCAAGGTACGCTGACTAGAATCCAGGGACAAGAAAGGAAAAAGTTTGTTTTCCTTTGTTGATAGTATTTTACGTTAAAAGGGGGCGCCGCAGTATTGCGCACGTGGTTGAGTCGCAGTTTTGCGCGCATGGTAAAGACGCACTTTGCTTACGCAGCTCAGGGTAAGTCATACAGTTGTGTAGTAGTCGCATTATTGTGTATGCGACTGGTCGCACAATAGCGTATACGCATTTTCCGGTTGTGCTGCCACGTGTTTAAACAAAGCCATTGAGTTTACATTATCAATTGTTGCTAATATCTGGGTTAACGTGTATTTTTCTGCGCAGGAAAAAAGTGTGTATCAGTGAGTATTTGTTTACGGTGTAACACGGGACCTAAATGTTAAGGGTATCGTACGACCCTTAAGTGCTAGGCGCAGGACTTGGCCTAGTGACTCGCAGCTTACCGTTTACTTTACACAAAGCAGGTGTATGGGTTGTTATTTTTGTTAGGGTTCTTCCCCCAGCGTGATTATAACGTTCATTAATCAATGTGTGTGCTCTGTTAGGCTTATTTGAACACTATAATTGAACCGCATAATTTTGGTTAGATTATGATTGTGAGCTGGTGGGAGGGTGGACGAAATCAACTGGAACACAAAGGGTACTTTGCTGCCCCCTAGCAGTTGAAAGGTAGTCAAAAAGGGATTGCTGTGCGGAAGCTGCCTTTACTTCCGTAGGTGAGTGGAAGCGTCTAGAAGTCCTCCATAGGGTTTGTGGATACACCCTTTTTCCAAGGCATCCACAGGTAAGTGAAAGTATCTTAATTGTCTTTCACCAGTTTAAATTTTTATTGAAAAACGTAGGAGTTGTCCCAAGACGGGAGCCATGCAAACAATAGAAATGTTAGACAATAATGTGCTGCTAATGGAGGCACCGCTTGGATCGGCCTGTCGTATTATGCATACTAAGTACGGTACTTATGCAATAAGGTATTGTGACGTATGGTTTAAAATAACGATGAAGAGTGTTAGACCGTTTCCCAGAATTGGTAGCTTTGATAAAGATGTATTGAATAATGTCCGGGACCACATCAGTTTGATGCGGTCTCGAGGTAAGAAGGTAAAATATTATGAATGTTTAAAATTGTGGCAGCATGAAGGGGATGCGTGGCTTAAAAATGTGCAAGCGACACAAACTAGCGTTGCGAGCGCATTGCCAGCAAATACACCCACAGCGCTGGATTGCAATGAGTGCGAGCCACAAAATGACGCGCACGTGCGGCAAGGTAGCATTGCGGAAAGTATTGCCAGCAGTTCACGCGCACCACCGCCACCTTATGTGGATGGGGGTGCAAGAACAGTTATCGAAAAACCCATAAAAATGTAACAAGCAATTTGTACCCTCTCTTAAGCAACCATAAAGAAAATGTTCATGATGTGGATGATGATCCTATTGTAAGGTCTGCCATTTCCCATGCTGTACAAATGATAGATGCTGTACCATGACAATCATGAGTGGTGCCGCCATTTCTCCATCGGGAACAGCAAGGGAAGTGCTAACACCCTCTGCACCCGTAGAGGAAATTGTTAATACCATACATAGCAGCAACAGATTAAACCCCCAGCCAGGTAACAAGGTCAAGGGTAGCAGCACTGCTGGTCTGCATCCCATTCGGACAATAACTGTTCCGAATGGAAATGCAGATGCGTACGGTGTAGTGCCCACGAGGAAAGTGGTAATGCATTGTCCTTGGACAAGGGCAGAACTAAATTCCATCATAAATGATTTCCCCGATCCCAAAAAGGAATTAGCCAAATGTCAAAGATTTTTGAGAAATTTGGGTAGTTCTCATGAGCCCACCAATAAAGATTGTCAGGTGGTGTTAAGGGCCTGTCTACCACGTAATATCGACGTGACAAAATTTATCACGGATTGTGTATTGGATGGTGACATTCCCTTAACAGACCTAGTAAACCAAGGTAACATTTCACGCATTATAACTCAATTGGGTGTATATTTTCCAGTAGTAGTTAACTGGAACAAAATTTTCACCATAAAGCAAAAGGAGAGTGAATCTGCAGAAGATTATTGCGACCGGGATCTGCAGGCTATCACCCAGTACACTGGGTTAGAGGATATTAAAGATAGCATTCACCACAGAGGAATGATTGTCACCATACTCATGAATGGCCTTAAAAGAGAACCTAAAAACATGGGTTCAGACCTCACAGCCTGGCTGGAGGGGAGTCACAACAGAAACCCTCATAGAATCTGCCATAGAACATGATAAAAACATCTCAAAGAAGAGAGAGACCCAGAGCGAAAAACTAATGGCTGTCAGTATCCAAGCTCTGGAAGGAATGACGGTAACATCACAGCCAGCAGACACACTTGCACCCACACACACACTTTCACCTGAACAGTTATACGCCCTCACTAATCCTACACCACAGCAAATACAGCCATATCCCACTTATCCAACACAACCACAAGTCCCATACTACCCACAAGCTCCATACCTCCCACAATATCCTTTTCCTCAATATCTTTACCCATACCCACCACCTTTCTCTCCTGCACAACCCACACAACAATCCTTCCCACGAAAGTGTTTTAATTGCAACCAGGCAGGACACATAAGTAAGAGCAGCATGGCAAAAAGGTTAGGACCCCCAAACCAGGGAGTACCTGGATATCCCCATAAGGGATATGCACAGAGACCAGCATATGTCCAACAGGCACCAGCTCTAATTGTGGAAGTTAATGCTTTATTGGAGAGTGAGAGGCAACGCTAGGAGTCGGGTCATACTTGTGGTCTGCAGATAGACAGGTTGATGGGAAGTACTAAGGAAAAACTGGTAATGGTAATTGATGTAACTGATACCCAATCTCTGTTCTGCTTTCTTCCCTGTGCCCTAACACCCTGACTGTCAGTATTTTTCTTTTCCCACCTAGGGGGAGGTGTATACTACACATGGACACAAGTTTCCCATGGGTTCATAGACAACCCCAGTATCTTCTCCCAGGCCTTATATGACTGTTTACAGTCTTTTCAACCTGCCAATGGATCTGTTCTAATGTAAAATGTGGAAAATTTATTGTTGTATTTAGGTCATGTTTAAATGATATTAAACTGTTGTGCTTTATCTCTCACACACAGGACACAAGGTCGCTAAGGACAAATGGCAGCCATCATGCCAGGCTAAGGTCAAATACTCGGAATACTGTCCAACCCAGGGGCCCAGGCAATATTTAGAGCAGTAGATATTGATAACAGAATTTAAATTGCAGGAATTTGTGTAAAATACAGTATCCCTAGAATAATTGAATATAGGAGGGATACTCATTTCACAAGTAATGTCTTCTATAACCTGTGTAAGGTGATGGGTATTAATATCAAGATCATCCCAGACCATCTGTCTACCTGTCCCCCTTTGAGATACTGTTTAACAGGCAGCCTCATGTGAATATATGATAACGAGGTTACTGTGCAGTGTCTCACGAAGATGAGTAAGAACAACTCAAATTGAAAATTTTCCAACATGTCTGATGCAAACTGTCATGATGTCAAACCTGGGGAATTTGTTATGATCCAAATTTTTTTAGCTCAGGTTGTTTGACTGATCGGTGGAAAGGTCCGTATCTGATGTTGTTGACAAAGTACCACATCCTCAGAGGGTGGCCGGGAGAGATACGTGGGTCCATTCAACTCACTACTAGGAGGTTAACCAACCGGTGGCGATACAAAACGGAGACGAGGCCAATAACGTGGACCTGTCAATTGCAAGCTTGTGCCGGGAGGATTAGAAAGGTGACAGTGAGAAACCTGAGCTAAAAGAAAACTGTAGATCAGTGTCGCAGCAAGGGATTGTTCTGCTGTGTTCATTTTTGTATTCTTCTTCCAGAGTTTCCGTCATCTTGGTTTGTTTGGGGATACCCAGTTTCTGTGATGGAGGACCGATAGAGGGGATGGGAGCTGATGGCAGTGCTGATGGAGTGGAGTCAGGAGGAGGAGTGCTATGCCAAATCAGGGGAGTGTCTGACCAATCTTAGTACCGTAATTGTTATGTTATTTGGGAAGACTAGTTCCAGAAATTATGACCCTTACACATGGTGAAATGCTTGGTATTCATAAAAACACACCATCACCATATCTTCACACACAGTATGAACACAGAGGCAAACGAAATATGATATCTGGTGACGTGCATAAAGCACTCAGTTAATTTGTGAGACAACTGGCTTTCAAGTTTTAGTAGCATTGGATCCCACCAGGATCACTTGGGGTACACTAAATTTTAGATATATCCAAGATCTTGCTAAATTGATAGATAATATCACCGAGATGTATGATGACACCTTCAGTTATACAGGTAGGGAATTGCAAGCGTACAAGAAAGAACTGGTGCAACACAGACTAGTGTTAAATTATTTAACAGCTGTCACTGGAGGGTATTGCGTAACTTTGGCCACCCAGTTTGGAGTAAAGTGCTGCACATATATTACTAATAACACCAGTGACCCCAAGGATGTGATAGACCGGAAGATGGATGAAATTCTGCAGCTAAAATGGGAGTTTCGGAAGAACCATAACGCTTCAGTGGCTGAAGTAGAGGAAAAGGTAGAGGAATGGGTGTCATGGTTGAACCCCGTGAAGTGTTTCTTAGGTCTAGGGGAGTGGGTCCAGGAAATGATCGCAAGCATAGGTGAACTCCTGATCCTTATATTGGTTGTCATCATAGTAATTGGCATATGTGTCAAGTGTGTTCCTAATGTGTTGAAGTGTGGAAAATTTAAAAGTAAGGTAAATCGGAAGAGCGAAATTATGATGGTGGTTAGTAGTACCCATATGAATACTGAGGTAAATGTAGAACTGCATTACAACCCTGAACTAGAAATACCATCATATAATGTATTATATTTAGATGTGCATACAAAGTATTATCAAAATGTTATTTTAAAAACACCTCAAATAATGAAAGTCCCTAATTCCCCATCAAAACTTCCTCTGTAGGACTGGTGCATCCCCACATCTTCACATGATCTCCCAAGGTCCGCGGTGTGCGTATAATGGTAGTTTTATGTCCCCTCTTAGAGACACATTATTGATGGATTAAGAACCACCTTGTGCCATCCCCTAATAACATTAAGTAATATATATAAATGTATGCCTAAATCAGGATGTGATAGCATGTTGTTGGCTATCAAAGGGTGGACTGTTGAAGCAGGATTAGTAGCTGAGACGGAATCAGCGTAGAAATTGGCGTGCATGACGCCATCTTGCGAATGGCAGCTAGACTCCATTTTAGAAACAAGAATCTGCAAGACGCCATTTTGCGACAAGTGCCATTTTACGTTACAACTCACGAGCTAAGTACAGATGGCAATGTTTTTGATAATCTACCAAAAACAACTAGAAATACAGCCCCTGAGAAAAGTAAATAGAATAGACAATGCACCAGAATACTGTGAGTGTTTTACACACAAATTGGGAATCCCTGTATGTAGGCAAGTATAGTTGTGGCAATTGTAATATAACCCAGGCATTGATCTACACAATTGAATTTGTCTGAATCCTAAACAGGTTTTAGTCCCACACCCAGACAGAATGACCCCTGGCTTCACAGCTGGGGGTAACACATTTGCATTACAGTTTGAAACTGTAAATAAGGAATGAGATATGTGTGTGTGTGTGTGTGTGTGTATATATATATATATATATATATATATGTGTATATATATATATATATATATAAATATGTATACACATATATATGTGTATGGAATCTCATGCATGAACACCGCACATTACGCACAGTTAAGCTGCTAGCATGACGCTCAGTAGCGAATGCACAATATCCTGCATGCGAACGCTGTTTATTAGCTGCATGCGTGCACATCTGCCCCAAATCAGATAAACCTACCTAGCGTCTTTTCCCATATCCCTAATACTTACATAATGCACACTTACACAAAAGGTTCCATAGCTATAAAGTAAAAGATTTAAGTTTTATTCATTTATTACAAATGCTGTGAAATAAAGACTATTTTTGTATCTAAGGTTTAATACATGATAAGTAAGCCATGTTTGATATTATACTGATCCGCACTTTATCCACAGCTTCCCGGTATCAACGGTGTGAAGATTTTAACATGCGTTTGCAACTTATGGACCGTAAAGACATAAAAAACCAAAATGTATTTTTCTGCATGCAGGGGAAATAGAGGAGGCAACAAGCTGTTAGAGGCTGTTCTGTGTCCATTTGAACCAACCTGTTAAATGCTCTGTAACAGATGCGTCCCCCTTGGGAACCAATGGCATCAGCAACAAGCCTTTCTATTGTGTTATCTATTTCTGGGGGGGTATAAATTTGTGTGCTCTGACCCTGGGTTTCAAGTCTTCTTGCTGATTGACGGAGGTTATCTTGCTGATGCCGGGATCTGGTCCAGAGCGCCTGCGTATGTATAACTGTACTTGGGTCTGTATAATTTCTTTGCGCTAAATTGTACTTAGATCATAGCATGTAACTGACTGTACTTTTACTTGAATAATACTTTGTGCTTTGGAACCACAGGTTCAAGGTCTGGAGTCTTTATTTAATGTATAACTGCGTACGCAAATTGCGTCAACCTTAGAGGTTTATAGGCAGGATATTAGAAGGTATAGGCAGGAGTGTATAGAGGTTAGAATCCAGAATCCTTAGGGCCCCTCTGTGGACTTATAATCTGGCGACCCCCAACAGTGTGGGTGGCCCAAAGAACTATGGGGCCCCCCTGTGGACTTTCATTGTGTTATTTGAAACTTGCAAATATATGTGTGTAAATGAACTAATCATGTGTTTTTTAGAGATTGTTTTAGGGTTAATAAAAAAGTGAAAAAATTGTATTAATTGTGCATAATTGTTTGAGGCACGGTCTTTAAACTTTTGCCCTTCTGCCTCCTTTGGAACTACAGAATCCAGGATGCCCTCCCACAGTTTTTTAGCATGCTGTAATTTCAAAATGGGGGCAGGGCATGCTGGGATGTGTAGTTCCACAACAGGTGGAGGACCAAATTTTGAAGACCCCTGATGTACGTGGGCAAACATCTATCCAAATTTAAAATAGAATATGTGCGTAACATTATTACATTTGGAAAACATGGACGCTGAAGGTGGTTTCTAGGCACATAGGTGGGCATGGAGCAGGGATGGGCAAACAGGGTGTGGCCATTGCTGGGTAAACACACAAGTCTGTGCAGGGAAACATCCGCTATGCTTCATAAAAACATTGCTGGCCAGTGGCCATTGTGGGGGGCACAATAGGTAGATGGTGGCCATGGAGCTGGGATGGGCAAACAGGGTGTGGCCATTGCTGGGCAAACACACAAGTCTGTGCAGGAAATACATCTGCTATGCTTCATAAAACCATTGCTGGCCAGTGGCCATTGTTGGGGGCACAATAGATGGTGGCCATGGAGCAGGGATGGGCAAACAGGGTGTGGCAATTGCTGGGTAAACACACAAGTCTGTGCAGGGAAATACATCCGCTATGCTTCATAAAAACATTGCTGGCCAGTGGCCTTATATATACTATGCATACCTGCACAATCTTTTCCCCAAATACAAAGCTTCTCCTGTCCGTTCGGGCTCTCTGTCTGCAGTGGGTGTACACAGGAACTTGTCAGTCAAGTCCCGGAATTCGGACGTTCGGACGCATGATTCGTCGGATGCTGTAAAACAACGCACGATCCGCATACGGATACGACGGGTAAGATGTGCTTCACATATGATCAGAAGACACGATTGTACGAACAGCGGGAGCATGCATCGTATCATTTCATAGTAAAAAAACACACGTTTCTTACAAGTTCGATCATACGGTGAGTCGAAAATCGTGTAATCGTGCAGAAATCGCGTAGGTGTATGGGGGCCTTTACTCTCACCAATCAATAATACTACACTATCAGGTGTATGTCTTTTTAACCTCCTTTCCAGAATGACTCCAACCGTTGGCCAAACGGAACCCTAAGAAGACTGCTGCCGCCTTTTAATCAAGGACCAGTGACTGTTAATTTAAGGACTAGTGAATTTTTCACTTGACTTCATCACTATATTAGTTGCACAATTTTTATCTATTTATATATTTATAAATGTATATATCTATTTATATATTTATGTATTTATTTACTATTTAACCTGAGGAAAACATTTTCGGGGTACTGTCCCTATACACAGTTTTCACATATATATACATATGTATATATATATATATATATATATATATATATACATATATATAAATATACATATATACACATAATATAGATTTAATGAAATAGACATATTTTACCTGGCAGTAGTGAAACTACTTAAGAAGAGGCCAAACTATTGAGTTTATATTAAAATTCCATACACAACATTATAACAATAAATAGCACATTACACAGCATTACCCATAAATGAATCAGTAAAAACAGGTAGTAGCGCTAGAATCAGTGTAAAATATAATATAAATGAATAAACTTGTAACAGTTGAATACTGTATTGAATAATCAAATATGTAACACTTTAATAAAAAATATCATAAAATATACATAGAAAAACATGAACAGATAGCCTCACCACTGAATTCATTCACAGTATTTAGAGCTTGTTCCTATATATATACTTCCGGTATAAATCAAGATAAAAGCCACAATGTTTCAGTCTCATGGGAGAATAGGACTGTCTTTTTAGGTATAATTACCAAGATGCTCACCGGTAGAGGAATGGTCCTGTTTTTGGCATTGTATCCCACAGTTGGGGTTAGGAGTCCTCAAATGGTCACGGTGTATGCAAGGTTTTCAGTCCCAATGGAGATATTTCCAATGTCCAAAGGAATGGTGGCAGTGTTGTCTTAAAAAGGTGGTCCAAACTTGTTTAGCAGTAATTAGTAGTGGTGGGAGGCAAATCACCTTAGGTGATTTGCCTCCCACACACTGTCACTACGGATGAAATTAACTCACCTGTTTGTGTGTATAGCCGTGCCAGCATGCTGTGGGACCATTTTGCTCCTTGTCTGGCTGCTGTGCTGTTGCTGTACAGGTCTCTGCATTTTTGCTGTTGACTGGTGCGGTGCCGCTCTCTCACTGGCTTCGGACATCCAGCTCCTTCATTGATAGTGTCCTCACTGTTCAGGCGCCTGGCTCTCTTTGACGGTGCTGGGAGGCACCATCTGACCTGTACCATACAGACGGTAGCAGAGCCAGCCAGGGGAGACACACTGGGCAGGGGGAGGGACACCCAGGGCTGTGCACCAATCAATTAAAGGAGTTAATGTCAGGGGCGGAGGAATAAAGTGAGCAACAGTATCTAACTGTCACTGACTGGGGCAGCGCATGTTGGGCTGTGGCTCCTTCCTCAGTGTGGTGCCTTAAGCAGGTGCATGCTCTTCATACAGGTAGGGCCGGCATCCTTAGGCAGCTGCCTAAAGCTGCCTAATGGAATAGTATACACATATTCCAACACAAATGACCACCCAAGAGCTTGGTTACTTACTGGATCAGCCTCAGATAAGATAACACTCTCTTGGGAACAAGCAAAAACCAAATGTTTCCAAGAGAGAGGCTTTATTTTTTGGTAGTAACAACCATACTAATGAACTCCTCAGATTGAGTTTGCAAAGGACAAACTAAGGGCCTGATTCACTATGGATCGCAAATGCAAATGCAATTGCGATTACGCACACAGTTCAACTGCGATAGTATGCTAATCCATTGCGATCTCTATTCCCTGGCAGTACTACACAGGGACACCCACTTTATTTAGCACACATACCTACTGTTTAGCAAGACTGCAAAACCATCTGTACAATCGAGTACCTCGCAGCCTCAAGCACACTTGCTCAAGCTCTGACCTTAGTCAAAAATTGCTAACTTCATTGCACGTTATGAGCCCTCAGGCTGCATACGGCATAATTTATGAATGCCCCTGCAATGGCGTCTGAACAAACTGGCATGCCTGCATTCCGCCGCCCCCACCATCACCACCCACAAACGGCACTTCCTGTCAATCACTCTGTAATGGGTCTGCGCAGTCACTGCAAATGCAGTCCCCATTGCAGTGGTTAGTTCACGCATGCACTCAGAACGCAACAATTGCCCCATAGCGTGGGTAATTGAAGTTACGAACGGTAGTTAATCAAGCCATAAGTAATCTGTGAAGCTCCTGGGAAAATAACTCAGTAATCTTCACTTTAAAAAAGGTAATAAACTTGCTGTGAATAAAAGAGTAAGTGGGATTGCAAATTTAATTCAAAAAATATTTTCCATACCATTACTCTTCATTTTCAGAATTAAGACACTTAACCCTGGAAACAAATGTTCACACTGGAAAAATATGATGACAGGTTTATCGGTTATAATAATAACTGCTTTAGTGCATCATACACGTGTTTGAAATCTTAAATTGGGTATACTGTAAGTATTTAAGAAATATTGTTTAACCTTGTCCCTGTGATATAATAACATGTTTATACTATGATAAAAAAACATTTATTTCACATACCATGCAGTGCTTCAATAAATTCCCAATAAATAAATTTTTCATTTCATCATGTTTGTTGTTACTCACTATTAGCAAATAGCACCACCTACAGGATAGTAGTCAATATTTTTTATTTTATCTGATAATAACAATATGGTGAATCCAGATAATTGCCCCTTGTATCACAAAGCAAAGCCATAGGCACAGAGGCGTATTTATAATGGGTGCAGGGTGTGCGGTGCACACGAGCCCCCGGGTCCACACCCTGCACCCATATTATCTAAAACTTACCTCTCTGAGGTCCTGCATCTGGTATCTCAGCGCTGCTCAAAACACCAGAATTTTGCGCAAGCACTGTGAGGAAATTGCCCGGAAAATGGTGGCCGTGCCATTCCCCTGACGATCTGGGGATGCGCACTAGACTCTAGGCACAATCTCGTGCCCAGAGTCTACTGATTATGCGGTGGCCGGCCAGCCGCGTCAATCAGCTGCCGGCCGCGGGGGGGAGAGGAGGGGGCCTGTGATGAGGGATGCACATGGACCCCCTCCTCTGTAAAGACACCCCTGCACAGGCACACTAATAATGGGTGCAGAGTGTGTGGTGCACCACCATATACCCTGCGTTTATAGTATACTTACCTTGTGCTGGCAAGTGTGCCTCTCCTTCTTCTCTATGAGCCATCTTACCAGTGACATCTTTGAGAAGGCAGCACTGTGCCAGAGTTTTTGCTCTCTTGTGTGCATGTGTCATTTTCCCGAACATCACTGGGAAGATGGTGCCGCATTTAACAGCACAAGCACGGTAAGATACAGGGGGCCCGGTCAGAAGAGGGGGCCCGTTGCATACTGGCATCGGCAGTTAATACACCCCTGCACAGAGCAGTGTGTCATTATAGTCACTTGATTTACTTATGCAGCAAAATATACTGAGATATAATACTCTCAGCGCTAGTAATCCACCTGGGTAAGACACCACACCTGCTACAGAATCAAACAAAGACTAAGACAAAGAAAAAGCAATTCTGCGCTGATGTGTGTAAAAGCACATAAACATTTATTTAGCAGTATATAATTTGTAAGATCAAGTAAAAAGACCAGTACATATAGACATTTGCTATTATAGCAATATACTGTAGAATGGCCTAAGCACAATTGAGCAAGAAAATATATACACAATGTAATAATAAAGCATGTACAATGTGTAATTATATGTCCATATTCTGAAATGCCACACTTGATGATGCAATAAGTTTAGATGTAGAAAAATTTGTTAATCCTCAGTATCAATTTTGTATCAGCAGATATAGCTTATAGATGATGAGTAGTTTCAGTGCACTTATTAAGCTGATATAATGGCCATATAAAAAGTTCCACAATGTAAAACAATGAACCGTTGATAATTACCTCCAATAAATTGATTGATATAGGACCCAGCAGTTTATTTGCTACTGGCGGCACCTACAGTATCACCTTGAGTTTATAGGTATCCTCGCAAGCCGTGTCTGTCCCGTCGTATGCGGTCAGCTTGTATCCCAGCATGAGCCCGTCTATTACAACAAATGGGCCAGCAATTGGCCTCCATCGGTGCTTGACAGAACCATCCACAGGGTGTACGCTGATCTGTCCTGGTGTGCACAGCCAGCCGTAACCGCAGTTTAGGTCTCTGTGTAAGCCCGTCTGTGGTGTTGAATGGATAAGCAGTCGGCCTCCGCCTATATCCAATCACAGCCACCCACAGAGTGTAAAAGATATTCAAATAACCTGGCCAGCTGTATCCAGGTGCATCCTTCTGTGGTGGCCGATTTAGGTACCCAATAGGCAGGTATATTCACAGACTAACCGCCACTGCTAGTGCTTGTTCTTAGAGCGATAGGGTCCGTAAACACTGAAATATCGTGCTACTATGCATTTTGGTCACTCCTGTGACCTTTTTCAAGTTAACAGGAGTGACCAAAATGCATTAGTCACCGAATATAAAATAATATAAATAAAAGGATGCCCACTGATGGCCTCTCAGATCTGTTGCCTGCATCCAAAGACGCGACATCGGGGGAAACATCCCAGTGACCATCGGGCATCTGAGCAACCTTGGGGTTACTCAGAATGTCCAACACAATTAAGCTGCCAAGGCCACTGAGTCCTAGGATGCAGTCACTGGCTTTGGCGTACTCATAAAAATTGAGGTGGTATGCGTCTATTTTAAAAATGCACTCCGTTAACCCCACAAAACGCCTGCACGCTGACAATCAGACTGCGGCTAGCAACACACTGCGACCAAAGCCGCAGCAACATTGTGGCACAAGCGCACTGAGGCTCCAACACATATGCAGAAAAAAAACATTGGTCATTTGCGACTCAATCAGGACAGCAGCCACCTCTGAATTAGGCCCAAAGTATGTACATCAACTGGAGGAGTCTCCAATTATATCGCTCAGCCATGTACCTCCATAGCATATTTCACTTGTTTATGCTATATACGATTTAAGGTGTGAATTTATATGCTGACACATATTTGGTAATTATAGTGATGCTCTGATTGAGCTGCAGTTATTAAATATCATGTATTTTTTATGCTACTTTATTAAATAATTTACTGTGCGGTACATAACTGACTCATTTATAAATTAAGTGTTTAGGTAGTGGTTTCAGTTACAAGCTCTGCTTTGTTCTTGTTATTTCATTTTCTAAAATGTTACAACTACACAAGTTCTTAATTAAAATAGCAGCTGTGAATTCATCAATCCTTCAGGTATTAACTTAAGTTGGATGTGAATTATTTTGATCTAATTAGCGTCCTTAGGTTTGTTTAATTTTTCTATTTCCTCGTGGGCAAATATGTGATAGCCCAAAAAAGGGGGTATCACGACGCATCTCGACTGTACTGTCAGTAATGGCATCTAACCTCCCTTTACCCTCTAAAGGGACACCAGGTTACTAACTCCTATGTAATCTCTTTTTCCCACCCTTAAACTCATTGTTAAGTGGTGTACCTCCTATTACTATTAAATCAGTGCCTCCACCCAAGTATTGGTAGTAGACTGGGCCTACTTGGGAAAACCCATATGAGGATAAACCCACACTTAAACTATATCACTGCATGTTTATAATTTTACTTAAGCTCACAAATGACACTCGCAAATAATAACATCTTGTATAGACATTATGTAATCACATAACCGAATTACAAAATGAGTGGTAAAATTTAACTGAACAGAGTAACACTCAATCCTTGTATATAAATTAATAACTTAGATGTATATAGTGGTAATACAAGTCATATTTTACTGTAACACCTGTGGTCATAAAGTAGTTGATACATTGCAAGTCCTCAACTTTTTTAATACGGGGTAAGTACTTTACACCACTGGAAGTTTGTAGTCCCTTTGACACTTGTCGATAATATGCTGTTCCTAAGTATTAGTTTATAAAAGTTCTGTTGTCAGAATATCCTTTGACGGATATTCTGTATGCCGCTGTCTATAGTCACTGAGTGCTGCTGTCTATAGCCACTGAAGGATAAATAAAGTTAATACCTGTGTTGCAAATGTTTCTAAGAGAATAGCATTTACTTATAATCCACCTCCTGAGTTTTGAAATATTTCCTGAGTTGGTAGTTTGCCTTATACCTTCAAATGTATTCTTATCCATATACTGTATATATGCATTTTCCCCTCCGCTAGCTATTTGCTAAGGCTAGTATTTTAGGGAAGTCTATCCAGCTCAATGGCTGGTAGTACAAATGTCAGCCATCAATACTAGTGTTATTTTTCAAACTTGCACTCCTGTGCTACTAATGTGCAGTAGCTATGTATGTGCAGAACTTGGAGTCTACTCTCTGATCAGCATTAGTATTCATACCACCACCTTTATGGAACTGAGGATTTCTCTGCGGGGCTCTGCTGCCAACACTACCTCAGCTGCCGATTAAAGAGCATATGGTGAGGCTTCAATACACTAACAGATTAACTCCAGCCTTGTCCGACAGTAGCCTGCCTCCTTCCTATAGCTGCCACCTCTCATGTCTGGTTCCACACCTCCGCTGGCCGCTACTGCTGTTATTCTGCCTCTGCCTCAATTTAAAGAGCATACGTGCCCACCTTCTGGAATGCAGCCACTCAGCTGCAGTTATGGGCCATGACTCCGGCACCTTACAGCCTCTGCTCACCGCTGATCCCGCTGTGCAGCGCCCCCATCGAGGCCACTGCTGCTGCTCCATCCTCTGACCCGGCTCCTGGGACCAACACTACCGATCACTCCACCAAAGTGCCGCACGCTGAGCTGCTTACTGGGACGCCATTGTCAACCTACTTTCCCAGCTCCGGCTGGGCTCCCTCTCCAAATCCACCCCCCTGTGCCCAGGAGCCTCTCTACCACTCAGCTTCCACCTGGGACACAGGGGGGTGAGAACTCCAGTCCTCTCAGTCTGCTGGCAGCTCCTCCTCTCTGTCTCTGTCACTGTCCTTCTTTTTCTGACAGGAACCAAACCACCCCCATCTAAATCACTCCGCCCTTCTTCTAGTGTGTGTGTATCCCATACAATGAGACACATCCCCACCAAAGAAAGAAGTACCATATAAATTTACATGTAACTACATGAAATAGATATACTGTACCTGTATACATAAATTATAGAAGGGCCATGTACATGAATACAATAAATATATACTTTACCTCACAAATTGTACATTTATACATTTTACAATCATTTATGAGTACAGTACTTATTTTAACCCTTAACCAGGGTTACAGGCAGGAGGAGCATAGAAAAAGGATGCAGGAAGAGGCGAGTTGGAGGAGCCACCATGTAATGACAACAGAAAGGCCTGTGGTCAGACCTTAAAGTAAAGTATTATATAGAATAGGGGGTTAATTTACTAAGGTGTGAGTTTATAGAAGTTCAGATGTTGCCCATAGCAACCAATCAGATTCTACTTAACATTTAACTAGCACCTTCTAGAAGATAATAGCTAGAATCTGATTGGTTGCTATGGGTAACATCTCCACTTCTAAAAACACTCACTTTAGAAAATGTACCCCCTGAAGGACAGGGGTTGGGTTTATTACACTACAGAAAATATGGGGGGAAATTATTATAACAAAGCTGGCAACATTTAATACATAAATAAATAAATAAATATTACAATTATAAATATACTAAAGGGCACATTATTGTATATGTATAGATTATTATTATTGATGATTATTGTTAGACCAAAAGGGTATAGATTATTAGACTAATAGGGGCACAGATTATAATAATTTTACTAAAGGGGGCAGGTGGCGGACGGCTCCATGAGACATGTCCACACTTCCGATTTTCTGCAGCCTACTCTCCCGCTGTTCCAAGAGAGTAGGCAAGTACAGTATGGTACAGATTAGATCTAGTAAACTATCAGGCATACTTGCCTACTCTCCCGGAATGGCAGGGACGCTCCCAAAAATCCTGCAGAGCCTCTGGCCTCCAGAAGAGTGGATTAGTCTCCCTGAGCCAGCGGGCAGCTGCTCCTCTCCACTCCCCTCCCACTTACTGAGCAACAGTGTGCCGATGATGCAATCCATGCTGGATCACATCACCGTAGCCCTGCCTCTTGCTTTACAGTGCTGTGAATAGCACCACCCGCCTATGCCACGCTACGCCCCCCCCCCCCCCCCTCGATGTGCCGACTTGGCTGCTCTCTCCCGGAGGGGGCTTCCAGAACATCGGCAAGTATGCTTATATGAGAACAGATTATATTTATTCTGTGAAAGTGGGCACAGATTAATACTGTTGGTATCCACTATGAGTACCAGTGTAAGGCCAATTTGGTAAATCTAGCCCTTAAAATCTGTTCAAGAATAAGTCAATTGAGCCAAATGAAGCAGAACTAATTGTAGCTACCATTTAACCTTTTTTGACATGTTTATTTAAATTTAATATTTTTATTCAGCTGAACAAACCATGTTGTTAGTTGTCCTAATGTGCTGTATTATGACTCTTTATCCAGTGGTTATACCTTGAATTTTACATGTTTGGGCTGTATTTTACTTTATTTGCTACAAAATATCATGAATTGACTGGCTTGGCAGTTAGTCAGCAATGTTTCATATGATTGCAAATTTGTGATATTAATCCGGACTTTTAAAATTGTATATCCTTAGTAGTATACCATATATTTGTAGAACTGTAATCAGCTCGATCGCGGTTGTAATATATCTGTGACACTGGAATTGTTTATTCATATATAATTATTAATCTTTATTTAAAGTAAGTGGTAATATCCTTATCACTAGCATGACAGACCGACTTTAACTTAAACTACTGTCTGGAGTATGTGCTAATTGTGTAGGATGCATTAGATAGAGGGGGAGATGTATCAAGCAGTGAAAAGAATGAGTCACACAACGGACACACAAACCCTCTTACCATACCCAATGCCTGCAAGTTTATCAGCTGCCATGTTCCTGCCTGTCAGTTTTCCCAAGCTGCACAAAACAGGACGTGACAGCTGGGGGCCACAGGGGTACAAGGTGAGCAGAAGGGCCCCTGTGTCCCCCAGCTGTCACGTCCTGTTCTGTTCACTTTATTTATTTAATGTTTTCTGTATACTGTTATTATATCTAATATATATATATATATATATATATATATATATATATTCAGGGCTTAAAGTGGTCTGGGAGAGGTGGTGGAACTCATTTTCCCTGCCGTCTACACCCCCTCCCTCCCCCCGCCACGCTAGTCTGACAGACCAAAACAAGTGTGCAACTATTCTTTACACATATACTATTGTGTATAGGAATTGTTAAAGTGAATGGTGGGGAGCCTGGGGGCCACCTAGGCCCAGAAGCTTTTGGGGCTATGACAGTGTGAAATACATGTTAGATGCTTTTTTTAGCACTCCTGCCATCAGCTGAGACTACAATGTTGGATCACTTAAAAAGAAAAAAAAAGTTCTATATCATCAGTGTTATTTTTCTCCTCTGCCTGAGTTTTTTTATGGGGTCTACACAAACTAGTCTATGTCACTTGGATGCCCAATGGTTCCTCCAACCCCTATGTATTGCCTTTGCCTGATTCTTTCCTTATCTATATGTTGGTTTCTCTGAAATGAGGGACCTCTGAAGAAATTGAGACTGCCTAGGCAGACAGTGAGTGGCTCACTGTCTGTGGGACTTCTGTGCAGGGACATGGTGGAGGTGGAACTAGTACCACCTACCATTAGTGGTGACGGAACTCAGTTCCACCCCGTTCCTACCCACTTTAACCCCTGTATATATATATAGAGAGACAACACTATAACTGCATCCAAAGAGACAGTCAGAGTAAACCAGCACACCAACTTTGTAGCACAAATTTTGTACATTTATTTCAATAGAAAAAAGGCATCTAGCTGCATTCCATAATATTCAATAGCAATAGCATCCTGATACTTATCATGCTAGTTCAATTTCAGGCATATTGATAGCTCCCAGCCCGAAAGCTGTTTTTGTGTTGCCATCGAGGGTCAGCTATACTAACTCTGTCAGCAGAGACCATTAAACACCTAACCCCCAAATGGTGAATACACTCACCTGTGTGCACACCTGGCACACGTCACCTCATGGCTGACCAGAAGTTAACCCCCGGGCAGCGGAACCCATGCGGCTTCCCCATCATGTATATGGTCAGCCACAGAGTTCCGACCAACCGGAAGTGATGTAACGGAACTACTGCGGCTTCCCCACCAACACCACACAGTGCCGCAGAGTTCCGTCTAGCCGGAATTGACCTATCGGCCCTAACTAGATGTAAACAAAATAGGGCAAAAGTTGTACTCCAATTTGTTAGAGCATATCTTACTGATATATTTAGATACATTCCTCATGGTAAGTGTGTAATAAAAATCATCAATTAATGTAACTACTGTATAATAATAATCATTATATATGCACACTTTGCAAGAATGGATCAATAGAAAAAGGACATAAGGACATAAAGTGTGAAGACAATTCCTATCTAGACAATCATTTTACATTAATGCCTGCAGTACCACTCAATTCATCACAGAAAAGGTGAAAAAGTGAATTCCTCATCAAGTCCCAAAGGTGACATGGAATTCAATCTGTATATCCACTCGCATTCTCGTTGTAAGAGCAGTCTATGCCTATCACCACCCCTACTTAGTGGTGGTATATGATCATATTGTGGCCATGATGAATAAAATGCCTAGCTGCAGGTGGTGTGCTGGTATCAATCAAAGTGGCAGCTTTCTTGATAGAGGATCTATGGAGTGCAATGCGTTCCTTGACCATCCGTATGGTCTTACCCACGTATATTTTCTTGCAAGGACATATAATTAAATATATCACGTATTTAGACACACAGGTCATGCAGTGTTGGAGCTGGTAGAGTATGCCAGTGATGGGATGACAAAAAAATTCTCCCATTTGTAGATGATGGCAATTAATGCATCTGCTACATTTAAAGGCTCCAGTCTTGAGTGTAAGCCAATTAGTATGAATGCCGACCCTAGGACTTATATCTGAAAAAGTTATCCGTTCTTTCAGATTTAAACTGCGTTTATAGCAGAATAATGGATTTTGTTGACAATATGGGCTCATTGTAGGATCAGTTTGTAGAATATGCCAATGCTTCAAAATGACTGGCCTCATTAGTGTTGATGTAATCAAGTATGTACTTGAAATTATCATCATCCTTTTTAGTATCTAGGTTTAATAGCTCCTCTCTTTTCAACTTCAGACATTTTTTAATAGCTTCCTGTACCTCTTTTATATCATAACCACTATTGATGAAATTTTGACCCATCGGCTGTAGGGCACCTGGGACTTTGTCAATATTCTAAGTAGTTCTCACTACCCTCACCATTTCTGATTATGGTAGTCCCTTCTTTAAGGGTTGAGGATGGAAGCTGCTGGCCAATAGAAGTGTATTCATATCAGTCGGTTTCTTAAAGATTGACGTAGTAAATGCACCTGCTTCAACTGAAACAAGTACATCTAGGAATGAGATTAGGAATAAAATGCTGAGTGAACTGCAGGAGAATGTAAATCTGATATGGAACCAGGTAAAGAATTTAAAGAATCAACAAGATTTTCCAATGCAAGGGCACTGCCAGTCTAGATAAAAAAATAAATCGTCTATGTATCGCAAATAGACTGCAAAAAATTATGAATAAGGCTGTTTGGACTTAATGTACTTGACCTTGTAATCGTACATGTAAAGATTTACGTAGGCCGGAGCCATATTGGATCCCATGGCAGTACCCTTGCGTTGGATATAAAATGCATTGTCAAACAAGAAATCATTTTTGTGCAAAATAATTTCCATAAGAAGAAAAAGAAATTCACTTGGTGGTCCACTATAGTGTGGACTCAAACCCACTACTCTTCTAATGGTATCCATACCCTCAGTATTATCAATGTTTGTGTATAGACTACTGACATTTAATGTTACAAGCAGACACTGCTCCGGTGGATGTCCAAAAGATTTTAATTTATTCCAAAAATCAGTGGTATCCTTGACATAGTATGGTGTTTGTTGTACAATTGACTGTAAATAATAATCAACATATTGTGAAAGGGTTTGACTTAGGGAGCCCCTAGAGGAAATAATGGTTCTAACTGGTGGTTTGGTTAATGACTTGTGTACTTTTGGCAATATATAAAGAAGGGGTATCTTTGGAAAATCTTGAATCAAAAATTTTGCAGTTGCTTCACTAATCCATCCATTGGAAACACCCAGTGCTATTATGTTGTCAATTTCATGTTTATATAAACCTGTAGGGTCATAAGTAAGTTTCTGATAACACATATTATCATTAAGCTGACGTGAAACTTCGTATATATTGTCAGATCAATTCAATATAACCATACCCCCGCCCTTGCCAGCTGGGCAGACTATGATGTCAGAATTATTTCTCAGAGTATCAATGGCATTGATTTCCTCTTTTTTGAGATTTTGATGGAATTTACCTTGTTTTTGTAAAATAGGTATGGTATCATTTTTGACTAATCTGATGAATGTTTCTATGGACGGATTATTAACAGGAGGATCAAAAGAACTTTTCATTCTAAATGGGGAGATAGTGTCATTAACTATTGGTTGTCTAGCAAAAAGTCTTTTAAACGCAATTGTCTGTGGAAATGATACAGCTCAGTTTCCCATTTAAAAGCATTTTGTTTGTGTGTTTGCATGAAGGATAACCCTTTTGGCAACACAGACATTTCTGCTATATTAGATGTATAGTCTGATAGATTGAATAACACTACATCCTTGCACCCCACAGGAATTTCTCTGATTTTCTTTCTGTTTGACACCCCCTCACCTGCAAAGTCTTTTCATTTGTTCTTGCTGCGAGTGTACACTTTTTCTTTTACAAAATGCCCTTTTTGTGCAGATGAGTTGTCAGAATCACTAAATGAAGTGTGCGATTTTATATCAGTAAAGGTATTCTCAAATCTCCTTCTATTAGTTTGGCCCCCTAACCAATGTCATCTAATAGTTTGGTTAACCAGCCAAGGATACACTCTGAGGTCTCTATAGTCCTCTTTTACTTTTTTGTACTTGGATTTTTAAACATAAGTAAATCAGACCTAAATGTAGAAATATTATTTTCTAATTAGACAGCCACTCGGTATTGGTAGCTGCTTTCAAAATATCTAAACCATTAGTTTCACAGACAGTTATGTCCTTCTTCAGACTTTCAATGTCGGAGTTGACCTGCTGGATGACTAGAACCATAAGGTCAAAGCTGCATTGATTTAATATAAGACACCATTGTCTGCAGAATTCTTTGTTATTCCTGCCCATCGTTGGTTGATTTTGATGCGAAATCCTCTAGGGATTAATCTGTCCTTATGGTATTGCGATAGTGTTGATCCATGAAGCTCCAGTTCTATAAACCTTTTCTTCAATTTAATCAAATAGGAAAAAACATTGACAGGACTATCAACATCAAATGCAAGTTGGTCAGTTTCAGCAAACAGTATCTTAGAAATGTATTTTTCTAAAAATTGCTTTGTGCCAGTCAGATCTCTAACACCTATATCCATTCTCAGGTAGTCACAAATCCAAAAAAAACAAAAAAATACAAAATCTTGTTGGTGCAATTGTGAAATAGAAAAAAAATTTTTTTCTATAAATGTAGAAATCCATGAACAATCACACACATGATATAACTGAATAGGTGCAGGGTCAAAAAATTATCATCCAGATTCAACACTATAACTGCATCCAAAGAGACAGTCAGAGTAAACCAGCACACCAGTTTTGTAGATAAAATTTAGTACATTTATTTCAATAACAAAAGGCATCTAGCTGCATTCCATAATATTCAATAGCAATAGCATCCTGATACTTTTCATGCTAGTTCAATTTCAGGCATATTGATAGCTCCCAGCGCGACAGCTGTTTCGGTGTTGCCACCTTCATCAAGGTTCAGCTATACTAACTCTGTCAGTAGAGACCATTAAATACCTAACAGCCTAAAGGTGAATACACTCACCTGTGTGCACACCTGGCACGCGTCACCTCATGGCTGACCGGACATTAACCCCTGGGCAGTGGAACCCATGTGGCTTCCCCATCATGTATATGGTCAGCCGCAGAGTTCCATCTGACCGGAAGTGATGTACCAGACATGACGGAACTACTGCAGCATCCCCACCAACACCACACAGTGCCGCAGAATTCCGTCTAGCCGGAAGTGACCTATCGGCCCTAACTAGATGTAAACAAAATAGGGCAAAAGTTGTACTCCAATTTGTTAGAGCATATCTTACTGATATAATTAGATACATTCCTCATGGTAAGTGTGTAATAAAAATCATCAATTAACTATAATAATAATCAATATATATGCACACTTTGCAAGAATGGATCAATGGAAAAAGGACACAAGGACATAAGGTGTGAAGACAATTCCTATCTAGACAATCATTTTACATTAACGCCTGCAGTACCACTCAATTCATCACAGAAAAGGTGAAAAAGTGAATTCTTCATCAAGTCCCAAAGGCGACATGGAATCCAATGTGGATATCCACTCGCATTCTCGTTAAAGAGAAGTCTATGCCTATCACCACCCCTTCTTAGTGGTGGAATATGATCAATCGGCATAAAAATGAATTCCTTCATATTGTGGCCAAGATGAATAAAATGCCTAGCTACAGGTGTTGTGCTGGTATCAATCACAGTGGCAGCTTTCTTGATAGAGGATCTATGGAGCGCAATGCGTTCCTTGACCATCCGTATGGTCTTACCCACGTATATTTTCTTGCAAGGACATATAATTAAATATATCATGTATTAAGACTCACAGGTCATGCGGTGTAGGAGCTGGTAGCGTATGCCAGTGATGGGATGATAAAAAAATTCTCCCATTTGTAGATGATGACAATTAATGCATCTGTTACATTTAAAGGCTCCAGTCTTGAGAGTAAGCCAATTAGTATGAATGCCGACCCTTGGACTTATATCTGAAAAAGTTATCCGTTCTTTCAGATTTAAACTGCGTTTATAGCAGAATAATGGATTTTGTTGACAAAATGGGCCCACTGTAGGATCAGTTCGTAGAATGTGCCAATGCTTCAAAATGACTGGCCTCATTAGTGTTGATGTAATCGAGTATGTACTTGAAATTATCATCATCCTTTTTAGTATCTGGGTTTAATAGCTCCTCTCTTTTCAACTTCAGACATTTTTTAATAGCTTCCTACATCATAACCGCTATTGATGAAATTTTGACCCATCGTCTGTAGGGCACCTGGGACTTTGTCAATATTCTAAGTAGTTCTCACTACCCTCACCATTTCCGAGTACGGTAGTCCCTTCTTTACGGGTTGAGGATGGAAGCTGCTAGCCAATAGAAGTGTATTCATATCAGTTGGTTTCTTAAAGATTTACGTAGTAAATGCACCTGCTTCAACTGAAACAAGTATATCTAGGAATGAGATTAGGAATGAGATGCTGAGTGAACTGCAGGAGAATGTAAATCTGATATGGAACCAAGTAAAGAATTTAAAGAATCAACAAAATTTTCCAATGCAAGGGCACTGCCAGTCTACATCAAAAATAAAAGATTCTGTATCGCAAATAGAATGCAATAAATTGTGACTAAAACTGATTGGACTTAATGTACTTGACCTTGTAATCGTACATGTAAAGATTTACGTAGGCCGGAGCCATATTGGATCCCATGGCAGTACCCTTGCATTGGATATAAAATGCATTGTCAAACAAGAAATCATTTTTGTGCAAAATAATTTCCATAAGAAGAAAAAGAAATTCACTTGGTGGTCCATTATAGTGTGGACTCAAACCCACTACTCTTCTAATGGTATCCATACCCTCAGTATTATCAATGTTTGTGTATAGACTACTGACATTTAATGTTACAAGCAGACACTGCTCCGGTGGATGTCCAAAAGATTTTAATTTATTCCAAAAATCAGTGGTATCCTTGACATAGTATGGTGTTTGTTGTACAATTGACTGTAAATAATAATCAACATATTGTGAAAGGGTTTGACTTAGGGAGCCCCTAGAGGAAATAATGGTTCTAACTGGTGGTTTGGTTAATGACTTGTGTACTTTTGGCAATATATAAAGAAGGGGTATCTTTGAAAAATCTTGAATCAAAAATTTTGCAGTTGCTACACTAATCAATCCATTGGAAACACCCATCACTATTATGTTGTCAATTTCACATTTATAAAAACCTGTAGGGTCATAAGTAAGTTTATGATAACACATATTATCATTAAGCTGACATGAAACTTCGTCAATATAGTCAGATCCATTCAATATAACACACCCCCGCCCTTGTCAGCTGGGCGGACTATGATGTCAGAATTATTTCTCAGAGTATCAATGGCATTGATTCCTCTTTTTTGAGAATTTGATGGAATTTACCTTGCTTTTTTAAAATAGGTATGGTATCATTTTTGACTAATCTGATGAATGCTTCTATGGACGGATTATTAACAGGAGGATCAAAAGTACTTTTCATTCTAAATGGGGAGATAGTTTAATTAACTATTGGTTGTCTAGCAAAAAGTCTTTTAAATGCAATTGTCTGTGGAAATGATACAGCTCAGTTTCCCATTTAAAAGCATTTTGTTTATGTGTTTGCATGAAGGAACACAGACATTTCTGCTATATTAGATGTATAGTCAGACAGATTGAACAACACTACATCCTTGCACCCCACAGGGATTTCTCTGATTTTCTTTCTGTTTGACACCCCCTCACCTGAAAAGTCTTTTCATTTGTTCTTGCTGCAAGTGTACACTTTTTCTTTTACAAAATGCCCTTTTTGTGCAGATGAGTTGTCAGAATCACAAAATGAAGTGTGTGATTTTATATAAGTAAAGGTATTCTCAAATCTCCTTCTATTAGTTGGACCCCCTCACCAAGGTCATGTAATAGTTTGGTTAACCAGCCAAGGATACACTCTGAGGTCTCTATAGTTCTCGTTTACTTTTTTGTACTTGTTTTTTTAAAGGTAAGTAAACCAGACCTAAATGTAGAAATATTATTTTCTAGTTAGACAGCCACTCGGTATTGGTAGCTGCTTTCAAAATATCTAAACCATTAGTTTCACACACAGTTATGTCCTTCTTCAGACTTTCAATGTCGGAGTTGACCTGCTGGATGACTAGAACCATAAGGTCAAAGCTGCATTGATTAAATATAAGACACCATTGTCTGCAGAATTCTTTGTTATTCCTGCCCATCGTTGGTTGATTTTTGATGCGATATCCTCTAGGGATTAACCTGTCCTTATGGTATTGCGATAGTGTTAATCCATGAAGCTCCAGTTCTATAAACCTTTTCTTCAATTTAATCAAATAGGAAAAAACATTGACAGGACTATCAACATCAAATGCAAGTTGGTCAGTTTCAGCAAACAGTATCTTAGAAAAGTATTTTTCTAAAAAATGTTTGTGCCAGTCAGATCTCCAACACCTATATCCATTCTCAGGTAGACTGTAATATATTAGTAGAACTCAATAATCACAAATCCAAAAAAACAAAACAATACAAAATCTTGTTGGTGCAATTGTAAAAAAGAAAAAAAGATTTTTTTTCTATAAATGTAGAAATCCATGAACAATCACACATATGATATAACTGAATAGGTGCAGGGTCAAAAAATTATCACCCAGAGTCAACACTATAACTGCATCCAAAGAGACAGTCAGAGTAAACCAGCACACCAGTTTTGTAGAAAAATGTTTGTACATTTATTTCAATAACAAAAGGCATCTAGCTGCATTCCATAATATTCAATAGCAATAGCATCCTGATACTTTTCATGCTAGTTCAATTTCAGGCATATTGATAGCTCCCAGCCCGACAGCTGTTTCGGTGTTGCCACCTTCATCAAGGGTCAGCTATACTAACTCTGTCAGCAGATACCATTAAATACCTAACACCCTAATGGTGAATGCACTCACCTGTGTGCACACCTGGCATGCGTCCTCTCATGGCTGACCAGACATTAACCCCTGGGCAGCGGAACCCATGCGGCTTCCCCATCATGTATATGGTCAGCCGCAGAGTTCCATCTGACCGGAAGTGATGTACCAGACATGACGGAACTACTGCGGCTTCCCCACCAACACCACACAGTGCCGCAGAGTTCCGTCTAGCCGGAAGTGACCTATTGGCTCTAAGTAGATGTAAACAAAACACATGTGGCTGCCAGTGCTTGCACCCGATTGCCATATTAACAGGGAGCAATCCAATTAGATAGCTACACTGTGACCAGCCACTCGGATGCAGCAGTGATGTCCAATATGTAAACAACAATACACACAACATGACAATATTACTAACCACAATAAGACAACATATAGAAAAACGACATATAGCAAAAGTAGAAAGTTAGAGACATGCAACAAATGGCCCCTATATGGATCATAGGTTAAATACAAATATCTTATATTAAGAAACCGTGTTATCAGAAACTTAGTTATGACCCTACAGGTTTATATAAATATGAAATTGACAACATAATAGCGATGGGTGTTTCCAAAGATACCCCTTCTTTATATATTGCCAAAAGTACACAAGTCATTAACCAAACCACCAGGTAGAACCATTATTTTCTCTAGAGGCTCCCTAAGTCAAACCCTTTCACAATATGTTGATTATTATTTACAGCCAATTGTACATCAAACACCTTACTATGTCAAGGATACCACTGATTTTTGGAATAAATTAAAATCTTTTGGACAGCCACTGGAGCAGTGTCTGCTTGTAACATTAGATGTCAGTAGTCTATACACAAACATTGATAATACTGAGGGTATGGATGCCATTAGAAGTGTAGCGGTTTTGAGTCCACACTATAATGGACCACCAAGTGAATTTCTTTTTCTTCTTATGGAAATTATTTTGCACAGAAATGATTTCTTGTTTGACAATGCATTTTATATCCAATGCAAGGGTACTGCCATGGGATCCAATATGGCTCCAGCCTACGCAAATCTTTACATGTACAATTACAAGGTCAAGTACATTAAGTCCAATCAGTTTTAGTCACAATTTATTGCATTTTATTTGCGATACATAAATGATTTATTTTTGGATTGGCAGTGCCCTTGCATTGAAAAATGTTGTTGATTCTTTAAATTCTTTACCTGGTTTCATCAGATTTACATTCTGCTGAAGTTCACTCAGCATCTCATTCCTAGATGTACTTGTTTCAGTTGAAGCAGGTGCATTTTCTATGACAATCTTTAAGAAACTGACTGATATGAATACACTTCTATTGGCCAGCAGCTTCCATCCTCAACCCTTAAAGAAGGGACTACCGTACTCACAAATGATGAGGGTAGTGAGAACTACTTCGAATATTGGCAAAGTCCCAGAGGCCCTACAGATGATGGGTCAAAATGTAATCAATAGGGGTTATGATATAAAAGAGATACAGGAAGCTATTAAAAAATGTCTGAAGTTGAAAAGAGAGGAGCTATTAAACCCAGATACTAAAAAGGATGATAATAATTTCAAGTACATACTCGATTACATCAACTCTAATGAGGCCAGTCAATTTCAAGCATTGGCATATTCTACGAACTGATCCTACAATGGGCCCATATTGTCAACAAAATCCATTATTCTGCTATAAACGCAGATTAAATCTGAAAGAACGGATTACTTTTTCAGATATAAGTCCAAGGGTCGGCATTCATACTAATTGGCGTACACTCAAGACTGGAGCCTTTAAATGTGGTGGATGCATTAATTGCCATCATCTACAAATGGGATAATTTTTTTGTCATCCCATCACTGGCATACACTACCAGTGTCATGTTCTGGGTTGTTTGTGGACCTGGGGTGGTAGCAGGAGCGATCACAGAAGCGGATTTGAATATAAAACTAGGTTTATTAATAGGTGCTTGAGTAGACATAAAATATGGTAGTAAATAAAAGTCCAGGTATAATTAAACATGCACTAGAGTTCTGTGGTGGGAATAATGGGTTAATGTCCAAGTAGAAACAATTAGAACTGTCCAGGTGTGTAGGTAGTGTGACTGGAATAATCAACCAGGTATGCAGGTAGTGATGCAGGAAAATAATAAGCCAGTTATGCAGGTAGTGAACTAAGGCAAATGAGCAGGATGTCAGCAGGCTCAGGCACTCAGGTATGGGCAAGGGTGGTGGAGGAAGCGGGGTAGTCCAGCGGAAGCTAGGAGCTGACAGGCAGACTGGCAGACAGCGAATTTCACTGGAACAGGATAAGCACAGAGAACTCCCTCTCAGCTAGGCTGAGATACACGTTGCACTGGCAAAAAAGGAAGGCACTGAACCTTCCTAAATACCCCATGCTGTGCTGTTACTGGCCAGAGGGAACATGTGACTCACCAGGATTGGCCAGCCGCATCACATGGCCAGAAGGCAAAATGGTGGCGCCCATGCCAAATGGAACGGAGACGCCGCCAGGCCTTACCAGCGCAGAGTGACAACAGGCCCACACAACAACACGTGCAGCCAAAGCTCCCCTCCAGACACCAGCTCCACCACCAGACAGCCCGCGCCACAGCGACCTCACAGGTAACAACCGCCTAGCGCCATGCTGAAATACACTGGCCGTGACAGTACCCCCCCTTTTGGGGTGGCCTCAGGACACTCACCAGGCTTCTCCAGATAGGCAGAATGAAATCTCCTGATGAGCGTGGAAGTGTGGACATCACGAGCATCGGTCCAGCAATGTTCCTCTGGACCATAACCTTTCCAGTCCAGCAAATACTGTAAATGACCTCTGTGCAGACGAGAGTCCAAGACCTGGGTGACCTCAAACTCAACTCCTCTCTCCATCTGAACTCGAGGAGAAGCTGGTAGAGCATTATGGAACATATTCAGAACAGGGGCTTTAAAAAGGAAACATGGAAGGAATTAGGAATTTTTAGGTATGGTGATAACTGTAAATGATAGGCCACTGGATTAATGACTTCTGTTATGGTGAAGGGACCAATGAAGCGGGGTGAAAATTTAATTGAAGGAACTCTTAGACAAAGATTCCGGGTGGACAACCAAACCTGGTTTCCAACTTGCATGCGTGGAATTATTCTACGCTTCTTATTGGCCTGTGTCTTATAGCGAGAGGATGCCTTCAGCAAATCAGACCGTACTTGAGTCCAGATGGCAGCAAAATTCTGCACCGTGTCCTCCATGGCCGGAACATCAAAAACAGGCAGGCTTTGGAATTCAGGAACACGAGGATGAAGGCCATAAACAACCTGAAATGGCGTTTGGTTAGTTGACAAGTGGTAGGAAGCATTATGTGCAAACTCGGCCCACGGCAGCAAGGCAGCCCAATTGTCCTGGGAGGATGTCATAAAGATTCTTAAGAAAGTCTCTAGATCTTGATTAACTCCGTTGCTTTCCGGATGGTAGGCCGTGGAAAAGTTTAACTTCACTTGAAGAACAGAATACAAAGCCCTCCAGAATTTTGCAGTAAACTGCACACCATGGTCAGAGACAATTTCAGCAGGAAGGCCATGAAGACGAAATATGTGTTGAACGAAAAACTGTGCCAGATCAGGCGCAGAAGGTAACTTCTTCAAAGGTGTATAGTGGACCATCTTAGAGAATCGATCTATTACAACCCAGATAGTATTGAAGCCTTGAGAGACTGGCAGGTCTGTGACAAAATCCATGGAGAGATGCGTCCATGGACGTAATGGAGTAGGTAGTGGAAGCAATTCCCCAGCTGGAACTTGTCGTGATGATTTATGCTGGGCACAGGAGGAGCAGGAAGAGGTGAACTCCATTATATATTGCTTCATAGAAGGCCACCAATAGCGTCTTTTCAGGAACTCCAAGGTCTTCCGAGTGCCCTGCGAATCAAGAGGAATGTGCCCAAGTGAGAAGCCGCTTCCTTAATTCCGGGGCCACAAATGATTTTCCTGTAGGAGGCTGAACCTGTAATGTGGCGAAAACTCTTGATTCCAAGACAGGGGTATTGCTTTGATTTTCAGATTGATCATCACAGAGGAGAGATCTCTATAGGGCATCAGCCTTCTGATTAAGTGCTGCAGACCGGAAGGTCAGGGTGAACTGAAACCTGGCAAAGAATATTGCCCAGCTGACCAAACGAGGACTCACACATTGAAGGTTTTTGAGAAATAGGAGATTTCTATGGTCCGTAAATACAGTAAATGGATACTTAGCGCCTTCTAGCAAATATCTCCATTCCTTCAACGCCAACTTTACAGCTAGTAGTTCTTGCTCACCTATGGCGTAGTTCCTTTCGGCAGGTGAGAATTTTTTAGAAAATAACCCACAAGGATGGACTCGATTGTCCTCATAACGTTGAGACAGGACTGCTCCCACAGCTTCAGATGATGTGTCTACTTCCAACAAAAAAGGCCTGTCCAGATCTGGTTGTCAAAGAACAGGTGCTGAGATAAAGGCCTGTTTTAGAAGATGAAAAGCAGACTCTGCCTCAGGTGACCATTGGGCAGGATTAGCACCTTTGCGGGTCAAGGCTGTAATGGGAGCCAGCAATGTAGAAAATCCCTTAATGAAGCGTCTATAATAATTGGCGAAGCCCAACAATCTCTGCATGGCTTTCAGTGTCTGAGGTCGGGTCCAATCCAGAATTGCTTGTACCTTTTTGGGGTCCATTTCCAAACTGGAGCCAGAAATGACATAGCCGAGAAAAGGTACACCTGGGCACTCCAAAGACACACTTCTCCAGTTTGCAATAAAGGTGGTTCTCTCTCAAATGGGTCAAAACTTCTTTAACATGTTCATGATGTTTAGCTACAGAGGATGAAAAAATCAGTATATCGTCCAGATAGACAACAACTGAAACATATAACAGGTCCCGGAAAATCTCACTAACGAAACTGAAAGACAGCAGGGGCGTTGCACAATCCAAAAGGCATTACTAAATATTTGAAATGTCCATCTCTGCTATTAAAAGCGGTCTTCCATTCATCGGTGTCACACGCCGGCCTGGAGACCCCAGAGTCAGACCCCGTCGCTTACCTGTGCGGGCGCTGACCCGCGCTGTTTTCCGGCTCCTGCGCTGTACGCTCCTTCCTCATCTCTCAAGGCAGTCTCCGCTGTTGTCCTCTGGAGGGTCCCGCTGCTGTGCTGCTCCCACGCCAGCTCCTGCTGACCGCTGGTCCCCGCTGACTACCTCCAGGAAGCGCTGTCCTCCGGTCCATGGGCGCGGCCATCTTGGATTGCCCATGTGACCCCACTACCACCAATGAGGAGCCTTCTCCTTCTCTCTCAGCCTGTCAGCTCCCAGTGTCCACTATAAAAGGATCCCCAATGCTCACACAAGTTGCCAGTGCAACTAGTTTCTTAGTTTAGCTAAGCAAGCCTTCCCACTGCGCTCCAGCTGCTCTACGTAGCCACTCAGCTACCAACGTCTACCCAAGGCTAACCAGCTGCTCCACGTAGCCGCTCAGCTACCAACGTCTACCCACGGCTAACCAGCCGCTCCACATAGCCACTCAGCTACCAACATCTACCCACGGCTATCCAGCTGCTCCACGTAGCCACTCAGCTACCAATGTCTACCAACGGCTATCCAGCCACTCCACGTAGCCACTCAGCTACCAACGTCTACCCACGGCTATCCAGCCGCTCCACGTAGCCGCTCAGCTACCAACATCTACCCACGGCTAACCAGCTTCTCCACGTAGCCGCTCAGCTACCAACGTCTACCCATGGCTAACCAGCCACTCCACGTACCCACTCAGCTACCAACGTCTACCCACGGCTAACCAGCCGCTCCACGTAGCCACTCAGCTACCAACGTCTACCCACGGCTATCCAGCCGCTCCACGTAGCCACTCAGCTACCAACGTCTACCCACGGCTATCCAGCCGCTCCACGTAGCCACTCAGCTACCAACGTCTACCCACGGCTATCCAGCCACTCCACATAGCCGCTCAGCTACCAACGTCTACCAACGGCTATCCAGCCGCTCCACATAGCCGCTCAGCTACCAACGTCTACCCACGGCTATCCAGCCGCTCCACGTAGCCGCTCAGCTACCAACGTCTACCCACGGCTATCCAGCCGCTCCACGTAGCCACTCAGCTACCAACGTCTACCCTCGGCTATCCAGCCACTCCACGTAGCTTCCTAGCTACCTCGTTACTGCCACATTCCTCAAACTCCTGTCAGTTCCCTGCACCCTCTCATGCGGAGAAACTTCATTAAGCAAAGTCTCCTCCAGCGAGCGTCTGCGCCATGTAATACAGATCCAAGGCCCAGTCCGGGAACACAGCTCCTAAATTCCACGTTTGTGACAGTTTGCACTGGCCAGATGGACTCGGCAAGTAGTCAAGGATCTGGGATAGAAGCCTTGCAGGATGTACTATCCCGTCTGGAAAGACAGGAGACCTCTCAGGCTCAGCTGATCCAATTTATCCAAGATATGTCGTCACGCCTGGACAACATTCAGTCCTTACTGGCTCATCCCACTCCCGCTGGCTCCCAAGCTGCCTCTCCTCCTGTGGTGTCACCTGCTCCTCCGGTTCTACCTCCTGCTCGTCTTCAGCTCTCCCCTCCGAGCAAGTTCGATGGCAACCCCAAATTATGCAGGTTTTTTTTAAACCAATGCGAAATCCAATTCGAGCTACAATCCGCCAACTTTCCGACGGCCAGAACCAGGGTGGCATATATCATCTCTCTACTCTCTGGCCAAGCACTCGATTGGGTCTCGCCCCTTTGGGAGAAGTCGGATCCCCTGCTCTCCAACTACCCCGAATTTGTTGCTACATTTCGCAAAATCTTTGATGAACCCGGAAGAACCACTTCCGCATCAGCTGATATTCTACGCCTCCGTCAGGGCAGCAGGACCATCGGCCAATACGTAGTCCAGTTCCAGACTCTGGCTTCGGAACTCAATTGGAACGAGGATGCCCTCATCGCTGCCTTCTGGAGTGGCCTTTCTGAAAGGCTCAAAGACGACCTAGCTTCCCGTGACCTTCCAACCAGTTTGGATGGGTTAATCTCTCTCTGCAACAAGGTGGATCTCCATCACAGGGAGCGTGCCTTGGAAAGAGGCAGATTTGATCGTGGAAGGCCACGTCCAGTTTCCCGCTTACCCTCTCCTCCTCTGGGCGAAGAACCCATGCAGATCCACCGCTCTCATTTATCGGCTGAGGAGTGGCAGAAGAGGCAGAGGCAGAACCTCTGTATGTACTGCGGATCTCCTCAACATTTAGTTAAAACTTGTCCCATTCGTCCGGGAAACGCCTCCTCCTAACTTATGAAAGAGAGGTTAAGTTAGGAGTTGCCATTGAATCACAAAGGAAGTCTGATTCCACCATCCAGGCTCATTTAAAGTGTCCTCGAGGTTCCAAAGCTGTATTAGCTCTCCTGGATTCCGGAGCGGCAGAGAACTTTGTCACTACTGAATTCGTCCAGAAGCATCAAATCCCCATGGAAGAGTTGCCTCGAGTCATCACTTTAACCGCCATCGATGGTAGTCGCATTTCTAGTGGAACCATCACCCATCGTACAACACCACTTAACTTACCATTGGGGTGCTCCATTCCAAACAACTATCCTTCCTAGTGATTCCCAAAGCCTCTCATTCTTTAGTCCTCGGATTACCCTGGCTACAGAGACATTCACCTCAAATCGATTGGACCACAATGCAAATAATTTCCTGGGGTTCCAATTGCTTCAAAGGCTGCCTTCAGCGGGTAATACCTATCAGATCTTCCATTGTACAGGATTCTACAGACCTGCCCAAAGCCTACGATGGGTTTCAGGACGTCTTTAGTGAACAGAGCGCAGACCTGTTACCTCCCCATCGTGATTGGGACTGTCCCATAGATCTGATTCCCGGGAAGAATCCTCCTAGAGGCCGAACCTACCCTCTATCTCTCGCTGAGACTCAGGCCATGTCGGAGTACATTACGGAAAACTTAAATAAAGGCTTCATTCGACCTTCTACGTCTCCAGCAGGGGCTGGATTTTTCTTCGTAAAAAAGAAAGATGGTGGCTTGTGCCCATGTATTGACTACCGGGGTCTTAATGAAATAACTATTAAGAATCGCTACCCTCTCCCTCTCATTACAGAGTTATTTGATAGAGTCAAGGGAGCCACAGTTTTTTCCAAACTCGACCTAAGAGGAGCCTATAATTTAATTCGTATCCGTCCAGGCAATGAATGGAAAACGGCCTTCAACACCAGGGATGGGCACTATGAGTATCTCGTTATGCCCTTCGGCCTCTGTAATGCTCCGGCCGTCTTCCAGTTTTTCGTCAATGAAATCTTCCGGGACCTCTTGTACAAGTGTGTGGTCGTTTACTTAGACGACATTTTGATTTTTTCTCAAGACCTCCAAACTCATCGAGACCAGGTCAAACAAGTCCTTCTGAGGTTGTGGTCCAATCAACTGTTTTGCAAATTAGAGAAGTGTCTGTTTGAGGTCTCAAGTGTACCATTCCTGGGATACATTATCTCCGGAACAGGCCTTCAAATGGATTCGTCAAAACTACAAGCCATTCTTGATTGGTCTCTTCCTTCTTCCTTAAAATCCATACAAAGATTCCTAGGATTTGCCAACTACTATCGCAAGATTGTAAAAGGTTTCTCGACTCTGGTAGCTCCGATTACAGCCCTCACCTGCAAGGGAGCAGATCCAACTATATGGCCCGTCGAAGCTACCTCTGCATTTCAACTTCTTAAGCAAGCCTTCATCTCCGCTCCCATCTTAAAGCAACCAGACTCCACCCGGCCCTTTATCCTGGAGGTGGACGCATCCTCTGAAGGTGTCGGTGCAGTGCTCTCCCAGCGATTTAAAGATGAAAAACTTCATCCCTGTGGTTTCTTTTCCCAGAAGTTTTTGCCTGCAGAGAAGAACTACACCATTGGAGATCAAGAGTTACTCGCCATGAAACTAGTCCTCGAAGAATGGCGATATCTTCTAGAAGGAGCTCATTACCCCATTACCATTTTTACTGACCATAAGAACCTCCTTTACCTTAAATCTGCAAATTGCTTGAACCCTTGTCAAGCCCGGTGGGCAATGTTTTTCTCCAGATTTAACTTCAAAGTCTCCTATCGCCCCAGTTCACAAAACCTCAAAGCCGACGCACTCTCCCGTTCCATGACGAGCAACCCTGATCTACCCATGGAACAGCCCCAACCAATCTTGAATTCAGCTTTCTTCGCCTCTACCCAATTATCTTCTATACCCCCGGTTGGGAAGACTTTCGTCGCTCCGGAACTCCGCAAGAGGTTACTGCATTGGGCTCATGCTTCCCGGTTCTCTGGTCACCTGGGTATGGATAAAACCCTAGAATTTATCCAGCGGTCCTATTGGTGGTCTTTGATGAAAAAGGATGTCAGGTCTTATGTGTCTTCATGCATCAAATGTGCCCAACACAAGATACCTCGGCGGGTTCCACACGGTCAACTCCAACCTCTTGCAATTCCATCTAAGCCATGGACTCACCTATCTATGGATTTCATCTCTGATCTTCCTCCATCTCGGGGCCACAACACAATTTGGGTTATCGTGGATCGTTTTTCTAAAATGGCTCATTTCGTACCACTTACTGGGCTTCCGTCTGCACCTCTACTCGCCCAGAGCTTTATAAAAGAGATCTTCAAGCTCCACGGCCTTCCTCAAGAGATCATCTCCGACAGGGGAGTACAGTTCGTAGCGAAGTTCTGGAGGTCACTCTGCTCAGCCCTTCAGGTAAAACTCAAATTTTCTACCGCTTATCATCCCCAGACCAACGGTCAGACCGAAAGGGTCAATCAAGACCAGGAACAGTTCCTGCGCACTTTTGTCTCCTCCTCCCAAGATGACTGGATTGAACTTCTTCCTTGGGCCGAATTTGCCCACAATAATCATTATCACACGTCCACCAGCTCAACTCCTTTTTTTACAGTTTTTGGTCAACATCCTCGAGTGCCAGAGTTCCCTCTTTTTCCCACATTAGATGTGCCTGCAGCCAAAATGTCCCTTCAACGGTTCTCCAACATCTGGGAAAAGGTTCGTTCCTCTCTGACTAAAACATCAGCCCGGTACAAGAGATTTGCTGACCGCCAAAGACGAGCGGTTCCAAATTTCCGACCTGGGGATATGGTCTGGCTCTCTACCCGAAACCTAAGACTCCGAGTACCCTCGGTGAAATTTGCTCTGCAATTCATTGGTCCATTCCCAATCATCAAAGTCTTGAATCCTGTGGCTTACAAGTTAAAGCTTCCTCTATTTCTTCGCATTCCAAGTTCTTTCCATATTTCTCTTTTAAAACCACTAGTCTTAAACCGATTTCAGAAGGTCCTGCCTAAAGCTTCTAGTGTTCAAACACAGCAGGGAGAGGAGTTCGAAGTTGACAGAATCTTAGATTCCCGTTGTCGATACAACCGTCTTCAATACCTCATCGACTGGAAGAATTATGGTCCGGAGGAACGAATCTGGATAAATGCCTCCGATGTCCATGCACCCCGTCTGGTCAAAGCGTTCCATGTGAAATTTCCTCATAAACCAAGGAAGTGTCCGGTGGCCACTCTTGAAGAAGGGGGTACTGTCACACGCCGGCCTGGAGACCCCAGAGTCAGACCCCGTTGCTTAACTGTGCGGGCGCTGACCCGCGCTGTCTTCCGGCTCCCGCGCTGTATGCTCCTTCCTCATCTCTCAAGGCAGTCTCCGCTGTTGTCCTCTGGAGGGTCCCGCTGCTGTGCTGCTCCCACGCCGGCTCCTCCTGACCGCTGGTCCCCGCTGACTACCTCCAGGAAGCGCTGTCCTCCGGTCCATGGGCGCGGCCATCTTGGATTGCCCATGTGACCCCACTACCACCAATGAGGAGCCTTCTCCTTCTCTCTCAGCCTGTCAGCTCCCAGTGTCCACTATAAAAGGATCCCCAATGCTCACACAAGTTGCCAGTGCAACTAGTTTCTTAGTTTAGCTAAGCAAGCCTTCCCACTGCGCTCCAGCCACTCCATGTAGCCACTCAGCTACCAACGTCTACCCATGGCTAACCAGCTGCTCCACGTAGCCGCTCAGCTACCAACGTCTACCCACGGCTAACCAGCTGCTCCACGTAGCCACTCAGCTACCAACGTCTACCCACGGCTATCCAGCCACTCCACGTAGCCACTCAGCTACCAACGTCTACCCACCGCTATCCAGCCACTCCACGTAGCCACTCAGCTACCAACGTCTACCCACGGCTATCCAGCCGCTCCACGTAGCCACTCAGCTACCAACGTCTACCCACGGCTAACCAGCCGCTCCACATAGCCGCTCAGCTACCAACGTCTACCCATGGCTAACCAGCCACTCCACGTAGCCACTCAGCTACCAAAGTCTACCCATGGCTAACCAGCCGCTCCACGTAGCCACTCAGCTACCAATGTCTACCCATGGCTATCCAGCCGCTCCACGTAGCCACTCAGCTACCAACGTCTACGCACGGCTATCCAGCCGCTCCACGTAGCCACTCAGCTACCAATGTCTACCCATGGCTATCCAGCCGCTCCACGTAGCCACTCAGCTACCAACGTCTACCCACGGCTATCCAGCCGCTCCACGTAGCCGCTCAGCTACCAACGTCTACCCACGGCTATCCAGCCGCTCCACGTAGCCGCTCAGCTACCAACGTCTACCCACGGCTATCCAGCCGCTCCACATAGCCACTCAGCTACCAACGTCTACCCTCGGCTATCCAGCCGCTCCACGTAGCTTCCTAGCTACCTCGTTACTGCCGCATTCCTCAAACTCCTGTCAGTTCGCTGCACCCTCTCATGCGGAGAAACTTCATTAAGCCAAGTCTCCTCCAGCGAGCGTCTGCGCCAAGTAATACAGATCCAAGGCCCAGTCCGGGATCACAGCTCCTAAATGCCATGTTTGTGACAATCGGCAGCTTGAATACAAATGAGATTGTAAGCACCTCTCAGATTTAATTTAGAAAAAATGAGAGAGCCCTTGACCCTATCAAACAACTCAGTAATCAGGGGAAGAGGGTATCGATTCTTTACAGTAATGTCATTAAGGCCTCGATAATCGATACATGGTCTTAAACCACCGTCCTTCTTGCCAACGAAGAAAAATCCAGCTCTGGCAGGTGAAGTAGAGGGGCGAATGAACCCCTTTGCCAGGTTGTACCAGATGTACTCGGTCATGGCTTGAGTCTCAGGCAAGGACAGCGGATAGGTACGACTACGAGGTGGTATCTTATCAGGTATCAAATCAATTGGACAGTCCCATTCCCTATGAGGAGGTAAAATATTTGCTTGCTGCTAAGAGAACACATTGGCGAACATTTGATATTCCTTGGGAATGGCAGAAGAAACTAATGGAACTGTCTTTCTTACTGGTTGAATTTTTGGAAGACAGGATTTCTTACAGTCCATACCCCATGACAGAATCTGCATAGAACTCCAATCTATCCTGGGATTATGTTGACGCAACCAGGGTAGACCAAGAACAATTTCTTGAGAGGCCTCTGATATCACCAGGAAATTTAAGGACTCAGAATGAAGTGCCCCAATTCGGACCAATACTGGTTGAGTCTCCTTGGTGACTATCCCATTAGTTAGAGGGCGTCTGTCTATAGTGGTCAGAGAGATGGCATGGTTGAGAGACAAACAAGGAATCTGACATTTATCTATGAAACTAGACGTTATAAAATTTCCGGCTGCTCCCGAGTCAAGTAGAGCAGTAGCAAAGACAGGTTTGGGTTTAAGATCCAAAGCTAGGGTAATCGTGAAATCTTTAATTTTTGGAGACGGGCTCATAACTCCTAACTTGATGTCTCCAGGGTCAGTTAGGATTTGGCATTTCCCGGTTTACAGGGGTAGGAGATCAGCAGGTGACCGGACTCTCTGCAGTACAGACAGAGGTTCTTTTGCATTCTTCTCTAACGTTCTTCTTTGGAGAGGTGTGTATGATTCACCTGCATAGGCTCCTCTTTAGTCGGAGAAGGAATGGGACGGGTAGAAATGGAGGGGGCAATTGACCTTTGCCGGTCAGTTCTGTGTTTTTCAGCCTGAAGTTCCCTGAAGCGTAGGTCAACTTTGATACACAACGAAATCATGTCGTTCAGATTAGTAGGAAGCTCTTGAGTGACTAGATCATCCATTAGTCGGTCTGACAACCCATGCCAGAAGGCCGAGGTGAGGGCTTCCTTATTCCATTTGAGTTCTGATGCTATAATTTTAAATTGCACAGCATATTGACTGACAGGATGGACCCCTTGTCTCAGTGTCATGATGTTTGATAATGCTGATACAGTACACCCAGGTTCATCGAAAATCCTCCTAAAGGATGACACAAAGCCTGCATAATTATCCAGCAGCGGATCTGAGCACTCACAGAGTGGGGAAGCCCATTCCAAGGCCTGGCCGGATAAGAGAGAGACTATATAAGCCACTTTAGTTCTTGCAGTTAGAAATTTGTCAGGCTGCAGGGTAAAATGTATGTCACACTGATTTAGGAATCCTCGGCAGAGTTTAGGGTTGCCGTCAAATTTACTTGGTAAAGGAAGATGTAAGCGGGGAGATGATCTGCCTCCTTTATTCCCAGACGCTGATGCGGATGTGGTTGCTGGTACTCCAGGGATAGAAGAGAAAGTTTGTAAACTATCCTGTCGCTTAGACATCTCTTGCAGGAATTGAGCCATCTGATGCTGCATGTTTTCCAAATTTTCTAAACGACCAGAAATGCACCAGAACAAATCCACTCCTGACTCCTGATCCATGGGGCCAGTGCAAACTGTTATGTTCTGGGTTGTTTGTGGACCTGGGGTGGTAGCAGAAGCGATCACAGAAGCGGGTTTGAATATAAAACTAGGACCCTGATTCAGACCCACTCGCGAGCGGCTGTCCGCTCGCAAGTGGGTCGATGTTCTGCACTGAGTATGCGCATGACGGAGGGAGCTCCGTCGTGCGCATGCGCCAGATGCGACGAGCGAAGGAAAGTCCTTCGCTTGTTGTGTCTGATCAAAGGGGGCGTGCTGTCGATGTTGATTGACAGCACGCCCCCTTTGGTGGGCGTGCCGGGGGCATGCCTCCCTGAAGGGGGCGTTCCCACGGGAACGCCTCCCGTCAGAAGCCGGCCCACTGACATCACTAGTGATGTCAGTGGGAGTGATTTTGGCTCTGATAGAGCCAAAATCACTCCGGAGCTTGCGGTTGAAAACCTCAACCGCAGGCTCCGGCTCACAGTTTCGATGGTCGCGATGGTCACAACCATCGTGGCCATCAAACTGCACGCTCGTATAGGCTGTATGTGGTGACCCACAGCTATACGAGCATCCAGGAGGATGCTCCATTTTTATGGAGGGCGGCCCTCATTCAGAGCTTGCGCTCTGCTCAGAGCGTACGGCTCTGAATGAGGGCCTAGGTTTTTTAATAGGTGCTTGAGTAGACATAAAATATGGCAGTAAATAAAAGTCCAGGTATATATAAACATGCACTAGAGTTCTGTGGTGGGAGTAATGGGTTAATGTCCAAGTAGAAACAATTAGAACTATCCAGGTGTGCAGGTAGTGAGACTGGAATAATCAACCAGGTATGCAGGTAGTGATGCAGGAAAATAATAAGCCAGGTATGAAGGTAGTGAACTAAGGCAAATGAGCAGGATGTCAGCAGGCTCAGGCACTCAGGTATGGGCAAGGGTGGTGGAGGAAGCGGGGTAGTCCAGCGGAAGCTAGGACCTAACAGGCAGACTGGCAGACAGCGAATTTCACAGGAACAGGATAAGCACAGAGAACTCCCTCTCAGCTAGGCTGAGATACACATTGCACTGGCAAAGAAGGAAGGCACTGAACCTTCCTAAATACCCCATGCCGTGCTGTTACTGGTCGGAGGGAACATGTGACTCACCAGAATTGGCCAGCCGCATCACATGGCCAGAAGGCAAAATGGCGGCGCCCATGCCAAACGGAACGTAGATGCCTCCAGGCCATACCAGCGCAGAGTGACAACAGGCCCGCACAACAATGCGCGCAGCCAAAGCCCCCCGCCAGACACCAGTTCCGACACCAGACAGCCCGCGCTAAAACGACCTCACAGGTAACACCTGCCTAGCGCCATGCTGAAATACCCTAGCCGTGACAACCAGCTCCAACACCGCATGACCTGTGAGTCTAAATATGTGATATATTTAATTATATGTCCTTGCAAGAAAATATACGTGGGTAAGACCATACGGATGGTCAAGGAACGCATTGCACTCCATAGATCCTCTATCAAGAAAGCTGCCACTGTGATTAATACCAGCACACCACCTGTAGCTAGGCATTATATTCATCATGGCCACAATATGAAGGAATTCATTTTTATGCTGATTGATCATATACCACCACTAAGAAGGGGTGGTGATAGGGATAGACTGCTCTTACAATGAGAATGCGAGTGGATATACAGATTAGATTCCATGTCGCCTTTGGGACTTAATGAGGAATTCACTTTCTCACCATTTCTGTGTTGAATTGAGTGGTACTGCAGGCATTAACGGAAACTGATTATCTATATAGGAATTGTCTTCACACTTAATGTCCTTTTTAAATTGATCCATTCTTGCAAAGTGTGCATATATATTGATTATTATTATAGTTACATTAATTGATGATTTTTATTACACACTTACAATGAGGAACGTATCTAATTATATCAGTAAGATATGCTCTAACAAATTGGAGTACAACTTTTGCCCATATTTAGGATAAAATTCGAGATTCCTATAATTAAATATCTAATAGATGGTTTCTTAATATACGATATTTGTATTTAACCTATTATCTATATAGGGGACATTTCTTGTGTCTCTATTTTTCTACTTTTGCTATATGTCGTTTTTCTATATGTTGTCTTATTGTGGTTAGTAATATTGTCATGTTGTGTGAATTGTTGTTTACATATTGGACATCACTGCTGCATCCGAGGGGCTGGGTCACAGTGTAGCTATCCAATTGGATGGCTCCCTATTACTATGGCAATCGGGTGCAAGCACTGGCAGCCACATGTCTTTGGTTTACATCTAGCTTGGGCCAATAGGTCACTTCCGGCTAGACTGAACTCTGTGGCACTGTGTGGTGTTGGTGGGGAAGCCGCAGTAGTTCTGTCATGTCCGGTACGTCACTACAGGTCGGATGGAACTCTGTAGCTGACCATATACATGTTAGGGAAGCCGCATGGGATCTGCTGCCTGGGGGTTAACTTCTGGTCAGCTATGAGGTGACGCGTGCCAGGTGTGCACACAGGTGAGTGTATTCACCATTAGGGTGTTAGATATTTAATGGTCTCTGCTGACAGAGTTAGTATAGCTAACCCTTGATGAAGGTGGCAACACCAAAACAGCTGTCGGGCTGGGAGCTATCAATATGCCTGAAATTGAACTAGCATGATAAGTATCAGGATGCTATTGCTATTGAATATTATGGAATGCAGCTAGATTCCTTTTTTCTATTGAAATAAATGTTCTAAATTTTTGCTACAAAGCTGGTGTGCAGGTTTACTCTGACTGTCTCTTTGGATGCAGTTATAGTGTTGACTCTGGATGATAATTTTTTGACCCTGCACCCATTCAGTTATATCATATGTGCGATTGTTCATGAACTACTATATATATATGGGTACTACACACAGCACTACACCCACGATGTTCTGATTGTCCAAATGACACTATATAGGATTCTTCCACCGATACACTTTCCAAGGATTGGCGGCTGCTAAGTGTTCTCCAAGGAGACCGTCATTGTACTGTCCCAAACGTATTTTATGTAAAACAAAAAGTGAGAGCACAGCGCCTCATAGTGTAATAATTCTGTATTAATGTGGATAATATAATAATAGTATGCCCGTAAAAAATGGATGATATGTCAGCGCATATAACCAATATCTCCTGGGTCTCCACACCAGGATTAATCCCCACTCAGATGGTGTTACAGTATGGATTCTCCAATGTATTGCCCGTCAGGGTTACCAATTTATCATATGTTCATAATCCAGGGGGAACATAAAAAGAAAGAGATACTCTCATGTTGTAGTATTAACACATTTATTACATACACCCCTCAAAATCACCAGGATAAAATCACTATTACATAAAAAATTTCTTTCAAAATCGCTTATCTTATGGGTCTCAACCCAACTGGATAAAGTGTTTGCGTCACACATCATCCCATCCTCAATGCATTTTGTCTCTTACGCTTTACAGGCTGGACTTCATCAGGAGGATGTCCCTATGTTATTCTGTCTCCTATTTATACCCCTTAAGTGTTAATTGCGCTGACTTAAAATGCCTTTTCCGGAGCTGCCATTACTGCATCTACTGCACATGCACGGGGTCTAAGTTCCGGATATAAAGCTGAGATCTGGGCACCGCCATTTTGGATATTGGCGTGTGTAGGTCTCTGCCCTAATACTTATTTAGCTTTCCGGATATTACATAGCTTATTCCCGGCGCTAAATTTGTATTTCTCTGCCCTCCGCTTAGCTCTAACAGGGCTTGACCACACTCCAATTATAATCGGTCTTATAGAGGAACTCTTCTACTATTCACTTTCTATCAGAGTGTAAACAAAGTCATATGATTGGTTGCTGTGGCCATTTTTTAGTGGATCATTGTGTCATTGTATTCCACCATTTTGGCATGGATTTTTTACACTATTTGTAGTATACACAGTTTCAAACTTCCATTTAGAAATACTTTACAAAGATCGACATTAAACCTAGGGTTTACATTGTTATGCAGACAAGTTAGATTACCAGTCTGGCATGCTTCAAAAAGTGCTATATGCAAATAAATAACATTTAAAAATTACCATATTTTAAAAAATATACCTCTAAAATGTAAGTATTATAAAAATGCACTTTGCACATACAAATATTTAAAATTTCCAATAAATTGCAGTTAATACATATAAGTAGGGAGAATTAATACATAATTTATAAAAAGGGTGTAATTTCAAAGGATTAATTTAGTCCATACGGAACCATAGTATTTAATGTATATATCCAATACATCTCCCTTTGCGAAAGTTTTCTCTCTCTATCCCCTCCCCTTTCTCCCAAATAAACCTAAAAAAACATATAGGGAAAGGAAAACAGAGTGGAATAACACTCCATTCAAATCCAGATCTAGAGGATACTATCCAATGGATACCCCTAAACAAGTATCATTTTCACATAAAAATAGGTATACAGCTCTAAATAGATTAAACTCAGAAAGTGAGACAGAATATCTGTCACAGGGGTACATTCCACACCCTCGGGATAGATGCAACAAATACCTGTTCAAGGAAGATGTAAAAAGAGCATCCTCTCTGAAAAGAAGATACGAGGAAGAAGAGGAAGCAGAAGAAGGAAGGAAGGAAGAAACCTAAAGAGAAGAAGCCTGAAACAATAGTAACAGATCTGGAGCTGAAGAAAATTAGAATTTTTTACTTATCTGACAGTAAATTTTATAAAATGGAAGCATCACTCCTCAGCAAAGATTTTTCTTTTGCACCCACGGCAAAAGCTAACAATTTTCAGACCTTTATTGACCTAAAAAATTAATGAGGAACCTAACGCTTAAATGATCTAAAAAAAAGGATACTGGTATCAGAAAAAACTATGAGGAAAAAACCAGATCAGGTCTAAAACCGGTGTAAAAATACTATCCATTCGAATCTAAGCATGCACAGATCGAGATGTTTCATGAACTCGTGAAAAAGGATTTATGTATGGATGATGAAAAAGAACCTAAGTAAGTGAATCGGACAAATTTTTAGAGGGAGGCTCTTAAGAAAATAAAACAGGATGAGTCATTGGTTCTGAAACAAGCTGATGAGGGAGGAGGATTGGTCATAATGAATTGGGGCGATTACGAGAAGGAGGCCCATAGATTACTGGAGGACCAAATATCTTATAAGAAAATAAGTTATAACCCTACTGAGCAATTTGTGGAGGAACTGAGGAGACTGCTAATTGAAGCTCTACATAAGGATACTATAACAAAAGACGAATATAAATTTTTTATAAAAAACTGTCCGGTAATGCCAACGTTTTACTGCTTGCCTAAAATACATGAAAAACTCATCAATCCACCTGGAAGACCCATTGTGGTGGGGATAGATTCCCTAACCTCTAATTGCTCTAAATATGTAGACAAATTCCTGAGCAAATATGTGAAAGAACTGAATTCTTTTGTGAAAGGTACAACTTCCATCCTACAGACACTGCACAATATTGAATGGAGGAATGAATATAGGTGGGTAACAATAGATGTTCAGTCATTATATACATCTATTCCACATGCCAAAGGGATACAGAGCTGTCGAGAATTCCTCAATGAAGATCAGTCAATGGACGAACAGCACAAAGAGTTTATATGTGTATTGATGAGATTCATCTTGAGCCATAATTATTTTACATTTTTGGACCAGTATTTCATACAAATTGAAGGAATGGCACTGGGCACCGTTTTTGCTCCCAGCTTCGTCAATCTTCATATGGGAAGCTGGGAGCATAAATATATTTACGGTGACCATAGCAAACAATATAATACTATATGCAAGGTATATCGACGATATACTGATGATATGGGATGGGTCAGATGAAAAGTTTGCTAGTTTTGTGGAACATATCCAAACGAGTGAATATAACTTATCTTTCATGTACAAAATAAGCAGTAAGGAAATTGAATATTTGGACCTGGTGATGCAAAGTGAAAATGGAAAGATAACTTCTCAGAATTATGTTAAAAATGCAATAGTTATGTTCATTTTGAGAGTGGGCATGCAACTAGCTGGAAAACAAATATACCGTACTCCCAGTTTTGTCGCATAAGAAGAAACTGTAGCTCTGACCATGTATGTAAAGAACAAATAGACATATATGCAGAGAGATTCAGGGAGAGGAAAAACATGGAGGATTTGATAAGAAAAGCGGCAAGTAGAGCAAACGAAAGAAGAAGAGATGAACTTGTACAATACAAATCAAAGGATGAAGTGAGCAATAAGGTTGTATTTGTGACTAGCTATAGCAGTACAGATAAGGAGATCAGAAGAACCTTCAATAAACATTTTGATTTTCTCAAATCAGATAAAGTTTTAAATTCCATTCTACCAGAAAAACCATACATAACATTTAGAAAAGCTAAAAATCTAAAGGACCAACTAGCTCCAAGTCTTTTAAGACCATTGAGTAACAATAAGGAACCATGGCTACAAAGTACTAAAGGTTCTTTAAAGTGCAATACCTGTAATATATGCACATTTTCAAGTAAAATAACAAATAGGTTTTATAATTTTAATGATTCTAAATTCTTTTAAATAAAACAATTATGAATTGCCTAACATAATGGGTTATATACCAACTTGAGTGCTCCTGGCACTTAAAATATATAGGTAAAACTCAGAGAAATCGTAAAATAAGAATACAGGAACACGTTTGTAGCATTAAAAACAAGTTGGATAATCATTCAGTACCAAAACATTTTACAAAGTACCACAATTCAGACCCTACTAGTTTAACTTTTAAAGCAATTGAATTGGTACAGTTAGGAGAAAGGGGATGGGATAGAGAGAGATAACTCTCACAAAGGGAGATGAATTGGATATATACATTAAATACTATGGTTCTGTATGGACTATTACACCCTTTTTATAAATTATGTATTAATTCTCCCTACTTATATGTATTAACTGCAATTTATTGGAAATTTTAAATATTTGTATGTGCAAAGTACATTTTTATAATACTTACATTTTAAAGATATAATTTTTTAAATATGGTAATTTTTAAATATGTTATTTATTTGCATATAGCGCTTTTTGAAGCATGCCAGACTGGTAATCTAACTTGTCTGCATAACAATGTAAACCCGAGGTTTAATGTCAATCTTTGTAAAGTATTCCTAAATAGAAGTTTGAAACTGTGTATACTACAAATAGTGTAAAAAATCCATACCAAAATGGTGGAATACAATGATCCACTAAAAAATGGCCACCGCAAACAATCATATGACTTTGTTTACACTCTGATAGAAAGTGAATAGTAGAAGAATTCCTCTATAAGACCGATTATAATTGGAGTGTGGTCAAGCCCTGTTAGAGCTAAGCGGAGGGCAGAGAAATACATAATAGCACCGAGAGTAAGCTATGTAATCTCTGGCAAGCTAAATAAGTATTAGGGCAGAGACCTGTGCACGCCAGTATCCAAAACGGTGGTACCCAGATCTCAGCTTAATATCCGGGACTTAGACCTCGCGCATGTGCAGTAGATGCAGTAATGGTGGCGCCAGAAACACCGTTTTTGGTCACTGCAATTAACACTTGGGGGTATAAATAGGAGACAGAATAACCTAGGGACATCTTCCTGATGAAGTCCAGCCTGTAAAGTGTAAGAGACAAAACGCGTTGAGGACAGGGTGACGTGTGATGCAAGCACTTTATCCAGCTGAGTTGAGACCCATAAGATAAGCGATTTTGAAATAATTTTTATGTAATAGTGATTTTATCCTGGTGATTTTGAGGGGTGTATGTAGTAAATGTGTTAATACTACACCATGAGAGTATCTCTTTCTGTTTATGTTCCCCCTGGACTCTGAACATATGATGAATTGCTAACCCTGATGGGCAATACATTGGAGTATCCATACTGTAATACCATCTGAGTGGGGATTAATCCCGGTGTGGAGACCCAGGAGATATTGGTTATATGCGCTGACATATAACCCATTTGGTACGGGCATACTATTATTATATTTGATATTCCACATTAATACAGAATTATTACACTATGACAATAAAGTAAATTCTGGCGCTAGACACTATTAAATCAAATACATATATAAAAAAGACAATGTATAAGACTGCAGCAGATATCAAACTCTGTGTACATTTGAGATCAAAAGAATCATAAAATACAAAAATCTGCGCTGTCACCATACATGTCAAAATGAATTCAATAATAAACGTAGTAGTATATTATGAATCATAAATAATTCATATATACATATCACACAAATCTATTAAACGAGACATTATAGATCCACAGAGTAGTATGATTCGTTCCATACGAATACCAACAATAAATATACACTACTAATAATCTAACTATCAATCCCAAGCTAATATAGCCATAACAAAAATATGGAAATACAGAAAAGCCCATAAATGATGGTATGTATGTGTCATATGCTCTAATTATTCGTATGGAACGAATCATACTACTCTGTGGATCTATAATGTCTCTTTTAATAGATTTGTGTGATATGTTCTGTATAGGTATAACACTTGATTAGAATTACCATTATAAATATTATTACTGATCATTAGGGTTTATCTATTTAGATATAAGTATATAATTGAATAATTTCTATGTTTGTTATGTATTGCCCCGCTTTTGTAACAAGGCTATTTATTTGGATTAGCAAATGTGGGGTTCATCATATTACTATATTTATAATCATTTGAGAATTTAGACTTGTATATATATATATTTTTTTTTTCAAGGAGCATACAAAAACAAAAATAAAATAAAATAATATTATTTTTCAGTACTGAGCAACGGATATATAGTTTCAAATGTAATTTTATTTTTATATTTATTTTTATTTTTATTATCATTTTAAGTTTTGAAGTAGTATGTATTTATTGTTTTGATTATATGATATAATGATTATTGTGAATAACCGTTTTCAACTAATGCTGAGTAGACACAAACAAAACCACAATGTTTCTTTAAGATTCCTAATTAGCTCATTAATTATCACCTGTGGGAACGGGTATATATAGGAGCAAGGCAGTCCCATTCTGATACCTTTGAAAAAGTCACAGATCACGTGACGAAACGCGTTAGTCGGGACTTAGCAGACTGATACACTGTTGCTGGTGTCAGTGGACACATGTATCGCGGAGACCCTCATTAAGGATCCATCAGTTCCTTCCCTGTGTTGTGGACCAAGCGGCAAGTGGCTGCACCTTTGTTGGCGGCATTCGTTTTGGCTGCACATCCGAGCACTATTGCCGCAGCATTTGCCAGTGTCAGCAGACACACTTACTATGGCGCTTACAAAAGGATTTTATAGCTGCATCAGATGGTCTGGAAACAAGCGGCTTCACGGTCTATCGACAAGTGAAATTCTGGATATGTACAGATCCATTTCTCTAATCAGGACCTGGTGGTAAGAATATATACCAGTCCAGGGGGGGCCCCCAAGTCTGCCGGTTCTACGGACAGTGAGTACTACCCTACACCACGATCCTGAAGCCGCGTAGTGCTTTGATGCCGCGCATTACTCTGCAGTGACTTGATTTTAAAATCACATTTACAGAGGCTGTGCATATTAATTTTTATCTAATCCACTCTGAGCTACATATGGGAGTTACTTCCAAGTACTATTCTCAGTGTCAACGATCATCAGTACAGGACTATACTTTGAGCATTCTATGTCCTTTTATATGTGGCAGACAGTCTTAGATCGATAGTACTTAGAGGTCACTGATCATTTCTAATAGGAAGGAACATTTAGCTACAACATAGGAGGGTTACTACAGTTTAATAAGGAGTAGTCACAGATTGTACACTCCATTGTTATTGTATCTGTAGGTATATATATTTTTATGCTACTTGTGTATCAATACTGCTCTTATAGTGACAACTGTCACTTTTATTTGTAGAGGAACACTATCCTGTTTGTATTATTATGTTTATCTTATTTATTAATGTGTGTTTATCATTTTAATTTGTTTGATTAAATTATTTATGATTCATAATATACTACTACGTTTATTATTGAATTCATTTTGACATGTATGGTGACAGCGCAGATTTTTGTATTTTATTACACTATGAGGTGCTGTGCTCTCACCTTTTGTTTTACACACATATATATATCTATATATATATATATATAGATATATATATATGTATATACAGTCAGGTCCATAAATATTGGGACATTGACAGAATTTTCAGATTTTGGGCTCTATTCACCACCACAGTGGTTTTAAAATGAAACAAACAAGATGTGCTTTAACTGCAGACTTTCAGATTTAATTTGAGGGTAATTACATCCAAATCGGGTGAATGGTGTAGGAATTACAACAGTTTCAATATGTGCCTCCCACTTTTTAAGGGGCCAAAAGTAATGGAACTATCAACTCAAAAGCTATTTCATGGACAGGTGTGGGCTAGTCCCTCGTTATTTCATTATCAATTAAGCAAGTAAAAGGTCTGGAGTTGATTCTAGGTGTGACATTTGCATTTGGAATCAGTTGCTGTCAACTCTCAATATGAGATCGAAAGAGCTGTCACTATCAGTGAAGCAAGCCATCATTAGGCTGAAAAATGAAAACAAACCCATCAGAGAGATTGCAGCAACATTAGGTGTGGCCAAATCAACTGTTTGGAACATTCTTAAAAAGAAAGAATGCACTGGAGAGCTCAGCAACACCAAAAGACCCGGAAGTCCACGGAAAACAACTGTGGTTGATGACAAAATAATTATTTCCCTGGTGAAGAAAAACCCCTTCTCAACAGTTGGCCAAATCAAGAACACTCTCCAGGAGGTAGATGTATATGTGTCAAAGTCAACAATCAAGAGAAGACTTCACAAGAGTGAATATAGAGGGTTCACCACAAGATGAAAACCATTGGTGAGCCCCAAAAACAGGAAGACCAGATTAGAGTTTGCCAAACAACATATAAAAAGCCATTACAGTTCTGGAACAACATCCTATTGACAGATGAGACAAAGATCAACTTGTACCAGAGTGATGCGAAGAGAAGAGAAGGAAAGGAACTGCTCATGATCCAAAACATACCACCTCATCAGTGAAGCATGGTGGTGGTAGTGTCATGGCGTGGGCATGTATGACTGCCAATGGAACTGGTTCCCTTGTATTTATTGATGATGTGACTGCTGACAAAAGCAGCAGAATGAATTCTGAAGTGTTTCGGGCAATATTATATACTCATATTCAGTCAAATGCTTCAGAACTCATTGGACAGCGCTTCACAGTGCAGATGGACAATGAGCCGAAGCATACTGCAAAAGCAACCAAAGAGTTTTTTAAGGCTAAAAAGTGGAATGTTATGCAATGGCCAAGTCAATCCCCTGAACTGAATCCGATTGAGCATGCATTTCACTTGATGAAGACAAAACTAAAGGGAAAATGCCCCAAGAACAAGCAGGAACTGAAGACATTTGCAGTAGAGGCCTGGTAGAGCATCACCAGGGATGAAACCCAGCATCTGGTGATGTATATGCGTTCCAGACTTCAGGCTGAAATTGCCTGCAAAGGATTTGCAACAAAGTATTAAAAAGTGAAAGTTAGATTTAGGATTGTTTAGTTTGTCCCATTACTTTTGGCCCCTTAAAAAGTGGGAGGCACATATAGAAACCATTGTAATTCCTACACCGTTCACCTGATTTGGATGTAATTACCCTCAAATTAAATCTGAAAGTCTGCAGTTAAATCACATCTTGTTTGTTTCATTTCAAAGCTATTGTGGTGGTGAATAGAGGACAAAATATGAAAATTCTGTCAATGTCCCAATATTTATGGACCTGACTGTATATATATATATATACAGAAACAGTCCGTTCAAGTTCAAAGTACTGGCGTGCTTTTAGGGAGGTTCCCATAACAATATGATATCTTAATGAAAAGAACAACAGCACTCTCCAGGTTTTCAGCAAAAGTAATCAGCTTTAATGGTTAGACCAATATAATTTGCCAGCCAACATTTCGGTCCAACACGGACCTTTGTCAAGGCAAATAGCTTCTGAACATCAATACGTTACTGTGTGCTGGTCTGTCAGGGAATATGTTTTACATATATATGTATATATATATACATAATATAGTAACCTATCTCACACAGCAGGGAAAGGGGCGTATTAGCCTAACAGAGATGACATTAGGTGCTAATATTCCCCTCTTCACACAGGTGCACACCAATCCTTTGCTCCCACTGGGACCCTCACTCACAGCACATGTACGGCTTTGAACTGGAGTGCAGGGTGAGGAGAGAATAGTACTGCTATACCATGCCGCCCATGGACATCCCAGCTTCAATGTCCCACTTTAGCCCAGGCAACCAGTCGCTGCTTTTTTCCCCCCCTTTTTTCTTCCTGTTTCCTCTGTCTGTTTGGCTGTGAGATGGGCATAAATCTCCCCAGCTGGCTGCAGTCAGGACTGGGGAATATTGCTGATGCTGCTGCCATTGCATCTCTGGTTCTCCTACTCTCGCACAGACCCCCTCCTATGGTGGCGATTGCACGATCAAACCCCTAATGGTCTGGACTCAGTCGGGTTGTTATTTTGTCAAGGCCAGGACTCTAATGAAGAAAAGGACCAACCTGCTCCAGGAGGTAGGTGAGTATTTAATTTTTATTTTTTTTAGGGAAACCCTTGGATTACTACTGGAGAGTGTGTTTGTGTGAGTGTGTAATAACATTTTACTATCTATGGTGTGTGTGTACTGTGTTTACTTTTTTTTTTTACAATGTAGTTCCACAAGTTCCAAAGGACATGCATGCTGGCACCTCTGTAGTCCCACTGTCAAAAACAATAGTACACATCTATTATTCCCACTATTACCCCTGCACCCACCAGACAGGGGTGCAAGGAGGAGCCCCTGACTTCAGCCTAGGCTTGGGGTGATCAGCAGAGGGGGGGTGTCCCCACCTCCCCTGAGATACCCAGCCTGGGATGACTAGCTTGGAGTGTTAATGCTTTAGACAGGGTGACTCGGTGAGAAGGTCCCCTGGCTGTTGCATTACACCCCAATTAGTTTGAGTCTGGTGCTGGTTTTAAAAATACGAGGACCCCTACACATATTTTCCCCATACTTTTAAAACCAAGACTGGATCACAGAGCCCAGTACTGGTTCATAAAATACGGGGAAACCCTACATGTTTTGTCTGTTATCCTTCCTGGTCATCTATCCTGAAGGTAGAAACGATTGTTGAGGATACTCATGTGACTACTTCATTACTCTAACTGAACCAGTGTAGCTCAGTGGTCCCAGTTTCGAGTCTAAACAAAGCTCAGAATCTGACATAATGGAGGTGTGAAAATTGCTCATAGCAACCAATCAGCTTTATCAAGTATATTCAATAAAATAGGTAGAAGCTGATTGGTTGTTATGTGCAACCTCTCTGCTGGCCTACTTCTCCACTCTTTTTACTGCTTGATGAATCTCCCCCATAGTTTCTCAGTTTGTATGTCAGTTATTTGAGGGCAGAAGGGGGAGGGGAGGATGTCACAGGTTGGATGCAGTTGGGGTGGGGGGCATATTGTGGGGCTTTTCTACTTGCTACATTATGTACCATGTAATCATTGTTACCTTGGTTGTCGGGACATTGTTGAGGATATGACTTAATAGTTATTGGTGGGAGTCTGAACTTACACACCATGGTCTATTTATGGTAACCAGATAATCTTCCCCCCTTTAATAAGTTTCCTGTTCTTCATCACTATAAGTTTCCCCAAAGATTGAATAACATATACTAGTGTTATTTTGGTATACATAAGTTATGTCGGCAGTGTAAATTATGACATACAGTATGTTGACTACATGGCGTTGACATGCACTGTGTGTTGACAGAGTGTAAATGTTGACATGCACAATATCGACTTGCAACATGTTGACACTGGTGGGTGGTCTGTCTGGAAATATAATTTGCCTAAAAATATGAAAGCTAATTATGACAATAAGACCGCCATAGTGTTGCAGCTTAACAAGATGTCTGTCAGATCATTTAACTTGCCTATATGTATGAAGGCTAAACATAGACAATAGAACCTCAGTAGGAAAGTATTTGGAAATATTTATTCCATATATAACTATTGAATAACTGTAGAATACAATAATAGAACAGAGTTATCCCAGCCACCTTGTTCTCTATATAATGAGATGTATATACCTGAGAGTAAAATATTTCTCTATTTTCTCCTTTTGCCTTGACCTTCCAAGGCGGTAGAAAGGAATATTTATAGATATACAAAACACAAGATTAGATTTATAAATAGCAATTTCTGTATAAAATGAGGATACACAGCGGGAAAACATTTAGATTTTATTTACACTTTTACACTATTACACGCTTTTGAGGAATTTTCCTTTCCATAGTATTTTAACCAATATTTTTCCCAGATCTCTGTCGCCAATAATTTTATATTTTAACAAAGACTAAATAAAAATTACATTTTATGAATTAATTATACATTTATATTTGTGCACCACAAAAAGACAAAATCTTTTCTTTGGCCATTTAGTAACTACTATTTACGTCAGTGGGCAGCACCCTCGAACTAAACATAACTGTGAATTCCAATAATACGGGTTCCCATTGAAGTTTATATTTAATCATGTATGCAGATGTAGCCACTCCTTTGTTTTGACTAACATGTTGACACTGCCAGTATGTCGACATGTGTCGACACGTTTAACAAACTCAACATCTAACCTTAACCTGAATGTCAACATTTTCACTATGTTGGCATGTCATATGTTGACATTTTGTCCATGTTGACATTTTCCAAATTTAGACAGAACTCCATTTGTTTGGTTTATATGATCAGCCACTCAAGAAAGTGATTTGTTAATGCTGATCTGTTATAACAGGCTGCTATACTTTATAAACACAGTGGGGGAGATGTATCACACCTTTCAGAGAGATAAAATGGAGAAGTTATTCAAAGCAACCAATCAGCTTCTATCTGTCATTTATCTAGCACAGTCTATGAAATGACAGTTAGGAGCTGATTGGTTTCTTCTCCATTTTGAAAAACAGGGGGTAGGGAAATGACAAGTAGCGTTGCAACTATGGGAGAGCTGCTAGGATACACCCTAAAAACCTGAGATAAATTCAGTATTTTGGTGAGAGAGATGTGTTCCCCGGCGCTACCCAGGGTGTGTGCAGATGTCTTTGCAACACTTATATAAAACCTTAGAAGGTACAGATAAAATTATTTTTTTGTTGTAGTTCCAAAAAAACTCTTACAACGTGACCTTAGAAAGTTAGAAGGCAAAGATTGGTAATTTCGGATATAGTTCCAAAAAACACTGCTTGAAGTGGGACATCTCCCAACAGTCCTTGCAGAAAGCCAATCAAAATTGTGGCTACTCCAGCAATTTCAGGAGAGTTGACCAACTGTCCTGCTCTCTCCTACTTGTTCTTTCAGCTTTTGAAAATGTTGCTGCTCGGGTTACTGCTAGTCTTGCTCCTGTAATGTTGGGGCCGTGTTTGGAAAAAAAGATGGGTACTTAAAATAGGGATAGTCTAGCAATTAGTGAATGTGCAGGCCTCCCATTAATTGCGCAGACCTAAAGTTAAATCCATAGCACTGATGTTTAATAATTAAGCCTTCCTACCTGCACCTAAAATTTTATTAATAGCATTCATATTTATTATATAGACCTATTTCCCCACAACTTGCCATGACATTAAATTAATAGCATTGAGAATCAATAAACATATTTCTCGCCAACATGTCTCTTGCAAGCAGGACTGTGTCAGTGCCTGGCTACCGCAGTGCTGAGTGAGGTCCGGTGGTTTACTATCCACTGGAAATACCTTGGATAAAGAAGTATATGTGTCTCAATTGGGCGGGCTGCAAAGATACCCAGTTAGACAGATACTGATATACTACAAAGTTCATGTAATATAATGCACTATGGGGGCTGCCTTGATATTTTTCTTTCCTGCTGCTTCATGTAACCCCACATGACAAAGCTCAGCTTATCTCTTCTTTCCAACCAGTAAAAAACATCTTGGGATTTATATCACTACTTCCTATAAAACTCTCTGGGCCTGATTCAGAGATGTATGCTATTCCATTCAAGCAATTGTGCGATTATCAGTGGTCCGTGCATGCGTCACACCCGTAATGTGCATGCGTGGCGATTAAATTGCAGTTACGGCTGCAGTGAGAATTCATTCAAAAGTGATTGACAGAAGCAAATGTTTTGTGGGAGGTAACTGGGAGTGGCAGCTAAAACAGAGGCCTGTTTGAGACATTTTTGGGGTGTGTTTCCAGTTATGTCTGCAATATAGTACAACTCTGAATTAGGCCCTATACCAGGATGATTTTCCCCCACTCTTCAATAAGATAGCAAGGGACAAGGCTTTGTGGAAACCCTTAATAATATCCTGACTGGGTAGGATTACCGCTATTAAAATGAATGTCCTCCCTAAGCTCCTTTACAACTTTCCTACACTGCCATTTGCAGTTCCAAAATCAGTGTTCAAAGAGACACAGCAGAGTTCTCCAGGTGTTCTTGGAATGGGAAGCCCTCGCAAATTAAGCATATGATACTCAAAACGTCCATCCTGACAGGAGGTTGAGTTTTTCCGGATGTTAATCTTTATTATTGGACCTCCTCCCTTACATAGGTTGTGGCAACCTTTGCTGCTCATTGCATAATTGCTTGGGTGGATATATTATGTTTGTCTCTGACTTCCCGCTACTCCTTATGGGGCCTTCGAAAACCTTGTGCATATGTTGACCTCACTTCCCTGCCTACTCTCAGGTTTACACTGAATGTGTGGGATACTTGTATTACTAATTTTAACCTCTCTACTACTTTTTCTCCTGTTACACCCATATGCGACAATCCCTTGTTTCCCTCAGGATGTATGCCAGGTTACACTGTCTGCTGGTCAGCTGCTTCACTCACCTCTCCCATAGCTCACCCATAGCTCACGTATAGCTCAATTGGAGATTATTCAGCAAAAGTGGCCCCTATTATGGCCCAAATTATTTGAATAATTTCAAAATAGACATTTTGAGTCTGATTCTGAGTTGGACAATATCCACACTCATTAAGGAAACTTTATACAAGGAACAGTATTCTGTTCTCTTCAGCAAATCCTACCTATTGGAGAACTTGTGGCCACAGGAGCACCTTTCTTTATACTTGGTAGACCTGTTTTCCCTTGCTAGCCACCTCAAAACACTCCATATAATTTGTCTCTTATATAATATCAGCCACCAAATCAAAAGTTAGAAACAGCCCCATCTCAGAAGTCAAGAACTGCATCTGGCACATTGCATGCATTAAAGAAAAAAAATATTAAATCAATTTGTGCTAATCAAATGAATAAAAAATGTGTATCAAAAATATATACATATATATACTCAGGAGGTTGTATAAATGAATATAAAATGTAATTTAATGATCTAATATACAATGCATACACAAGAAAATATCCATCTAAAATACAACAAGCTGTATCTTAATATGTCTAACCCAAATACATGAGTATATCATAAAATACTTAGCACCTTGACTACATAAAAATGAACAACTAATGTAAATATACAACTTGAATTATAATAACAGCCCCATGGTATTGTGTCTGATGAGACTGAAAAATGATACTAAATATAAAAGTCTTAGTCCAGCTTATCACTTCTGGTATAATGCAGTAAGTGAATTGAAACAAGTCATTATTCACCGCTCTCAGGATATGATGACCGTCAAAGTCCTGTGCAATGCATGGTTAAAGTAATCCTGGATGTCCACCATAATATAGTCTCTGGATAGGTAGCTGTAATCTATGGCTATGTGGCTGTGACCACAGATAGCCCTTATATCTCACTGCCGATACACAGTAGCGAAATGCGTTAGTGGATCAGGAGCCCAGGTGAAGAAAAATACAGGACTATCAGGATCACCATTTGCTTGCAAGCTATCACCTAATTGACAGGTGTATTATCCTACACAAGTGCGCTGCTCCCAATACACAGGAGCAAATTGCATTAGCCGGATCAGGAGTCCTAGTGAAGAAAAATAATGATGTAGTTTTAGGGTTGTTGTCTTTCCAAGGCCTGCTTTTGTCTTTTCAATATAAAAAAGGGTTTTTTTTGTAAATAAAATCCTTTGAATAGAATTGGATTTTACAAGAAGATATCTGAACAAATACTTTGATATCATAGATTGTAATTAAAAGTAGCCACCTAATTTTCTTTTCTTGTATAATAAATCATTAGTATTAATATTTAACAATCAGATCTACAGTATTCTCCTTCCCCTCAAATAGTTCAACATTATATTTATAACATTTGCATTTAATAAGTATAACTATCCCCCAAACAGTCTAGACATTAAATAATTAGTACTCACATCAATAAAATCACTTACCCAAAAATTTTGTGGAGGGGGTGGAAAAGGATTTGTTAGTGCAGAAGAACACGCGCATAGCTAGAGCTGCATGGAGTTCCTTGCAGCTCACATTGAGGGAGGGATACAGTACATCAAGCATCGCATTTTGGATGTGATGCATCCCACCAATGATCTCATGCATACAAGTGTTTACTAACACCTGACCGTATCAGGGGCAGATGCAGGATTTTAGGGGGGGTTCATAATATATATATATATATATATATATATATATATGAAAAACAAAAATGAGAACAAGAGCGTCTTATAGTGTAGTAGTATTGAACTACAGGATTTTGTAAAAAAGCTACATATATATGCGTACCCTTAGAATTATATGCAAAGGCATATAGAAGGTTTATTGGATCTCCTCATCAGTCTCGATGCGGTCCCTCTTATTTATTACCCTTCAGGTTTCTCATATTAATTGATTTAAAGTCAGATCAATATAATGGGGAAAGGAGAAATTTTCATGGTGTAGTACTATTAAAAAAAAATTTATTCCACACACCACACACAGTAAACATATAGAAAACACAATTACAATTTAAAAGTTGTTAAGAGCTTATCTCAAATGGCTGTACTTAGCCAGGTCAGGTATCTGCGTCACCACGTCCCTTCCTCTCTACGCGTTTCACCTCTTACGCTTTTCCAGCTGGGCTTCCTCAGGAGAGTATCCCTAGGTGTTTCTGGTTGATATTTATACTTTACTGTTCCTAATTGAATGCCCATTTTTGGCACATCTGGAATTGCCATTATTAAGTCTAGTGCGCATGGCAACTTTCTAATACCGCGATGATAAGCGGTGATCATATAACAACCATTTTTGTTGTTGGCGCACATGCACATAAAGCTAATGTCCTCTGTTACATTAGTGACGGAGCTTACTACGTGACGCTTAGACGTCATAACACTCAGACTGAAGGACATTATTCAAACTACTGCGCATGCGCAACTTTCAAGTATTGCGATATGGAACAGACATCCTACAGCCACCATCTTTGACATTGGCATGCATATGCTCAGAGATTGCTATCCTTTGTCACATTGATGACAGAGCTCGCGGCATACTGCCTACCCGTCATTACGTTCAACCTTAAAAACATTTACATATTATGATTTATTAGCCTCTCTCTATCTCTTCCGGCGGCCCTTTTTTTATATATTAATAATCCCGTTACGCCGCCATTTTGGAGAGGACTTTTTATGTGGAACATAGAAAACTCTCATGTTCTTATCAGCCATTATAATTTTCCTAATGCCTAATAGTTTTAATATATTTCACACTTTAAATACTAATCTATATCAACCAGAATTAGATTACCAGACTTTAGTCACCATTTCAGATGTAATTACCTACATTTAACCATAATCCATACCTTAACATAAAAATAATAAATAAACATATATACACACACCACCATAATAGACCATATGTTAAACTTACTTAAATTGATTAATAACAATAATGTAATATCTGAACAGTTCTCCCAATTCATTATATAAATATCTTAAAAAATTGCTTTTAAAAAACACAATTCTTAAAAAACCTCTGTTGCATATAAATAAAAATATAAACTCCATTATTAATATTTAAATAAAACAACAGAGTTGTAAAAAGTCATTAATTCAGAGGAAAGGTGTAATCTCATATGATTCGTTTAGCCCATTCGGGGTCAAGGTATTGAGAGTGTAAATCCAATACATTTCTCTCTGTGAGAGTTTTCTCTCATGATCCCCTCCTCTTTCCCCTAATTGTACCAATTCTATTGCTTTATATGTTAAACTCGAAGGATCAGAATTATGGTACTTCACAAAATGTCTAGGTACTGAGTGATTATCGAGCTTATTTTTTATGCTTCGAACATGCTCTTGTATCCTAATCTTTAAATTCCTTTGAGTTTTACCAATGTATTTCAAATGGCATGCGCACTCAAGTTGATATATTACCCATGATGTTAAACAATTCATTAGATCTCTAATTTTAAAAAATTGTGTATCATTATAATTATAAAAAACATTGGTTTTACTACTCGTATATTTGCATATATTACATGAATTACATTTGTAAAAGCCTTTTGTATTCTGTATCCATGATTTCTTATTTTAGCCCATAGGTCGTAAAAGACTAGGAGCTAAATAATCTTTAAGATTTTTAGCTTTCCTAAATGTTATAAATGGTCTATCTGGTAGTATCTGATTCAAGACATTATCTGACTTTAGGACCCCCCAATGCTCATTAAACACCCTTCTTATTTCTTTATCCTTACTACTATAATTTGTTACAAATATGATTTGAGCTTTCTTATTTTCCTTCATTCTATATTGAATATTGTAACAATTCATCTCTATTTTTCTTTTGTGTTCTTTCTTCTGTCTTTTTGATAACCTCTTCAGGGTATTTTCTGTCTCTAAACCTCTCTGCATATATCCCAATCTGTTGTTTGCAGACATCCTCAGAGGTACAGTTTCTTTTATATGACAAAACTGGGAATAGGGTATATTAGTCTTCCAACCCATTGCGTGCCCATTATCAAAGTGAACGTAGCAATTAGTATCTACATTTTTTATATAGTTGCTACTCACTACTTTACCATTTTCTCCTTTTATCACTAAATCCAGATATTCTATATTTTCTCCACTAATTTTATGTGTAAATGACAAATTATACTCATTAGTTTGGAGATATTTCATAAATTCATGAAAATCTTCTTCCAAACCATCCCATATCATTAAGATGTCATCACTATATCGCCCAAATAATTTAATATTTCCTCTATATGGGTGTTCACCGTAAATATACTTCCACTCCCAACTCCCCATGTGAAGATTGGCGAAGCTGGGAGCAAATACGGTGCCCATTGCTGTTCCCTCTATCTGTATACAATATTGGTCCAGAAACTTAAAGTAGTTATGACTCAATATATATTGTATTAGTGTGCAGATGAAATTTCTATGTTGTTCTTCCATTAGGTCATCCTCATGTAAAAACTCCCGACAGCTCTGTATCCCCTTCTTATGAGGAATAGAGGTATACAGAGACTGTACGTCTATTGTAACCCACTTGTATTCATTTTTCCATTCCAGACTGTTCAGTATTTGTAATATTGCTGTTGTATCTTTCACATGTGATTGTAATTTTTTCACATGTTTAGTTAAAAATGTATCTACATACTCAGAACATCTGGAAGAAAGGGAATCTATTCTAGCCACAATCGGTCTACCCAGGGAATTGATAAGCTGTTTGTGTATTTTGGGCAGACAGTAAAAGATTGGAATAACCGGATTATTCATAATTAAAAATTGGTATTCATCCTTTGTAATAATCTCTCTATGTAAAGCTTTAACCAATATCATCCTAAATTCTTCCACAAAATTTGTGGTAGGATTACCACTTAATTTTTGTAAGAAGCTTCATCCCCCAATAATCTATACACTTCCTTCTCATAATCCACCCGATTCATAACTACTAAACCCCCTCCTTTATCCGCCTGTTTGAGGACCAAGGATTAATTTTGGTTGAGTTTTTTAAGGGATTCCCTCTCAAAATTAGTCAAATTGGGTCTTTTTGGATTTTTCTGTTCTACTATACATAAATCTTTTTTAACAAGTTCATAGAACATCTCAATTTGTGTACTTTTCGACTCAATGGGATAATATTTAGAAACAGGTTTTAAACCTGCTTTTGATTTTTTTTCAAATTTTTTAATAATACCTGTTTCTTTTTTCAAAAAATGTTGTTTCAATGTTAGATTCCTCATAAATTTATTGAGGTCAATAAATGTCTGGAAATTATCAGCTTAAGTTGTAGGGGCAAAGGAGAACCCTTTACTGAGTAATGAGGCCTCTGTTGTGGTAAATTTGTGGTCTGACAAATTAAATATACCCTGTTTTTAAAGTGTAGAGTTATCTACATTTACTTTAGGTTTCTTCTCTTTTGGTTTCTTGTTTCCACCTCTCCTTCAAACAGGCGGATAAAGGAGGGGGTTTAGTAGTTATGAATCGGGTGGATTATGAGAAGGAAGTGTATAGATTATTGGGGGATGAAGTTTCTTACAAAAAATTAAGTGGTAATCCTACCACAAATTTTGTGGAAGAATTTAGGATGATATTGGTTGAAGCTTTACATAGAGAGATTATTACAAAGGATGAATACCAATTTTTAATTATGAATAATCCGGTTATTCCAATCTTTTACTGTCTGCCCAAAATACAGTTTATCAATCCCCCGGGTAGACCGATTGTGGCTGGAATAGATTCCCTTTCTTCCAGATGTTCTGAGTATGTAGATACATTTTTAACTAAACATGTGAAAAAATTACAATCACATGTGAAAGATACAACAGCAATATTACAAATACTGAACAATCTGGAATGGAAAAATTAATACAAGTGGGTTACAATAGACATACAGTCTTTGTATACTTCTATTCCTCATAAGAAGGGGATACAGAGCTGTCGGGAGTTTTTACATGAGGATGACCTAATGGAAGAAAAACATAGAAATTTCATCTGCACACTAATACAATATATATTGAGTGATAACTACTTTAAGTTTCTGGACCAATATTATGTACAGATAGAGGGAACAGCAATGGGCACCATATTTGTTCCCAGCTTCGCCAATCTTCACATGGGGAGCTGGGAGCGGAAGTATATTTACGGTGAACACCCATATAGAGGAAATATTACATTATTTGTGAGATATATTGATGACATCTTAATGATATGGGATGGTTTGGAAGAAGATTTTCATGAATTTATGAAATATCTCCAAACTAATGAGTATAATTTATCGTTTACACATAAAATTAGTGGAGAAAATATAGAATATCTGGATTTAGTGATAAAAGGAGAAAATGGTAAAGTAGTGAGTAGCAACTATATAAAAAATGTAGATACGAATAGCTACGTTCACTTTGATAGTGGGCACACAATGGGTTGGAAGACTAATATACCCTATTCCCAGTTTTGTCATATAAAAGAAACTGTACCTCTGAGGATGTCTGCAAACAACAGATTGGGATATATGCAGAGAGGTTTAGAGACAGAAAATACCCTGAAGAGGTTATCAAAAAGACAGAAGAAAGAACACAAAAGAAAAATAGAGATGAATTGTTACAATATAGAATGAAGGAAAATAAGAAAGATCAAATCATATTTGTAACAAATTATAGTAGTAAGGATAAATAAATAAGAAGGGTGTTTAATAAGCATTGGGTAGTCCTAAAGTCAGATAATGTCTTGAATCAGATACTACCAGATAGACCATTTATAACATTTAGGAAAGCTAAAAATCTTAAAGATTATTTAGCTCCTAGTCTTTTACAACCTATGGGCGAAAATTAGAAATCATGGATACAGAATACAAAAGGCTTTTACAAATGTAATTCATGTAATATATGCAAATATACGAGTAGTAAAACCAATGTTTTTTATAATGATACACAATTTTTCTAAAATTAAAGATCTAATGAATTGTTTAACATCATGGGTAATATATCAACTTGAGTGCTCATGCCATTTGAAATACATTGGTAAAACTCGAAGGAATTTAAAGATTAGGATACAAGAGCATGTTCGAAGCATAAAAAATAAGCTCGATAATCACTCAGTTCCCAGACATTTTGTGAAGTACCATAATTCTGATCCTTCGAGTTTAACATATAAAGCAATAGAATTGGTACAACTAGGGGAAAGAGGAGGGGATCATGAGAGAAAACTCTCACAGAGAGAAATGTATTGGATTTACACTCTCAATACCTTGACCCCGAATGGGCTAAACGAATCATATGAGATTATACCTTTCCTCTGAATTAATGACTTTTTAATGAACTCTGTTGTTTTATTTAAATATTAATAATGGAGTTTATATTTTTATTTATATGCAACAGAGGTTTTTTAAGAATTGTGTTTTTTAAAAGCAATTTTTTAAGATATTTATATAATGAATTGGGAGAACTGTTCAGATATTACATTATTGTTATTAATCAATTTAAGTAAGTTTAACATATGGTCTATTATGGTGGTGTGTGTATATATGTTTATTTATTATTTTTATGTTAAGGTATGGATTATAGTTAAATGTAGGTAATTACATCTGAAATGGTGACTAATGTCTGGTAATCTAATTCTAGTTGATATAGATTAGTATTTAAAGTGTCAAATATATTAAAACTATTAAGCATTAGGAAAATTATAATGGCTGATAAGAACATGAGAGTTTTCTATGTTCCACATAAAAAGTCCTCTCCAAAATGGCGGCATAACGGGATTATTAATATATAAAAAAAATGGCCGCCAGAAGAGGCTAATAAATCATAGTATGTAAATGTTTTTAAGGTTGAACGTAATGACGGGTAGGCAGTATGCCACGAGCTCTGTCTCATCAATGTGACAAAGGATAGCAATCTCTGAGCGCATGCGTGCCAATGTCAAAGATGGTGGCTGTAGGATCGCTGTTCCATATCCTGATACTAGTAAGCTCCGTCGCTAATGTAACAGAGGACATTAGCCTTATGTGCATGCGCGCCAACAACAAAAATGGTTGTTATATGATCACCGCTTATCATCGCGGTATTAGAAAGTTGCCATGCGCACTAGACTTAATAATGGCGATTCCTGAAGTGCCAAAAATGGGCATTCAATTAGGAACAGTAAAGTATAAATATCAACCAGAAACACCTAGGGATACTCTCCTGAGGAAGCCCAGCCGGAAAAGCGTAAGAGGTGAAACGCGTAGAGAGGAAGGGACGTGGTGATGCAAATACCTGACCTGGCTAAGTACAGCCATTTGAGATAAGCTCTTAACAACTTTTAAATTGTAATTGTGTTTTCTATATGTTTACTGTGTGTGGTGTGTGGAATAAAATTTTTTTTAATAGTACTACACCATGAAAATTTCTCCTTTCCCCATTATATTGATCTGACTTTAAATCAATTAATACGAGAAACCTGAAGGGTAATAAATAAGAGGGCCCATCGAGATTGATGAGGAGATAGAAAGAAACCTTCTATATCCCTTTGCATATAATTCTAAGGGTACGCATATATATGTAGCTTTTTGAAAAAATCCTGTAGTTCAATACTACTACACTATAAGGCGCTCTTGTTCTCATCTTTGTTTTTCATAAATCATTTGGATATCACAACAACGGTCCACCTTGGGGAACATCTAGTCGCCACCTTTATGTGGGGAAGAGGAACAAGACTGATAGAAATTTGTGGACATTCAGAAAACTTTGGGTGTAGTGCTGTGTATAGTACTTGGTTTTATATATATATATATATGTGCGTGTGAGACACACGCAGCACATATACATACATACAGCATACATACACAAACAGCATACATGCATAACATACACACACGACATACTTACAAACACAGAGCATTCATACACATACAGTAGTATACTTACACACAACCTAGTTGCCGAGTTGCCTCTGCTGGGTAGTTGTGATGATCCCCCCTCTTTCTAGCACCCTCTGTGATCACGGTGCACTGCCCAGCCACTGCTGGTTCAGCTGTCAGCGCTTCTGCGTCAGGTGATATGAAAGCACCTGACGTAGAATCACTGACAGCTGAACAGGCTGTCTCTATCTCTGAAAAAAAACATTTTGTTGCTTTGTTGTTTCTGGATACTCAGAACCCCCCCCCCCCCCCGCGTGCGCTAGTGCGTATGCTTGTGCATTTAATAACAGCTGCCCTTTTCAGTGTGGGGACTTTGGCCAGGGCATGTGCAAGCCAGAACCAGGCTTTCAATTTAAAACAGGCACACGAGCAGCAGCAGTTCAGTTAAAAAACATACTGGTGCCCTCATGTTTGTTTTTAAACTTACTTATTGCATATTGAAGAGGGGGGTATCATGGGCAATGTGTTCAGTTACACTTAAATTATTTAGTTGTCATTAAAAAAACAAAAAGCTGTTTACTGTTGGGGCAGTTCAGGCTTTTGCTACTTCAAACCTGGACCTGAGTTTTGAGGCTGGAAGTATGAACAGAACCTGGGAGATGTCAGTGGCTGGGTTTACCCAGAAGAGGCAAGGGGGAAAAAAGTGGTGGGAAGTGTTGATTCTGTAATGCCTAACCTCTTGACTTATGTTCAAACCACTGCCAAACTGGACATGACAGAACACAGTAAGGTGGCTGCTTTAGCCATTTACAAATTTTGTATCAAGTATCAGCCTTGGAAATGTAACGTAGAGGCCAATTCTTTGACTAGTAGGTCAAACTTGTTGTACCATGAACAAGAAAAGGACTGGCTAGAAATTCTGGCTTCAGAAATTCGAAGTCTGTCCCATATTAGGAACTTCCAATAGAGGTGACATTGTAACATTAGGGGCAACTAGGTGGGCTCTCCCATTGACTTCTTGCTGGCTATCCAAATTGGAAACAGGGGACCTGCAAAAGTTCAGCCATTATCAAATTATATCTGACCAAATGGCTGATCCTCACATTTGAGACATCCATTTGGCTGTGCTGCAGGGTTAACTTTTGTCCTTTCGACACTTAAGATATCACAAAGCCAAGCTATTTTAAACAATCAAAATGGCTGCTAGTGCTAAATGGACTACTCTATTGAAGCATACAGTCTTCATGCGGGTAAAGTAGAACTTAGTTAATCCTTCCAGAAAAATACAAACTCATGCTATTGAAAGCCCTCCATGATAATCATGAACACTTGAGATTTAGTAAACATTAGGTCTAGTCTCTGACTGGTTTTACTGGCCATCAATGGAGAATGATGTTTCCCAATACTGATGTTCTTGTGGAAACTTCAATATAAGAAAGACCTAACCTTGCATTGCAGCACCTATGATTAATATGATCAGTAGTGAAAATAGAAAGTATGGTGGTCGCTCAGATCAGCTTAATGATATTGCCCAGGTGCTTGTAAAGGGTGGGGTTTACACTGAACCAGAGAAAAAAAAGGGATATTCCCTCCAGCACACTGCAGCAATATTGGCAAAAATACTTGAATCCTACATGATAACAGAATTCAGAGGTATTAGTTGCATACATTTGCAAATATATGATTAAGCGCCGGGCCAACGTCATGGCTCCTCTATACCGGCATCCCTAACATTAAGGGGTTCACGTCCGAGGCGCAAGGCACCCCAAAAGAATCCGGCCAAGGACCAATCCCAGGGCATCACACGAAAATGGAAGAAAGGTGATAGTGAAGTGTAAAGTATACATGTGTAAAAGATAAATCAAAAAGTGTTAATATAATAAGAAAGAATTAAAATTACATAGATAATAAACAAACAAATAGAAAAGTGATGAAAAAGTATTTATGTGAATTAAGTGGTGATGCCCTGAAAAAGGCCCAGCCAGAATAACTCTGGGGCCCCACGCCCAAACGCTCACACAGTGGTGGCCAAGAGAGATGGAGAATACTCCTGCCCTGGAGAGAGTGACAAACAGGGTGTTAAGGAGCAAAGATTGGTCACAGGTGCTACTGACAATCAGGGGAGCCAGTCAGCTTTATCTTACCTCAGACATTGTGACCTGAGAGGAGTGGGGCCAGATGGTGAGGATGTAGTCTGGAAGCCGATGGTCTAAATGCCGACCGCTGGCTTCCAGACTCTCTAATCCCGGCGTGGTACTAATGACAGGTGTCGAAAACTCGATGGCTGTCATTAACCATACGCCGGAAGACCGATGCCCGGTATACTGAACAAAGGTAAGTCGGGTGCAAGGCGCAGACAGCCGCGGGGGGGAGGGTTAGGTTTAGGGCTCCCGGGGGGACTTAGGGTTAGGCAACCCCCTCCCTGGGAGGGTTAGGTTTAGGCAGTAGGGAAGGGGATTTAGGTTTAGGCACTTAGAGGGGTGAGTAGGGTTAGGCACTTGGGGGTAGGGTTAGGGGGTAGAATTAGGTTGATACTTACCTTAGGGACGATTGGGATCTTCACCCTTGTCAGGCTGCTGCTGTCGGGATTTGAACCGCCGGCCGCATGGCCTACTACACCCAGATGATGGGACACTGCACTTGGATGCAGGTCAGTTTGTGGAAAATAGTTGAGGGTGTTGGTCAAGAGGTCTCGACTCTTATTTAACATAAAAGATCCCTCAGAGGCTGGGAGTCAATGCACTATCACAGCCTTTAAATTCAGTACCGCACACTACCGCGACATGCCCCACAGCCAGCAGGGCCAGCAGCCAGAAAAATTATGATTGTTCATAGTAACTGGCTCAACAAAGTATATTACAATCTGCTAATTTTCTACAGAGTTACTGGCTCAGCATAGTATACTGTATAACAATCAGCTTAAACTCTCCATAGTCAAGGACCTGTACAACAAGATATAGCCTGGTTATATTATTACTAATGAGAGTGGGGCTTTTTCCTGTGCTCTTCCTCAGTTTCTGTCTAGGGATAAATTAATTTATAATGCTGCCGGAAAAATGTTGTGTCTCTTTCCAAAGACACAGGGATTGTTGTGAAAAAGATAAAGATTCTGCTGGCGCAAATATAAAAATAATTGCCTAATAATAATGTAGGTGGATAAGTGTCAAATGAATAATATTGTGTAGACAAAATGACGTAAGAGAAGAATGTGAGGTATATATAAAATATGTAGTTTACTCTGATAAAATGTATAATGTATTGGTTTATGATAATAAACACATTTGGACCAGTAAGAATTAAGTACTGTTTAAAAGGGTAAACACATTTAAATTTACATGTCTACATGACATTTAGAAATAGAAATATTAATATATAACAATTAAATTAAAAACAAGTACGTGGTTGTTTTATTGAAAAAAAAGGGGGGGGGGGTTTCTTCCTCCCTTGTGGTCCAAGGTAGTAGGCTTATTAATACACTCTTAGAGGTGCAAAAAAGTATTTTGTCATTGAAAAGGTATGTTTGTGGTTAATACTGTTCCAGTGGACTTGGCCTGCGGTATGACCCTGCATTGTATCAATAAGATATACTTACACTCTGGCTCTTACCTGAGTCCTGTACCGGCAGCCACCTGTGGTTCCTGGTGTCTCCGGCGTGTAAGTGGATGGGCTTCAGCATGAATGGCAGCTGTGGATGACGTGATCCGCTCTGTTCATTTCCTCCGAATCACGGCTTCTGCAGATTTTTTCTTCGGCATCCCCGTAACTCGGCTGAGCTCAAAAGCCGAATGGGTCTCCTGAGGAAATTGTGTGTGACACTCTTGGAGTGTGAAACCCAACGTGTTTCGATCTCCACAAAGGGGGGTGGTCTTCGCAATTTGATTGGCTGTCTGCCGATTTGTCTTTTATGAGGATCCTTGTATCCTTATTGATCAAACATGATGTCAATCTCCAGTGGGTGTTTGTATCCATTTTGAAAGTAAACATAGTATCCGTTGTTCTTGTACTGCAACAATAAATGTAATTTGAAATTGTGTACATTGTATTTAGTGGAATAATGTTTAACTGAGTGTGTTGAATAAACAATAATGCATATGTTAATTATGTATAAACTAAATTAAATGGAATTGTGGTAGTGTATTTCTGTATCTTATAGATATAGCCAAAACAGAGGTCCGGTATAGTTCATGTGGTTATATTATTAGTCTTATTACTCACAAGTGCAGTATTATTCTGCAATAAATCCTGCATTATCGTTCAAGTAAGCTGCATAAATCACAGAAGCAAATCCATTGTACAGATGTGAGTACAGATGTGTTGAAATCCTCCTGTCCCTCCAGGGATGCTTCATGCCCTGTTCCAAGATGTCCACAGAGATCACTAATGAGCATGTGCAGAGGCCATCTTATCTTTCACCTGTGTAGAGTGACATGGTTGGAGACAGCAGTCTCCTATTTAGCTCTTATGAGAGTTAATTACCAGCTACAAAGCTTCTCCAGCATCCTGCACCGCTACCCACAAGCAGCATACACTTAACGGCTGGTGAGCTGTATGAAACCCCGCTATGCTCCATCACCAGTGTGCATGTAACAGTGAGTACAAGTTGTTCAGAGCATGAGTTTATATAGAAAAGGAGACTAAATTGCCTCTGAAATGAGTGGATTAAATAATATATAATTTCGGAGCTCTAGGTAGGACTATTACTATGGAGAACCTAAAGTGCAACAACAAATTATTGAAAAAGTAAAAGAAAATAAAAGTAAAAAAAAAGTACCTCAGCATTAATAAAAAAGAAAAACGTTTATAGATATTTAAAACACTTAATAAGTTAAAAAGAAGAATAAAAAAAATAGCAGTGTGTTCCAATAGGAAATTAGTGAACAATCTACCAAAAATGTACAAACAATAAAGAGAAGTGTGGAACTGCGCTTATAAATAAAGAAAATTTGTATAACCTTGGTTTGGTAATAAGGAGTCGAGACACTACTGTACACAAATAGTATATACTGTATAAACTCTGATATTTATCTATCAAAAGATAAATAGAGATGAGCGGTCCGGATTACATTGAACCCAGACTGCTCCAAACTTCTCAATCCGAGCAGCCATCCTGGCTCTGGGTTTTCCGCCAGGGTCGGATATCAGATCGAGGCCGAACGTCATCCCGCTGTCAGATTCTCACGGATTTTGGATTCTATAAAGGTTCCGCGATCACCGCCATTTTTCATTCCGGCTGTGGATATTGAAAAGGGAGGGAGCTGGGAGCTGTGCTGAGGGAGCTGGGAGCTGTGCTGTTCTGTTCTGCTGTGCATAGGGGCTGGCTACTGTTGTGTCAGAGGCTGGCTGCTTATGTCCATATGTGCATTGGGGCTGGCTAGGCTACTTTTGTGTCAGGGGCTGGCTGCTTACGTCCATAGGGGTCGGGGCTGGCTGTTGTCCATATACTGGGGCTGGCTTGCTCTTGTAATGTCCACTCCATAGGGACTGGCTGTTGTCCATAATATCCATATATACTGGGGCTGGCTGGCTGTTGCCCTGTCCACTCCATAGAGGTTGGCTGGCAGTTGTCTATAGGGGCTGGCTGTGCTGATGTGTTGTCCAGGTGGTGCTCTGTCCATCAGGGGTGCTATTAACCCCCAGTGTGAAAAAAATAAAGTATTTTATTTTTATTTCTGTGTGTGTGCACCTGTTAGCCACACTTACTGTATGAGCAACGTAGGTGCGCAGGGGTGCTGTGCTGCCTGTGTCTCATTTATCAAGGGGCTGCTGCCTCGTTCAGGGGTGCTATTCACCCCCAGTGTGAAAAAAAATAAAATCAATTTTTTTGTGTGTGTGTGTGTGTTAGCTTGCCACACTACCAGTGTTAAAATAAAAACATTTTTTTTTGTGTGCGTGTTAGCCTGCCATACACTACCAGTGTGAAAATAAAAACAATTTTGTTGTGTGTACACCACCAGTGTGTGCGTAATTGCGTAATTGCATGTTAGCCACACCACAAGTGAGAAAATAAAAACAATTTTTTGTGTGTGCGTTCATTCGTATTTGCCACACCACCAGTGAGAAAATAAATACGAATTTTTGTGTGTGTCAGGGGTGCTGCCTTTGCCATTTATCAAGAGGCTGGTGCCTTGTTCAGGTGCTCTCCCTCCCAAGTGCAAAAACAAAATGAATTCAATCAATCAATCTGTTTTTTTTAGTGTGTGTCAGGGGTGCTGTCTGTGTCATTTACGAAGAAGCTGCTGCCTCGTTCGGGTGCTCTCCCTCCCAAGTGCCCCCAAAAATGAATTAATCAATCAATCAATGTGTTTTTTTTTCTGTATGTGTGTGCATGTTAGCCATAGCATCACAAATGCCTCTGCTGAGATTTGCATAAACATTTTCAAAGTTGAAACTAGAGGATATGGTTTAAAAAATGGATTAAAGCAGCTAAAACTGTGTTCTCTGATTATAATGTCCCTACTCCCTACCCATGGTCCCTCTACCTGACTTTCAGTGAGTCAGAGGGGCAACTCCATACAACCGTATTCCAGAGTGCAGTTGCTCCTCCTGTAGCCCAGGTCAGAAGATATGTAGGGGGTGTGGTGATGATATGGACTAAAATGCTCACATCCACTAAAGTGGACAATGAATCCCCAATCTAACAGGGAGCGCAGCTGTAATTTATACACAACAGAGGATGGGATGACGATATAGGTTTGGGTGATGGTATAATCTGGGGTGATGTATACATTATCTTCTTCACACAATATTCATTTGTCCCCGCTGGAATCCACCATTACAGGTGCCTCTGTAATTTTTGCACGTAATTGACGGTAAAGGTCTTTCTCATAGAATTTGTAGTTCATTTTGATGGACTTTCATCTTTTTCACATTTTGGGGAAGTAGTCTCAGGCCAATCACTGACAAGGTTCCCAGCTGTGCTGAGAACTCTTTCTGAGTACACACTGAAAGGTGGGCAGCTCAAGTAAAGCAAAGGCAGTTTTTTTGTGTAAGGGCTTCCAAGGGGTATATTTATTTGCTAAAGTTTCTAAATATGAAAAGTGTTCATGTTACCCATAGCAACCATTCAGATCCTGTCTATCATTTTCTAGAATGCAATAGAGAAATGATAACTTCTGATTGGTTGCTATGGGCAACATGAACACTTTTCATTTTTAGAAACTTTAGTAAAACTAAAGTTACTCCCAAATTGCCTCTTTTTCCTGCCAGTAGTTATTTGCATGTATCTCTTTCTCTTCAGATCTGTGTCCATTGGGAAGAAAAAACAATGTCTTCATCCCTTCTGGGATAAAAATCCACTCCCAGCAAGCAGGCATGGCGCTCAAGGATTCCCAAGAAAGACACAACATAAGACTTAAACCTTAAATCTGAAATGTTGCATTTAATGCTCTGTTCCGCTTGTTCACATATCTGATATGGTTAAGTGGATAGTGGGAACAATGGCAGTTTGAAGGCCACTAACTAACTATGATTTTTTAATGTCCCTGTATAGGTTGGGAAATGCCTTTACAGAAGGTTTGCAAAGGATTATTTAAGTCAATTTTTTTTGGAAAGCACTCTTCCTGGTCCCCTTCTGGGATGAAAATCCACTCCTAGCCGCAGAAGCAGACACAGGATTCTCAAGAAAGACACAATGAAAAGCCTTACATCAGGGGTAGCCAAGCTTGGTCCTCGAGAGCTAACAGTTCACATTTTGCAGACCACCTAGCTGGTACACAGGTGAATTCATTACTCACCAACACATTTAATTATTTATTACACTTGTGATTCTGTGAGGAGACCTGGAAAACATTCACTGTTGGTAGCTCTCGAGGATTCTTCTGGGGCTAGGACTGATGTGAATGTGTCAAATATTTTTTGTAAATGCCTCCCCCCCTTGCCTTCTCCCTCATACATTTTTTTGGGAATCAAAAAATTAAATTAAATTTACTACCAATCAACCATTCCTGTCCCTGCCCTACCTTCAAATACATACATACTCCAACTCCCTCAGGCATCTCTTGAATAATAAAAACATTTGTTTCCTGATGTGCCATGTTGGAAGTTGAACTGCCATGTGTGCTTCCCACTGCTGCCGCTTAACTTAGTCAGCCAGCTAGCTTGGTGCAAATTTGGGGCCTAAATTGGATGAAAACAATATAGTGATCTGTGAGGTAGTCAAAATTGACTGGAAATGAGTGGAAATAAATGTTATTGAGGTTAATAATACTGTAGGAATAAAAACAGGCCCATTTTATGTGATTCTAGCTGTTTTTATGATTCTTTAAGAAAAAATCCAGATCCAAAACCAAAGCCGAAATAAAAAACACGGAGGTGAGGTTTTGGCAAAACCAATCCAGATCCAAAACCAGGTGAGATCCAGATCCAAAACCAAAACACAGGGGATGGCGCACATCTCTAATAATAATGGCTAATCTGTGTGCAGCCTACCATGAAGTGTCCAGCAAGGATATGTGAAAGAAACCCCTGCTGTTTTACCTGATGTAACGCTCACCTTTACAGACCTTTACATGCCCTTTTTATTTGTTGCTTCATGCTTGAAGCTAATTGTTTTATGTTTATTGCTATATTATAAAAATAAGCCATTTGTACTATTTATACATGGTGCGGTAAATTTTTGTTTGTGTAATAAATCTTTATAAATTTATATGACATCGTTGTGAGGATTGTGCAGAAAGCTCGATAAATTATTTTATTTATTTTTTGTCCTTTACTATGACTGAAATTGCAACTGTCATTTCAAATATATGTGTGTTTTTTGGTTTTCCAAAGCTTTCCTTATTGGTAACAATAACAAGTGGAGGCAACCCTATAGACAATAAGGAAACAGAGTTTGTGGTGTGACCTGGTTATTGAGACATATCTGCAAGTGAGTGGCTATTACATCCGTTTCAATGGTGTATATAGCATGAATTTGCTGTGTGTATGTTTTTCCCCACCGTCCCATGTCTTTGCCCCTCTTTCCCCTGTCTTTCTCTCTCCCCTTTCTTATCCTTTATCTTTTTCTCTCCAGCTCCCCATTTCTGTTTCCCTCCCTCTATCTCTATGTTTAGTTACCTCTTTTTTCCTGTCTCCCTCTCATCTCTTTGTTCACCTAAATATGTTTTATTGTGTATTTTTGTATTTAATATATTATTTTATTTTATTGGTATTAGTTTGTCTCTGTGTTGCTTTTACAGTTTTATTTTTGTGTACAGCATGATTGTGTTTTTTTGCTGGCATAGTAAGATCTTTTAATTTTTTTTATATTTTTTTATTTTTCACCACCACACTTGCCTTGCTTATTCACCTTCCTCAACACCTCAAGTGCTTCATCCAATCAAACTTCAGTCCCTGCCTCCAGGCCACACACACATTTTTGTAGCTCTTCTCCCCAATTGGACAGGGCCAGCATGGTATCTCCTGCTGCTCCAGCCTCCAATGTGTCACTATCCACATCCTCCTCCTCCCTATCACACTGCCTTCTTCGTCCTCCTAGGGATCCATCTGAGGCTCCTCACACAATGACCAGGCCTTCTGATAATGCTGCACTCTCCTGTGTGGGCCGGGACTGGGCTGCCATTCTCCCACTGGCTACTTATCCGCCCATTTCCCCCGCTTGACAATTAATTAACACAACAGCTCCTAGATTGAGATCAGTTGGGGACCTTCTCCTCAAACACTGTGGATTATCCGGTTTTCAGCGTCGGGATTGAGACCGGTGGCATCGCGGGCGCATGTCTCATAAGTACATACCTCCAGTTTGCACGACTACCTTCAGCTCCCAATGCTCTGTCCTTCAATACATGGCAGGGCCTGCTTTCAGCATTTCCCTAGTAGCTAATTTCACAACTGCTAAGGAGGGGGGGGGATATAGGCTGGTTATATTATAGATAAATTGCGATATTAAAACAACTTTCAATCAGCTACAACTGAAATGTTTTAAATAAGCATATATATCAAGAAAATTAGCTTTCTGTTTCAATGTGTTCTTTAGGAACTTACAGAAATATGGAAGTGAGAATATGAGAATAATAAAATGGGAAGTGAAACAAGACTAGCTTGAGGAACAAAACATATATATATGTATATGTATATATATATATATATATATATATATATATATATATATATATCTTGTGCAGTTCACACCATAACATTATCTTGTTTAACAGCTATACTGTTACATACATGATTTTTAAATTAATTCAATTTCAGTAGCAACTTCATCAAAACCCCACTGAACAGTGCAGCAGAATAGTTTAGCTCTCTAACAGGTGTTGCATGGAGAAAGTATAGAAACTGAAAAGCTGCTGGAAAAAAAGGGCAATGACTCTGTACAATGCAGAATTTCATCTTCATTCTGTTTGCTTTGTGCTTTCTGTGGCCAGGAGAAATGAGAGAATGGCCGGTCCACACAATCTGTAAGACGAAAGACTTTGAAGCATATTACAAAAGTTGTGGTGAGTAGTTCACTGAAAATTGTTTTTCCTGCTTGCTAAAGATCACTGCATAGTCCTGACTATTGTCTTTAATAACTTTCATGTCACGCTGGGGATAAGTTATAACACAAGCAGTACCGGCTTTTACCAAGGGCATGCAATGACAGAGCGCTCCCTGCTAACTCAGCATGAGCAAAATATTTTTCATTAAAACTACAACCTTTGTATGTTCTGAAACACTCACAGTGTAGAACTATATTAATTCAATATGACACAAACACATTATTTACTTACATACTGTAGACAGTAACATATTCTTTACTTACATAGACAGTAAACTAGCTATGTTGTACCTATTAAGCTTTCATATAACAGAAGATAGTTTCATATGGAAAGTTTACATTTTAGTCAGCATTTAAATAAATGCAGTTTAGCCAGTATATGCAGCTCACATTATACATTACACGTCCACTACTTTTTCATAAACTTTAACTAATCGTTATTACGTAACTAACCAAATATTCACCTCCTTACATCATGAACTGCTCATGTCAGGTCCCCACTAACATAATTATGCAGCTTTTTCCTCACTAACATAACCAATTCATGACACAGTTCCTATCACATGCAGCTGTATCCTCACTAACAATTTTATCATGACGGACCTCCTGTCACATGCAGCTGTATCCTCACTAACAATTTTATCATGACGGACCTCCTGTCACATGCAGCTGTATCTTCACTAACATAATTATATCATGACGCAGCTCCTGTCACATGCAGCTGTATCCTCACTAACATAATTATATCATGACGCAGCTCCTGTCACATGCAGCTCTATCCTCACTAACATAATCATATCATGACACAGTTCCTGTAATATGCAGCTCTATCCTCACTAACATAATCATATCATGACGCAGCTCCTGTCACAAGCAGCTGTATCCTCACTAACAATTTTATCATGACGGACCTCCTGTCACATGCAGCTGTATCCTCACTAACATAATTATATCATGACGCAGCTCCTGTCACATGCAGCTGTATCCTCACTAACATAATTATATCATGACGCAGCTCCTGTCACATGCAGCTCTATCCTCACTAACATAATCATATCATGACACAGTTCCTGTAATATGCAGCTCTATCCTCATTAACATAATCATATCATGACTCATTTCCCATAATTGTAATGGGAAATGTGATCTGGCCAAAGTTACCGAAAATAAATTGTGAAAAAATACCAGGGAAAGCTCTGTGATAATAACACCACCTGGAGGTGGCGTTATCCAGGGTCTTCCCCGCTTAATTGGACTCCTGCTCTGCTCTAACGGGCAGAGCAGAGCCCGGAGCAGGCCCCAGTGATCAGCTGTGTGGTCTAAACAGACCGCAAGCTGATCACTGTAAAAAAAATAAAAAATAATTAAAAAACTTACCTGAGTCCAGGGACCAGTGATCGGGGCTCCGGTGATGTCTCCCTGACCAGAGCCATGGAGAACATCACCGGAGCCCCGATCATAGCAGGTAAGTGTAATTAAGGGAGGGGGGGTCATGGGGAGGGGTCGGGGGGTCCACAATCGCGGGGGCAAGGCTTAGTGATGGGGCGGGGCTTAGCGACGGTCGGTCGGCACATGCATCGGCACTTGTCACTGTATTTTTTGCGAAAATACAGTGATAAGTGTGCGGAAGGGATTCGCAGGGACAGAGCTTTATCGCAAGCTCTGTCCCTGCAAGGGATTTTTAGTAAATCCCTGTGATATTGCCTGAATTCGCAGTGCAATTTCAGCCGGTAATATCACATTGCAATCTGCATTCAAAATGCAGATTGTAGTAAATATAGCCCATAATGAGGCAGCTCCTGTAACATGCAGCTCTATCCTCACTAACATAACAAGTACTAGAATATTAGCAGAAGCATCACCAGTGGCCAGAATTATCGTTTGGAAGTTTGTTTCACTTTCTTGTCAATCGTCAAGTGTATTGTCTGAATGGCAGTCGCAAAAAGCATGACCAATAACCTTCAAATAGGAGGAAATGCTAAAATTCATAAAAATGAATCAACAATGCATAACCTCTAAATTCATACTGACCCCCATAATGCACAGGATTAAGAAGCACAATAGATGAACTAAGTTCTACCACCAAGAGCTCTACTGTAGTGGGCCCAATGCTAGGGAGCATTGCCAAGTGAGTGAGTAGTATGGCCGTGCCTCATTGTGAAAACCAGGCCCTTTGCAGAAGCTGTGTGCTGCCAATCGGTGCACATGCCATCCTGGGGTCATCCTGGGGTCATCCCTAGCAGGTTCAGGTTCTTTGTAACCACCCCACCCCCTCTCCACTTCCCTGGAGTTATGTGAAAAATGTACTGCACCAAGGGTCTTATTTAGAGTTGTATGCTATTGCATTGACACAACATCGGATGCACATCGACTCCTGTAGATATGTATCCTTCTAGGACCCACCACTATGAGACTTTCCATGGGGCTATGCATGCTGGGAGGGAGTTCCTGTTTGTGCTCAGTTCAGTTACTGATGTTATTTGAAGTAAATGTGTTATGCTGCACTCCTGAGTTCATGAGTCATATCTGATATACAACACATCTACATGGTGACAGAAGCGGGATACCATGGCTCAAGGACTCCGCCACATCGACCCCCTCATGTTTGATAAAACTATCGCTGACAGATGGGTGCAGTTCAGGAGAGAATGGGCTGTGTACTGCATGGCTGGACTGTCCGAAAAATCAAGGCAGGTACAAGCATACACATTGCTTAATCTGGCTGGGGCAGAGGCAGTCACTAAAGCAGACACATTCACATATGCAGAAGGGGGAAACCAAGAAGACCCAGAGGTATTAATTGCAAAGTTTGATGAGATTTGTATGCCTGTAAATTTCATAATGGACACTTACTTCGAGAAAAGGATCTAACCTTAAACTCCGCCATTCACATCTGCATGCTGCATGAGCAATCAGAACAGGGCACAAAAGAGTTACGGAGGGAGGCTGAAATATGCAGTGTACATTGCACACAAACGCAATACAGGCCATGCTACAACTGTGGGGGACACCATGCATTTGCGCGGGAGATGTGTCCTGCCTTAAACAAACGCTGCAACCGTTGCAATAAGCTTAACCACTTTGCAAAGTGTTGCAGATCCAGACAAACCATGACACACAGTGAACCACAAGTAACACAGGTAGACAGACAGATGCATAAAGTCAACCACGTGGGCACGGAGTCAACAGCACATACCGATGAGACATTATATTGTCAAAGTGTCGATCTAATTGCAAACCAAGGAGAGATTTTCACTAACTAACTAACTAACTAACTAACTAACTAACTAACTAAGAGCAGCAATACATTGAAGATTAAAATTGACACTGGTGCCAAATGCAACATGTTGTCCAAAACTCTGCTACACAAAACCAGCCGGCAAGCAACAATAGATCACACAGACACTGTAAACTTAGTTGCATATGGGGGTCATATTATCAAGACTGTAGGCACCACCACCATCGAATATACGTGTGCACCGTTGCTATTCCACATAGTAGATATAGTGACATTAGGCCATTGCTTGGACTGCCTGACAGCGTGCACTTTGGGTTGATACATCTGGGGCCTGAAGTACACATGATACAACAAGACACCCCAGAGTTCCACAACTTCAAGGATTTATTCACATGTGACACCATCGGCAAACTACCAGTCATATACCACATGCGTTTAGATGAATCTGTCATCCCTACATGAAGGATAAGGTCCTAGCTGAGTTAGAGCACATGACTGTGCTTGGTGTCATAGCCCCTATTGAAGAAGCGACCCAGTGGATATCTGCAATGGTTGCTGCTATTAAAAAAATATGGGCTGTCAGGATTTGCATAGACCCTGTACACCTCAATAAAGCGCTACTAAAACCCCGCCACCCATTGAAAACAGTAGAACAAGTCATTGCTGACATGCCAGAAGCCAAGATCTTCAGCACATTAGACGCCAAATGTGGGTTTTGGCAAATCCCATTAGACAAAGAATCATCACTCCTCACTGCTTTTATGACACCAGCTGGGAGATATGTCATTCTACACCTGCCATATGGATTGACTATTGGCAGTGAAGTGTTTCAACGGTGTATGGAACAACTGTTTGCTGGATACCCCTGTGAGATTATAGTTGACGACATCCTTGTGTGGGGCCGTACTATGCAAGAGCATGACTAGTGTCTACGCCAGGTATTGGACAGAATACGTGCTATCAACTTAAAACTCAACCCAGATAAGTGCAGATTCAGAGTGGCTGAAGTCCCATACGTGGGTCACCTCTTCACTAACCATGGTGTTAAACCCAACCCTGACAAAACGGCAGCCATCCAGCACATGCCTTTGCCTGTGGACAAACTTAGCCTCCAACGCTTCTTAGGAATGACTAACTACCTGTCAAAATTCATCCCCACTTACAGTGAGATCACTGCACCCCTGTGGCATCTTCTGCACCAAGATACGGAGTGGTGTTGGTTGGAACAGCACCAGGCCGCAGTGTCAAAACTTAAATGTATACTCACCAGCCCTCCTATTCTGCAATACTTCAATGTACACTTACCGGTGGTGATCTCAGCTGACGCCTCACAGCACGGGCTGGGTGCAGTTTGCCTCCAGAACAATGGACCAATTGCTTTTCATTCCAGGGCTCTGACGGACACAGAATCGTGTTACACGCAGATTGAAAAAGAGCTGTTGGCGTTGGTCTTTGCTTGCCACAAATTCCATGATTTCATCTACGGGCGGCCGGTCCCCATCGAAACTGACCACCAACCGCTCATTACCCCTGCACAATGCATCTGCCCGTATTCAAAGGACGATGCTCGTCTACAAGCATGGCAAAGAAATGTTCATGGCTAATGCCCTCTCCAGAGCGTTCCTACCCCATCCTGCTCCGCTGCAGGTTGATGATGACTATGATGTGATGCCTGTGCAATTCCTGTCCTCTGCCCGAATGGAGGAGCTGCGTACAGAATCTTTGGTGGATGAGTTATGTCAATGCCTCTCTCAGGTTATCCTGCGAGGCTGGCCACAGTCTTCCAGGGAGCTACCCCAAGTCTTACGCCCATTCTTTGCCATGCGAGATGAGTTATCACTATCAGATGGGATTGTTTTGTGAGGTCAGAGATTTGTTATGCCCTACACATTGCAAAAGTACTACACCAAGCAACTGCACCAAGGCCACCGTGGTCTGGAGGCCACGAAGCACAGGGCCAGGGAACAGCTCTATTGGTCTACCATTTATCATGATCTAGAGAAGGAGGTCTCTGTTTGTGGCCCTTGTGCGGCGCTTCATGTACGCCAACCTAGAGAGTCACTGCATCCACATAACATACCAGACCTTCCCTGGTCTGTCATGGCTGCTGATGTTTTAGTATGGAGGGGTAAGGAGTACCTGGTTCTTGTAAACTCTTACTCAGGATGGTTTGAAATCGATCACTTAACCACTGTTATCAGCACCACCATAATTACCAAGCTCAAACAGCACTTTGCCACACATGGAATACCTCAGAAACTCATTACAGACAATGCCACACAGTTCACGAGCAATGAGTTCAAACTGTTTGTTTGTACTTGGGATTTCACACACATCACCAGCAACCCACTATATCCCCAATCCAATGGACTTGCAGAGCTGTTCATTCCGCCAAGCATCTGTTAGAGAAATGCGCACGAGACCAGACCGACGTTTGTCTGGCACTCCTTAACTTACGTAACATACCACGAGATGGATGGGTGCCGGACTGTAGATAGACAGTAATTAGTTAGACAATGTCTAGATCGACCCCAGTTGTTAGACAGTCAATAGATCGACAGGTACAAAAGGTCGACAGGTACAAAAGGCCGACACACTAAAGGTCGACATGTAAGACGGTCGACTGGTACAAATGGTCGACAGGGTCAAAAGGTCGGCATGAAAATGGTCGACACAAAAATGATCGACATTTTTTGTTTTAGGTTTAGGATTAGGCACTTAAGATTAGCCAGTGTCCAACGTCATTCCCTACCATCCAACGTCATTCCCTACCATCCAAGTGGGCATGGAGGGGGAATAAATCCATGTGGCAAGCAAAGCAAGCCACCGTGCCCGCAGCGTGGCGAGCGAAGCGAGCCCGCAAGGGGCCGAATGGTATTTATGCAAAAAAACATAAAAAAAAAATGTGTCTACCATTTTCGCGTCGACCTTTCCCATGTCGACCTTTTGACCCTGTCGACCATTTGTACCTGTCGACCTTCTTACATGTCAACCTTTAGTGTGTCGACCTTTTGTACCTGTCGACCTTTTGTACCTGTCGATCTATTGACTGTTTAACAACTGGGGTAGATCTAGACATTGTCTAACTAATTTTTGTCTACCTCTTATACCACACCCGAGATGGATTACCATCCCCTGCCCAACGGTTGTTATCACGTCGCACCAGAACCCAAATCCCAATTACCAAACAACAATTACAGCCTCAAGTGCAGGCAGCACTGGCTGCTAAGCATATGTCTAATAAAAGGAATTATGAACGTACAGCACATGCTCTCCCTCAGTTAGTCCCAGGACAAGCTGTTCGACTACTCGAGGATATGACAAACTTGCTACTGTTCTAAAGGAAGCCGACTGGCCCAACAGCTATGTTGTTCAAGCAGATGGAGCAGTGTATGACCGTAATCATCACCACCTCCTGAGTGTACCTAAAGAGACTATTACTGCGCCCAATGTAACAGTGAACGGCACAATCCCCTCTCACATCACACCAAGCCCGGAGTTGTCAGAACCTGTGGCTTCCTCAATTGATAATGAACCGCCATCTGACTCAATGGCACCAACAGATATCCCTTGCAATGACCAGGCTCCCATTCTGAACATGTATACCACCAGGTCAGGACGCATATGCAGGCCCAATTCCCAATTCCGGGATTATGTCACATAAACTTCCACACCCATTCTCTCTCCTTTTGTTATTCTCTTTTTATTGTGTTAGCTCTTCTCTATCATCTTTATGAAGGGAGGGATGTAGATATGTATCCTGCTAGGACCCAGCAGGATGAGTCTTCCCATGGGGCTATGCATGCTGGGAGGGAGTTCCTGTTTGTGCTCAGTTCAGTTACTGATGTTATTTGAAGTAAATGGTTATGCTGCACTTCTGAGTCCATGAGTCTTATCTGATAAACAACACATCTACAACTCCTCAAGTAAGTTTTGGGCTGTGCAGATTCCTGATCAACATTCTCTCTAAAATGGCCTCTGAGACTGTGGTTCTGTGATTGGGAATGCAGCTGAAGGCGCATGACATGTCCTTGGAACTCCCATAATACTCCCATCGGCCTCCTTTTGTGAACACTTTTGGCCACCTCCCTGACTCCACCCAGGAATGTCCATGGATCGCAGTGGTCTGCTCAGGACTTTGCGATCACAGAGACATTGTGAATGTAAAACTGCAGCTCGCACTTGTGCAGTGAGACTCTCCTTGGCGTTTTGCAAATGTGCAGTAGCAAAAAAATTGCTCAAGTGTGTGAAGAACAGCATAGTCCATCTCTTATCAGGGTCCAGGATAGGTGTAACAACAATACATTGACTTGAAACAAGTAAATATTCGGTGCCAAGTAGAAACTGGATTCCATAACATATTAAACAGATGTCCGATATGTTATTATGATATTTACAAATGGGTGTAAAATAGAAATGATTCTTTATACTTATATATTAAAAATCCTGCAATTAAGACTGAAGAGTGTATAATGTCTCCAGTGGCGTATTTTTAATGGGTCCAGGGAGACCCACACCACACACCCTGCACACATATTTAATACACTTTCCAGAGTCCCATGTTGGCTGCACAGCACAAATCACCTGGAAAATGGTGTGGTGGCCATGCTCCTGGTGACCTGCACAGTGCCAGAGTCTACTCATATGCGCCACCTGGAGTAAAGGGGGCCCACCCAGAGACTGCACATGGACCCCCCTCTCTTAATATACCAATGAATATCTTTATATAACAAAATGCACATTTTAGGACTTAGTTGTCTTTTTAAAGTATAAATAAACCTTTGAAAATGTTTTGATAACTGTGCATAATAAGCCTAAATTGTCTATTTTGTAAACGTACTCCCTACCTTCTGTTAAATTGTGTGCTAGAGAATCTGGGCCTGATTCAGAGTGGACGTTAAATGCTAGTCTCAGCCAACCTGACATGGCAAAATTATTTTGAGAAGAGAAACGCAAAGCCAAGCTTTCCAATCTTCTCTCTAGTGCAAAATTTGCTCTAATTAGGGATACTGCTGGGGAGATCTGAGATTTCTCCACGGTAACCCACTGTCTGAATTGATTGAAGCAGTGAAAAGCCCTGTTATTATCACAGGGGACACGTGATAAAGGGTTTTTCACTGCTGCATACATTAATTGAACCCTAAGGGGTCTATTCATGATGTTAATTATCAGGGTCCAATAATTAACATTCTAATTCAATGTGAGCATCAGAGCAATTCATCATGATCCGAAAATCTGCTGTCTACCCGAAGTGTATCAATCTTTTCACGCTAGTGCGCATGCGTGACCTATTGGTCATAAGAGCCCCTGATGTCCGGCGGAAGGAGCCAGACAGGGACAGAGGGATCTGACAGGGGCAGAGGGATCCCTCTTTGCAACCCAAGACTCCTTCCAATAAGGAAGGAGCGGGTTGTGAGCCTGGAGCGAGAGCAAATGCCATCTGAAGATGGCGAATGCTCCCGCACTCCAGCTCCGAAAATATTATGTTTTCAGAGCTTGATGAATTCTATCCCCAAACTAGTGTATGGAGACAGAGGACCATTCTGCCAGAGGAAGGTAAGTGTTGATGAATAGGCCCCCTAACATTAAACATTTAAATTTGGGTTGACAACTCATTTATGTTTTGTGCCCTGTCTAATGGCTCTCCAAAAGATAGAAAGGTGCAAAGTGAAAGCCCAGATATTAATATTTGTTACACTTTTGACAGTTAAGAGATTGCCGACCTTTCCACACTAAGAGTAAATAAATATACAGTATATCATGGTGGCTTTGGCAGCAAACTTTTGGCCTGATTCCGATGTGGAGGTATCGCTCTGCCACTGGGAAGCGGCTGTGCAATTCCATCAAACTACAATGCAAATGTAGCAGGAAGTGTCTGTAGGAAATAGAGACCTCCTGCATGCATCTAAAATGCGAGTGCAGCGTCAGTAGACACAGCTTCGGATCACCATCACAACCATCGCTGCCCTCAGCCACTCTGCATAAGCCAAAGCTTACTCAAACTGGCCCACATCGCACACCCTGCACCCATTTATAGGCACCCATATATAGTTATACTTACCTCTCCGCAGGCTCTGGAGTGCTGCTCTGCAGCGCAGGGCCGGCACTGCAGAGCAGTAAAAATAACAGGGAAAATGGTGGCGACCATTTTCCTGGTGACTTGTGCATGCGCAGTCCCTGAGAAGAAGGTGCCATTTTTCCATGAACCCGCACGCCAAGCCAGAATCTACTGCACTGCTTCAATTATATAGCTATTATATAAAAAAACAGATATATATACTAGAGATGAGTGGGTCCAGTTCTCTGAAAACTGGACCCACCCGAACTTCCAGATCCGAGGCGAGAACTGAGCTAGGCTCGGGTTTTCCTGCGTGATTCGGATCTCAAAACAAGGCAAAACGTCATCCTCCCAGCTGTTGAATTCTCGCAGGTTTTGGATTATATAAAGGTCTCCGCGATCAGCACCATTTTCGCTCCGGCTGTAGAGAGAGAAGCTAGCAGACATAGTCAGTCACAGTTCGTCACTCAGTGTGTGTCCAGTTGGGGTCTTGGCCTGAAGGTTGCTGCTGTGTTGTCCATAAAGGGGCTTAGGCTGCAGTATATAAAGGGGGGCATCCTTCAGTGGGTGCTGCAGCTGCTGTGTTACTTGTCCTCTCAATTAACTGGCTGCTGCTGTGTTTCTGTCCGGTCCATCAGGCTAGGGCTGCAGTCCATAAAGGAGTGTTGTGTTGTCCAGGGGGTGTGCTCTGTAAATTATGGGTGCTCTTCCCCAGTGTAAAAAAATAATAAAAGTACTTTATTTCTTTAAGTACTTTACTCCCAGCAGCAGCAGGCATAGTGCTCAAGGATTCTCAAGAAAGACACAACGTAAGACTTAAAGCTTAAATATTGAATTTGCTTTGTTCAGCTTGTCCAAATATCTGTGGTTAAGTGGACAGTGGGTACAACTGACTTTTTATAGGCCACTAATTAAGTTTTTTTTATGTACCTGTACAGGTTGGGAAATGTTTTTCTAGTGAAGTGGAATCTTTGCAAAGGATTGTTTAACAGTCAATTAGTTTTAAAGCACTACTAGTAGTCTTCCTGATCCCCTTCTGGGAAGAAAATCCACTGCCAGCAGCAGCAGGCATAGCACTCAGGATTCTTGTGGGGCAAGGATTGATGTGAATGAGTACAATATTTTTTGTAAATGCCTCCACTCCTCCCCTCCTCCCTCATAAATTTGCTTCGGAATCAAAAAATGTAATTAAAATTACTACTAATCTTTCTTTCCCTGCCTTCAACTACATACATACTGAAACTTATTCAGGCCTATTGAATAATAAAAACATTTGTTTCCTGATGTGCCATGTTGGAAGTTCAACTGCCACGTGTTTATGCCGCCCACTGCTGCTGCTTAGCTTAGTCAGCCAGCTAGCTTGGTGCAAATTGTGGGCCTAAACCAGATGAAAACAATATTGTGAACTGTGAGGTGGTCAAAATTTAATGGAAATGAGTGGAAATTAATGTTATTGAGGTTGATAATACTGTAGGACCAAAAAAAACAAATTATGTGATTTTAGCAGATTTTATAAATTTTTTAAAGAAAATCCAAAACCAAAGCACGCAAGGGGCGGTTTTGGCAAAACCAAATCCAGATCCCAAACACAAGGAGTTACAGATCCAAAACCAAAACACGGGGGTCGGCGCACATCCCTAATATATACATTCCAAAGGGATAATTAGTATAATTTCCCTGCATTGGTTATAAGGCGCAATGATCCCTATGGCTAAATGCATTTTCTGAAAAGTACTAGTATGTTTTCATCAACAAGTAGATCTTACTACTTACTTAATTGCTTTAGTACTCATTTATATTTGGATGTAAGTTAGCATTATGTAGGGATGAGTGGGTTCGGATTTATGAAATCCGAACCCCCTCGAGCACCCCGGATCCGCAGTAGCCGCATGTGCATCAACAAAGTAGCAGCGCCAAGTGTGCGCCTGTATCAACTGGCTCTATGGAGTCAAGGGCCAGCTGGCTCGTCTGTTGAAGGGTGGTGTAACCCCAAAGTGCCTGAAAAAATATATATATATTTTTCTGTGTTTGTGACTTGTGTGCGCTGTAGCCGCACGTGCATCAACAAAGTAGTGCCTACTGGTGTGTGAAAACACTGTCAGCTGAAGCAGAACTTGACACGTCAACAGCTCCTTCTTCATTTTCTCCTGCAACTGGGGCTGCCAGGAAACAACATATGTATTCTAAGCAACCCGCTGGCGGTGATGCAAGGCAGACAGGACCAAGTTTGGACATCTTGTCCGGACTGAAGGACCTTGCAACAATTTCTGACATGTCTACTGTCACTGCATATGATACTGTCACCATTGATAGAATGGTGGAGGATTACATTGGTGACAGCATCCAAGTAGGCATGTCAGACAGTCCGTACCTGTACTGGCAGGAAAAAGAGGCAATTTGGAGGCCCCTGTACAAACTGGCTCTATTTACCTAAGTTGCCCCCCCTCCAGTGTGTAGTCCGAAAGAGTGTTTAGTGCAGCCGGGAACCTTGTCAGCAAAAGGCGTAGGAGGTTGCTTTCACAAAATGTGGAGAAGATGATGTTTATCAAAATGAATTATCAATTCTTCCAGGGAGACCAGCCTCCAGAAAGTACAGAAGGACCTGTGGTGGTGGATTCCAGCGTGGACAAATTAATACTCTTTGAGGATGAGGATGTACACAACACTGAAGAGGGTGAGGAATCGGTGGATGAGGAGGATGAGGACAACATCTTGCCTCCGTAGAGCCAGTTTGTGCAGGGACAGATTAATTGCCAGCTTGTTTTGTGGGGGCCCAAACGAACCAATCATTTCACCCACAGTCATGTGGCAGACCCTGGTGCTGAAATGATTGGTTTGTTAAAGTGTGCATGTCCTGTTTATACAACATAAGGGTGGGTGGAAGGGCCCAAGCACAATTCCATCTTGCACCTCTTTTATTTCTTTGCATTATGTACTGTTTGGGGCCTAGTTTTTCAAACTGCCATCCTGTCTGCAACTGCAATGTCACTCCTAGATGGGCCACGTGTTTGTGCCGCCCACTCGTGATGCTTAGCATAGTCATCAAGCTACCTCGGTGCAACCTTTTGGACATAAAAACAATATTGTGAGGTATGAGGTGTTCAGAATAGACTGGAAATGAGTGGAAATTAATGTTATTGAGGTTAATAATAGCATAGGAACACAAAAACCCACAAATTCTGTGATTTTAGCTGTTTTTATGCTTTTTTCCAAAAAAAACAGATCCAAAACACAAAACCCAGAACCCAAAACACGTAAGGGTGGTTTTGGCAAAACCAATCCATATCCAAAACACAAAATACAAAAAGTCACCGGTGCCCTAGTATTATGACATGCCTCTCAGATGTAGCAGTACACACCGATTTTACCACCGTGGTCATAGGTGTTGCTTTCACCATCTCCCTGAAATGCTTTAAAGTAGGCAAGCATGGTTTACGTACATATCTGAATTAGGCCCTTTGTGTGGTTTGTACTTGTTCATTGAAAAGGGTCAGAGGTTTCCTGAATTGATCTCTGGTGGATGGAAGACCAATTCATTACCAATGTGGGTTGTACAGATTCAAGTGGAGGCACTGTCACAAGTTAAAAAAATAAAAAGAGTGTTTGCTGCGTGGACATCACTTCTATATGGCCATACTGTATAGGTGTGTACGAAAGGAGTGTAGACACTGGGCCTGATTCAGAGCCGCTTGTAAGCGGCCGCTCGTTCGCTCTGAGCGATGTTCGCACAACTGCGCATGCGTATGGGTCGTAATGCGCATGCGCAAACCAGTCATTGCGGTCGGAAATCGTGCGCTCGCAAAACAGCGAGGGGCTGCTAATTTGATTGACAGAATGTACCATTTGTGGGTGGTAACAGGGGAAGGTGCTTGAAAATGGGGGAGTGGAGATCCGAAGGCAGGCGTGCCTAACGGTCAAAAAGGCGTTTAATGGTAGTGCATAATTAATAAAGGAGCGTCATCGACCACTTCACTTGGTTGTCTTTTAGCCTGAACTGCTCGCAGTGATGGCGGTAAGAAAAACCTACCACAAGCACTGCGAGCAGTTCTGATGCCTTTCGATGTTCCCGATAAATCTAATAAATACCGGAGATGACGTGTGATGCGAACGGCAAAGGGGCGTCTTTACAAAATAGCGAGCGCATTTTTAGTTCACTCGCTCAGACATAGAGGCGTCAACAAAACGCAAAGAGCGAGCGCTCAATTTAAATAGCCAGCCCCTTTTTTGGAACGACCATCCGCAAATAGCGTCCGGCTCTGAATCAGGCCCTCTGTTCATTTATTGGTCTGACCAGCTGAAAATCGTTTTGATCGAACCAATAATTGAACCAGGGTTGCCGACATCCTGGCTGCCCCTCTGGGAGGGAGTAGCCAGATCAGTATTGCAGGGTACATTTTCGGCATAAGGGGGCACAGCCGGACAGCTTACCTGGCATTTGTGGGTGGAGGGGGGGGCATGGCCACTCATTCGCATCATTTTGTCCCGACTCGCTAAACCATTGGTTCCCAAACTGTGTGCCGCGGCACCCTGGGGTGCCTCGGGACACTTGCAGGGGTGCCTCAGGTCGGTGGTCCAACACCAAATCAAATTGTTTATCATCAATGTAATGTAAATATGTGGACAATCAGAAGTGCAAACCTGTCCACCACCACATAACTGAACCTAAGGATAACAGGTAAGCACAATTCACTACACTTTACTACTTCACTGCATTTTGTAACAAATTCTCAATAACAAACTTTTGGCTTAGGGGTGCTGTGAAAACAATTCTGATGCACTAGGGTGCCTTGCTTCAAAAAAGTTTGTGAACCACTACGCTACACAATGCTAAGATTAGCGGCATTATGAAGCAGGGATGGGGCCAAAATTACGCAATTCAGCGTGAATCGCGTCACTCTTGTTACGGCGGGGAGTTGGAGGAGTCGCCGCGCACCAGAGGCTTGCTGCCTTTCCTGGGGGGCTGGAAGTGGCACCCGATTTTCAGGAGGCTCCCGGCCGAATCGGGAGGATAGGCAAGTATGAACTTAACAGTGTAGCGCTTCGACTGATCAGTAATTACACTGCTCAACAAAATGTAAAGAAAATTCTGCATGTGAATATGTATTTTTGCCTAATTTAGGGATGGTGAATTCAGTAGAAAAATCTGATTTTCTCTATCACGTCACATTTATTAGATACACAAATAAAAGCAGTAATAGCTATATCTGAAAAATGTAAGATAAGTAAAAATATCAATTCATCTCTATATAATTGAAATATTCTCAACGGATTTAATTATAAAATACTAATAAAACTAAAGAAATCTTTAAAAATTGCAGAAACTAAAGTTCATAAACGCTTAATCATCCAAATTAGCCGTAATGTAATTGTTTACAAAAGATAAAAAGTAAAGTCACTTTGCTTTAGGGAAATAGCATGTTGACACTTTTCATTTGTACATTGTCTCATTGGTCTCTCTAAAAAAGAACCAGCAGTAGTCCTCCATCATTGCAGGGTCCCAGCATCCTTGGCAGCGATGCTCCAGTGTCAGAATGTCTTGGCGAAGATGTTCCCCCTGTTCATCACTTACACTACCCAGGTTGTCAGGGAAAAAGTCTAGATGGGAATGTAAAAAGTGGCATTCTACAACCCATATTCTTGTAGTTGTGCAATAGTTCATTCACAATGGACACGTAGTTGGCCTCTTTTCTGTTCCCTAAGAATCCACACACAGCATCCTTTAAGGAGGACCAAGCAGCAGACTCAATTTTCGGCAATTTAGTGTTAAATATTTAGTCCATAAGCAGTTTCCTTATTTGGTGGGCCACAAATATGCCTTCTTTTAGCTTTGCTTTGCTTAACTTGGGAAACTTTTCCTTCAGATACAAGCTTGACCTTCTTTATCCGGAGCTTTCACAAAATTCTTCATTAGGCCCAACTTAGGGCCTGATTCACACCCGCTCGCAAGCATTATGCGCTCATGAGAGGGTCGATATTTGGCCACTGCGCATGCGCACGCCAGAGCCGGCTCCGATGTGCGTATGCGCGAGACACAGCTAGCACCAAAGCAGGGCAGCTGTCGATTTGGATTGACAGCTTGCTTCGTTTTGGAGGCGGGCAGGGGGTGGCTGGCCAAACGGAGGCGTTCCCGAAGGAACGCCTGCCGTTTGGGGGTGGCTCCACTGACATCACGAGTGATGTCAGTGGGTGAGCTTCCGGCTCTAATAGAGCCGAAAGCTCACTGGGGCTTGCGGGAACGAGACCCTACCACAAGGGTCTCGTCGCAAGTCCCGATGGTCGAGACCATTGCGTCCATCACCTGGCCGCTCGCAATAACTGTGGGTGGTCACCCACAGCTAAGCGAGCGGCCAGGAGACCGCACAAAAAAATGCCCTGATTCAGAGCGAACGCTCTTTCAGAGCGTCCGGCTCTGAATCAGGCCCACAGTTGCTTATATGCACGCAATTAGCCGATTGTTGCATACTGCGTAATGTGCGTACGCGAACTAGCCACTGCGATCGGGACTGCATTTGCAGAGGATGTGCAGACCCATGGCAGAGTAATTGACAGGAAGTGCCATTTAGGGGTGGTGACGGGGGTGGGTGATCGTGCATATGCAGGCATGCCAGTGCGTTGAGACGACGTTGCATGGGCGTGCATAAATTATCCACTGTGATACCATATGCAGTCTGAGGCCTTATAGCGTGCACAGAAGTAAGCAATTCCTGAGTGAGGTCTGACCTGTCCTAACAGTGCGTATGGGTCCGATGTTACTCAATGTTAACGATTGTTTTGCTATGTTGGCCAAGTATACGGATGTGAGTAAGGGGAAGTGGGCGTCATTATGTCAGTCTGCGATCGCAATGCAAAACATTTACATATCACCGCTGATATTAGCAACTGCATTGCATGCGTATAAGCAGAATAGCAATCTATAGTGAATGAGGCCCTTAATGTGAAACAGAGGTAAAATTATTTTATGCAGCTCAACCATTGGTTTTTCTTCTCTCCAGCAACATAGGTTTCTCTCTCTGGCCACGTCTTTGTGTTATAGTGATTTTTAGTGTCTCTGCTCTCCCATAAACACAGAAAACAGCAGTACTTGGTGAATCCATCTTTCAAACCTAACAGTAAAGGTGCATACACACACAACGATTTTTTGAACAATTATCATTAACGATATCATTTATCGTTCCATCGTTGAAAAAATCATTGACTTTCTAAGTTAAAAACGATGAACGATTATCGTTCATGCGCGTTCACATTTGAAGTTTGTAGTTCAGTCAGACTGACCAACTGAACGATTTTCATTAAGGGAATATGCAAAAATCGTTTGTAGTTAAAAAAAATCGTTCATTGCACTTTAACAAATCTGACAGATAAACTGACAGATAATCGTTCAGAAAATCGTTGGTAACAAAAATCGTTGTGTGTGTATGCAGCTTTAGTCATAACAAAGATTCTATCTATGATCCTTTGTACTTGATTCTCTCCAACAACACAGCTAAACTTTCATAAGTTTCTTTCATGTCCACTGCATAGGAAAGAGGCACTGCAGGGAGTTTGTTCCCATTATGGAGTATCACTGCTTTCAGACTACTCTTCCAGAAATCGATAAACAGTTGCCACTCACTAGCATTGTGTTGAACACCAAACTCAATCAGTAAACCGTTTACTTTAGTACACACACACATTTAATTTTTGTTTTCAAAAAATGTGGCCAAAGAAAAGTTTCTTGCTCTAAAACTTTAAATTGTCATACCTTGAGCCAGAAGGTTCCACTGTTGCACCCTAGAAACCAAAAGTTCGGCTTGTTGTTTTGACAGTTTCAAGTCACGACCCAAATAATTTCATTTTTCCTGTTCTATTTGCCTTTAGCTTTGGGGTAATGCTCCGCTTTAATTTCTGTATCTTCTGACTTACTTTCCTTTGGTGTCCCCAATTTACTGGTACACACACAAAGCACAGCATCGGATCAACTGCATTAATATGGGACTTCTGTATAACTTTCAGGTTACTCAGGATGTCTGGTTAGATCACGTAGCCGGGGTCAGTGGAGCTGCTTCCAAGGATGCAGCCACTGGCTTCAGCACATCCACAAAATGGGACAAGCATCCATTTTTTGTAACACTTCCTGTCACCGCCCCCAAATGCCAGCAGCATGTACAAATATTTCATATGTACAAAGTCACAGATGAAGCACAACGAAACTTGGCATGAAAAAAAAGCCACGACCGCTGCATTGTGGCACTCTGTACACAGACTCAGACTCATTTGCGGACAGATATACATGTTCATGTTGCATATCAAATAAATCAGTGCAGTCTTGTTAAGCTGTTTTGTTGTATCACATTGTGACTGACGCATTTCCAGTGAAAAGGAAACTAAAAAGATGACAAATCTAGTCACACGGGACCTGGCGCACAGAGAAGGGCAGTTTGGAGCGACTGCGGCAATAGTGTATAAGGACACATCCGTATACTTTTCCTTTAACACCTATTGGAGAATTACAAGACCTGGTCTTTGGACACATTAAGTACTTTGTAGACCTTCAGTATCAAAGTTGACATGAGATATCAAGAAGGAGATTTAAAGACCTTCGTTCCTTGTCCCGGAGGAACATTTCTCAGGCATTCGGTATGGAATGCCGGCTGCCGCATGACCGGCAGTTCGAATCCCGGCTGCGGCAGCCCAACAAAACAGCAGATCCCGGCAGTGGAAGACCGACAGCGCTGGAAATCCCGATCGTCTAAAGGTAAGTATAAACTATTCTATTCTAACCCCCTAACCCTCCTTAGGGGTGCCTAACCCTATCCTCCACCCCAAGTGCCTAACCCTAAACTCCCCCCTCTAAGTGCCTAACCCTAACCCCCCCCTTCCCGGCTGCCTAAACCTAAATCCCAGGGGGGGTGCCTAACCCTAAGACCCAGGGGGGGTGTCTAACCTTAACCCTCCCTCCCCCTAGCCTAACCCTAACCCTCCCGGGGGGGTGCCTAACCCTAAGTCCCCCTGGGTGGCCTAAACCTAACCCTCCTTCCCCCGCGGCTGTCCGCTTGCGGCGCCCAGAATCCCTTCGATCGGGATGCCGGGTGCCGGTGTGCCGGCGTTGGGAAAATGACAGGCGTCTGGATTATAGACACCTGTCATTTAACCCTAGCCGGGATTAAGGATTCTAGATGCCAGCGGTCGGGATTGCGACCGCCGGCATCTTAAACATATCCCATTTCTCAGCTATGCTTATATAATTGGAAGCGTAAAAGTTTATTTGTAATGACATTTCAGGGCTAAATTTTCAGATGTCTGATGCTACTCTGAGTGTGACCTCTGTATTTTTTTCAGATATAGGTTTTTTGTCAGGGTAATTTAAATTCTTAATAAACCTTAGCTCCAGCTATATGTTTGCTAAAATATAATTTAATTGTAGTGTGTGTGTGTGTGTGTGTGTGTGTATGTGTGTGTTTTTATGTGAGTTTAATGACTTCACAAGTCCACTAATAAATTGTAAGTTGTTTTTACTTTTGTTTTATTATAACAGTGTTTACTTTTTCCAATATGACAGTATTTGCCTGTTTGCCACCATTTATAGGAGTCAATTTATATACCGCATATCTTTATATTACATTTATTTATATACTTATAGGGGCCAATTTATATGCTGCATATGTGTGCACTTACATGCGGGACGAGCTGTCTTTCCCCTAATTGAATTGACCTCATTCTATTTATATTGTTAGTTTAGAAGGTCCTCTTGCCTATCTTCAGATTTATGCAGGCTGCTCACATGAAATGGATGGAGCTGATTCGGAGTCGCACAGTGGGCCTGATTCAGAGCCGGACGCTCTGACAGAGCGCTCGCTCTGAATCAGGGCCGGCCTTCTGGTTTTTTAGAGCGGCCTCCTGGCCGCTCGCATAGCGGTGAGTGACCACCCACAGCTATAGCGAGCGGCCAGGAAGATGGTTGCGATGGTGGTAGGGTCTCGTTGCCGCAAGCCCTAGAGTGCTTTCGGCTCAAACAGAGCTGAAAGCACTCCCACTGACATCACTTGTGATGTCAGTGGGGCCGGCCCCAGATGGTAGGCGTTCCCATGGGAACGCCTCCGTTTGGGCAGCCACTCCCCCGGCCCGCCCACCAAAGGGGGCATGCTGTCACTCAACATCGACAGCACGCCCCCTTTGGTACGAGACCCGGAGCGACGGTTTGCCCATCGCTATCCGGGTCTCGTGCATGCGCACGCCAGAGCCGACTCCGTTGTGCGCTTGTGCACTGGGCCACCATCGACCCGCTTGCCAGCGCTCGCGAGCGGGTCTGAATCAGGCCCAGAGTCCGCATGCAATGCTGATATTCACGTAGTTCAGCAATTTTTTTACAACTGCGCATGCGCAAACATTTTTAAAAAGGCCTACGGTGCATGCGTTACACAGAGCATATGCACAAAGGTGCTATTGCGTTCGGCACAGACGGTATCAGAAATGGGACGGGTCTATGATGGGTGTTCCTGGGTAGTGACTGGAAGGTGTTCAGAAGAAGTGCACGCAAACAATGTCCGTCTCACTGGTGTGTAATGGGAGTGTCAATGCAAGTGGCTGCGGTCACAGACGCACAGCCATAGGAGGCCAGAGTCAGATAGACTAACCGCACCTACATAGTGCTGGTGCAAGTGTCTCAATCTTGCACAGATGAACACTTGTACACCAGGGGAAGGGCTGATAACAGCACTTGTAGGAGCAACTCCAGCAATAGACGCAAGAGTGAAGGCAGCAGCATCCATCTCTGAATCAGTTCCTATAGTAACTCATCAATACACACCCATGACATTCCCATGAGATGGATATGTTCACTTCATGAAAAGAAACATCTATCCATGCATGGGTTGAACCGCCTGCTCTTTTATGGGTATATTTACTAAAGTGTGGATTTTTAGAAGTGGAGATGTTGCACATCGCAACCAATCAGATTCTAATTATCATTTATCTAGCACATTTTAAAAGATAATAGCTAGAATCTGATTGGTTGCTATGGGCAACATCTCAATTCTATAAAAACTAACTTTAGTAAATATACCCTTAATCTCTGTCTTAGAGCATATTCATGGTGCAGTGCATGCACTATATGTGATTACTTTTTATGGTGCATTCACAGTTTGCAAATGTTTGTGGGATGTGTCCACTTTTGGTCCGACTCAGAATCAGGCCCATTGTATTCAACATACATTTATATAAAAGTTCTCATAAAAATGTAATCAGACCTCTATATCATTCTTACAGCATTAAGAATAAATCAATTGGAATATATGCACAGTATAAATGTCAGATATATAATTTGTTGACTATTCAGTATGCTACAATGCTGGTCACTCAGCGATGCACTGTGAGGTTTTATTATGCAGTGTTGCACAAATCACCTCAGTGTATATGGTGCTGATGATAAAATATAGGTTGGCAGTGTGAACGCCTCCCAAGGGATTTGCCACACACAAGGAAAAACTCCACCAGTGTTTCTTATTCTTTTGCCTCCTCTCCACTAACAAGAAGCAAAAATGTACCGTAGCAATCACATTGCCAGGAGATGAGCAGGCTTCTGTGGATGTGTCCCCTCAGTCCTGCTGCACAGCCTTGGTGGCCAGTGAGCCTCAGCAGCAGTTTTATCCATCCACTAACAAACCAAGCTACTCCTCTGTGCCAGATTCCCTCCTCTGTGCCAGATTCCCTCCCTGTGCAGATGCCCAGGGCAAGTGCCCTGCTTGCCTTAACTTCACTGCATTGGGGGCTGACACTGAGCAGCAGAGTGTACTGGATTGAGTGGAGGCTGCTGGAAAGGAGAGTGTGAATCTCCTGCTTTGAAAGTAACATTGTCCAAGTCCCCAGTAGTTGATTAGAAGATAAGCAGTATTGTCACCCCCATATCCACCACTCCTCCAGATAGGGAGTAAGGTGGTATATTTATGTAACCCTGGTTAAGGGTTAAATAACATATATGAGGTAAATATATATGTACTGCAGTCACAGTTCTTGAGGTAAAATGTATGTGTGTGTCATGTATTTATAATGGAGTATTGTAGTTCATGATATGTATATATATATATATATATATATATATATATTTAATATATTTATATATAAATATATGTGGTACTTTTTTTTTCCTGTAGTGAGGATGTGCACAGTGTATGGGATGCACATTCACAGGAGAAGAAGGGGGCGGAGTGATATGGCTGGGAGTGGTTGGGTTCCTGTCAGGAAAAGAGGGACAGGGACAGAGAGACATATAAAAGGAGCTGCCAGCAGAGTGGGAGTCAGTCTGCTATTCCCTCCCTCCAGTGCCTGCCCTCCTGTGACCTGGGCAGCCAGTGAGCAGCGATGAGCTGCCGGGTGCAGGGGGGGCAGAGCCAGAGAGGGAGCCCAGCCGGAGCTGTGGAAGCAGGAGGGACGGTGGTACTTACCGCGTCTTACTGGAAATGCCGGAGAGGCGGCGTCGCGGGAGATGGTCCCGGCGGCGGGGAGGAGCAGAGGGACACACATTGATCGGGGCGTTCCCTGTGAGAGAGGAGGCAGCTGGCTCAGATTGGAGGCCAATGGTCGCAGTGAGACTGCCGGCGTCGTGGAGTAGGAGCCAGCTACAGTTTGCCAGGAGGTGGGGCTTGCAATAGCGGTAAGCAGAGCAGTCGGCAGCAGCTCCCAGTGGGACATCCCAGCAGCAGAGCTGCCAAGAGGAGCAGCGCTGAAAGAAGGCAGTGTAGCGCTGAGGTGACTGTAAGCTGATTTAATCACCAGCGCGGAGGTGACAGTGAGTAGTTATACCTGGCACCCACACAGAGGATAGCAGCACCAATACAGGGGATATTGTAAAGCCATCTTTATTATTATAGACATAGTTCCCTGCATAAATTGGGACAGGAGTACACAACTGGGAGGAGCAGATAGAGCTATATGTATAGGGGTTGCCTATCAACAATTGACTCTTACTGGAAGGAATAATATTTACAGGAAGGGGTGCATACAGCAGTAGGGCTGCCTGGTAACAGTTATGTCCCCGGGGAAGTAGCCACAAGTGAATAGAGAGACGACGATCACAAGCTCCCTGCTATGCATAGTCAGGGGATCAATGGTCAGCAAGTTCAAGCTGAGCTTCTAGTGACAAGCAGGTGGGCAGCAGTAGTAGCGCTGTACCCATAGTATGTAATATTACAACTCATTACCTACTGTATATACTGGTGCTCTGGTTTTACAATACCCTACAGGAGATGGTTATTTAATTTGTGAGATTCATTATCATCCAAGGCATCCGCATAGTTATCACAGGACCTGGACTTTGATGTCAATACAGAGCATCCTTTAATAGTTTGGAGACTTACCCAGAGACTATTTAAATGCTTATAGTGGAAGCTCCGCGGTAGAGCTTTATAAGGACTACTGGACATTTAACAGAGACAAATTTTAACTCATGAACTAAGCTGACATTCCATAGGTTTAAGTCATTTTCTTGCTAGAGCAAGTAAGCTTAGAGTATTAGATGCCTTATTTATAGAAGAAACACAAATATTGTATTCTTTGTGCTTACCTATTGTACTGTTCAAATGTACCACATGTGACTATTGTTGCCATTTATGCTTATAAAGGAAACTTATAACAGTTTATTATTGTGTAATATCTACGTGGAAACAGAAGCTTAGGGAAGTTCCAGTTCAGCAATCTTCTGCGGAGAGAAAGGAAGAAGATGGTGAATGTAATTTCAAAGTAAACTGTATTTGTGCATTGTGTTAACACACTATATTAACCATTGGGTTTTCCCAAGTAGACCCACATAGACCATAAGGGCTTGGGTGGAGGCACTGACAATGGCAATGTACACCACTTAGAGGAATGCTAAGGGTGGGTACATTAGGAGTAACTAGGGAGTTAGTAACCTAGTGACCCTTTAGAGGGTAAAGGGGGGTTACATTTACAGTACTAAAGTGAGAGTTTTTATGTTGCCCATAGCGACCAATAAGATTCTACTTAACATTTAAATAGCACCTTCTAGAAGGTAATAGCTAGAATCTGATTTGTTGCTATGGGCAACATCTCCACTTCTAAAAACTCTCACTGTAGTAAATTTACCCCTAGCAGTCATGTTATGTAGTTGCATAGCTCCTACCTTTAAAATTAGACAAGATCGTCCTGTATCCAGGCGGCGCACATGGGTAAACTAAATAAATCCAGAGGGTTGGAGCGCCATTTGAACTCACAGGGCAGGGGCAAATGCAGGATTTGCATACATTTAACTTGTGAACAATCAATAATAGCATGTGCACATTGTCATTAAGCTATATCCCCTGTATTAAAAAGCATACAGTTTTCAGCATGTCATACCTAGGACTTGAACTCTTAGCCTCATATAAAGCAGTCAGACACCTAACACAAGGAGCTGTTTGCGACAGCATATGATGCCTGGCAATTCTAACTATGTGAAGTAAGGTGTGATTTTCAGTTTAAACCATTGCATCCCACACACTGCAAGCAGCCACACACTAAAAAGGCTATACGTTTAAGATGCCAGCGGTCACTATGCCGACCGCCGGCATCTAGACTACAGAATCCCGGCGTGGGTTAGTTCATACTTACCTTTCAGACGATCAGGATTTCCTTCCACGTCGGGCTGACGCTGCCATGCGGCCGGCGGTATTTCATACCGATTCTCTAAAAAGATCTGCTTAGCTGCAATGGTTTTATACTGACAATTATTACAATCTTGTAAAAAGATGGAGATTGTAGAAAAATTCCCTATTACTAATCAGCAATTTTTAAAGTCATTATAAAACATGAAAACATGTATAGTTCTGTTTGCCTTGATAAACTATATACAAAATGATAAATACAATTACTGCTTTTAAACTTCAGACATTGAACTGCTATTCAAAAATGTTTGCTAATCCAGCAATTGTGCATTTTCACTACAGACCCTCTTCAAGACGCAGGATTTAGTTTTAGTCCTTGTTCCAGAATTCTACCAAAAGATCAGATTCTTAAAATTGGAATGCTGTTAAGTAAGTATATGTACATCATTTTGCACATACAAAGTGTATGTCTGAAACTCCTTAAAAAGATAAAGCAGATGGGCCATAAACATTAGTCTGTCTATAATTGGTACGTGGTGCACACGGGCCCCTGTGTCGGGTTGGGTACGGGATCCCAGAGGTCAGGATGCTGGCGGTCAGAAAACAGACAGCGGCATCCTGACAGTCAGAATCCTAACCCAACTAGGTAAGTGTTCTAACCCTAACCCCCGTTGCCCAGTGGCGTAACTAGGGTATTTGGAGGCCAGGGCAAATTGAAAAATGGACCCCCCCTCGTGCGTGCATCGAAGGCGCGCGTGGTGAAAAATGGGTGTGGCCACAAGAGACGTGGCCACTTAAAAATTGGGCATGTCAGCATGACACACACCTCTTTCTCGTCACTCTGAACATTCATTTCCATTCCATATTAATGCAGTGCCCCTTATACAGTCCCCCCTATGCAGTGCCCCCGTAGTGGTCCCCCAGTAGTGCCCCTTATACAGTACCCCAAGTATGCAATGTCCCCAGTAGTTGTTCCTCTTATGCAGGCCCCCAGTAGTGCCCCTTATTCAGTACCCCCAGTATGCAATGTCCCCAGTATCGGTCCCTCTTATGCAGGCCCCCAGTAGTGCCCCTTATACAGTACCCCCAGTAGTGGTCCCCCCTATGCAGCCCCCAATTAGTTCCCTTTATACAGTGCTTCAGTAGTGGTCCCTCTTATACGGGCCCCCAGTAGTGCCCCTTATACAGTGCCATCAGTAGTGGTCCCCCTTATGCAGCCAACCATTAGTTCCCCTTATACAGTGCCCACATTAATGATCCCCCTTATGCAGTGCCCCATGCAGTAGTTCCCCCTATGCAGTGCCCCCACTAGTGCCACTTATACAGTGCCCCAAGTCGTGGTCCCCCTTATGCAGGTCCCAGTACTGATCACCCCTATCCTGTGCGCCTTATACAGTGCCCCCTGTAGTGGTCCTCCCTATTCAGTGCCCCTAGTAGTAGTCCCCCCTATGCAGTGCCCCTTATATGGTGCCCCCAGTAGCAGTCCCCCCATTCAGTACCCCTAGTAATGGTACCCCCTATGCAGTGCCCTTTAGATTGTGCCCCCAATAGTGGTCCCCCCTATGCAGTGCCCCTAGTAGTGGTCCCCAATGCAGTGCCCCCAGCAGTAGTTCCCCCCAGTAGAGCACCCAGTAGAGGTCCCCCCCAGTAGTGCCCCTCCCGATGCAGTGCCCCCAGTAGTAGTCCCCCCTCCAGTAGTAGTCCCCAGTAGAGGTACCCCCCGATGCAAGGCCTCCAGTAGTAGTCCCCCCCCCGATGCAGTGCCTCCAGTAGTGCAGACACACAAGTAAAAAAAAACACTTATCTGAATCTCTGCTCTGGCTCCTGCTCCCGTCGCCGTCCGCACCTCGGTCTTCCCGGGCTGGCACGCTCTGCATTATGGGAGAAGACATCATAACGTCTATCCCATAACTCACTCATGAGTGAGCTCCAGCCCGCCTCTTGCAGTGGGTGCAGCAGCAGCCAATGAGAGTCTGTCTGACTGTCACTGGCTGCTGAAACACACACATCGCCACTGCATCAGCGGCAATGTGTGTGTAAATGCACTGGCTAGCCTGAGCCCACCACCCACCCTTCGCCTGGCGCTATTGAGTCAACACTCAGGGGAAGGAAAAGGGCGTGGCTGTGCAGCACAGGATGGCGCTGGGCTCAGGGAAGCCTAGCACCAGTCCTGAGTAAATGTGTAGTGTTGACCGCACTCACTGCGGTCAGAACTAGACTGGCTAACTAGGACGGGCCAGGTACCGTGGCTGCCGGTCCCACAGCGCCCAGAGAACGAGCCCCGGCGGCCCTGCTGTAGTTACACCACTGGCGTTGCCCAACCCTATCCCATCCCCCTGTTGCCTAACCCTCCCGCCTGCAGACTAACCCTCCCCCTCACAGCCTATCCCTAACCCTCCCTATAGTGCCTAACCCCTAATTACCCCTTATCCCGAATACTTACCATCAGGATTTTGGCGCCGGGATTCTAACTGCAGCAGTATTCTGAACGCCGGTTTCCCAACCGCCAGGATTGTGACTACATTCCCCTGGGTCCAGGGGGTCCCATGCCGCACACCTTGCACCCATATTATATTATACTTACCCCTCCAGAGTCGCTCGTCGGCCGGTGCTGCAGATAGAAATCACAGGGAAAATGGCCTGGTTGCCATTTTCCCAGAGATTTGCACAGGCGCAAAAGAGAAGTCTCTGGGAACATAGCGTAGACACCAATGTTCCCGGAGAATTGCGCATGCACAAAGACAGAGTCTACTGCGCTGCAGGATTGGAGGGGGCCAGCATGGACGCTGCACACGGACTCCCCTGGCCATAAAACATATGATTGTCATTCAACAGCGGGAAATCACAAAACAGCAAAATCACCTTTTAATAAAAATCAATATTATATCTGAATATTGTAAATGACAGGAAAGTCTACATTTCTAAAAAAAACAAGTTGGCATCAATGTATTATACAGTATTGACAAGTGTAAGTGAATCAAAAATACTCCAAGGGGGGAGTGTAGTATCCTATGAATTTTGAGGCTAATAAATTATGATTTTGCGCTCCTACAGTACATCATATGTATTGCCCAGCAATTTAGAGGGTGAAAAGCCAACCTACCAGCAATGTATGCCAGGTTTAAAACTCACACATTGATGGCTGTTTGGGCAATCTTGATGTGTTTAATAAAAAATTGAATGGAAAAGAAACCAAAGTTTAGCCCTTCCCTAAGAAAATGCTTTTCAGAATCAGATCTGGTCCTCAGTGGGCGGTATGAACGTGCAGCTCACCTGACTAGAAATAATTGCAGAATAACATTGGGCCCAACCTTTTACCCCTAGGTACTAGAGCATTATAAATAACATGTTGTCCTTTATAAATGTGCTAATGTGCTCTAGTGTCCTTAAAATATTATTATTAATGAAGTAGTGCCTCCTTTCAAAAAAAAAAAAATTGTGGCAAACAATCAATCAGGTGTTTTGTTTTACTGTATCTACAAAATAAGATACAGCCAATCAGCAGCTTCAGAGGTCATCACTGGCTGTTACTTATCTTGAAGATAAGACAAAGCTCTAAATCGGTTGTCTGGCTATTAGCTGGCACCACCATAAAAGACAGCGCTATAAATTGAATAGCATGGGCCCATTAGGGGAAAACAAGGGACTACATATTTTTGAAAATGTGTTGTTTCCATTTATTATTAATATTATAAGGTCCAACAGCTGTGATTGCAGCTATCTTGTATGTCAGAACCAACTCTATGTTTTGTCATATATTGTATTTGGTGCGTTTGTGGTGATTTTTGTTATTCCATGTGGCAACTTGTATTGCTTACATTTAAAATATCAAGTTTTTCTGGCGATATTTCTAAGATTTACCCTTTTTTTTTACATATGGCGATATGCAACACTCCCAAACGATTTCAGAAAACCAGCATGCTGAACATTCGCACACCATTACATTTCTCCCCAAAGTGATGTATCAAACCTTGGATAGAGATAAAGTGGTATAGATTTAGGACCTGATTCAGACCGGCTTGCTGCTGGAGGCAGCTCGCAGGTCTGATGGGCGTTTTTTTTTTTTTTTCTCCAGCCCACTGGCAAAGCTGTAGGTGACAACCCACAGTTTGTGCGAGCGGCCTGGGGTTCATCACGATTATCGCAACCATCGGGCTTGTGATGAGATCCTGTTGTAGGGTCTTGACTCCCGCAAGCCCGAGTGGACTTCCTGCTCGCTGGACGGGTCTCGCTCATGTGCACGCCGGAGGCGGCGCATGCGCATTGGGGGACCTTCGACCCGCTTGCGAGCGCTGTGCGCTTGCGAGCGTGTCTGAATCAGGCCCTTAGAGTTTCGTGTCCAGTGCTAACCTTATATGCATATGAGTGTATGATCAAGTGTGTTGTTTTTTAGATGTACATGAAACAAATTATGTTATAAATGGATGTTTAATATATATAAATGAATGAAGAAGGAGTCACAATGCTACTGCCGATAAATAAATGTCCAAAGGCTACAATAATGTTCTGTTGTTGATAATGGCTCTTAGTGGGTAAGGTAAGAAGGCTCCTTAGGGTGCCTCTTTCTGTAGGGCACAATTGTGTGTCTACGTCTCCCTATGGCCAGATTGGGTGCTCATCCATAGTGTGTAGGGGACGGCCCAGAATGTTGGTCTTTTCTTAAAATAGGGTTGCACTTTTAGGGTGTCCCTTTCACTAAGTGCCTATGTTTCCCTTTTACCACTGAAATGTGACAACCCGAGTTGGTCCGGTAGTGAATGACCGTTCTAAGTATCCACTGGGTGGGTGCGCCGGTAATCTGTTGCTGTTGCCTGGGTGATTGTAGGCAATGCCGGGTGGCTGTGCTGTGACACTACGGTATCTCACACAGCACAGCCACCCGGCATCGCCTACAATAACCAAAGCAACAGCAACAGATTACCGGCGCTCCCACCCAGTGGATACTTAGAACGGTCATTCTCTACCGGACCAACTCGGGTTGTCACATTTCAGTGGTAAAAGGGAAACATAGGATTTGCAACTGAAGTGAATAGAGGCCAAAATATGAAAATTCTGTCAATGTCCCAATATTTATGGACCTGACTGTATATATATTAAACATCCATTTTTAACATAATTTGTCTCATGTACATCTAAAAAACAACACACTTGATTATACACTCATACGCATATAAGGTTAGCGCTGGACATGAAACTCTAAATCTATACCACATATTTCCTAAGTCTGGACAACTCTGTGCCTAGCAGCTTCCGAGACATTTGGTGGGGACACTGTAGCGCTTGTGTAAAATACCTCAGGAAAACATAGAGATAAAGTGGAGCGGTTGCCCAAAGCAACCAATCAGCTTCTGTAATTTTAATTGATTGGTTGCTTTCGGCAAGTTCTTCACTTTATCTCTCTCCAAACTTGATACAGTACACCCCCCCCCCCACCAAGTATTCTCATCAAATGAGCTATAGATAAGTTACTAAATTTTTTAAATAAAGATTCAAGTTTTTACCTTCAGTTTCTAAATAACAGTTCCTCACCTAACAACATACACCAACTGCAGTGAGATGGCACTGATACAATTCTTCATATACTGAATGTTGTGATTCTTATCTTGTAAGAAATAATGTATCCAAGCAAGATAATACTAAGCAGGTCCAACATGCAAAGTAGGTAGCACTAAGAAGGAATCCTCCTATTAACACATAAATACCAAAGCAAATTAGAATTTATTAAATAATCTGAATTCCACAAAATACTATTATTATTTTATTTTTTATTATTAGGGGTAAATTTACTAAGATTCGACTTTGGTCGAGTTTGTTTTTTTATTTTAATCTTGATTTGCATCGCAGAATCTCAGGTGATTTTCCCATTTTTCATCTCGCAAGAAGTGAGTTAAGCTGAAAGTGAGTTAGGCGATTGTGATGCAGATCGAGATATCTCCCCCGAGATGCAAGTTAAAATGAGATTACTTACCCGAGATTGCAGTGTTTTCTCTCTGCAAATCTCTCCCAAGCTAGCAGCCTGCACATATCAGTGAGATATGTGAAGGCTGCTTGTGTGTTATACCTGTAAAAGAAGGGTTACATTAAGAAGAAAAAAAACATAACCCCCCCCCAAAAAAAAGCATAACCAGCCCAGGACGAGCAAGGTTCCCCCGTAATTTCAGAACCAGCACCTGGCTGCAGGGCCAATGCTGGTTTTAAATATAGGGGGGGAAAAAATGAGTAGGGGTCCCCCTATATTTGAAACCAGCACCGGACCCAAACCGATCAGGGTGTAATGCCACAGCCATGAGACCCTATTGCCGGGTCTCCATGGCCAAAGCATTCTCACCCAAGCTGGTCAGGCCAAGACAGGGATCTCAGGGGAGGTCGGGACCCCCAATAAAGGGGTCCCTCCTCTCCCAAAATCCCAGGCTTGGTCTGAAACCCGGGGCTTTTCCCCGCCCCCTTTGGCTGTAGGTACTGGGGTAATAAAGTGTAAAATAGTAGAAAACTATTGTATTTTACAGTGGGACTACAGATACCAGCATGCCTGCCCTTTTGCACTTGCAAATGCCAGCAGGCGGGCAGCACCCGTACACCAACTGTAAAATAAATAGTTAAAAAAGACAGAACACATACACCATATATAGTAGAGCTTTGTTAAATACCTACCTCACTCAAACATACTACCTACTGCCAGATGTTCACGTCCACTTGTCCCCGTAGATCCCGTTTGGAGTACCTGAAAAAACGATCTTATACCCCCACCCACAAACGGCACTTCCTGTCAATCACTCTGTGATGGGTCTGCATAGTCACTGTGAACACAATCCCGATCGCAGTGGCTAGTTCGCGCAGTACGCAACAATCGGCGGATTGTGTGCATATTAGCAATTGCGCTCAATGCTGAATCAGGCCCTGAGTTAATGGATCAAGGAGTGCAGGAAAAGCACTAAGAGGGAGACCCTGCTTGCAAGAGCTTATGTTCTAAAGGAATTTAAGAATGCTAACAGGTGCTTTGGTAGTGAAACCTGTGATGTTTATGCCTTAAAGCTCCCTGACAGGACACTGGGCCTGATTCAGAGTTGTACACATACCCAATTTACGTACATCTTCGATCTGCCCCTTATATGGTGCCCCCAGTAGCAGTCCCCCCATTCAGTACCCCTAGTAATGGTACCCCCTATGCAGTGCCCTTTAGATTGTGCCCCCAATAGTGGTCCCCCCTATGCAGTGCCCCTAGTAGTGGTCCCCAATGCAGTGCCCCCAGCAGTAGTTCCCCCCAGTAGAGCACCCAGTAGAGGTCCCCCCCAGTAGTGCCCCTCCCGATGCAGTGCCCCCAGTAGTAGTCCCCCCTCCAGTAGTAGTCCCCAGTAGAGGTACCCCCCGATGCAAGGCCTCCAGTAGTAGTCCCCCCCCCCGATGCAGTGCCTCCAGTAGTGCAGACACACAAGTAAAAAAAAACACTTATCTGAATCTCTGCTCTGGCTCCTGCTCCCGTCGCCGTCTGCACCTCGGTCTTCCCGGGCTGGCACGCTCTGCATTATGGGAGAAGACATCATAACGTCTATCCCATAACTCACTACAGGAGCCGGAAGGCGGAGCTCATGAGTGAGCTCCAGCCCGCCTCTTGCAGTGGGTGCAGCAGCAGCCAATGAGAGTCTGTCTGACTGTCACTGGCTGCTGAAACACACACATCGCCACTGCATCAGCGGCAATGTGTGTGTAAATGCACTGGCTAGCCTGAGCCCACCACCCACCCTTCGCCTGGCGCTATTGAGTCAACACTCAGGGGAAGGAAAAGGGAGCGGCTGTGCAGCACAGGATGGCGCTGGGCTCAGGGAAGCCTAGCACCAGTCCTGAGTAAATGTGTAGTGTTGACCGCACTCACTGCGGTCAGAACTAGACTGGCTAACTAGGACGGGCCAGGTACCGTGGCTGCCGGTCCCACAGCGCCCAGAGAACGAGCCCCGGCGGCCCTGCTGTAGTTACACCACTGGCGTTGCCCAACCCTATCCCATCCCCCTGTTGCCTAACCCTCCCGCCTGCAGACTAACCCTCCCCCTCACAGCCTATCCCTAACCCTCCCTATAGTGCCTAACCCCTAATTACCCCTTATCCCGAATACTTACCATCAGGATTTTGGCGCCGGGATTCTAACTGCAGCAGTATTCTGAACGCCGGTTTCCCAACCGCCAGGATTGTGACTACATTCCCCTGGGTCCAGGGGGTCCCATGCCGCACACCTTGCACCCATATTATATTATACTTACCCCTCCAGAGTCGCTCGTCGGCCGGTGCTGCAGATAGAAATCACAGGGAAAATGGCCTGGTTGCCATTTTCCCAGAGATTTGCACAGGCGCAAAAGAGAAGTCTCTGGGAACATAGCGTAGACACCAATGTTCCCGGAGAATTGCGCATGCACAAAGACAGAGTCTACTGCGCTGCAGGATTGGAGGGGGCCAGCATGGACGCTGCACACGGACTCCCCTGGCCATAAAACATATGATTGTCATTCAACAGCGGGAAATCACAAAACAGCAAAATCACCTTTTAATAAAAATCAATATTATATCTGAATATTGTAAATGACAGGAAAGTCTACATTTCTAAAAAAAACAAGTTGGCATCAATGTATTATACAGTATTGACAAGTGTAAGTGAATCAAAAATACTCCAAGGGGGGAGTGTAGTATCCTATGAATTTTGAGGCTAATAAATTATGATTTTGCGCTCCTACAGTACATCATATGTATTGCCCAGCAATTTAGAGGGTGAAAAGCCAACCTACCAGCAATGTATGCCAGGTTTAAAACTCACACATTGATGGCTGTTTGGGCAATCTTGATGTGTTTAATAAAAAATTGAATGGAAAAGAAACCAAAGTTTAGCCCTTCCCTAAGAAAATGCTTTTCAGAATCAGATCTGGTCCTCAGTGGGCGGTATGAACGTGCAGCTCACCTGACTAGAAATAATTGCAGAATAACATTGGGCCCAACCTTTTACCCCTAGGTACTAGAGCATTATAAATAACATGTTGTCCTTTATAATTGTGCTAATGTGCTCTAGTGTCCTTAAAATATTATTATTAATGAAGTAGTGCCTCCTTTCAAAAAAAAAAAAATTGTGGCAAACAATCAATCAGGTGTTTTGTTTTACTGTATCTACAAAATAAGATACAGCCAATCAGCAGCTTCAGAGGTCATCACTGGCTGTTACTTATCTTGAAGATAAGACAAAGCTCTAAATCGGTTGTCTGGCTATTAGCTGGCACCACCATAAAAGACAGCGCTATAAATTGAATAGCATGGGCCCATTAGGGGAAAACAAGGGACTACATATTTTTGAAAATGTGTTGTTTCCATTTATTATTAATATTATAAGGTCCAACAGCTGTGATTGCAGCTATCTTGTATGTCAGAACCAACTCTATGTTTTGTCATATATTGTATTTGGTGCGTTTGTGGTGATTTTTGTTATTCCATGTGGCAACTTGTATTGCTTACATTTAAAATATCAAGTTTTTCTGGCGATATTTCTAAGATTTACCCTTTTTTTTTACATATGGCGATATGCAACACTCCCAAACGATTTCAGAAAACCAGCATGCTGAACATTCGCACACCATTACATTTCTCCCCAAAGAGATGTATCAAACCTTGGATAGAGATAAAGTGGTATAGATTTAGGGCCTGATTCAGACCGGCTTGCTGCTGGAGGCAGCTCGCAGGTCTGATGGGCGTTTTTTTTTTTTTTTCTCCAGCCCACTGGCAAAGCTGTAGGTGACAACCCACAGTTTGTGCGAGCGGCCTGGGGTTCATCACGATTATCGCAACCATCGGGCTTGTGACGAGATCCTGTTGTAGGGTCTTGACTCCCGCAAGCCCGAGTGGACTTCCTGCTCGCTGGACGGGTCTCGCTCATGTGCACGCCGGAGGCGGCGCATGCGCATTGGGGGACCTTCGACCCGCTTGCGAGCGCTGTGCGCTTGTGAGCGTGTCTGAATCAGGCCCTTAGAGTTTCGTGTCCAGTGCTAACCTTATATGCATATGAGTGTATGATCAAGTGTGTTGTTTTTTAGATGTACATGAAACAAATTATGTTATAAATGGATGTTTAATATATATAAATGAATGAAGAAGGAGTCACAATGCTACTGCCGATAAATAAATGTCCAAAGGCTACAATAATGTTCTGTTGTTGATAATGGCTCTTAGTGGGTAAGGTAAGAAGGCTCCTTAGGGTGCCTCTTTCTGTAGGGCACAATTGTGTGTCTACGTCTCCCTATGGCCAGATTGGGTGCTCATCCATAGTGTGTAGGGGACGGCCCAGAATGTTGGTCTTTTCTTAAAATAGGGTTGCACTTTTAGGGTGTCCCTTTCACTAAGTGCCTATGTTTCCCTTTTACCACTGAAATGTGACAACCCGAGTTGGTCCGGTAGTGAATGACCGTTCTAAGTATCCACTGGGTGGGTGCGCCGGTAATCTGTTGCTGTTGCCTGGGTGATTGTAGGCAATGCCGGGTGGCTGTGCTGTGACACTACGGTATCTCACACAGCACAGCCACCCGGCATCGCCTACAATAACCAAAGCAACAGCAACAGATTACCGGCGCTCCCACCCAGTGGATACTTAGAACGGTCATTCTCTACCAGACCAACTCGGGTTGTCACATTTCAGTGGTAAAAGGGAAACATAGGATTTGCAACTGAAGTGAATAGAGGCCAAAATATGAAAATTCTGTCAATGTCCCAATATTTATGGACCTGACTGTATATATATTAAACATCCATTTTTAACATAATTTGTCTCATGTACATCTAAAAAACAACACACTTGATTATACACTCATACGCATATAAGGTTAGCGCTGGACATGAAACTCTAAATCTATACCACATATTTCCTAAGTCTGGACAACTCTGTGCCTAGCAGCTTCCGAGACATTTGGTGGGGACACTGTAGCGCTTGTGTAAAATACCTCAGGAAAACATAGAGATAAAGTGGAGCGGTTGCCCAAAGCAACCAATCAGCTTCTGTAATTTTAATTGATTGGTTGCTTTCGGCAAGTTCTTCACTTTATCTCTCTCCAAACTTGATACAGTACACCCCCCCCCCCCACCAAGTATTCTCATCAAATGAGCTATAGATAAGTTACTACATTTTTTAAAAAAGATTCAAGTTTTTACCTTCAGTTTCTAAATAACAGTTCCTCACCTAACAACATACACCAACTGCAGTGAGATGGCACTGATACAATTCTTCATATACTGAATGTTGTGATTCTTATCTTGTAAGAAATAATGTATCCAAGCAAGATAATACTAAGCAGGTCCAACATGCAAAGTAGGTAGCACTAAGAAGGAATCCTCCTATTAACACATAAATACCAAAGCAAATTAGAATTTATTAAATAATCTGAATTCCACAAAATACTATTATTATTTTATTTTTTATTATTAGGGGTAAATTTACTAAGATTCGACTTTGGTCGAGTTTGTTTTTTTATTTTAATCTTGATTTGCATCGCAGAATCTCAGGTGATTTTCCCATTTTTCATCTCGCAAGAAGTGAGTTAAGCTGAAAGTGAGTTAGGCGATTGTGATGCAGATCGAGATATCTCCCCCGAGATGCAAGTTAAAATGAGATTACTTACCCGAGATTGCAGTGTTTTCTCTCTGCAAATCTCTCCCAAGCTAGCAGCCTGCACATATCAGTGAGATATGTGAAGGCTGCTTGTGTGTTATACCTGTAAAAGAAGGGTTACATTAAGAAGAAAAAAAACATAGCCCCCCCCAAAAAAAAAAGCATAACCAGCCCAGGACGAGCAAGGATCCCCCGTAATTTCAGAACCAGCACCTGGCTGCAGGGCCAATGCTGGTTTTAAATATAGGGGGGGAAAAAATGAGTAGGGGTCCCCCTATATTTGAAACCAGCACCGGACCCAAACCGATCAGGGTGTAATGCCACAGCCATGAGACCCTATTGCCGGGTCTCCATGGCCAAAGCATTCTCACCCAAGCTGGTCAGGCCAAGACAGGGATCTCAGGGGAGGTCGGGACCCCCCAAAAATGGGGTCCCTCCTCTCCCAAAATCCCAGGCTTGGTCTGAAACCCGGGGCTTTTCCCCGCCCCCTTTGGCTGTAGGTACTGGGGTAATAAAGTGTAAAATAGTAGAAAACTATTGTATTTTACAGTGGGACTACAGATACCAGCATGCCTGCCCTTTTGCACTTGCAAATGCCAGCAGGCGGGCAGCACCCGTACACCAACTGTAAAATAAATAGTTAAAAAAGACAGAACACATACACCATATATAGTAGAGCTTTGTTAAATACCTACCTCACTCAAACATACTACCTACTGCCAGATGTTCACGTCCACTTGTCCCCGTAGATCCCGTTTGGAGTACCTGAAAAAACGATCTTATACCCCCACCCACAAACGGCACTTCCTGTCAATCACTCTGTGATGGGTCTGCATAGTCACTGTGAACACAATCCCGATCGCAGTGGCTAGTTCGCGCAGTACGCAACAATCGGCGGATTGTGTGCATATTAGCAATTGCGCTCAATGCTGAATCAGGCCCTGAGTTAATGGATCAAGGAGTGCAGGAAAAGCACTAAGAGGGAGACCCTGCTTGCAAGAGCTTATGTTCTAAAGGAATTTAAGAATGCTAACAGGTGCTTTGGTAGTGAAACCTGTGATGTTTATGCCTTAAAGCTCCCTGACAGGACACTGGGCCTGATTCAGAGTTGTACACATACCCAATTTACGTACATCTTCGATGCTTGGCTATATGCGCATGCAGAGTATCTGTACTGCGCATGTGCAGATCTGTCTCTTCAACGTGGTCACAGTGCCTCCTAAGCCACAACATGATTGGCATGCTTCTTATACACTATCCAGTGCATAAGGAGACCTATATGTACATATATGTCCAGGATAGTGCTTGGTTCTTCTGCTTCTTCCTCAGGCTCCCAGTTTGCTGGAATGGTGGCCACATCTGAAATAAAAACACATTCAGCTCAGGCAGGATGGCCCTACTGCCGCATTTAATGGCTCACTGTGATCGCTGGTCCTGTATATGTTGGAATTATGACACACAATACACTTTGTATATTAAAGCTGGTTAAGTGCTAATTATACCCTCTCCATGGACTGGCAACACTCACTCTAAAATCAAGCATTTGAAACCCCCCCTCTAGAAATTCTGTGTTTGCCACTGGAACAACTACTGTACCTACAATAAAGATGAGACTTCATCTTACACCATAGCCAGAGTGCTCAAAGCGCTATATATTAAAGTTTACTTGTTGGACTGTCAGCATTGCTATACAGTGGTCAATGACTACCACTGGTTGTTTTGTTACAGAATATATCTTCCTTCAGAGATAATATAAAGTCAGTTCAAATTCCTATTGTTGTTAAGGGTTGGGTATGAAATCCCGGCTGTCGGGATGCTGCTGGTCAGAATATCGACAGCGGCTTACCAAGAGCCAAAATCCCGACACCCATAGGAATGAATGGTAAGTGTTTTCCTAACCCCTGCCCTAACCCTAACCCTCCCTCCTCGATGTCTAACCCTAACCCTCCCTAGTGCCTAAGCCTAACCTCCACCTCCGCATGCCGGGATGCCGACTACATCCCGTTGTTATAGCTATGCTTTTTGGAAGCTTAATTGGTATAACATTTAATCCATCGGAACAATTTGAGTAAGTTAAACATGTTGTTATGCTCCTTTATTGATTAAATTGTGTCATAAATATTTTACTCGCTCAAGAGCTGTGTTATTGCTATGATTAGAATTAAAGAATGTGTACAATTGTGGAATGAAGACAGGAGACTAAGAGATTCAGCCAGAGGAGTATTAAATTTTGAGGCTTGTCACTATTGTTGTGTAGTCATTAAGCTAGAGTACCACCAATGGTGATGGAGATTGCCTGTGTGGAGTGCAGTTTGGCAAGTTAAAACAAACTGTAAGGCAGATTTTGGCCTCTTTATTCCAGTTTCCAAGGACAGGGAAGTACCTGACGGCCATTGTATAGTCTATTGTTTGAACGTTTTACTGGTGTGCTTTTGTTTGCATTTTTTCTGCATTTTTGTTCCTCTAGCTTTCACTAACTGTTTCCTCCATTTTGCTTCCTCTATTATTTATCTTACTTAGATTTTTCTGCTATTTCTATTTTTTTTCTCTTGATTCCGGTTCCTTCTTCCCTTTTTTTTTATCCCTAATTCCGTGTACTGTCTTTATTCATTGGTGGTAGTGGTTGCACCGGCCATGCCTAGGCTTAAGCATTACCCACTTTTAGGATGCTGATGGTATAAGGGTGAGTGGGGGGCTGCTGTCCACCCTGTTTCTTCCCAGTTGAGAAGCACGCAGCAGGCTCAGCTCTGTGGTTGTGTTACACAAGCCCTTGGGATGCAGCCTGCTCCCAACTGTCACAGTAGAGATGGCCATTGACCATTATTGGTTTCACAACCATTGATGGCCAATAACATGTTTTACCATTGAAGGTAGGCCGCAAATGCCGAACTATCAATGGCAGTGCTCCAATGTTGGAAAAAATTGGCAGCAGCCCATTTTTATTATGTCTGCTCATGCGCAGCGCTCAAACCATTGATGGCTAACCGTCGATGTTATACTTCCGATGGTTAAAAACCATTGACCATCAATGGTAAGGGTGTTGCTGCAGCCGGAGCTGTTAGTGCGGCTTTGGCCAAATAGGCTGTTGCTTTGATCTAATAGAAATAAACAAGAGGTAGTATACAGGCGCTGAGAAGGGCTGTCAACTCCAAGCTGCTACTGTGTAGGGCTAGTCAGGCCCACTTGTTGCTATTATATCAGCTATACGGGACAGTGAATTTCACAAGTGTTATTGTCTATCATTGAGACATATATTTTATCCGGGAGCGTATATATGATATCATATGCCTGTATGGACATGCAATCAGGGTGGAATACTGTCCTAATATTTTAGCTTGCTGATTTACAGCTCATTTTTATTGTGTTTTCTATCAATTGCTTTTTATACTATATTTGTTTTTAATAAATATTACCAATTGATTATGTAATTAGACGTATATAAATTCATTTATAACATCAAAAGCACTACTACCCACTTTGTGTTGCTTTGATCTGTCTGTCTGGTGGGGGCCACTGATGATGGTGATGGGGTGGGGCCTCCTGCCGCTGATTGCATAACAAAGTAGTTCTGACTGCACACCTTTGCAGTAAGGCTCTGGTCCCTACTGGGGTAGTTGGATTTGTAGGGCCCCCTGAGGGAGGATAGCAGTGCTGTGGGGGATCCCTCTTGAGTAGTTGAGGAACTGGTAACAGTGGGTCATCCTATGTGGTCACCTCCAACCTCCTTGCGGGGAAGTGTGTGCCATCTTCTTACACTTTCATTCCTTTTTGGCATTGGGCTGAGGGGGTTGAAAGGGCTCTACTGTGTTTTTTCCTTTGGTCCTGGTTCTAGCTGTCCTTCTGTTTCTATGCTGTCTCCTTCTCCAGTTGTCCTTTATTCTGTTCCAGGTTCATCACATTTCAGAACGTTAGTAGCCATGCTCAATATTACTACAGCCACTCCTGTGGTTCAGCAACCTTCTTGCTCCAGTAAGTCTTTGGTGTGCACAGCTGCTTTGGGGCTTGGTTCAGGGTACTCATCTACCTCAGATTCAGGGGATTCCTCCTGGCATGGAGTGAAGAAGGCTAGGTGCAGTTGTAGATGGTCGCGTTGCCATGCATTTGCTCCCCTAATTGTTAGAATCCTGGATGGTGTCTGCTACTCCCCCTTTGAAGCACTGATTTTTAAGATAGCATTGTGATGGCATTCCATAGGGATTTTAAGGTGCTGGAACTGGTGGCACCTGCCAAGTCCATGGTCAGGTTACTGCTGTTTTATAGGTGTTGGTGAGTGCTGACTTAATACTTAAATGGAATCGCTCTAAGGCTTGTGTGGATATATAAATCTGTCTGGTAACCTTTGTGCAGGCATATTTGGAGAGTCATCATCCTCTGGGTGGTCCATGGTTGCCTCATGTAGATGGTTTGCCTGTGACAAAATATCAGTTTGAGTTTCTCTTACAATGTTTTGCTATTTCACTTGGTTTGTCATCTAAGAACTTTAATATGAGCTACTTCGATATTGGCACTGACACGTCTGCTGCTTCAGCTGGATTCTCAATTGGCAATAATCATGGCTTAGGCCACTGGCAATCAGGCTTTTATACGCACTGTATTCGTCCGGTTAAGGTGCTGCCTTGTGCATCCATCACATGCTGAGCAGGGACTTTGGCCTCCCATCTGACTACTGAGTGGGGAATTCGAGATCTTTTTATTTTTCCTATGACTGGGCCTGATTAATACATTAGATGGTTGGCACCTCCATAGGTTTTTTTAGTTTTTAACTCAAGCCTAGTTGCTTCCTCCTCAGCTCTCCTCCCTTCCTTTTTCCCTTCTCATTTGGTGTGTGTTTTTAGATGATTGGCCATGTCTGATTTGTTTTGTTGTTTCTTTACAGGTATAGTGGATGCCCTCCCTGTTTAGGTGGTGGGACATTCTTATGTGCTCTGGGTTATTAGGCCCCCCTTTTGTCCAGGACATGTCCCTTTTCACCGGTGTTGCTGAGTTACATTGACTGGGTTGACGGGGCAAGTTTTGGTGCACGTTGAAAGGGTGAATGTTGTCTGCCATGTGCTAGTTTGGACTTCCTAGGGTGTTTGTTGTTCACTTGGGAGGGAATCACATGGGCAAGCATAAATTACTTGATGTGTGCATTATTACAGTGTGTGATTTGGGTATGATTATGGATGCATGGCCGGAATGTGGGGTTGTGTGGTCTGCCATTGTGCTATGGTTTGTGTGCAGAAGTGTTTCTGATGGTGCTGTCATGAATGTGGTTCGGGGGAAGGCTAATGCAGCTATTGCCCAGTTTATATTGGCTTGGAGGGGTGTTGCTGTATCTCATGCTTTGCCCCGGTTCTGTGAAGTGCATATGTATCAGCCAGATAGGGTGCATCTCATGGAAAAGGTGTTATTTCTGTATGCTTAGGGTTTAGTAAGAAGTGTGATTCGTTAGGTCTAAGCTATGCTGGCGGTACCTGTCTTTGATGATAAAGAGTGGCAGTTGTTGCTGTTATTTCTAAAGTTATAAAGTTTATTGTTTATTGAGCATGCTCTCCTCATTAAGTTAACATCATGACACTTCCCTACTGGAAGTGATGACACCATGTGTCTCGATGGGTCCAATATATAAAGTTGAAAGGAGAGTTGTATGCCAGCAAATGTATTGTAAGCTTGATGTTGTGGATGCTCCCTGTTCTTTCTTTTTCACACCATACTCTCCCTATTATTCTTTAAGTAACTTGAATATCTACAACTAAAAGATTTTAATTATGTAAAAATAAAATTTGACCAAATTTTATGCCACAGTCGTTGCCTGTCTTTTTTGTGTTAAATTAAGTTACGCTAAGCTTGATTGATGCTCGCACACACATTGGGTGATCAGACGTTTAAGGTGTTTATGAAGACGACTGTTTATGATGGGTGTTTATGATAGATTCAGTATTGAATCCTGAAGAGTCAGTCATTGTGGTGCAGACATTAAGCTTGCACCACAATGATTGACTCTTCAGGGTTCAATACTTCAGTGCTGTGTGGTTGCAATAACAACTGTACTACTGTTCTGACAAGATTTAAAGAAGATATAATGAAGTTAAAAGATAAGAGGGTCTATTCATTATAACTTAATTTCTACAAAAGCAGGCGATATGAACATTTTGTAGAAATTTAGTTTTGGGACCATTCATCAAAAAAGGTATAAAGATATCTGTGATATCTCCTTGCTTACTTTTCTCTCACAATGTGGTCTGCTGTCCCCATACACTAGTATGGGGACTAAATTCATCAAGCTCCGAAAATACAGTATGACATCTTCAGACGGTATTTGCTCCCACAACCTGCTCCTTCCCCTATGGCAGTGGTTCTCAAACTCGGTCCTCAGGACCCCACACAGGTCATGTTTTGCAGGTCTCCCAGCAGGTGCACAGGTGTATTCATTACTCACTGACACATTTTATAAGGTCCACAGGTGAAGCTAATTATTTCACTTGATTCAGTGTGGAGACATGGAAAACATGCACCGTTTGGGGTCCTGAGGACCGAGTTTGAGAACCTGTGCCCTATGGGAAGGAGTCCTGGGTTGCGAAGAGGGATCCTTTCGGAATCAGATTTGGCAGTGCTATAAAGGAGCAGTGAAAGCGTTCGGGGAGACAGCTGATTTTCAGATCAGCTGTCTCCACGTCGGAGCTATGATGAATTGCTCCGGCGCCCACCACGAGTTAGTATGTTAATTATTTGGGTACGATAATTAACATAATGAATAGACCCCAAGATTAGAAGTATTCAATTTAATATAATTCTGCTATATTGTCTAATATACTGAAACAAAGAAGTTGTGGAGCAATATAGTCCTAGAATGAAATTTTATGCCTTGCTACAAGTAACTAGCAAAATAAGAAAACATTTGCAAGACACAAAGTATATTGATTGTTGGTGCTTCCATAGATGTCGTTAACTGATTTAATTAAGTAATTATCACACTTAGGATAATTTATAACAGGAAAGACTATTCACATCAATCAGATGTATTGCAAAATTGTCATTGATGTTTTGTCTGTTGCTGCACTACCTTCAGAACACAGTCACTATTCACATCTAAGTGACAATATAGGAATACATGCTCATTAGTGCCATTCATAGGAAAAGGACAGCTAAATTTACACAGAGTGAAGAATTGGACCTGGTTAGCCAGGTAGCAAGAAAACTCACTATTTCATCACCTACAACGCAGAGAAAATGCATTCACAGAATAAAAGACATCATTTGTTGTGCAAAAATAAAACATAAGACTAATTCACAAGGACTGTGAAAAAGTACTAGGCTGTGCTATAAATGGTATCAGAGAAAATTCAATTTATGAATATCAATGTTTTTATTCTAAATACAAAATGTAAACAAAACAATGTAAGCCTTCAATACCTAGGATGCAAATAAATAAAGCATAACATTTTTTTTAAAGCGTTCTGCACATATACAGTACACTCTCTCTCTCTATACAGTACATACTGTATAAATGTAAAAAATAAGTTGCGTTATGGCGCAATAAACTGTGTCAGCCCAATCCTATTCCCTTAAACCTGCCCAATCAGGTAAGATAATGATATATAAAGTTTTAAGGATAAGATCTAAAGCGATACAGACATACCTTTCATTTTTAATATATTGTTCGGTTTTATTTGATGTATATGTCTGTATCGCCTTAGATCTTATCCCTAAACCTTTATAAATCAGTACATACTGTATAGCATACTTGCCAACTCTCCCTGATTGTCAGGGAAACTCCCTGAAATAGCAGCAATCTCCCTGAAGAGTCTAGCAATCTCCCTGATTGCACCTATCACCCCCATTATGAAGCTGTCATACAAAAAAAAAAAAGAGAGATATACATTCAAATTAGATTATTAATATAATTTCCCTGCATTGGTTATAATGCACAATGACATGCGTTTTCTGAAAAGTATCATTGTGTTTTCATCAACAATTAGATCTTACTAATAGCTTTGCGGCTCATTTACATTTCGATGTAAGTACATTTTATGACACACCTCTCAGATGTAGTTGTACACGTGCACATTACCACCGCGCTCATAGGTGTTACTTTCACAATCTCCCTGAAATGCTTTTTCAAAAGTAGTCAAGTATGCGGTATAGCGACCATACCAATCTGAGTTGTATGTACATACATGTTACTACAATTTGCAGGAAAAAATTATTATTGAAGTTGTCTTTGGGGCGGGATGTTGACAGGTCATGGTCTGACACAACTAAAAATTGGTTCAGCACTGTGCTATTCAGTTACAGGTTTATTGCTGAAAACTGTGGTGGAGCAAAATAGCTGTATGGGCATTACTGTGGACAGGTTCTGCTATCCTAAGTCAGTTTTTACCATCTCTTACAAGTGGTTTGATGTAAAAGTAACTAACTACTTTTTACTTTTTTTCTAAGGGCATGATATCAAATCACTTTATGTGAAATGTAACATTTTCTATAATGGAGCCTTCTTAATGCAACAGGACAAAACTTTATGTGAAGAAAAAGCACCACGGTTTTCCTTCTGCGGGAAAAAAAAAGGAGGTAACATGTTTTTGTAACATTTGCTGTTGACAGTGTCAGAAAGTTTGGAGCTCCTCTTTCTGCATATAATTACACTTTGACCATTGACGTCCTTGGTGATAAATGTTGTTACTGCGCTAACAAAAGTCATATAAGTATCCTGTAGATCTTGAGTTGAAATGTACGATAATTAATTACCACAATACAGTTGACTGGACTAGTTTTAAGCTGGGTACACACTATACTTTTTGTACCCAGCCTACGGAACAACCCAATGGAATGTTACTATATATCATACGTGCTGTACACACTACACAATCCGGTGTAGCAGCATAGCTTCCTTCACCACATCATCCCATCTGTTGTGCAGCACAGTAGATGGGACAATGCGATGAATGACCATTGTGCATGAGCAATCGGGCATACACACTATACGATTCACACAATATATTGTTCCTATCTACGTCAGGGCAATATATTGTACACTGGGGTAGATGTGCCGCTTAACGTGCCGCTATAACGCTTCCCGCTTCGCCTCTTTACCGAGGCAAAGCAGGAAGCACTACCGATGAGATGTATAAACATCTCATCGGCCGGAGAGGGGGAGCGTTAACTCCCCCCTCCGGCGCTACCCGCTAGAGACAGCAGCGCATCAGCCTAGTGCTGGTGCGCTGTGTCTCTCTCCCGGCCGGCTCCACTGAGCATGCGCGGGATCTTGCAAGTATCGCGAGAACCCCGCGTGGAGCCCTGGAGCCGGCAGCCGCCGCAGCAGGGACAGCGCTGTCCCTGCTGTGGGGATAGGCTAACGCCAGGCTTTAGCTGTTGATAACAACAGCTACAGCCGGCCAAACGGTCATGCGTTATGACCGTTCATACATGACCCTGCCGTCGGCGCTGCTATCTTATAGATAGCAGCGCCGATAATGACAGGGGCGCACAGCGCCCCTGTCATTTACCGCCCAGACCCCCGATCATACATCGGGGAGAAGCGGTATCAGCGCACATAACGTGCGCTGATACCGTTTCTGGGCTTCGTACATCTCACCCACTATATCTTATAGTGTGTGCCCAGCTTTTGCCAAAACCACCCTCAAGTATTTCGGTTTTGGATCTAGATTTCTTTAAAAATGTATTTAAAAAAACAGCTATAATTAAGTAATTTCAACCTATTTTTGTTCCTACAGTATTATTAACTTCAATAACATCAATTTCCAGAACTTTCCTGTCAAGTTGGACCACCTCACAGCTGAAAATATTGTTTTCATTTTTAACCATATTGGCCAAAGGCTGCAGCGAGCAGACTAAGCAACAGAGCAGCGACACAAACACATGGCAGTTTAAAAAAGAATGTAGCACATCTAGGAAACATAGTGGTACTGCAGTGGCAGAGAGGATGGCATTTTAATAAATTATACAATGCTGTAGAATGTTTTCATTAATCACAAACTAGTTTAGAGGCCCACATGTAAATCGAGGTTGTAGTATTAGTGGGAGTCAGGTAAAGGATTGATTGATTGCAGAATATTATTATTATTATTATTATTATTATTATTATTATTATTACCAGTTATTTATATAGCACACACATATATAAAGCAATAAATATGTGATACATGAAACAAACTATTAAAAAACAAGAATCCAAATGAGATTGATTGATTGATTGATTGATTGATTGATTGATTGATTGATTGATTACAGAATATAACTATAAATAAAAAAAATGATAAATGAAACAAACAATTAAAAAACAAGAATCCAAATGATATTGATAAATTAATTGATTGATTAGTGTTAAAAATGTAAATATAAAAAAAGTAAATAGTAGAAGTGGAAAACACAACAAAAAAAACAAACATTCAAAATCTCAATGATATTATTTCCTAAGGATTTAAGGCAAAGTAACAGCCCAGGCAAATTCAATAATTAAACATGGAATCGGTATGTAATTCCGACAGTCGGGGTGCCTCCTGTCAAAATATCGACAGCGGCATCCAATTGGTCTGTATCCCGACATGGGTCGGGTAAGTATACTAACCCTCCCCCCTACTCCCCCTAAACCTCCCTTATTGCAGCCTAACCCTCCCCGCACCCTAACCCTCCCTGTTAGTGCTTAAACCTAAGTCTCCCTCCTTCATGTCTAAACCTAACCCTCCCCCTTTGGTGTCTAACGCTACCCCCCCAGTATTGCCTGACCCCAACCTCCCCCCCAAAACCTAACCCTAACCCCGCTACGCTGCCTAAACCTAACACTTCCCCCCGGCTTACTTCGTTCGATGTGGCATCAGTATTTCAATGCCTATCTTAAGTCTCATGTCGGGCTTCCCCAATTAGGATTTAGACAGATGGCATCCCAGCTGCCGGTCTGCTAACTACATCCCGATTATATGATGTGATGAGACTAGTCTTCTGAGAAGCTGCAGGAAACAGGGCCTATACATCTGAATGAGAAGCTGGTAATGGATGGCAATTACAGATACAAAAGAAAAGTACAGTAATAAACTGCATTTTTTTCCCTAGTCCATATCTCACTCCCCCTCTCCTCATGTTTGTATGTTTTGTAAGTATTGTTTGCCGATTTTCCCCTTTGCTTTACTTTTTCTAATGTTTCTTTCCTCCCTCTCTCTATGGTGTGTCTGTTGCCCACTTTACCCTGTGCTTTACTTTTTTTAGACTCTCTCTCCTCCGTCTAGTGCGTCAGTTTCTGTTGCCCACTTTACCATTTGTCTTATTTTTTCCAGTGTTTGTCTCTTTCTCTAATGTAGTGCTGGGAAGTAGTATAGTGATATTTTACAGTGTAGTGTAGGGTTTAGCAGGGTCAGTAATGTAGTAACGACTATAAAAGGGTCAGTAATGTAGTGTAGCAGGAATAGAGGGGGTCAGTGATGTAACAGGGTATTAGAGAGGTCCAAAAGTGTAAGGTATAGAGGGGTCAGGAATGTAGTGTAGGGTATAGATAGTTCAGTAGTCTTTAGTATAGAGGGGTCAGTTAAATAGTAGGTTATAGAGAAGTTAGTGATGTATTTAAGTCAGTAATATAGTGTAGAGTATAGATGGGTTGGTAATTTAGTGGCAGGCATAGAGGGGTCAGTAGTGTAGGGTATAGAGGAGTCAGTAATGTTGTGTAGGGTATAGAGGGGTCAGTAATGTAGTGTTGGGTATAGAGGGGTCAGTAATGCAGTTTAGGCTATAGAAGGGTCAGTAATGTAGTGTAAGGTATAGAGGGGTCAGTGATGTAATGTAGGCTATAGAGGGGTCAGCATTGTAGTGTAGGGTATAAAGGGGTCAGTAGTGTAGGGTATAGAGGGGTCAGTAATGTAGCATAGGATATATAGGGGGTCCATAATGTAGTGTAGGGTATAGAGCAGCCAGTAATATACTGTAGAGCAGTGGTTCTCAAACTCGGTCCTCAGGACCCCAAATACTACACATTTTCCAGGTCACCCAGCAGGTGCACAGGTGTATTCATTACTCACTAAAGCATTTTAAAAGATCCACAGTAATGTAGTGTTGGGTATAGAGTGGCCAGTAATGTAGCAAAGGATATATATGGGGTCAGTAATGTAGTGTAGGGTATAGAGCGCCCAGTAATATAGTGTAGAGTATAGATGGGACAGTGATGTAGTGCAGGGTATAGAGGGGTCAGTAGTGTAGGGTATAGAGTGTCACGACCAGGGTTTCTCGGCATGGTAGTCGACGGGTAATACCTGTGAGGACGCTATGGCCAGGGGCGTCTGGCGGTGGCACTGGTGCCTGGTGGGGAGCATTGGCTGTGCGTGGTTCCGTGTGGGCATACTGTCACTCTGGTCTGGTTAGGCCTGGTGGTGCTTCTGTTCCGTTCTGACATGGGCACCGCCATCTTGTCTCCAGTCAGGTGACCTAGTTGCCCTATCCTGTTGTGTCACATGCTCCTCTCTGACCAGTCACGGCTGTGCACTGGGGATATGAGGGAGTTCAGAGCTCCCATGCATTGCCAGTGCAACGTGTTTCTCAGTGAGAGCTGAGAGAGTGAGTTCCTGTGCTTTCACCTGGTTTCATTGCCTAAGCCTGCTTCACCTGACCTGCTCCAACCCTGCTGGATTCCCCTGCCTCCTCCAATTTCCTTTCCTATTGCCTGAGCACCTGTGTCGGCTAGACTTACCCTGCACCCTCCATTTACCTTTTCCCCTGCCTGAGAACCTGAACCTGCTGTTTCCCTGCACCTTACCTCCATTTACACCCAGCTGGACTTCGTTACCTCTGCCTGCATTTTGTTACAGCTCACCATACATGCATACTGGACTGTTCCTGCCTGTCACTTTCTGGACATTCTCCCATTTACTCCACTACAGTTATTAAGTGCACTTTAGTGCTATACCTAGACTATTTCTTGCCATTCCCATGTCTGTTAAGCCAATCATTAAAAGTTCCACATTTACCTTTAAATCTGCTCCTGTGATCACTCCTGCTACCACCCCGGGTCCACAAACAACCCAGAACATAACATAGAGGGGTCAGTAGTGTAGGGTATAGAGCGGTCAGTAATGTAGTGTAGGGTATAGAGGGATCAGTAATGTAGTGTAGGGTATAGAGGGATCAGTAATGTAGTGTAGGGTATAGAGGAGTCAGTAATGTAGTGTTGGGTATAGAGCGGCCAGTAATGTAGCATAGGATATATAGGGTGTCAGTAATGTAGTGTAGAGTATAGAGCGGCCAGTAATATAGTGTAGGGTATAGATGGGACAGTGATGTAGTGTAGGGTATAGAGGGGTCAGTAGTGTAGGGTAAAAAGGGGTCAGTAGTGTAGGGTATAGAGGGGTCAGTAATGTAGCATAGGATATATAGGGGGTCCGTAATGTAGTGTAGGGTATAGAGCAGCCAGTAATATACTGTACAGTATAGATGGGACAGTAATGTAGTGTAGTGTATAGAGGGTTCAGCAGTGTAGGGTATAGAGGGGTCAGTAATGTAGTGTTGGGTATAGAGCGGCCAGTAATGTAGCAAAGGATATATATGGGGTCAGTAATGTAGTGTAGGGTATATAGCACCCAGTAATATAGTGTAGAGTATAGATGGGACAGTGATGTAGTGCAGGGTATAGAGGGGTCAGTAGTGTAGGGTATAGAGGGGTCAGTAGTCTAGGGTATAGAGAGGTCAGTAATGTAGTGTAGGATATAGAGGGGTCAGTAATGTAGCATAATATATATAGGGATCAGTAGTGTAGTGGTGGGTATAGAGGGGTCATTAATGTAGTGGTGGGTATAGAGGAGTCAGTGATGTAGTCATGGGTATAAAGGGAACAGTGATGTAGTCAAGGGTAAAGAGGGGACAGTGGTGTAGTGGTGGGTATAGAGTGGTCATTAATGTAACAGCGGTGTAGAGAGATCAGTAATGTAGTGTAGGGTATAGAGGGTTGGTGATTTAGTGATGACACTGACACTCTCCCAGTCACAGAGTACAGCACTGACAGTGACAGCCAGATACAGGGGCCTATTCATCATACGATAAAGTGATGTAATATAGGTTATAGAGGGGAGAGTGTTGTAGTCGCAGGTATAGATGGGACAGTGATGTATTCATGGGTATAGAGAGGACAGTGATGTAGTCACGAGTATAGATTGGACTGTGAAGTAGTGGCAGGTATAGAGGGGTCCAGTGGTGTGCAGTGAGGTCAGTGGCTGGTGAGGCAGTACATATAGTATATGGACCCAAAAGAGTTACCTTAAATCCACCATTCAATTGCATAATAACATACATTTCCCTGTATCTCAACAGAATTTACAGCACAGGAATACTCAAAGCCAACAGCACAATAACTACAAATACATTTCCCTGCATCTGAACAACTCAGGATTTATTGATTTTTACAATAGGTTGTTATACTCATGTAAAGAATCTCATTTATTCCAGTTAAGACCTGACACTAAAACATATCTTAATATGTTGACCAGGGCTTCAGTTTACCTAATAGCGGGACAACAACTTAGTGAGCATTGATAGTGAGTGACAGTGGCCGGAGGCAAGATAAATGTTGGTGCCCCCCCACACCCCCCAAATTAAAATTTACCACCCCCCAGCACCTGTGCCAGCCCCAGCTGCCACCGCCCCCCTATGCAGTTCTTTTTATAGAGTGCCCCCCTATGCAGTGCCTTCGGTAGAGGTCCCCCTATGCAGTGCCTGCCTATGTAGTGCCACCCAGTAATGGTCCCCCTATGCAGTGCCTCCAGTAGTGGTCCCCCTAAGCAGTACCTCCAGTAGTGGTCCCAAAATGCAGTGCCCCCAGTAGTGGTCGCCCTACACAGGGCTCCCAGTAGTGGTCCCCTATGCAGTGCCTCCATTAGTGCCCCTTATACAGTGCCCCCAGTAGTGGTCCCCTATGCAGTGCCCCATATACAGTGGCCTCAGTAGTGGTCCCCCTATGCAGTGCCCCCAGTAGTTCCCCTTATACAGTGCCCCCAGTAGTGGTCCCCCTATGCAGTGCCCCACATACAGTGCCCTCAGTAGTGGTCCCCCTATGCAGTGCCCCCAGTAGTTCCCCTTATACAGTGCCCCCAGTAGTGGTCCCCCTATGCAGTGCCCCCAGTAGTAATAATGCCCCCTGTAGTAATGCCCCTGGTAATAATGCCCCCTGTAGTAGTGCCACCAGTAGTAATACCCCCTGAAGTGCCCCCACTAGTAAGGGCCCCTGTAGTTCCCCCAGTAGTACTGCTCCCTGCAGTGCCCCAGAAGTAATGCCCCTTGATGTGCTCCAAGTAGTAAGGGCCCCTGTAGTGTCCCCAGTTGTAGTGCTCCCAATAGTGCTCCCAGTAGTAAGGCCCCTGTAGTACCCCCATATGATGCCCCCAGTAGTAAGGCCCCTGTAATGCCCCCAGTAGTAAGCCCCCGCACGCACGCACGTGCACACACCAAAAACCCAACACTTACCTTAAACCCCGCTCCAGTGCCTACTTCCGTCCGGCGCCCGCTCCTTGGAACTATGGGAGTGACGTCATGATGTCACTCCCATAAGTCACTGCGGGACCCGGAAGCCAGAGCTCAGGAGTGAGCTCCGTCCTCCGGCTGCCGCTGCCGCCAGTGGGGGGAGCAGAGAGAATGAGCACCGATCAGCGGCTCCTCCTCAGCAGTGCCCAAAACGGCCAGGTGACAATGGAGCCAGGTGCCCCCTTCAGAGCTGTGTTGAACTAAACACTCACAAGCTGAAAATCTTGGTCCTGCAGAATGACACTGACACTCTCCCAGTCAAAGAGTAGAGCACTGACCGTGACAGCCAGATGCAGGGGCCTATTCATCATACGATAAATGGCCAGGTAACCATGTAGTTACTGGTTACTGGGATATTCATCATCAAGGGACCGATAGGACCCCCTGATATTCAGCAATCTTTTGCGCCATCTTCAGACGGTGCTTGCTCTCTGATCCACGCTCCTTCCTATGGGATGGAATTCCGGGGATGTGAAGAGGGATCCGAGCGGATCCCTCCGCCACATCCTCAATACATCAACAGCGGCTTTGCGCATGTACAGAGCTGTAACTAGACTTTTTGGTGCCCTGTGCCAGAGAGAGCATTGGTGCCAACTCTCCCCCCCCCATTTTTTAAATAGGGACCCAAGATTTGCACCTGAAAAAAGGACCATGGCCTCATGAGGAAGGGCCAGGGAAGAGATAGGGGAGGCCAGGAGATGCTGGGGATAAAGGGCAGAAGGTGCCAAAGGGCAGGCACGTTGGCACCTGTAGTTCCACTGTAATAAACAATAGTTTACAGTATTATTTCAACACTATTACCCCTGCACCCACCGCTTCAGGGGTGTGGGGAAGTGCCCCGGGCTACAGCTTATTGGCGGGTCCCTACCTCCCCTGAGAACCCCAGCTTGGGCTGACCAGCTTAGGGTGATAATGCTTTGGCCGGGGTGACCCAGTGAAAGGGTCTACTGGCTGTGGCATTATAGCCAGGCCAGATTTGAGCCCAGTTCTGGTTTTAAAAATAGGAGGACCCCTACGCAATATTTTTCCCCTATTTTTAAAACCAGGACTGGCTCAGCAGCCCAGTGCTGTTCCTAAAATTTGGGGGAACCCTACTCGGGGCTGAATGCGAGTGCCCAGTGGGCCACTTTTGGTAAGCAGAACTGGCGCTGCGGGATGAACCCGCACTCTACGTCATTTTTAAAAAAAATGAACACTTCAAACTATCTGTAGACGCAGAAGATACACAGATCACACTGATCTGTGTATTTTTCAGCAAAACACTCAGGACGTGGTCTATTTAAAACTTCTATTTATGTCAGAGTTTGCTACAGTTACACCTGTGATTGTAATCACGATTCTTGGTAAATTCCCGAGTTCTATACTTTTCAGTGAAAATACTCTGCGTGTATTTAATCGTTTTTGCAATCTCACCCGAGTTTTTCAGTGTACGTAGAGAAATCTTTCCCAAACCCACTCGAATTTGTCTTTAGTAAATTTGCGAGTTTATAAAAACTGCCTAAACACACCCGACATTGCAATCTCAACCAAACTCGATTCTTAGTAAATTTACCCCGTAGTCATGTTGTGTTGTATCATCTAGAATGCTTTTGTTTTGTAAAATGATGATACTGCAGTTGTCAGTGTTCATGGGGAATTGCCACCTATCATTCCTAACTGATTGTGGTGGACCCTCACAGTGCCTTGGCCCTTTTCAGTTTCCAGATGAAACTGTTTTTGCTTAAAGACTTTGGCAAGCAGAGCTGGCATATTTAGATTAGCCGACTTCTTCCAAAGCATTTGGAATGTGGCCCTTCCAATGTACAAGGAAATGTCATGTTTCTCCCAGATCTGTGAAGGACAATGATCATCTAGGGTGATCTTTTCTTGCTGGACCTCTAACTCAACTGCTGGATGAGGAACCACTACTCAATGGAGAAATGGGTCTTATCAAAAAGGAGACATTAAATACCAGGTGGGTCCGGAAGGAATGGGGTAGCCATAGCCAGTATGCTACTGGAGTTATCTTCCAACTAATTGAGTATGGACTAATGTTTTAAGCACAGTTTATCACCCAATGAGAAAAATGGTCTGTCATGTCTACCCTAGTCTTTAAATCTTTTTGGACAGCAAACATTTTAGCTGCTCCTGCAACCTCTTTCAGTGGTAAGAGATCCTGCACATGCTAGAAGTAACCCCAGTGTAGCAAGATAGAATGACCACAAAGTTGAATCTGAGGTTAAATTAGAAGAAGGACATCACAAGGAATCTTACAACGGTTCCATAAAAACGGTGGGTCTGATTAATCATGGATTGCACTACAACAGCATACGCAGGTCAGCTGATGGTGTGTACTGCGCATAAGTATGCTTCGAAGTGCATGTGCGTGAATTAGCATTGCGATCACCTATGCAGATACAAAGCCATCGCAGACAGAGGGATGGGACGTCAGCGCTTTGGGGTGGTAATGGGTGAGCAGGTTTGCCGACATTTGGTTCCCTCCTTCCGGGAGGGAGCGGTCGGGCAGCCACACAAGGGGGGGGTGACGTGTCATTGCAAAAAAGAGGGCGTGGCCTTCAGAACAATGCGCCCCCTCTTCACAATGTCGAGATTAAAGGCATTATGAGGCAGGGGATGGGGCTACAATGACGCAATTTACCGCAAATCGCTTCACCGCCCCCCTCGCTGCCGGGGTTTATACAGCCTGCTTGCTGAGGCCGGGAGGCTTGCCTGCCTTTCTGGGGTGTTGGGAGCGGCACACGATTTTCGGGAGGCTCGGGAGGGTAGGCAAGTATGTGGGGGGGTGGTTAGAGAAACATAGGCGTGCCTGTCTGTGTCAAAGCTGTTGCTTTGGCATGCATAAATTAGCCACTGCGACAGCATGCGCAGCTTGTGCATGAGGCAGAGGGGGAAACATTATTGTATGTTTCTAAATTTAACTGTAAATCATCTCAGATTAAGAACATCATCATACAGAACTACTCTATTTTAAAGTGTGATCCCATCCTTAGAAATAACATTCCCAACAGAGCCACGGTAATCTATAAAAAGAATAAAAATCTAAAAAATATGCCAGTACCCAGTTTTTTTTAGGAATACGCCTAAAAAACAGCATACCATCAAGGAACAATGGTTACCAAACAGACCAGAAGGCTTCTATAGATGTGGGAAAAATCAGTGCATTACCTGTAAACATGTCCATAGGGTACATTACAACTTTACGCCCCTATCTAAAGAGATTCAAATTAATATGAAACAGTTTATAAATTGTGACACGGATTTTGTGGTATACTTAATTTTTTGTACTTGTCCACTCTATTATGTGGACCGCACTACAAGGCCTCTGAAAAAGAGGTTCTTGGAAAACAGACGTAATGTCATAAATTGCAAAGCAAATCATAGTGTATCTAGACATTTTATGGAATGCCATAGTAACAAGGAAGATTGCTTAAAAATCGTGGGGCTAGAACATATAAAGAGTACAGATCGTGGTGGGGATCGCTACCGACAGTTATGCCAGCAGGAACTATACTGGATGTTCAAGCTCAACACCATTTCTCCAGAGGGTAAATGAGGCTGTGGAATTGAATTGTGTCCTTTAGGGAGGGGACGGGGGTATATATGCAGAATTCTAGGGACTATACGGTCCCACCATCTTGCATTGCATGCCTCGTCGCTCTCCTCGGGATACACACAGCCTCAGTATTCCTAGAACACTTTAACATGTGATTATATATATTCCTCGTCCTACTTTATCTTTATTATATATCATTTATCCCTCTTTATATTTATAAGGTCTATGTATCCATATTAATATCCTTCCATGCTATCATCAAATCCTTATAGCAAAAAGAAATGTTTGGAGGATTTAATTAATTATCTATTGTTTCTAAATTAAAGCTTCTAGTGGCTTTGTGCTGTATAAATATGTATAAATATCCTAGAGCAGTGGTTCTCAAACTCGGTCCTCAGGACCCCACACAGTTCACGTTTTGCAGGTCCCCTAGTAGCTGCACAGGTGTATTCATTACTCGCTGACACATTTTAAAAGGTCCACAGGTGGAGCTAATTATTTAACTTGTTTCAGTGTGGAGACATGGAAAACAAGCACTGTTTGGGGTCCTGAGGACCGAGTTTGAGAACCTGTGTCCTAGAACCTACCCATTTTATAATATAGCTATAATTATTACCTACCTGGTCACTCTATGTGTTTGGTAATATACACTACTTGAATTCATTGTTTTACTTATGAGGTAGATAGGCATCAATTTAGAATCTAAGGAGTGTTTGTAAAATTGTTAGGAGGGATATGTGTTACGCAAATACAAAAATAATACCCTGGGGTTTTTATATATATATATATATATATATATATATATATATGTGTGTGTAGAAAGGGAAAGGCGGCACTCACAGGTCTGATAAAATGACAGAATCAAACTTGACAACTGTGTCTGCCTTGTTCAACATTTCAGTCTCACATGACTTATATCAAGAACGTGTTCTTGATAAAAGTCATGTGAGACTGAAACGTTGAACAAGGCAGACACAGTTGTCAAGTTTGATTCTTTCATTTCATCAGACCTGTGAGTGCCGCCTTTCCCTTTCTACATATGTAAGTGGGTGTTCAATTGAACTTCCAGGAAGGCACCAAGGCAAGTAATTTATTTTGCATTTATGTGGAGTGCCAGCCATTTGACTATATATATATATATATATATATATATATATATATAAATATATTGGTTGTGGATATCAATTTATATTTAAATAAAATCTCATTTGGAAAATAAGTAAGGACTACTGCATCACCTAGTAGTGAAGATTAAATATAGAAAATAAAAGATGAGAAATAATAAACAAAAAGATATGATTTTGTTATTCAGGATTTTTAGGCATATTTTTGTGTGTAAAATATTTTTATTTTCATATTTCTTCCGACTGTTTCTTCATATACAATAATGAAGCTGAGAGTAATATTGCATTTGTCTAGCATGATTAATTGTATGACCATGTGTGAAAATCATTCACAGCTGAATAATTACTAGGAAAGAGTTAAACTCCAGAACCTTTCAATTAAGCAATTATGAAAGCAGGATTTAAACCAGGATCATATGGAGTCTATCCACTTTTGTTGTCTCTGACGAAGCTGTGTTACACAGGGAAACGAGTTAGGCGAGTCACTGCATAGGCTGTTGTTTATGAGACACTTGCAAGTTGTCCACCAGTTCCAGATATCATTCTCACTTTGGGACTATCTGCTGGTTCACCTTGACAGTCGGCAACCAGCGGACATTGCACACGCCACTGTGTACAGGACACACAGAGCAGCTGGAGTGGGGAAGCTGCTGCCTGTGCAATGGGCCTACTACATCTCACTGAGCTGAATCCGGGCAGGTGTCCTGCAGACTGCAGCTGCCGTTCACCATTTTACACCTGGCTCCATTGCACCGTGAAAGACACTGATTGGGCATCACCGGAGGTAATAGCCGCGGCTAGTTCCCGGAGATCAGGGGAAGACAGAGTCTCCTACTGCCAGAGACTGTCCCCCACAGTAAGGATTGTCTCCATTGTACGTGCAGCACCCCGGGGCCTCTCAGCTACCCGCTCCACTCGGTGACCCTACCAGGGATAATTCAGGTATTTATTCAGGAGTTCACTCCCTACCGGGACGTGAGATAATATCCATTTGCGCATTGGTGATTTGGTGTGTGACGGACCACGGTGACCATATCGGTTGCAATTTATTCCGTCTGGTCCCATTGCTATTGTGACATCTGTGTAAAGCCATTCTACAAAATCACACCAAACATAACCCTTGACTATTAGAGATTGATACAATCACTTTGGAACTTTTCCTGGATACAAATTACTACTTTATACTTAGAACTGAACAAATGAAAGCATCTTTCGAAACAGCATATATCCCTCAGTGTCACAAGTATCTACAGAAGCTGTGATTTTTCCTTGAATTTTTATTGTTTTTCTTAATTTTGGGGAATTTTTCTCTGCATGTATGTGTTTTAGGATTTATCTGTATTTACACGATATTTTAATTTATTTGTGAATAAATGTATATTTTTTCCTATTGATTGAATACCTCAAGCGCTGCTTAATTTTCTGTGCTATACATTCCATATTCACCAGGACACTACCTGGTTTTCCTGCAGCAGCTGAGGCATTCAAAGATAGGGAATCTGAGAATACTCACATAGCGCTACCTTTTTCTTTGTATTCTCGCAGCTTGTGTACTCACTGCGTGCGATGAGATTAGCAATTTCAGAGTAAGGTCAGACCTGTTGTTTGTAATTGTGCATGAAGGGGTGATGTTACTCGATATTCCCAATGTCTACGCAGGCCTGCAAGGTATTACAGGTATGAGATAGCAGTAGTGGGCATCTCTTTGCTGGCTGTGCCAAGGCTTTGCTATTGCATTCATTAGCATATTTTCACAGCGTAATCGCAGCCGTGATCGCAATAGCGATCTGTAATTATTCAGGCTCTGTGTCCAACCAGTCAGATTGGCCAGCCATTGCAAATAACTGCTTGAGAGATGAGTTATTCATCCCATCTAAACAGGCTATTTTTCAGAAGAGATTAAAGAATAAAGAACAACAACCCCTTTATGTGGGCAGTCTTTGTAATGATTGCTGTATTTAAAATGTAACTTTGGTTAGGTATGCATTCAAATATAGAGGATAGCTATTGCTGAAAGGGAGAAAAAAAGAAGAGCAGTCTCCCCTAAAATGATTTTATTGACCATATACTTCTTATATATAAATATAAATGTAACTGACAACATGTCTGTTTAAAAATAGAATGACAATGCCTTGCTTAACACTTGATACAGAAATAATTATATGCAGACTTTTTTGTGTTTTGGTAATAGGCAACAGGCACTAAAAGCATGTGTGTGCGTGTATGTGTACATATATATATATATATATATATATATATATATATATATTCCAAAAAATCCGGCACTCAATTATACAGCAATGTTAATTTCACCCTGTTGCCAGCATATACGCGTCCAGACCAGACCCGCTGTAATGGAAATAGTAACAAATGCATCACTCAGAGGATTCAATGATGTTCAAGTCAGATCTACTCCTGTGGTCAACGTTTCAATAACTTAACATTTTCATCAGGACCTGTCCTGATGAAAATGTTAAGTAATTGAAATGTTGACCACAGAAGTAAAACTGTCTTGAACATCATTGAATTCTCTGAGTGACGCATTTGTTACTTGTTTTGTGTGGATGTGAGGAGAGGGAGGGCTCCATCCACAGGCCACTCCAGCTTTTGGGCTTTTCAGCCTGGCAACAGGCTCATTAGGGTTTGCAGCTGGAAGTGGCTAATATAAGCTGGGTTTGTTTGTGGGAGAGCAGGCAGACTAGCCTGTTCAGAGACACTTGGTTACTTTCCTTGTAAGTACTGTGCACATGTTTTGTTGATGGTGAGGGCAATAGGCCCTACCGTTATTATATAGAGGGAATCTGCTTTGTAGCTAGGGCCCAGCCGGGCTAGGACTTATGTTTATGTTTTGTTTATGATTACATTCATTTGGCACACTAAAGACTGGCACCAACCAGGAGAGGGACCCCTTCCCTGACTGTTTTACATTTGGTGGAGAATGTGGGCAATCACACACTGAAATTGCAGCAAGGAAAATTTTTTGTTTAAAATTTAACGGGACATACACCAATTCGTCAGTGTGGATCTAAAGTTGTGTCCTTTGAAGTCCATAGAGGTGGCATCCGCAGATGCTTCCAACCTACACCCCAGGACAAAATGGAGGACATTGTTAAAGCCTTGCTCCAAGTAATGGCAGCTCAGCAGGAAACTGAGTTGTGTCCTTTGAAGTTGTGTCCTTTGAAGTTTTTTGTTTAAAATTTAAAGGGACAGACACCAATTCGTCAGTGTGGATCTAAAGTTGTGTCCTCTGAAGTCCATAGAGGTGGCATCCGATTCTGCTTCCAACCTACACCCCAGGACAAAAAGGAGGACATTGTTAAAGCCTTGCTCCAAGTAACGGCAGCTCAGCAGGAAACTAACAAACTGCAGCAAAAAGCTACCAGGGCTCAGCAGAAAATGAAGAAAGTTCAGCAAGAAGCTACCAGGGCTCAGCAGAAAGCTACCAGGGCTCAGAAGGAACCCACTCAGGTGCAACTATTGGCCTTGGAGGCAGCCCAGATGCAACAACAAGTCACCATCGAGGAAACCCTCCAGGCCATAGCGGAAAACAGCCAGGACATAAAAGAGGTGGTACAACAGCTTATAGTCCGGTCTGGAGATACTTCCCCTGCTCTTCTAACTAACACTCATACCATACGAGCCAGTCACTTTCTGCAAAAGATTACCCTGAGTGATGATGTGGAGGCGTACCTTACGGCCTTTGAAAGAACCGCCAAAAGAGAGAAGTGGCTTAAAGAGCAGTGGGCAAGTCTTGTGGCACCCTTCCTGTCTGAAGAACCACAAAAGGCCTACTATGATTTATGCCTGGATGATGCCAAGGACTATGTAAAGTTAAAACGGGAGATTCTAACCTACTTGGGAGTCACCTCATTTGTTTGGACCCAACGAGTCCACCGCTGGGAGTTCCAAATGGAAAAACCTCCACGCTCACAGATGCATGACCTCGTCCATCTAACCACAAAATGGCTGCAGCCCGAGATGCTGACAGGACCACAGATTGTAGAAAGAGTCATGATGGACCAGTATCTGCAATCGCTACCTGCATCTCTGCACAAGTGGGTGAGCCATGGAGATCCTAAGTCCACAGACCAGCTGGTGGAACTGGTGGAGAGGTACGTGGTGGCTGAGGAGCTGATGAGTGTGCCCCACCAAGCCCCGATGGCGCATCATCAATCTCCCATTGACACTGGTAAGACTGTTCCAGGGGAGAAGGGTGCTGGGCGGTAGAAGGTACTCAAGACTGGGGGTGTGGAACCTGGAGTCGGGCCAGCCAAGCCAGGAAGGTTCCTATCCCATAAAAGACTAGATATTAATGTAATTCAATGTTTCCGATATGGTGGTTTTGGCCATATTGCGGTTAATTGTTCACTTACCTCTGAACCTATGCAATGTGATACTGCACATGTCAACCGCAGGATGTCTTTCTTTGCACAACCAGCCTGTACTGCTGACCGGCAGGTTGTGACAGATAAGCACATGTGTATACTTACTGTAGGCAACCAAGTAGAGGCTTTGTTAGATTCTGGTAGCCTAGTTACACTTATGAAAGCTGAACTGATGAACTCCTTGAAGCGTAAGGGGAAAACTGTTGGTGTGACCTGAATACATGGGGATACCCTGTATTATGTTACTGCAGAAGTGAACATAGAAACACCATGTGGTTCCGCGATAATCTCTGTGGGTTTGGTACAGGGCTTAATGTATGATGCAATATTGGGGAGAGACTTCTGGAAGTTGTGGGAAAGCTGATTTTGCACAATAAGGTAAATCACCCTGACTCATTTGAGAGGGTTACTGACGTAGTAGCAGAGTCAAAGATGTTCCCTTTTTCTAGTATGATTGGCAAACTAGAGAATGCAGAGTGTGATGGTGGCTCGCCAAGTGGTGTTCCTCCCACTGAGGTGGGGAGTGTTATTAAGCCTGTGGACCGCCTGCCTGATCTTTAGGTCAGGAGAGTGGTCTTTGCCGTGGAGCAGTTGAATTACCCTACTCTGGTAAAAGCCAGGGAGAATGTCAAGGTGATTAATGGTAAACCCATAGACCCCGATAGTCCTTTGTCATATCCTCACATGGCAGTATGTCAGGATTTGTTGTATCAGGTGACTAGGAAGGGGGAAGATATTGTGGAACAATTAATAGTTCCCAAAGCATACAGAAGAACAGTATTAGATCTGGCCCATGGTCATATATCGACAGGCCAACTAGGGGTAGAGAAAACTACTGAGCAAATTTTGCAGAGGTTTTTTTGGCCCGGGGTCCATAAAGAGGTATCTGACTATTGTGCATCCTGCCCTGAATGTCAGTATCATGCTCCAAGGCCACGTTTCAAAAGTCCCCTGGTTCCGTTACCCATTTTTGAGGTTCCATTTCAAAGAATAGCTATGGATTTGGTTGGGCCATTAATGAAATCTGCCCGGGGCCATCAATATATTCTGGTGATAATGGATTATGCTACCAGGTACCCGGAAGCGATATCATTATGCAATACGTCAACCAAGACCATTGCTAGAGAATTAGTCCATGTCTTTAGCAGGTTGGGAATACCTAAGGAAATCCTGACTGACCAAGGTACCCCATTTATGTCAAAAATCATGAAGGAGTTATGCCGCCTGTTTAAAATTGACCAATTAAGAACATCTGTGTACCATCCCCAGACCAATGGGTTAGTGGAGAGGTTTAATAAAACTTTAAAACACATGCTAAGGAAAGTAGTGGACAAAGATAGTAGAGATTGGGATTACTTGTTACCTTATTTGCTGTTGGCTATAAGAGAGGTTCCCCAATTCTCCACAGGTTTCTCCCCTTTTGATTTGTTGTACGGGAGACATCCAAGGGGATTACTTGACATTGCCAAAGAGACATGGGAGGGGCAGTCCAGTCTGTATAAAACAGTTATTGATCATGTTTCTCAAATGCAAGAAAGAATTGCTGCTGTGGTGCCGATAGTAAGAGAGCACTTGGAACAGGCCCAACAGGCACAGCAGAGGGTATACAACCACAATGCTCACTTATGCAACTTTGCTCCTGGGGACAGAGTGTTGCTGTTGGTTCCCACAGTAGAAAGTAAACTTTTGGCTAAATGGCAAGGACCCTTTGAAATCTTATAAAAAGTGGGGCAGGTCAATTATAAAGTTTACCAGCCAGGGAAAAGAAAGCCAGAACAGATATACCATGTAAATCTTATAAAACCCTGGAAGGATAGAGCAGCACTGTCAGCAGTCAGAGCCCCTCCAGTAAACCCAGGGCCCATGGTACCCGAAGTGACAGTGGCAAAAACCCTGTCAGCCAGTCAACAGCAGAAAGTTAAGGAATTTCTGATCAGAAATAGGGTGCTGTTTTCTGACCTACTAGCGAAAACTGCGGTCATCAAACATGACATAATCACTAACCCAGGGGTTAAGGTTAACTTAAAACCCTATAGGTTACCAGAAGCCCAAAGAGAATCAGTGTTGAAGGAATTTAAAAAAATTTTAGAGTTGGGTGTAATTGAAGAATCACATAGTGAGTGGTCAAGTCCCATTGTGCTCATTCCAAAACCCGACAGGAGTGTGCGATTCTGCAATGACTTCCAGAAATTGAACAGTGTGTCAAAGTTCGATGCCTACCCTATGCCTAGGGTGGATGAACTAATTGAAAGGCTGGGGACAGCCAGATATTTAACTACTCTTGACTTAACCATAGGGTATTGGCAAGTGCCATTAACTGAGAACGCCAAAGGAAAGACTGCCTTTTCTGCACCAGAGGGGTTGTTTCAATACAAAATGTTGCCCTTTGGGCTACATGGGGCACCTGCTACCTTTCATAGAATGATGGATAGGATTCTAAGGCCCTATAGACAGTATGCTGCTGCTTATCTGGATGATGTTGTCATTCATAGTCCTGATTTGCAGTCTCACTTGCCCAGAGTACAAGTAGTGTTATACTTCATCTATAAGGCAGGTTTGACAGCCAACCCAAAAAAGTGTTGTCTGGGGATGGAAGAAGTAAAATATCTTGGGTACACCATTGGCAGAGGTTTGATAAAGCCACAGCTCAATAAGATTGAGGCAATCCAAACTGGCCATGACCCCTGATTAAAAAGCAGGGGAGAGCCTTCTTAGGGATCACTGGGTATTATAGGAGGTTTATACCCAATTTTGCCACCATTGCAGTCCCACTGACTGACCTTACCAAAGGCAAACAAAGTCATGATGGAATGGGGTCCTGAAACAGAGAAGGCTATCCAGGAGTTAAAAATAGCATCATCTACCCAACCAGTTCTGATGACCCCAGATTTTGACAGAGAGTTTGTTGTACAAACCGATGCATCAGATGTAGGCATCGGAGCGGTCCTGTCCCAAAGCAAAGAGGGTGAAGAACACCCGATTTTCTTCTTAAACCGGAAATTAAATGTACATGAAAGAAACTATACTTTGATGGCAGTTTTGCAGCAGTTTTGCAGCGGTTTTGGCCTTAGTAAATCTGCAGATAGCAAAACTGCCGCCCACCCGTAGTCAAAACACATTTTAGAATAGAACAGGGCTGTCATTTAGAAACCGTGGCAAAACCGCCACCAAACCCCCGGGGTTTAGAACAGAATAGAACCCGTCGTCAAACCGCCACCAAACCGCCGGGGTTTAGAACTCACCTCTTAGTAAATTTTGCCCATTGGCTGAGAGAAACGAGCCCCCAGCTCTCTCTGTCAAAAAAGCTTCCCCCTTAACCGACATGCAAGCTTTCAGGGTTGGATTCCCAGGTCACTGGACCTGGGTTTATTTTTTTGGGCCCTTTTACACTAAGCTCTGACCCGAGTCGAAGTGTCAGTGTAAAAGGAGTGTTAATAGTACAGTAACTACCATGTGTTTCGTGGTAACTACTAGTTCATTTAAAACAACATAATAATGATAGGAAAAATATCCCTGACTTAAACAATAGGCAAATAATAGTCACAATAAGTCTGTATATGATGAAATATCAAATTGGTAATCAACACTATAATTATTTTGACATTTTCCTGTACATAAGCTGACCATCACCTTAAAAAATATTTATAACTAGCAAATATTAATTTAGAAGAACAATACAAAATGATCCTCTCTAATTTAAGTCAAAAGGATTTCCCAATGTCTGACACACAAAGCTTAATATTCAATGCAAGATGTGGAGTTTAGAAGCAGTTTGTTGAATCCCCAACCTACCTGAATTCAGAAACCCATACATCCTTTTGTATTATTTAGTATTGTTAGCCATTATTGTAGTAAACACTGTAATGCCCTAAAGCTAAAAATTGGGTCAGATTTAAAGGCACTGGCAATCCATGAAAGAAGCAAATTAGCATTGGCAGCAGGAGAATCCAAAATAAGGTGATTCAACCCAAGCCGGACTCCTTGTCTAAACTCCTAATCTGGAGACTGCATTATTAGGTTCTGGGCAATCATGGAGCAAATCAGTTTTATGTTGTGTCTTACTTCATAAGTAATTAACAATTGTTTATTTGAAAAATTAAGTGGAATTATTCAGGACAAATGTTAGCATTTAAAAGAACAAAGTCACATTGATGGTGGATTACTCCTTATTATTTATTATTGATTTCAAAACACTTTATTAATTCAGACCCAGCAGGCCAACAGATACACGTGAGATTTCAGGAAAATAAATTAATAACATAAACTTATGAATTATAAACGATAAAATACAGGTAGGGTTACAACCAGAATAAAGAAGGGAAGAATGAGGTGGTATCTGATCACCATTATCATGTCCAGTTGTTTCAAAACTTGTATCTCTAAGACCGAAGATGGGACTAGATGATTTTGGTATGACAGCAATGCTCACATGTCTTTAAATAGAACCACCCAAGAAGACACTTTAGGCGATTTCTTTTTCACACCTTATGAGTAAAGACCCCCATACACGGCACGATATATGTGCCGATCCGACGGATTGGCACGATATAGGTGCTATATCGTGCCGTGTATGGGCACGATATAGTACCTGATATCGTGCTGCGCGCTTCCACGGGGTCGTACATCGCATCCACAGGTCTTCCTGCAAAACCATCTGATCTGGGATGCGATGTACGATCCCATTCAGATGAAGAAGGGGGAAGCTGGCATATCGTGCGGTCTGTGGGGACCGCACGATTGCCGGCGGTGACAGCACGATCCGTCTGCCGACGGATCGGCAGTCGCCCTACACGGTGGATCGCACCGTGTATGGCGACCTTATGCCATATAATGACAGGGCCTCCACAGCAAATACAAAATATGAAGGATTTATGGAATCAAATAGGCAAGAAGCCCCCTGAATTCATCATGTTATCACATTTTCTTATAAATGCCTACTAATGTTAAAAAACAAAGATTATTTATACATACTTGTACTACTGGTAATGGAAATCATCATATTTACTGGAGTATTGGACAAAGTTAACAACAGCAAAACAATGTGCTTTGGATCATATGCTGTGTTATTAATTATCCAGTATTCTACCAGTCAATGGCAATATCCTTGAACATAGACCAATTCAATATTTAATTCCAATTTCTGCCATATTACATATATCTCCATTGGCATTGATATTGAATTGTGGCTCCCTTGATATATAAAACTTTGCACCTTTATATTGCCTTTAACATAGCATCATATTGGTCTGTCAAGGATGAGTAGAATACAAATGGATTAACCAATTGTATTAACTAAAATCTTTTAGTATTTTAGAACCTTCCCCAAAAATGTTTTACTGGTACAACTGAAATATTTGAAAAAGGGAGATTAAAAAATACACTATTACACACATCGGAATTGTAATATTTTTAGACGTAAAATGCATTTTAGATACTAACTTTTTAAGAAAAAATCCACATAAAAAATGTAATAATTTTTTTAATTGGTCTTTTTACAGTGCAAAATATGAGAACGCCAATTACAGCTTTATATTATACTTACAGAGTATTGGGAAATACTAGAACGTGTTTCCATATGTAACAGAAAAAAATGTTGTTTATAAATCTATGAGCTATATCCTACAAAAACACATTTTATTTCAAAAGTATGTTTAAAAATTGTATACTATAAACATTTTTGAACTTCCATTATTATTTATTATTGATTTCAAAACACTTTATTAATTCAGACTCAGCAGGCCAACAGATACACGTGAGATTTCATTAAAAAAAATGAATAACATAAAATGATGAATTATAAACGATAGAATACAGGTAAGGACCTCGATAAACATTAAGGGTTAAATTTACTAAAGGGCGGGTTTTTAAAAGTGGAGATGTTGCCCATAGCAACCAATCAGATTCTAGCTATTATCTTCTAGAAGGTACTAGATAAAGGTTAAGTAGAATCTGATTGGCTGCTATGGGCAACATCTCCACTTTTAAAAACCCGCACTTTATTAAATATACCCCAGCAAGCAAAAACACTATAACACCAACAATTCTATCATCCTGGGTGGTATGTCCAAAACAGATCTAAGTTTTTTTTTTTTTCATTTTCTTGTTTTTTTTTCACAATTCCTTAACTGGTTGATTTTATTTGTGTGGTGGGAGCACACAGATTTTTTTTTTTTTTAATTTGGGTTTGTTAAAACAATAAAATGTAAAATATTCAAACGTAGCTGTCGTTGTGAAGGTAAGAGCTGAAGGAATACAGCTGTATGAAGGAAGCTCAACTTTACTGTCATTATAAATTGATATTACTTTTCATTTCCATTCCAGAATCAATATTTTATGAACATATTGTCAGACTTGGATTTTCTGTTTTACCCAAAGTAAGTTCTTTTTCTTGTGAATATGTTTATTTTGGGAATTTCAAGTTCTGTGCTATTGAGAGGTGACAAATGCAGTGTATCACTAAAATACTGTTTAAACTTTGTTATTGTTGATTGTTAAATAAAAATAAAGGATACCATATGCTTTAGTAGTATTATAATTCAAGAGAAGATTTGAAGGAAGTTATTTTAAAACTTCCATAAACGCCTGAACTTTGGTATTGGGGTATGGCCAGAGGGCCTGATTCTGACCCGCTCGCGAGCGGTGAGCACTCGCAAGCGGGTTGATGGTGCCCAAGTGCGCATGCGCACGACGGAGGCGCCTCCGTCGTGCGCATGCGTGAGACCCGAATAACGATGGCCAAGCCTTCGTTAAGGGTCTCGCACCAAAGGGGGTGTGCTGTCGATGGTGATTGACAGCACGCCCCCTTTGGTGGGCGTGCCGGGGCATGGCTGCCCAGACGGAGGCGTTCCCATGGGAACGCCTACCGTCTGGGTCCGGCCCCACTAACATCACTAGTGATGTCAGTGGGAGTGCTTTTGGCTCTGATAGAGCCAAAAGCACTCCTGGGCTTGCGGCAGCGAGACCCTACCGCAGGGTCTCATTGCAAGCCCGATGGTCGCGATGGTCTTGACCATCGCGACCATCATTTTGGCCGCTCGCTATAGCTGTGGGTGGTCACCCACAGCTATGCGAGCGGCCAGGGGGCCGCTCTAAAAAGGAGCAGGGACGACCCTGATTCAGAGCGAGCGCTCTGTCAGAGCGTCCGGCTCTGAATCATTGCCAGAGTACAGATGTGTCCCCATTTTCTTAGTGCTTTTGCGCCATATGGCGCAAGATGCTCGGAGCAACTTAGATGCTTCTGCAGAACTAGTGAGTTATACTTTTTCCTAAATTTTAAATCTGGTTTGGATTGTAGCCACATGCAAAATCAATCACAGTGTACCAGACACAGTTATCAATACCTAATTAAAACTTCTATGCAATCCTGTCTATACCTTCTAAAATCCTGCATATAACTTCTAAAATTGTCGCTATTTAGCGTAATGAGTTGCACAGTAAATAAATGCTTTCAGACTTTGAATGTGGTTCCAAAGCACCAAAAGTTATTATTCAATATAAAAACAGATGGTTACACGCTGTGATCTAAAGACAATTAGCGCAAATAAGTCATACAGACCCAAGGTACAGTTGTTATATACGCACGCGCTCTGGGCCCAGATACCGGCATCAGCATCAGAAACCTCCGTCAAGAAACCTCTGTCAACAGCAAAGCAAGAAGACTCAAGACAGGGGTCAGAGAGCGCACATATATACTCTTACAGGGATAGGCAATACAATAGACAAGTTTGACATGATTCCATGGGTTCTTCTTAAAGGTGCTTCTGTTACAGGATAGTTCATAGGTCAATTCGAATGGACACAAACAGCCTCTAACAACCGTTTGTCTCCTTTTTCCCGCTGCATGCTAATCTAAGCTGCTAACATTACAGAGTACATTTTAATGTTTTAACTCTCTATAGTCCATAGTTTGCAGACGCATGTTGTGATCTTCTCACCGATGATACCGGAAATCTGTGGAGACACAGTGGATCTGTACAACACCAAACACGGTCTGCTTACCATGTACTAAACCTTAGATATCAAATATCCTTTATTACACAACATTAATAATTACAGCATAAATCTTGGATATTACACTTTAATGCTAGGGAACCTTTTATGTAAGTGTGCAGTGTGTAAGTATTGGGGAATTGGGAAAAGACGCTAGTTAGCGTTGTGTGACTATGTGTTTTGTGGAGTACACCATGGTACGTGTTTTGCAGGGATAATCATTTTATATGTTTTAATGACTGTCTGTATTTACATGGTGAGGACTTTTAACTTCTTTCTATTGCGTGGGAATCACACGATGCTAAATAATAGCATTGCCTTATATACTTATAATGGCGAGTTTCACTAAAATGGCGCTGGGCGGCCAGTCGCAAAATGGCGTCTCATTGCCATTCACAAAATGGCGTTGTCCCGATCTAATTTTAAACCGATCCTGTCTCAGCCAATTATCCAGCTTCGGCACAGTAGATTAGTACTTTTGTTGCAAGGGAATTGGTATAGAATTACAGATTAAGCATAATAATATGTGACACGAGGCATGGCACGGTCGCTTGTATCGGAGCTCTGTATTTTGCCTCTTTTTTTACCCAGATTAGTGGCTTATTTGAACACCAAAGTACATGACATGCCAGCACTAGTAGTCTGTGTACCCATGCATTTGTCACATTAGCAATGCGACTAAAACGCATGTTGTGAGAAAAAGTCTCTGGTGGCATGCTTGGCACAGCTGAGTCACAAGTCTGTGATGCGCCAGTGAGGAAGGGGGTTGGCGTTTTGAGCATACGTGCTCGTGGACATATCTATATGTAACCCTGGTTAGGGTTACGGAGATAATTCATATATACAATTGAAACAGGTATATATTTTCATTCATCTATTTACAGAAAAATGCCATTTATGAGGTAAATGTTATATATACTGTAGGGATAGATGTGATATGATAAAAATATAAGTAAATATGGGGAAATGTATGTACCCTGTGCATGTAAGATATCTATGATGTCAGTGGACTTTGGTGCTTCATGCTGCAGATATACATTTCACAGACATTGGTGATAGTTGCTGAAGGGGGTGGAGTAATATAGATGGGAGTGAATTGGTTCCTGTCAGGAAAATAGGATCCGGTGAGAGGGAGGAGATATAACAGTGGTTAGCAGCAGTTGAGAGGCAGTCTGCTGATCCCTCCCTCCAGTGCCTGCCCTCCTGTGACCCGGGCAGCCAGTGAGCGGCTATATGCTGCCGGGCGCAGGGGGGCAGAGCCGGAGATGGAGCCCAGCCGGAGCTGGGGAAGAAGGTGGAACAGTGGCACCCACCCTGCCTACCTGATGATGCCAGAGAGGCAGCGTTGTGGGACGTGGACTAGGCAGCATGAGTGGAAGTGGCTAGGAGCCACGCAGGAAGTCCCAGCGTCAGCCGCCACATCAGCGGGGAGGCAGCTCCGTAAGTTCTGGCTACTGTCCAGTGACAGGAGGGCTGCCTGCTTGGTGGCAGGCTATGACAGAGCCGGGGGAGAGGGAGACACTGCAGCTGATGGGGTGAGGCTATCAGCAGTCATCCCTGCACAAGCAGCTGGAGAGCCTGTGTGCACACAGCCCCTGTCAGTGAAGCAGACTAGTGTCCTGCCGGGGCAGGCACTAAACGCTGACGTGGTCATAAAGCTGTCTATCTCCCTGGAAAGCAGCAGTCATCGGCTGTGAGTAACCATAACTTGTGCCCTTACAGGATGCAGAAAAAGCTGTGCAGTCACACAAATAGCAGGCCGTGTTACCTGCAGTTACTAGCCTCATGTACTATATCTCTAATACTCTCTCATTAATACCAGACTGACTAAAGAGGTGGGGGAGAGAACAGTTTACTGCACTTATTCAGACAAAGCTGAAAACTGGTATATTGACATTTGATCACACAGTAAAGTAATTATTCAGTTTTGGCTTCTGATAGCAGAGATCCACAGGAACTGCAACCGGACTTTTAGAACTTAGTATTTAGGAGGAAATCTATATTGATATATTGTTATTATTTATGCATGATGTTACTGCATTGTTCAGATAAACATATGTATGTCAATATACAACACAGTACACTGTTATGTCATATAATGAGATGAATGTATGTTCTTATTTACTTGGAATTTCGTCAATATAAAGAATGTTATATCTATATGTAATTGTGTTTACTTACCTGGAGGTGTGATGCAAGCATACAAAAAGTATAAGGAACAGATGTCTTTGTGTTATAATATTGTTTTCAACTAACATGCCCCTTCTACACACTACACTATAGGGAGTAATATTAATACTTGAGTGTATCCTTGGGCTTACATAGGCAAGTCCTATATATATTCTATGGGTTTTCCCAAGTAGACCCATACCGACAACCAATACTTGGGTGGAGGCACTGATAAAATAATGGTACACCACTTAGAGAGAGGTTAAGGGTGGGTACATTAGGAGTAATAGAGGTGTTAGTAACCTGGTGACCCTTTAGTGGTAAAAAGGGGGGTTACATTTGGAGGCACTGCTGAGATGTGAGTAATAAACTCAGGTGCAGGGCAGGTGCAGATTTAGCTTATTAGCCAATATGGCTCAATTTGTGAGAAAGGGGGCCTGGGAAGGCAGGAGGATGGAGTTGCTCCAGAGAGGAGTTGAGTATTATATGGGGATCTTACAGACCCTATAGAGATAAGGGATGAAGATGCAGGGTGAAGAATTTGAGTAGATGATGTCCAATCCTGTACCAGCAGAGCACCCTCTGTGGTTACAGGTGAGGACGAGGGATTAATCCTCAGGGAGATAGGGAATGTAATAGAGGAGTTATGGGGACCAGCTATAGCATGGTATGGGAGAGTAGGAGTAGAGTGACCGGTATTTATATTGAGAGATGGAAATAGCCATGCTCTCATAGAGAGTAGGAGAATACGGGGAAGTAGTCAAGACCGGTATATAAATATAGTGAAAGATGGATGCAACCGTGCTTTCACAGTGAGTCGGGGGAGAAGATTATAGCCGGGAGCCATGGGGGCTGACCCTGAGGAGGAGACAGAAGGGGGGCCAGATGAGGAGGTCCACCCTTAGGTGTAAGGGAAAGGTAGGGGGAGCAGAATGGAGTTCTGCTTCTCTAGAATAAAATTAGAAATGTGAGGAGACTCACTAACAGAATGAGAGGGTAGTAGAGGATGCCACATATGTGACAGGAAATAGAGAGAGGAAGAATCCCCCGGTAGTAATGGCAGTGGCCAATAGAGGTAGTTTGAGTGATAATCTGGATGATAACCATGTATCATTCACAGATTATCAGGGGGAGTGTGTAACCCTGGTTAGGGTTACGGAGATAATTCATATATACAATTGAAACAGGTATATATTTTCATTCATCTATTTACAGAAAAATGCCATTTATGAGGTAAATGTTATATATACTGTAGGGATAGATGTGATGTGATATAAATATAAGTAAATATGTGGAAATGTATGTACCCTGTGCATGTAAGATATCTATGATGTCAGTGGACTTTGGTGCTTCATGCTGCAGATATACATTTCACAGACATTGGTGATAGTTGCTGAAGGGGGTGGAGTAATATAGATGGGAGTGAATTGGTTCCTGTCAGGAAAATAGGATCCGGTGAGAGGGAGGAGATATAACAGTGGTTAGCAGCAGTTGAGAGGCAGTCTGCTGATTCCTCCCTCCAGTGCCTGCCCTCCTGTGACCCGGGCAGCCAGTGAGCGGCTATATGCTGCCGGGCGCAGGGGGGCAGAGCCAGAGATGGAGCCCAGCCGGAGCTGGGGAAGAAGGTGGAACAGTGGCACCCACCCTGCCTACCTGATGATGCCAGAGAGGCAGCGTTGTGGGACGTGGACTAGGCAGCATGAGTGGAAGTGGCTAGGAGCCACGCAGGAAGTCCCGGCGTCAGCCGCCACATCAGCGGGGAGGCAGCTCCGGAAGTTCTGGCTACTGTCCAGTGACAGGAGGGCTGCCTGCTTGGTGGCAGGCTATGACAGAGCCGGGGGAGAGGGAGACACTGCAGCTGATGGGGTGAGGCTATCAGCAGTCATCCCTGCACAAGCAGCTGGAGAGCCTGTGTGCACACAGCCCCTGTCAGTGAAGCAGACTAGTGTCCTGCCGGGGCAGGCACTAAACGCTGACGTGGTCATAAAGCTGTCTATCTCCCTGGAAAGCACCAGTCATCGGCTGTGAGTAACCATAACTTGTGCCCTTACAGGATGCAGAAAAAGCTGTGCAGTCACACAAATAGCAGGCCGTGTTACCTGCAGTTACTAGCCTCATGTACTATATCTCTAATACTCTCTCATTAATACCAGACTGACTAAAGAGGTGGGGGAGAGAACAGTTTACTGCACTTATTCAGACAAAGCTGAAAACTGGTATATTGACATTTGATCACACAGTAAAGTAACTATTCAGTTTTGGCTTCTGATAGCAGAGATCCACAGGAACTGCAACCGGACTTTCAGAACTTAGTATTTAGGAGGAAATCTATATTGATATATTGTTATTATTTATGCATGATGTTACTGCATTGTTCAGATAAACATATGTATGTCAATATACAACACAGTACACTGTTATGTCATATAATGAGATGAATGTATGTTCTTATTTACTTGGAATTTCGTCAATATAAAGAATGTTATATCTATATGTAATTGTGTTTACTTACCTGGAGGTGTGATGCAAGCATCCAAAAAGTATAAGGAACAGATGTCTTTGTGTTATAATATTGTTTTCAACTAACATGCCCCTTCTACACACTACACTATAGGGAGTAATATTAATACTTGAGTGTATCCTTGGGCTTACATAGGCAAGTCCTATATATATTCTATGGGTTTTCCCAAGTAGACCTATACCGACAACCAATACTTGGGTGGAGGCACTGATAAAATAATGGTACACCACTTAGAGAGAGGTTAAGGGTGGGTACATTAGGAGTAATAGAGGTGTTAGTAACCTGGTGACCCTTTAGTGGTAAAAAGGGGGGTTACATATAGAAGTCCAAAGTACGCAGACAGCAGACAAAGAATTGAAGATAATGAGAACTTTGCTCAAAATCTATAAGAGCGGAAAGCATCTCTTTGTACTAGACATACTTAAGTAGAGACTGTCTTCAAATGTAATATTAAGCAGTTGCAAGATAAATATATGTTTTAAGTGTAGCTCTATAACAGTACCAAATGTATTAAAGACTTCCATGTGAGGTAAAAAAGAGCCAGTCAGATATACCGAAGCCCCTTCGATGATTGGTTAGGTTATGATATTTTAGACTTAATTTCTATCTTGTAGTTCCCTGGGGCCAACCACCCAGTTGTAGACTCATGTCCCTCCTTAATATCATGGGGTATAAGTTAACAAACAGGTGTCGATTGAGATGCAAGGTTTGCAAGTGAAGCAAGTGTTTTAGTTGTAAACAATGAACATCGGGTCATATTAAGGTGCGTACACACTGGGCGATTAAAGTGGACGACTAAATGATAACGATATCGTTATCATTCAATCATCCACTTTATCGTCCATTTTGAACACAAAAACGATGAACGATAACTACGACGCGCGTTACCTCGGGTCGTTTGTCATTATCGTTCATCGGGTTAACATGCAGGCCAACCTGACGATGTCGTCAGGTTGCTGCATGTTATGGAATGGGGGAGAGAGCCTGGCGCTAAATGATATCGTTAATGATATTGTTCAGCGGGTGTGCTCAATGTCATGAACGACATTGAGCACCCCCTGCCAGGGACACACTAGACGATATCGCTCAGGGAGCATATTGTCTAGTGGGTGCGCTTCTTTAGTCTGATAAATAAACAATCAAGATCTATTAATATACAGTCTTTTATTTACAGAATCTTGCCTTTGTCCTGGTGACGGCTCCCACCTTTTTCCAATGAGGGCGTTGCCCGGACTGCAGTTAGCAATCCGTTGCATTTCAAATCATACTCGCATAGTCTGCAGCGCCTAGAAGCAATGGTGAATTAGCAATGTGGGCTCTTTCTGCTACTCGCACGCCAGACTGGCAGTCCCGGGGGGAGGTGTTTCTGACTGCCAGTCCGGCATTTGTTTAGCACTAACAGCTTCCATTGGTAAACCACTAGTAGTGCACTCCGCCCTATTCAGAGTTCGGGACCATCTCCTGCAGTAATAATAATAATTAGCTGCAGATTTTCCTGGGTATTTTCCCTAGGTAAAATCCGCCACTGCATTCTCCTAATGAACATTTTACAATTTTTATAATCATATCGTACATGTCATCGGATTTTGATCATCACTTACATGGTCCCATCTACAATTAATGTACGGATAAATGAAATCTAAAAGCCTTGTGGGTATCTCTATCACCAAGGTGCCTATTCATGATGTTAATTATCGGGGACCTACTTTCCATAGGGAAGGAGCAGGTTGTGATCCACAAGTGGGAGTATACACCATCTGAAGATGGCGAATGCTCCCGCAGTCAAGCTCCGAAAATATTGTATTTTCGGAGCTTGATTAATTCTATCCCCATACTAGTGTATGGGGATAGCGGCCATTCTGCAAAAGGAGGGTAAGTAGGAGATATATCTGTGATATCTCCTGCTTTATCTGATTGATGAATGGCCCAATAATTTAATTTTTACAATTGCAGGTGAAAATTTTCTTTTTTACCTGCTTTTGTAAAAATTAATTGATGATTAATAGGCCCCCAAGCACCCATGCTCCCATGTGGTACTTAGATATATATCAGGTAATGGGGCCTATTCATCAGCACTTAATTTATACAAAAGCAGGTGAAAAATTAAATTTTCACCTAATTTTGTATAAATTGTCAGCCCCATTCATCAATCATGTAACGCAGGAGATATCACAGATATCTCCTGGTTACAATTGTGCCTCAATAATTATGAAATTCATCAAGTTCCGAAAAAGCTTTTTTTCGGAACTTGACTGAGAATCTGAACTTCACTCTGAGGTGGCGTACAGCCCCCGATAGTCTTCACAGGCTGCTGTTTACACGGCAGCCTATGAAGTAATACCATCCAGCCACAACAGAGGGATCTATTAAGATCCCTCCCTGCTGTGTCTGCTCTGCAGAGCCCTGGAACAGAGAGCTCTGAGACACTGCAGTAACAGTGTGTCGGGGGTAGAGGATGCGGCAGCGGCCGGTGTATTTGGCGGTGGGGGAAGGATTGGACACCCACGATGTTAGGGGGTGGTGATGACGACTCAGCAGCTGCCTTCCCTCCCAGCCAGACAGAAGGACAGCAGCTGTCTGACAGCCAGGCAGACCTGGCGGGGGGCTACGAGCATCCAAGGCTGCAGCAATAACCGGCAAGGGGCCTCCGTGGTTGCACCAAGAAAGCTGCCTTCCCTCCCAGCCGGGCAGTAGGACAGCAGCCGTCTGACACCCGGGCAGACCCGGCTGGGGATGTAACTTCTGGTTTCCTGTGAGTGAATTCATGCTCCTGTGTGTTCCAGCTAGGGGTGTGCACCGGGCACTTTTCGTTTTTGGGTTCTGGTTTTGGATCTGGATTTTTCTTCGTGTTTTGGATCTGGATTGGTTTTGCCAAAACTACCCTTCCGTGTTTTGGGTTCTGGGTTTTGTGCTTTGGATCTGTATTTTTTTTTTTTTTTAAATTACATAATTTGTGGGTTTTTCGGCTCCTATGCTATTATTAACCTCAGTAACATTACTTTCCACTCATTTCCAGTCTATTCTGAACACCTCACACCTCACAATAGTGTTTTTATGTCCAAAAGGTTGCACCGAGGTAGCTGGATGACTATGCTAAGTGACACGAGTGAGCGGCACAAACACGTGGCCCATCTAGGAGTGACATTGCAGTGGCAGACAGGATGGCAGTTTGAAAAACTAGGCCCCAAACAGTACATAATGCAAAGAAAAGAGGTGCAAGATGGAATTGTCCTTGGGCCCTCCCACCCTCCCTTATGTTGTATAAACAAGACATGCACACTTTAACAAGCCAATCATTTCAGCGCCAGGGTCTGCCACACGACTGTGGCTGAAATGATTGGTTCATTTGGGCCCCCACAAAACAAGCTGGCAATTAATCTGTCCCTGCACAAACTGGCTCTACGGAGGCAAGATGACGTCCTCATCCTCCTCATCCACTGATTCTTCACCCTCTTCAGTGTTGTGTACATCCTCATCCTCACAGAGTATTAATTTATCCCCACTGGAATCCACCACCACAGGTCCCTCTGTACGTTCTGGAGGCTGGTCTCCCTGGAAGAGTTGATAATTCATTTTTATGAACATCATCTTCTCCATATTTTGTGGAAGCAACCTCCTATGCCTTTCGCTGACAAGGTTCCCGGCTGCACTAAACACTCTTTCGGAGTACACACTGGAGGGGGGGCAACTCAGGTTAAATAGAGCCAGTTGTACAGGGGCCTCCAAATTGCCTCTTTTTCCTGCCAGTACAGGTATGGACTGTCTGACATCCCTACTTGGATGCTATCACCAATGTAATCCTCCACCATTCTGTCAGTGGTGACAGTATCATATGCAGTGACAGTAGACATGTCAGAAATTGTTGGCACGTCCTTCAGTCCGGACCAGATGTCCAAACTGGCCCTTGACTTATGACACAGGCGCATGCTTGGCGCTGCTGCTGTTTTGATGCACGTGTGGCTACTGCGCATACATTTCACACACAAACACAGAAAAAAAAGAATTGTTTATTTTTTGTGGAGTGCACTTTGAAGGTTATACCACCCTTTAACAGACTTATGGGACACAGGCGCACGCTTGGCGCTGCTCCTTTGTTGATGCACGTGCAGCCACAGTGCACACAATTCACAAACACAGAAAATATTTTTTTATTTTGTTTGGAGTGCACTTTGGGTGTTACACCACCCTTTAACAGACGAGCTAGCCGGCCCTTTACTTATGACACAGGCGCACGCTTGGCGCTACTTTGTTGATGCACGTGCGGCTACTGCGCACACAATTCACAAACACAAACAAAAAATTTTTTTTGGAGTGCACTTTGGGGGTTACAGCACCCTTTAACGGACAAGTCAGCCGGGCCCTTTACTTATGACACAGGCGCACTCTTGGTGCTGCTCCTTTGTTGATGTACGTGCCGCCACACTGCACACAACTCACAAACACAGAAAATATTTTTTTATTTTGTTTGGAGTGCACTTTGGGGGTTACAGCACCCTTTAACGGTCAAGCCAGCTGGCCCTTTACTTATGACACAGGCGCACGCTTGGCGCTACTTTGTTGATGCACGTGCAGCTACTGCCCACACAATTCACAAACACAGAAAAAAAAAAATTTGGAGTGCACTTTGGGGGAGCACCTCTGCTGCACAGATCACCATCTGGACAACACTACAGCACCCCTCTAGGACTACAGCCTTTATGAGACACTGCATAACACAGTGCAGCCAGCCCCTATAGACTTTGGAGTGGACACAGCCCCTATGGACAACTGACTGCACAACACAGCCCAGCAAGCCCCTATGACAGCAGCACAACACAGCCCAGCCAGCCCCTATGGACAACAGCAGCACAACACAGCCCAGTCAGCCCCTTTGGACTGAGTGGTCACAGCTTGTATGGACAACAGCAGCACAACACAGTCCAGCCAGCCCTAGCTCCCACCCTCCCTCTTCACTGTCCACAGCTGGAGTGAGAAATGGCACCGATGCGGGCACCTTTTATAGAATCCAAAACCCGCGAGATCCGGAAGGCGGGATGATGACGTTTTGCCTCGATTTCAGATCCGAGTCAGGCAGGAAAAGTCGAGCCTGACTCGGATACCACTCGGATCGTGGGGTCTGGGGGGGGTTCGGATTTCAGAAATCCGAACCCGCTCATCCCTAGTTCCAGCCCTTCGAGTCCAGTGTGTATCTCAGCTATCTCTGCTGCATTTCAATGTCTCTGTGGACAACCTGCTTATAACACCGTAGCAGTCTTTGCTGCACATCGGTGTCTGTGTGCACAACTTGTAACACCATAGCGGTCTTTGCCGCATCTCAGCTTCTGTGTGGACAACTTGCTTATAACACCATATCTGTCTTTGCCGCATCTCAGCGTCTGTGTGGACTTTTTGCTAATAGCATCAGAGCAGTCTCTGCTGCACTTCAGCCCACAAGGTTGCAACCAGCCAAGCTCATATCAACCCACCAGGTTGCAACTTGCCAAGTTCATAGCAACCCACAAGGCTGCAATTTGCCAAGTTCATATCAGCCCACAAGGCTGCAACCAGTCGAGTTCATATCGGCCCACAAGGCTACAACCAGCCAAATTCTTACCAGCCCACAAGGCTGCAATTTGCCAAGTTCAAATCACCCCACAAGGCTGCAACCAGCCTAGTTCATGTCAGCCCACTAGGCTGCAACCAGCCAAGTACTTACCAGCCCACAAGGCTGCAACTAGGCCACTAGGCCAGCCATAGACAAGGACTTCCTTTTGAGTTGATGCCATCGCTTCATATAATCCACAGCATTATTGCTTTAATCTTGAATTCTGAATCACGTAAATTTTATTCTGGATCCTTAACTGTATGCCAACACGACTGTTGCTATTCCTGGTCTCATGGGACTGATCCTACTGTGTGATTTATCAGGAGATCATAACAGTGTAAAAGTAAAGTGTTTGCAAAAGTCATCACCTTATTTTATATCCTAATATCCTTTGATAAATATGCCCCTTTCTGTGACTCCTGCAGTATCACTGACTCTCTCAGCACTCCTGGTCATTTCATATTCTTGACTCAAGTAATCTCTGGATTTGGCAGTGATGTTCAATATTCTCCGACTTCACCTCAATATGCAGCCCCAAACTTCTATTGTAGAACTCACAACTCCTCCCACATCAAGAGTCATACACACTCATGGTGCTTGGTTGTTACATATTGGTTTAATAGTAAGATACATACAACCTTGAAGGTAATTCACAAAATTGCAGCTCGACAGAGCAAATTCAATTGTGTGAACTTTTGAAATATGGACTGTGCTGCTGCGCTATCTCCACGATGCTCCTTTAAGGAAGCACCTGAACTTTACCAAGATGGCCACCAGTTGGTCTTCTGTATATGTGCGGCACCATCTTGTCACTGTGTAAGAGTGGAACACAGACTTTGTTACACTTAGCTCCTGAGACACCATGCAATATCCCCAGAGATACCTGCTTTTAGAGTATACCACTACCATATATATACGTAATGCAACGCTACCCACATACATCACCGACTGGTAACTATTATGTTCCACTCAAGCTTTGCACCATCCAGATAAAGAGTGTGTGTAACTGTGAGTATGGCTGTACAGACACACAGCTGCCCAATAAACCATAACACTGGTTAAGTCCTGAGCTATTTAGTAGAGATGTGCACTGACCCCTGTGTTTTGGTTTTGGATCTGGATCTCCCCTGGTTTTGGATCTGAATCTGGTTTTAGATTTTTTTCCTTGGTGGTTTGTTTTTTGGTTTTGGTTTTGGATCTGTATTTTTTCCCCCAAATTATATAAACAGCTAAAACCACATAATTTGGGGCTGTTTTTGTTTCTATAGTATTATTAACCTTAATAACAATCGTTTTCAGGCATTTCCATGCATTTGTAACCACCTCACAACTCACAATATTGATTTCACTATTTTTCACCAATATAGGCCAAAGGCTGCAGCGAGCTAGCTGGCTAAAGTAAGCAATAGAGCAGCAGCACAAATGCACGGCAGTTTATAAAACTATAGAACATCTATGAAACATTGCCACACAGCAGTGGCAGACAGGATGGCAGTTTAATAAACTATAATAATGTCAGTCGGCAATGCCCCAAATTGGGCAAAATGTAAAGAAAAAAGATGCAAGATGGAATTGTCCCTCCCACCCACTCTTATATGGGATATTAAAAAGGACATGCACAGTTTAACAAATGAAGCACTTTAGCCACTAGGACTGACACTTTCGTGGCTGAACTCTTTGGTTTGTTTGGGCACCCACAAAATATTTTTTGGAAGGACTACCTTCAATTATTAAGGAGGAGGTTGATGATGAGGGTGTTGGTGGTGGAAATTGCATGTTCTTGTCCAAATTGCTGGTAGCTGATACTGAACTGCTTGTTATTAATTTACACATTATTATTATTTTGTTAAACAAATTGCATGAACTCGCTGCAAATGACGTAAGAGGGAGGAGGTGCCTAGATGGTTAACGTCCCTTCCTGTGCTAACTTTGGTTTTACAAATGGAACAGATGCCTTCACAACTGTTGTCAGAGTTTAAATTAAAATAATTCCACACCCAAGACGTGGCTTATCTGGCTTTCTTTTTATCATGAGCAAGAACTGCTGCCACTGGTGGCTGTGTTACGCAAACATCCTCATCATCAACATCCTCATTAGCGTCAAATAGGACACAAATTTCCCCCTCATCCTCCTTTTGCTCTTCCTTCACACTATCATCCTCATTTTCTATTATTTCACCATCTAATACTAGTACAGCCGCCATGGCATCAGTGATCCGCTGTGAAACTGGGTGACAGCTGTTATACTTACTTCCTCTATCAAAGGACTGTTTAATAGTCAATTGTTTTTTTAACTTACTACTAGTAGTAGACTTCTTGGTCCCCTTCTGGGATGAAGATCCACCCCCAGCAGCAGCAACAGCCGTAGCACTCAATGATCCTTCTGAGGAATCGCGGATAGGAGAGGAGTCTGTCATGCTTTTGAAATTGGATGCAGGACTACTTCTGATCATGATTGAGGATGTTGATGATGATGCAGGTGTTGGTGGTGGAGATTGCAGGCGCTTGGATCCAGATAGAAGGGAGCAGCTAGGTAACACTGGACTGATTGTTCATTATTTTGTCCCCAAAGTTTCTGAATTTGAAATACCTTTTTCAATTTGATGAATACGCTGCAAGTGACGTAACAGGGAGGAGGTTCCAAGATGGTTACGGTCCTTACCTCTACTCCCTGTTACTTGGCAATGGTTACAAATGGCTTGGAAAAGGTTGTCCGGATTTGAGTGGAAATGATTCCACACATGAGATGTGGATTTTTTGGTTCTTTTATCCAGGCATGGCAACAATGGGATTTTTCCCACCATGGGCAACAACTGTTGCCTGATTTACAGTTTTTACACAAACATCCTCGCCATCAATATCCTCATCGTCCTTGTTGTTATCGCCAACTAGATAAATATCCTTCTCATCCTCCTCGTGCAATTCCACAGAAGCATCCTCAATTTCTACGTCAGAAGGCTCACAAATGGTGGAAGGAGGATCCTCTTCAAGTACAATATTACTAGAAAGGTCAGGCTCACACATGGCAACAGCGAACACACTTGGACTCTCCTCTAGGATTTGTGATTTTTCAGAGCACACAGTTGGTTCTGGTGTCTTACTCGTCTTAACAATTTTTATTTTTTTTGTACCTCTCCTACAAGCAGAGGGGCTTAAATTATCATCACTAGAACAGAACCAGTCATAAATAATAAAGGCCAAGGCCTTATCCTTTCCTTGCCACTCTGTGTAGTGAATGGCATATTGCCAATTTTTGGTTTCTCTAAAGCTGACTTAGCTTTAATTTTTTTTTGCTTTAACAGGGTAAAAGTTGATGTTTTTAGCCTGACTTTTTGGCCTGACTTAAGCCCTGGTACATCGGCCTTCATAGATGACATTAACGGCCTTGCATTGTCTTCATGACTGCTGCCAGCAACTACAAGACTGGTATGTGGATCTTGCTCTCTGGTCATGTGACTGTCCTCCACCTCATTACTCACTACGCACACAACCACACACAAAAAATTTTTTTTTTGTGGGCAGCAGCCCTTGACAGACAGCAGCACAGCACCCCTGCGCAGCTATGCCGATGACAGTGACAGGTGTGGCTGACACGCACACAAAAAAATTGTTGGTTTTGACTTTTTTATTTTTTTTGGGCAGCAGCCCTTGACAGACAGTAGCACAGCACCCCTGCACAGTTACGCCAATGACAGTGACAAGTGTGGTTAACACGCACAAAAAAAAATTGTTGGTATTTACTTTTTTAATTTTGGGGGGGCAGCAGCCCTTGACAGACAGCAGCACAGCACCCCTGTGCAGCTACACCGCTGACAGTGACAGGTGTGGCTAACACGCACACAAAAAATATATATATTTTTTTCACACCTGGGGGTTGGCAAAGATGAGCACTCCTGAAGGACATAGCTCCCCCTGGACAACACAGCACAACAGCCAGCCCCTATATGGACAACAGTAGCAAGCCAGCCCCTATATTGACAACAGTAGCCAGCCAGCCCCTATATTGACAACAGTAGCCAGCCAGCCCCTATATAGACAACAGTAGCCAGCCAGCCCCTATATGGACAACAGTAGCCAGCCCCTATATGGACAAAAGTAGCCAGCCAACCCCTATATGGACAACAGTAGCCAGGCAGCCCCTATATGGACAACAGTAGCCATCCAGCCTCTATAATAACAACAGTAGCCAGCCAGCCCCTATGGTCAGTGTCAGCAACAGATCCCATCTCCCTCCCTGTGCATGCTCCACAGCCGGAATGAAAAATGGCGGCGATCACGGGACCTTTTATAGAATCCAAAACCCGCGAGAATCTGACAGCAGGATGATGACGGTTTGCCTCGTTTTCAGATCCAAGCCAGGCAGGTAAACCCAAGCCACCTCGGATCTGACTTGGATCCCCGATGTTCGGGTGGATTTGGTTCTCAGGGAACCGAACCCGCTCATCTCTACTATTTAGTGCATTTGGAAATTCTGTTGGTGTATACTATTTACTTTGCTTACCACCAGAGGAGTAGCGTGGAACCATGGCGCCCGGAGAAAGTGCACGTTATACCACCCCCCCCCCCCTCCCTGTACTGGACTGTGCCAGTGGGGTATGGCCAGCCTTCGGGGGAATAATGAAGTGAAGAGAAAAAGAGCAAACAGTGGCAGTATGACACTTGGCATTGGGGTACCATTAGGGGAATAGAATGCTTCAGTGATCTGACAATAATGGGTAGCTCCTTTTGGCACTGCTTATGTATGTATAGCACCTAGGATCTGACTTTTATCTCATTAAAATCATTGTTATTAGTCAATAGAGGAGATTGTATTATATATTCTGATCATTTTACTTAAATTGAGAAAATATATGTGCTAGAGTGAGATTCCACAGGGTGCACAGCTTATTACTGCACCAAGGAGCTTTCACTGGAGTGGGGACACCTATGGGAAGCTCCCTACTTAGCTATACTCCTATTACACAAATATACATTGCACCTATATTAATGTGAGTACTACTAATCTTGTTCTGTCTACCACCATTATTATTTCAGGTCTCCTAATGTGTTTTAAAAGACCTTTCAAATAACACTGTGTGGTCATGCCTGGGAACACCACCATTACTTTAAATAGCAAAGCAGTGACTTTGTTTAATCTAATACCTTATAATTGAAGTTTAGGACTTTACCTCAGATGTGTCACTTTTAAGTCAATTGAAGCACAATGAATGAATGAGGAGAGAAGGAGAGAGGGGATCAAAGAGGAGAGGGGAGAGGAAAGTGCCGATCAGAAAGGCTAGGTGACAGAAGCCAATAAGAAAAGAAGAGAGGTGGTGACAGAAGCCAATAAGAAAGGAGTGGACGGGGCAAAGAGCCAATCACAGAATAGAGAAGGGTTGGAATTAAAGAGGTGAGAAGTGAATGTAAGCAATCTGACAGGAAAGGGGAGGTGACAGAAGATGATCACGGAGGAGGGAGGGCCGGAGGGGAGGTAATCTGGGCAGCTTGAATGAGCATGAAATGTAGAAACAGATCTCAGATCCGTAACTTATTTAGGATATAGAGCAAACAAACCGAGATAAAACTAACAGGCGGCCGTCACACTGTGCAGCGCCCTACGAATTCCGGAATCCTGGATGGCGCCTTCTGTCCACTTTGGCGCCCGGAGCTCATGCTCCACTGGAACCACTCTCGCTACTCCCCTGCTTACCACCATCAGATAGTACACACATATCATCATGAATTCCATGCTCCCAATTTCTATGTTTAAGGTCATGGTCTAGCACATGAAGATGGCAGTGAATGCAGCAGTGACTGAAGTATCTGGGTGGATCAAAGCAATGTCTAAATAGACACCAGATGTTAGACAGTCAATAGTTAGACAGGGACAAAAGTCAGACACACTAAAGTTAGACATGTAAAAAGATCGACAGGTACAAAAGGTCAATAGGGTCAAAAGTTCAACATGAAAATGGTCGACACAAAAATGGTCAGTTATTATTTGCCATGTACAAACATGGCAAATAATAATCAGAAAATCACAAGTTACATAATTAGTATCACTTGTATTCTTTTAAAATGTAGTCAGTCAGTAATGAGTACACCTGCACTCCAGTAAAGAGAAGTGAAAAACATGCACTGATAGGGTTCTCTGAGGACTGAAGTTGAGAAGCACTTTGATAGACATAGTTTTGTGCTACTTTTCAGTACGAATCGCCTGAATGGCCGCTCGGAGAGCCCATACATCTCTTGTCATTAGACCTCCCCCACATATTCACAGCACTCAGTATGTGACATCCTGCTCAGAGGAACTGATTAATCACCTCTGAGAAGGAAAAGTTAATAGAGAGTAGAACACACATCAGTCCCCTCTGAGTGGGGTCAATGATATAGAGCACTTTTGTATTTTTCATATCAGAATGTGATTTAGAAGCATTTTTAAGGTGCCCAAAAGACATGAGATTTCTGCCATCACAACCCTTATATACTGATCTCACTGCCACCCTGACTCATCACAGCTCTTCCCATTCAGAGCTACACACTACTGTTACTTAAACAGTTCTACATATGCTGCAGAACTAAATGCTTAATTAAAGCCAGAATACTACTTAATGAATCAGTTCTGAGTATGTGTACAGTTGCTAAGTAACAGCATTTACTTAGGATAGCTAATTTGCATACTACACAGCTTCTTACCATTTACATTTTTTAATGTCTCTTACTTAGTTATCTAAGCTTTCCCTAAAGGCTCTTACTTAATGGTCCTTAGTTTAGAGCACCTGGTCCTACAGTATGTGAATTGCTGAAACATAGAAGCATCTACACCCAAATAAAAAAAAAAATGTTCTGTGTCTCCAAACGTTTGCAACTTTTATTTAGTCCAGTAGAATTTAAAAGATAAAGGTCTTCATTCGTCTTTATGCTAATGCCATGACTGATGTTCTTACGACTGAGATGCACAGGGCAGCATTGCTAATACATCTCTGTGCGTCTTTAGTCTCACCATCGATGCTCCATCGAAGCTTGAACCTACCCTATGCAGGTGCATCTTGTGCCAGTATTATTGCGTCTTTTGAGGCAGCCACAGTCAACGACATGCCTGCTACACGCCCGATTCTGCCTGGCCACCCCCTGTTACTTCCCAGGAATGCCCGCTGAAATCCACAGCTCTTGTGTACAAATTTATTCTGCGTTTCCATGCAGTAACCATGGTGTTGCATGCACTGTGATTCAATCGCATGCACAGCACTTCCAACATTGCTTGCCGTTAGCGTGCACCTCTGAATCAGGCCCAAAGTGTTTAAAAGAAGAAAGTTGGGTAGAATTGTCTTTAAAAAATTATAGCTAATCCATAATCATTGTTTGGATGTATAAGACTTCCAAACTGTCTGCCTGATTCTTAGTAGCACGCCATGATGATGAATGGACACAGTTAAAGGATTTATTTTTTACTGCACATGCGTGAAAGTCACACCACACATGCATTCCAATGGTGTTCTTAGAGAGCCACAGTAATGACTTTAGATGCTTGTACACAGAACTGTATTGAAAATGTATTGGGAATTCTTGGGTGGTGACTGGGTGGTGAAGGGAGGTGGCCAATCAGACGCATGGAGATGGCCCGTTTTATGGGAGTGTTGCAGACGTGGAAGCAAGAAAGTAGTGAGGGTGGTTCTGGTGGAGCATGAGCTCCGGGCACCAGAAGGACAGAGGGTGCTATCCAGGGTACCGAAATTAATGGGGCGCTACACAGTATGTCTGCCACCTCTTAGTTTGATCTCAGTTTGTTTGCTCTATATCGCACATAAGATCCGTTTCTACATTTCGTGCTCCCTCAACTTGCCCAGATTACCTCCCCACTGAAAACATCTGTCACCTCTTTATTGATTACACTCACTTCTTTCATTACCTCTCCTCTCTACCCTGTGATTGGCTCTTTGCCCCTTTCCTCTCCTTTCTTATTGGCTTCTGTCACCTCCCCTCTCTGATGGTACTTTCCTCTCCCCTCTTGTCTTTGATCTCCCCCCTCCTTCTCTCCTCATTCATTCATTGTGCCTCGATGGACTTAGAAGTGAAACATCTGAGGTAAAGTCTTAAACTATATGAAAACTTCAATTATAAGGTATGAGATTGAAAAATTCACTGCTTTGCTATTTAAAGTAACGATGGTGTTCCCATGCATGACCACAAAGTATTATTTGAATGGTTCTTTTAAAAATATTAGGACTCCTGACATTATTTTAATGGTGGTAGACAGAACATGACATGGTTAGTTGTACTCACATTAATATACTGTAGGTGCTTGTATATATGCCAAGTAGGAACATAGCTGAGAAGGAGCTTCTCATAGGTGTCCCAACTCCAGTGAAAGCTGTTTGGGGCAGTAATTGCAGTAATAAGCTGTGCACCCTCTGGAATCTCGCTCTTGCACATGTACTCCGTCAATTTAAGTTAAATGATCAGAATATATAATACAATCTCCTTTATTGACTAATAACAATGATTCAAAGGAGCAAATGTCAGATCCTAGGTGCTATACATAAATCAAGCAGTACCAAAGGTGCCTCCCCTTAATGTTAGATAGTGCATCACCAAGGCATTCTATTCCCCCAATGGCACCTCAATGGCCAGCGTGATACTGCCATTGTTTGCTGTTTTCTCTTCCCTTTAATATTCCCCCGCAAGCTGACCATACCCCACTGGCACAGTTTAGTACAGGGAGTGAAGGGGAAGAGGGGTGGCGCTATGACATTTCACTTTCTCTGGGCGCCATGGTTCCACGCTACTCCTCTGCGTGGGAGTGGTTGCACACTCAGATGCTTAGATTCTTACACTGGAGGCCTTACTCAGATTAAAAATCAGATAAAAAATCTGCACCTACTCTAGAGCTAGATAGTTGCATTTAAAGATGCACAAAGCGGTATTACAGCATCTAAAAGACTCTCAATGTGGATGTCTCAGTCCTCGCACAGTTAGAAGCACAATGTACACCAGTGGACGGGCTTTTACTAGCATTACCATAAAGTCACAGATGCGATTATGACAAAAGATGCAAAAGCGATCGCAGCAACGTGCAGCTCAGAATCAGCCTCTGTATCTTGGTATCATTAAGTGGTCGCTTATTTATTTTAGTAATGCTGTAACATTTTGCATTCCTTAAGTTTTAAATCTTGTCTCCAAAATGTTTATATTGTTGGAAACACAGAAGCTTAGATATTCAATATTATTCTAACGTTTTTTTTGTCCAAACTATTAGTAAATGCAGTGTGTGAGGCATAGTCTTGTGATGTACAGTATTATTGTTCCTCAGTAAAGTTTTTTTGGGGGGAGGATATTAGTTTATTTTTCTTAATTTGCTACTGTAATATGTTTATAAAAATATTATTGTGTTAGATGTTAATTCCTTTTTTTTCCATTTTTTTAGGGAGATTACATTGTTTTATTCGAACTGAGGAATGAAGATAATTATCAAATGGCATGTACAAACATCACTGTATATAGTCATCCACGTATTTAAAGGACTGCGTAATTCGCAGAAAACAACAAAGTATTCAATATGTTTAATATAAAAAGGAATGTGAATGGATTTATGACGGTAGGGCTCAGGGGCAGAACACTACATACAGTGGAAGATTGAATACTTAAAGTGGCCCTGGAAAAAATTCTGAAAGTGGTCTCATGAAGGCAAGATCAAATCAACTTTAGGTGAGGCCAACACAAAAGTTAAAAGGGTTAGTACATTATTATGTCTAGTCACATTGGTGGTAGATAAGGGCAATACAATACAATACAAAATGTTAGATGGAGAACAACATTGGCAGGCTTTTTACATACAATACATAGAGCATACTAGTGACTGCCATACAATACAAAGAATATTTTAGTATCCACCATACAATGCAGAGCATATTAGTGAGCGCCATACAGAACATAAAGCATCTAATTACCACCATTCAATGCAGAGACCATCCTAGTGACTGTTATATAATTCAGAAAGCATCCATTGACTTCCATACAATACAGAGAGCATCCTAGCTACCTCCATATATTAAAATAAAAACTAGCCATATAATACAGGGAGAATTGTATTGCCCTCCGGCCTCCATACAATAGAGAGTGCATCCTAAATACGACCATACAATACAGAGAGTATTCTAGTAATCGCCCTAAAATTCAGAGACCATCCTAGATATCTGCATATATGAAAGTATTTTTGTTGCCACAACACAATATCTTACCCTAATCATTAATTACCACTTCTCAAAAAGTATTAACTTCTTCAGCTGCATTATAACAACCACATTCAACATATTTAACCCCGTTATAATCATTCCTTATCCTCTTGTCTTTGAAAGAGCTCCTTAAGGTGGGTAGACACACCACGATTTTTTGAACGATTTAACTATAACGACGTCGTTCAGTGTAAAATGATAAACGATGAACGGTTATCGTTCATGCGCATTCATGTTTGTCGATTGTAGTTTGTAGTTCAGTCAGACTGGCCAATTGAACGATTTTCAATAAAAGTTGCAACATTTTTCTTTCAACACACAGAAAATCGTTTATTATGTAAAGTAAAACCAACTACTTTGTAAAACGATTTTCGTTCACTTTTTCAAGGGAAAAACTGAACGAAAATCGTTCAACGAAAATCGTTCATTACCTACATCATTGTGTGTGTGTACGCACCTTTAATGCTAACTAACTCCATTAAATGCATTAACCCCTTAACCTTTATATTAAAACCCTAACTAACCCCCTTATTCTGAACATTACATTTTAATAGCGTCTTTTATTTGGTATATTCCCATCCTCCCTCCCATTTCTCTATTTTAAAAAAAATCACAATAATATCATCAGGTTCAATACAAAATCATCAAGATTTCTCTAGTTACAAGTCTTGGCTTCATTTAAAGTTTATTTTAAGCTAACTGGAAAACTTGCTTTGTTACATAGCATATATTCAGTTGTGAAGGTTTTATGTATTTTTTATTGCAAATTCTTTTTTGATAACCACAATATAAGGCTTTGATTAATTTGCCACAATCAGATTAACTTGCATATCATGTCTCCTTTTACCTTTGAGACTCATGTTTGTTTTATTGCCGCTGTTTATTAAACTGAAAAAGTTTTTCACATTTTGCTTTCCAGTTTTTGCATTATTGACAACATTAAGCCGTAAATGTATTGTACAAATATCAATAATTCTGAAGCATAAACAGCTGTATTATATAATGAAGTTACATTGAAAGTTTATATCTGTATTTATGCAGTGATAATTGCTCTCAATTTTACATAGATGGATCTGCTTGTGATCCAATCTCTTCCCTTTGATGCTGCTGGTCACTTGACAAATGTTGTCAGGATTTAGGAAAAAAATTATTTCACGTGAAAGAGATGGCTTTTTTGTTCTTATACCCAGGCATGACAATTCCCTTTTTCTTATCACTGACAAGAACTGATGCCACTGGTGGCTGAGTTACTTTGATACAAACAACATCCTCCTCCTGAATTTTATCAACTTCTTCTTGTCGAACACATTCATCATCAACATCCTCATTGGCATCAGATACACAAATATTCCCCTCATTCTGTTGCACTTGCACAGTAGCATCCTCAATTTCTATGTTATCATCATTACTTTTACTGCTACTCATTCTCACATTTGCAGAGGCAGAGGGTGCAGAAATGGTGGAAGGAGGTTTCTCTAGGATTAAAGTATCAGAATTGTCAAATTTACACATAGCCTTAGACTCTCCCTTAGACTCTTCTCAGGGATATGTGAAGTTTGTGAACACACAGTTTGTTCTTCAGCCTTAGTGTTCTCTTTGTGCACTAATTTGCCTATTAAGAAGGTGCACTTAAACCTTCTTTCCCCTTGACCACCATTAGCAGATTTTCAAGAAGTACTATGACTGGGAGCAGCTGCAGCACTAGTACTGAGTTGCCCCTGCATTTCTATCGACTTATCCATGATTGGTTTTATTTTTTACACCAGGGCAGGACTAATGCTCCCAGTGTTCAACGTAACTGTCAGCACACCAAGTGAATGTTCAACAATGAGATAGGAAAAGGAGAGACTGTTACCTTTACCATGAAGTTTTATTAAACACCTGGAGATTTATTTTTTTTGACACCAGCAAGAAAAAAATTCTTTCCAATTATGATTTTTGGGGTGCAGATAATGGGGCATACCACTGCACATAGTAGCTGCTACAGGAAAACACAATATCCAATTTTTTAAGAAAAATCCTTTACAAAACACTGTACATTTTTAAGCGCCTGGAACAGTCTCCTTTGTGAGAATTGTTTTGGGGTGCAGATGATGGAGGATATCACCACACACAGTAGCTACCACTAGAAAACACACAATGCAATTTTTTTAAATTCCAGTACAAAACACCAGTAATTTTTTTATGTGCTAAGAATAGAACAGATCCCCTTTGTGAGAATTGTTTTGTGGTGCAGATGATGGGGGATACCACCGCTCACAGTAGCTTTCACTGGAAAACACACTATGCAATTTAAAAAAAAATCCTTTACAAAACACTGGCAATTTTTTTGCACAGAATAAGTCTCCTTTGTGAGAATTGTTTTAGGGAGCAGATAATGGGGGGATATCACCACACACAGTAGCTGCCACTGGAAAACACACAATGCTAATTTTTAAAAATTCCTTTACAAAACACTGGCAATTTTTTTTTATGTGTCAGGAACAGAACAGGGGGTATATTTACTAAAGTGAGAGGTGAGAGTTTTTAGAAGTGGAGATGTTGCCCATAGCAACCGAAAACTCTCACTTTAGTAAATATACCCCAGGTCTCCTTTGTGAGAATTGCATATGATGGAGGAGGGTTACCACCTCACACAGAACAGTATTATATAAGCTGAATCACTCTCAACACACACTTCTTGAAATATACAATATTTTTTAATCGAATTAGAAAAGACTGCAGGATTTTTTTAAGACAACTGGAAAAAAAACATTGCTTTTGCAACTTTTATTTTTTTACAACAGGAAAAGACACAAAACATAGAGGTCTTGAGGGGTTTATCCATTAGGCAACCCGAAAAACTGAACATCTAGCGTTCAGTCCTTCAGGTGCCTGCACTGAACGGCGTTCACTGAACGTCTTTCAGTGCAAGATCCGGAACATGGGGAACCTGACGATTATCATCAAGTTGACCAGCATGTTCCGTAGATAGTCTGGGTCGGCAAGGACCCAGCGTGCACGCACATCGCTGATCCTTGCCGGCTATCCATTACGTGACTTTGTGAACAATGCTACCAAAACCTCATGGTTTTGGTCGGATCGTTCAAAAAGTCATGTAATAGATAGGCCCCTTTGGGGTGCAGCTCAGACAACAGTATTTTTTTAACAGATAGGGGTAAATTTAATAGTTTGTAATATCTTAAAACATGCGATTTTTCAACAAAAAACATGTAAGTTTGCATTCGTCATATATAACAGGCATAGAGAGCATGTAAACGTGCATCAAACTTGCAACAACCATTTTCGCACCAGCAAAACATGCTATCCAGATGTAGTCCATGTAAAACATACAACTGTACGGATGTAATAGACTGTGAGTCATAAACTCACGCAGAACTCACAAAAAAAAACTCATACTAACACACTAATTAGCAGGGTGCTAAAGCTTAAAATAATGTATACCAATATATTTAGTGCACAAATTAATTTGATGAAGCTGCAAACACACATGTGAACCTGTGTAAGTTAAAAAAAAACTACAAAGCCAATCACTAGAAAATGAACGGGTTTTGCGCTAATTTGATGTATATAAAAATTATATAATAGTGCTATTCAATACTATTACCAAATAAGGCAGAACCAAATATGATCAAGACGCCAGAATAGTTTTAAATATATTTATATTTAATAATCTAATTCATAAAAAGCATACATATTCAGGTGTATATACACTATAACATGCTATAAATCTGCCCAATTATATGTAGAGGTGGGTGCATCCAATAGCTGTTTCTTTTTCCTCAATAGAATGTTAATGGAGCAAAGTATGTCACTTTAAGATCTCACCACATTAGACTGTAAAGGTAACGTCGTTTGAGTGTCCACTCCTCTGTTTAATAAGCTCCTGTTCAGGTGTATTTGGAGCCTCATCGGGCAAAGGTGTGTAAGCGGTTCTCCTGGGCAGTAATTTTGTCAGCCTGTGACAGCCCTTCACCACACTGCAGAGAAAGCACTCTCCTGGCTTGCAGAATAGGCCAGACTACATCTCCGTTTTCTCTCCTCTTTAAGGTGAGTGCTGAAGAGACAGGGACCGACTGCACAAAGGACATGATTCAGACCCGTTTGCTAGCAAGCGATCGCTCATTGCTGGCGATGTTTGCTAATGTGCGCATGCGTATACTTCGCAGTGCACGTGCGCAAACTAGTACGAGCGATCGGGATGCGCTCACTCGCCTTGCAAAGACAGCCCAGTGAAATGAGTGACAGGAGAGGCCGTTTGTGGGTGGTAACAGGGGCAGGCCACTGGAAACGGGGGAGTGGAGTTGCGAACGCAGGCGTGCCTGAGCGTTTCAGAGGCGTGCATAATTAACAGGCAGCGTCATAGTACATGTCACCTGTTGAATTATACACTGAAGTGCTCACAGTGCTTGTGGTAGGGTACAGTCTACCGCAAGTGCTGTGGTCAGTTCCGATGACCCCAATGTACCGATGGTTGCATACACTTCCTGGAGATGACGTGCGCAAGTGGGCATCTTAAGACAGGCTGGTGGGCATCTGCATACCCAAAGCGATCGCTCGCCAAGATATAGTGGGCTTGATTATGCCTTTCTGTACGATCGCCTGCCTTTACGTCACTTAGCTGAATTTGCATTAGCTGGGAGCGAGCGACCGCATCTAGCGAGCGGGTCTAAATCAGGCCCAAAGTCCCACCAAGTAGCAGATCAAATAAGAACAGTCTTCTGAAGTCCTCTGACCAGTTTCGCTCCCTCCAATGGAAGCTTTTCAAAGAGTTTTGCAATTATTATTCTTTTAGAACAGGAAAAGACACAAAACAAAGAGGTCTTGGGGTACAGCTTAGACACAAGTATTTTTTGGACAGATAGGGGTAAATTTAATAGGTTGTAATTTCTTAAAACATGTCATTATTCAGCAAAAAACATGCAATAGGCATAGAGAGCATGTAAACGTGCATCAAAATTGCAACAACCATTCTCACACCGGCAAAACATGCTATCCAGATGTCGCCCATGTAAAACATTCAACTGTCTGGATGTAATAGACTGCGAGTCATAAACTCATGCAGAACTCATAAAAATAAACTCATGAAATAATAGACTAATCCCAGGACATCCAGTTTAATGTGCGACTTTACTGTAACTCAACATCTGAGTCCTGTTAACAGAGAAAATGGCCATTAACATTAATCAATCCCCTACATAAACCACACTTACCTCCATTTCACCTATGTGGATGTAGTAATGGCAAATTTTCTGAACTCCTATAAGCTGTACATGTTTGGGCTTCTGACTATTGAGGAGCAACGCAGTAGTAGGGCGAAGGAGCATCACCAGATCCAGCGACCCATTAGGGCACATGCCAGGTGAACCTTTAGGGCGGTATTCAATTGTTTTTGCGGTCCGGATCTCCCGTCAAAATTGACGGGAGATCGCGGGCTGCTATTCAATTGTTCCTGCTTTTCGCGCTGATCGCGCCCAAAGTGGTCAGGTTTAGCCACGTGGATCGGTTAACCCCAACCAAAGTGCTCGGCGCGATCGCGAAAAGTGCCGTTTGGACGCCCAAACAGGTCACTTTTTGCCCATTTCAGCTCGAACCCCCCTGGGGCTGCAAGTTGAAATGGAGCACTGGCAGCTGATCGCGCCCGACAGGAGCAATAATTGAATAGCTCCATCGGGTGCAAAGGGGGCTGGAAACAATTGAATTCCGCCCTTAGATTTTATATGGGCTTGGACTCCAACTTAGATAAGAAGGTGGTGCAGCTTTTCAGGCTGAACCGCACTAACCTCCAAAACTTATATGAGCAGGTGAGAGATGATTTAGAACCTTTGGCAGTAACCAGGGTTGTTTCTAGAGAGGAGGGGGTCCATGTGCAGTCTCCGACACGGGCCCCCTCCTCTCTGCCCGCCGGAGTTATAGACTCTGGGCACTAGAGTGTGCCCAGAGTCTATAGTGTATGCACAGATCACCGGGAAAATGGCCGTGGCGGCCATTTTCCCTGTACTGCGCATGCGGAAATGACGGGAAAATGGCCATCGCAGCCATTTTCCAGTAGTTTTACAGTGCCGGGCCACCACGCCGACGTGGGACTCCGGAGAGGTAAGTAAAATTATGGGTGCAGGGTGTGCGGTGCAGGGCCCCCCTGGACCCAGGGGCCCGTGTTCCCCGTACACCCTGCACCCATTATAGATACGCCCCTGGCAGTAACTATGCAGTGTCTGGCCTTCATAAATTATTGTGTGCCCTGTACTTTTTTGAAACAGTCTCCTTTCAGTGTGTGAGCTATATGGTGTTGGGGATTACACAGGCCACTTTTTCCAAACATTTAACTCAATTATTATGTTCCTTGTAGAAAATTGCATACACATATCTCATTCCCCAGTTCCAAGTCAGAGTGGCAGGACTTGAAGATCAACTTCTCCTCGCAGGATTCCCAAATGTCCTTGGAGTCATAGATTGTACCCACACTGGGCTCAGAGCACCACACTTGAGGGGGAAAGTGTATGTCAATAGGCATCACTACCACTCCTTGAATGTGCAGGTGGTCTGTGATGTTCACCTGCAAATTCTCAGTGTAGTTTCAGGTTATCCAGGATCTTGTCATGATGTCTATATCCTTCGCCAGTCAGCCCTATGGGAAAAGTTTGAAGGTGGAGACATGCCCGAGGGCTGGTAGTAGGTATGTAATACTAGCTTTTCATAATACAATTTTTATCTGCAGCAACTGCATGGCCCCTTTATGAGTATGTATTTAAAGTGAAACAGATATTCTGCCTTACATATACTTTATGTTTATATTTGTTGAATGTGTGTTGGAATTAATGTTTGTCCACCTAAATACTCTTCCTGTGACGTTTCTTGAAATAGATTATTATTAACTTTGTGTTTGTTTAATTGCAACCTTAAACTAGGCTGGTGTTTTATGTATACCTCCCATCCTCTGAGGATTGACCCGCGTGTGAATCAGTGACAATAAAACATACTCAATTGAAATAAAGACACAGACTTGTATTTGGCAGAATTTGTTAGCTATTTTATTTAAATAACAGATAATGAAATTAGTTACTAAAATTAGTTAAATTAATTTAAATATGGTGGCAAAGACAGAACGGCTAACAACAGCCCAAGCCTAACACTATAAACACTCTAACCACAACACATACACTCAAGCCTTCTACCTTGACTACCCACCCGACCAGGTGATGATGCTGCCCCCGGCAGGGTGGTCCAGCAGACATAAACAGTCAACAGAGGTGAGCGAAACAAAGAGTAAAGCAATATTCACAGCGCTAATAGGTAACCTGCCGTTCTTTCCCGCCTAAAATAGCCAATGAAGAAATCACCAAACCCAAATCAAAGAGAGCAAATAAAGTAAAATTTAGGGAGGGAGGATGGGAAGATAGGAACAAAAGAGGCTGACTCCGCCTCCAACAAACTCTAATATCCTTGCTAAAACCTACAACTCTAAAAACCCATAGGACCCTGATTATCACATGATGATTCCCCACACAGGTCCGCCCCCAGCCTACGAGGTTTAACCCACTCCACTCCTATACAGTCATTTCGTTATCTAGTCAATGCAGTGGCGTAAGTTCATCCCAGTCGCCCGGAGGCAAGTTAAAGTCGTGCGCCCCCCGAGAGAAAGGTGCATATATATGTATCGATATATATACACGCGCATGCGAATAGTGGCGATAAAAAATTATTATTAATATAATATGCCACTTTGGGGCCCCATATTAATTTATATATATATATATATATATATACATTCAGTTTATATATCCTTCACACAGCTCTCCCCCTTCACTCAGATCCCCCCCCGCAACACATACACACACAGCTGACTCAGATCTCCCTATACAGCCTTCTACCCCCTCACTTAGCTCCCAGCTCACACACACACACAGCACTCCACCCCAGGGCGTATTTATAATGGGTACAGGGTGTCCGATGCACAAAGGCCGAAGGGGGGCCCATACCGCACACCCTGGACCCATAATTATACTTACCTCTCTGGAATCCCACGTCAGTGCTGGTGTCAGCGCCGTAAAAATGCACACATCCCGCATCTCACACAGACCCCACATACACATACAGCTCTCCCTTCTCAGATTCCCCCACACAGCTTCTTGCACTTTAAAGCTATCATGAGTTTAACATGACATGACATAGTGTAAAAAAAAATGCTCTTTAAATATATAACTTTCTCCAGCACCTTCCGCTCTCCCCATACCATAGGGCTTGTACTTACTTTGTTTTTCAGCTACAGTAGCCAATGCTCAGCCTCTCCAAACTCCCGTCCGCTCCCCAGTGACAGCCGCCGGCTGCACTGACTCCCGTCCACTCTCCAGTGTCCCCACCGTGACAGCTGCCGTGCAGCCCTTACATGCCCGTGCCGGCCGCACTGTTTTCCTCCCGGCTCCTCAGTTTGGCAGACTCAGCCTCAGGGAGGGTCGGAGTCATATGTTATGTGACGTTCGCCTCTAGAGCAGTCCAGACAGGTCACAGAGGAGGAGTGCAGCTGATGATGATCGGGGCTCAGCTCGGCGGCTTCCCTGTTTCAGCACAGGCACAGCACTGCAGGACACGGAATGGGTGACAATGGAGTAGTTGCCCCCTTCAGGGCTGGCGCCTGGCGGCAATTGACTCCATTGTCTCCGGCAGTTCCGCCACTGATTCAATGTAAAGGCTACACAGTTAATTTTGTAATGTTATCCCCCTCTTTAAATTCCCCAGGTGATTCGGGATATGGGTGTCAAATCTAGCTCATGACTCCTCTTTCTAATCCACGTTGTCTGGCTCAACAAAAATACAATGTTGCTCACATTGCTACAAGCAACGTTATATAGCACACCTTTGGACTTTTGAACAACTGGTTCTGCTGTTTGGATAGGTTGGGGGGAATTCTTCTATATGCCCCACAGAAAGCTGGTGACATCATTACTGACTAGTGTATGCTGCACAATAATGCCCTTGGACAAGATAGGACTGATCTTGGGGACATAGAGGCATAAAGTGAGGAGACTTCTGACCCATCACCATCTCAGGATGTTGTGAATACACAGCGGGAACGAGGTTCATGAAAGGATCATATGCCAGCATTTCACATGTGTGTTTGTGATATTGTAAATCTGTAAATGGTGATATGTTACCCAGGTATGGTTGTAGTATATATTTTTGTATTTGTTGTCATTACTAGGGCCGGCTCTAGGGGTGTTCGACCAGTGCAGTCGCACAGGGGTGCCACCCGATTTCAGCGGGACAGTACTGTCCCACTGTTCCACCCGCGGGCCAAAGTGGCCCGCGGGTGGTCAAATCGGGAGGTTGGGGACCCCCACCGCTGCAGCTGTGTGGCGGTGCAGGACCCCCAGAGTGTGAATGCATGCCGCAACCATTCACTGATGGGAGAGGGCTGGGGGAAGCCCAGCCAGTGACGGAGTGCTGAGCTTTACCCCCAGCCTGATGTTATTTGGAGGCGTGCCATGCGGGCATGACTCAAAATAACATTACACAGGGGCGTGGCCCATGGTAAGTAGGCCACACCCCCAAATGTGCCCGCTCGTGGCTTTGCTGCGCGCAATGTTAGGGCACCTTCTCAAGGGCCGGCACAGGGTGCGCCGAACCCTGGAGCCAGCCCTGGTCATTACAGAGGGTACTTACATCTTCCCATGTGATGTGCTGGCATATAATTGTTATAAAAATGCATATGGTAAGTTTGGGTAAATTGTACACTTGACAAAATAGGTATAGTTTTTTTTTTGTATAAAATTAGAGTACAGCATTTCCATAATGATTTTTTTCCTGTGGACAATAAATAAAATACAATCCATGTTTTAGTAATTAGTATTTTTTTGTCAAATATATACACACAGTGTTAGTTAATTTTAATAATAAAAACAGACAAAATTTACTTAAGCCAAAAAAAATTACTAAACAGACAATTGTGATTAGCAAAATGTTCACTGGCCCTAGGGGGAGTGTTAGGAGCGGAATGGGTATGAAGAGCCGGCGATTGAATAGCCGACTCCGGCAGGCCCAAAGGGAAAAAAATATTCCGACAGGGCAGGTAAGTACTCTATCCTCACCCCTCTCCCCCCCCCCCTAACCCTCCCTTAGTGGTGCCTAACCCTAACCTCCCGCCTAGTGCCTTACCCTAACCTCCCCTCGGGGGTGCCTAATCCTAACCCCCCCTTACCGCACCCTAAACCTAACCTTCCCAAAGGTGGGGGGTGCCTAACTCTACCCTTCCCCCAGGGGTGCCTAGCCCTAACCTGCCCCCCTAGGGGTGCCTAAACCAAACCTCCCCCCCAAGAAAACCTAACCCTGCTACGCTCCCTAAAGCTAACCCTCTCCTACGAAGCTAACGCTAAGGGTGCCCGGATTTACCTCATTCAGACCAGGCGTCCTTCGGCATTTCTGCATCAGGATTAAGATAGGCGTCGGTGTTTCGATGTCTATCTTAAATCCCTTGACCTGTTATGAGCAGAGCCTGGTGAGGTTGTTGGTTTGGTTGCTAGCAGTGGATGTTGTAAGAGCAGCTGAGTAGAGCCTCTGTTTGAGCCCTAATTGCCTGGGTCATGTCTGACATACAGCAATCTAGATTAGCTGCCATTCTGGTTCTAGTACCTTGTGCAACTCTATTAGTATGTGGAATTTTACATAATTGTGATGAAATGCTGCTTAGTTGTGTGGTTTGCACCTTCATGAATTTTATCTGCAAATTCTGGAAGATATTCAAGGACTGTGACATCTCTTCCAGAGTTGGGATGGGTGGGGTTGTGGGTGTGGGCTGCTGGCATTGGTCTGTGTGCTCAATAGTGTTTTCTGTCATGTAGTCCACAGGCAGGGCTGCCATCAGAAATTGTAGGGCCCGGTGCTGTCAAAATAGGCAGGGCCCCCCAGCAGGGATGGGGTAGAGGTGGGTGGAGCTACACCGGGGGTGGGACATCAATTGGTTTATAAACCAGTTTAAAAATTCTCAAAAAATCTAAAATATAGGGAAATCAACTTTGAAAAAGCTGGATTCACCTAAAATACACTGAAAAAGAGGGATCCACATAAAAAGCCAAAAGGAAGGGAAGTGCAGGACACAGGGCAGAAAAAGGCTGGCTGGCTGGACTAGGGGGGTGGGGGGAGGCACAGGGCTGAGAAGGCTGGCTGGTCCAGGGGGGAGGGGGGACAGGGCATGGAAGGCTAGATGGACTGGGGGGACAGGAAAGGCAGGCTGGATTGGGGGGGACAGGGAATGTCCCCCCAAGTCAAGGAGCGCTGCCTGGACTTGGGGGGGGACAGGGAACACTGGCTGGACTTGGGGGGGGGTGGAGGCTGGCTGTACTAGGGGGAGAAGGCACAGGGCAGAGAAGGCTGGCTGGACTGGGGGGGGCTTGCTGTACTGTGGGGAAGGCTGGCTGTACTATGGAGAAACTTGGCAGGCTGGCTGGCATAGGGCAGAGAAGGCTGGCTGGAACGGGGGCAGGTAAGGAGAGGCTGGACTAGGGGGGAGCCCATGGCAAGGTCAAGGGGTACCTTTCTTTCTTCAGCTGGCACAGGTAGGAGACATGGGGGCTCAGGTGGCAGTAGCAGCCAGGAATGGCAGAGAGACTAGCTATACATTGATGACTGCATTTCAACTATGGCACGGCCGCTCCTGATTGGATGCCGTTCCGCAAGCTCAGGCTGGCTTACGGTCGGCTGCGGTGCCTAATAGTTGAAATACTGCCAGCGATGTATAGCTAGTTTCTCTGCCATCCCTGGCCCCCTTCTCTCTCCACTCTATCTTTACATTGCAGAATGTTTGCCCTTAAAAATGTCACACTATTAATGTGTGAACTGTTACGTGACAATATTGCAGAATTGGCCATGCATGCTAAATCATGGGCTGATTTTTTTTGTTCTATACACTTTTTTTTAGCACTCACCAGTATTATCATCGTCAGCAGCTTAGGTGCATCGCCTTTTGGAAGGTGCCTTTTTACCTTGTGCATCAGCTAAGGAAAGGGAAAAATGGTTAAAATGCTGTTTCTTTGTATACACTTATACCCCTTTCACACATAAACACAGGCTTTAACCCGGCTAGGGTTTTCTGTACTTTCCTTGAAGAAACAGGCAACCTTAATTGTTGATTACTTTGCCTTTACAAAAAAACACAAAGCAGTATTTTTTAAATAAAAAAACACATTTGCACATGGATGTTTTGGTCACACTCATCAGGGTGTTGCTCTAAGATTGCGTAGTACTATTACAGTTACAGTAACATTTTATGAAATTCATAGCAAAAGAATACAATACGTTCAGAATTATTTAGTAAAGAGCACTATAAATCATACTTGCCTACTATTGAAAATTAGTTTCAGGGCGCTTATAGTTGGTGATAGTATGTGCCATCGAGGGGGTGTGCCATGCTCCGCTCAAATGTCGTGTCTGTCGCATTGGGATCGGGATTTGGGGAAGGCCCTGTAACAGTGCGAGTGAGTGCTAGTGTGATACCCCTAAGTTTGGGTGTCTCCTTAGTTACTTATTAGGGTCCCTTGCCTCATCAAATAGTACACAGGTTAGGGATGGAAATATATATATATATATATATATATCTGGCAGAGATATATTGACATAATGGGGGGTTTATGCAGTTCCACCCCCAGTTCTTGTTTTTTTTATTTCAGTGTAAAGGCAGCCCTACAGCACCTTATAGGCAGGCTGTGCTAAACATTGACTGACCCCTGCTCTCCCTGGTGCCTACAGAGCATGTGCAGCCCAGGGGAGAGTTTGTCCTTGACCTCACCCATTGGTAGCCTGTGTGGTATCCCCCGGGGCTGTCTGTCACCAATGCCCCTGGACAGAGAAAGATTTAGATCTCACGGGGTCCTAGGCAAGACATTGTTTAGGGTCCCCCTCCTTCAAACAATCCTGTGCATATATTGCAGTAGGTGTCACTGGAGCAAGACACACACATCATATTATATACACACATCAATATATATATATATATATATACAGTTTTATTTCTCCAAAGGAAACCTGTCCGATCTGTGGAAAGGAATAGGCGGCACTCTTGAATCCTGATGAAAAGGTCTTAGGACCCTGAAACGTGACTATGTATTTAATCCATCGGTGATCAATACATGTTTTTTTTGGAGACAAAAGAATGCTGCCAATTCTTTTCCACACGGGGAGGGCCAGGTGTTCCTTATCTTGCTCCAGTGACACCTACTGTACTATATGAACAGTTACTAGAGTCTTTCTAGATCACATTATATATACATAGATTATATATATATATATATATATATATATAATATACCATCCTGTAACAAATATATACATGAAAGGAGTGTGCATGTATGTGTGTGTGCATGTATGTGTGTATATACATACATACATACAGAGTGTGATAGGTGAGACGGTAAGAATGGGGGTCAAATGAACAGAGGAAGACAGGAGGAAAATAGTGTGAGACGGGAAGAAAGGGGGAAGAACAGAGGGAGACCTTCACAATAGATAGTAACGCAGTAAGTTATATATAATATACAATCTAGTGACATTGTAAAAACTGTGCATAAATCCAGTAGGTGTCACCAGGTCAAGTCTTGACCTAGTGACACCTACTGAATATATGCAGTTTTTACAATGTCACTAGATGAGAAATAAATAAATAAATAATAATTATATATATAGCAGGCAGGCGGCCGGGCCGCGTACTGTCTCTCTCTCCTTAACAGAGAGACAGCCGAGCTGGACTCTCTGGGAGAGGAGGAGAGGGGACCGCGTGACATCATGACATCATGCGGTACTCGCGCAGTGCTCCTCTGGACACTATGATCGGGTAATTTCTATGGGCAAAGGGGCCCGTCCATGGGCCCCTTAGGTCCCGCCGGGCCCTAGGCGAGCACCTCGGATGCCTAGCGGGAAATCCGGCCCTGTCCCTGGAGAGCCGGACCGGACACTGTATGCGTGCTAAAGAGGGAATTGCAGTATAAGAAGCTGCACTCTGGGGGGGCCAGCAGAGAATTAATCGCTGGATGGAGCCAGAGGGTGAATGCTGGACTTGCCACCTTAAGAGATGAGCTTAACACTGAAGCGACATTAAACTGCCTCACTGTGGAGCGCGGGGAGAAGGACCTCACCAGAAGACACTGCGTGCCACCGCCAGAGCTCCCCTCCTCTGTCAGCTGGTACACTGACACCTTCTCTACGGTGTCTCATCTGCCATCCTGCCGGAGACCAGAAGAGGAGCCCTGTCTACTGGACCCTGCTGAGACTGATCTGCAGTAGCCGGGAACTGCTGGGAGAGCAGATGGACCCCATCGGCTGCCGGCTGCCCAGAGGAGTGCCTGCAGACCACAAGACTTCCACTAAGGAACCTGCTGTTAGGACTGGAGGGAAGAGCCACCATCACAAAGGATTTCACACTGCTGCTGACCAGAGGGATCCCTGTAATGAAAAAGACCCCACCAAGTACACCGGAGGGAGAACCTGACAGCTGCAGGTAGAAGAATTGCCAGGCCCTGAAGAGGACCACTGGGAGGAGGATGCTTTGGGGGCCAGCGTGCTTGGGGGGAGAAGAGACCACCATTACCGCGTCCACCATGTCTGTTGCTGCGACTGAAGCCGCCAGAGGCACAGTCCAAACAACGATGTCCATAACCCCGCAGTGGGCGGCCTTCACATTACGCATCCCCACGTCATCTCCAGACTCGCGCATGCGCAGTCCATATTTTAAGGGGGGTCAGTGGAGAACCGGGAGTAGCGCTAAGGTTTGCGGGGCAGTGGGAGTCTGAGTTAGAGAGTGGGAGACTCCCACTAAAAACGGGAGAGTAGGCATGTAGGCTTTAAATATTATTTATTTATCCTTACTCACCAGCTGCTGTTTGGGTGGATGGCCTGTCCGTGTACTCAATATGTGTCCCTGAGAGGATTTGAGGTGGGATGACTTGCTTCATATTCTCCTCAAAGTGAAGTGGAAGCAAACTGCTGGGGCACCCCCTGTCTTCCTGCTTTCAAGTAGCTCCTCTGCCATTTTAACTTTCAAAATCCTTTTGACATTAGAGAAGCATTTCTTACAGTTGTCTACACGCCGCTTGCAGGAACTCCAAGCATTCAGTGCCTCACAGACCCCCTGCCATAAAGCCTTCTTGTGGGCCAGGGATGCAAGATATGCCTCTGCCCCTAGCAGTCTGCCACACACTGGCACAATTGCATGCACCAGTGCACAGTTTTCTTCATAAGAGAAGAGCACATTGCGCCCAGTTTTAGCCTTGCCTGGGGCACACACTCCAACCTCTCTTTTAACCTCCTCCTCCTCTTCAACCTCCTCCATTAACTCTGGGGGATCAAAATGAACATTATCCTCCTCCTCACTGCTCTCCTGACCCGCTATCCTCTTCCTAGTAGCCATCCAGCAACAAACCAAACACACCACACACTCTGTAATCTGTCTCCACCTTCACAAAACCCCAGTGAGGGAAAAATCAGTGAGATCAGTGCAAAAGTGATACTTTTATAAGGTAAATTATGTTCCTGAAATTCCTCCAGCTATACCTGTCCAGTATCATGATTTCTCTAATGTCTTCTCTAAACAAATGGCTGATGCCCTTCCACCTCATCGTCCATATAACTGTGCCATCAACTTGGTCCCTGGCACTAAGTTACCTAAAGGTCGGTTATATTCTTGATCAATTCCTGAAAACAAAGCTATGGAGGAATACATTGAGGATGCTCTTGCTAAAGGATTCATCCACTCTTCTCAGTTTGGGGCTGGTTTCTTCTTTGTAGAGAAGAAGGATGGATCCCTCCGTCCTTGCATCGACTTCAGGGGTCTCAATAGTATAACCATCAAGAATTCCTACCCGCTACCGCTCATTTCAGTCCTCTTTGACTAGCTACTTTCTTCTCAAAAATCGACCTTCGGAGAGCATACAATCTGATCCGGATTAAGTGTGGTGACAAATGGAAAATGGCATTTAATACTCACTCAGGACACTACGAGTATTTGATCATGCCATTTGGGCTAGCCAATGCCCTAGCGGTTTATCAAGATTTTTCTAATGATGTTCTTCATGAATTTCTGGGAGTCTTCATGGTAGTATACCTTGATGACATTCTCATTTGCCACAGTCACTGAATCAACATGTTCGTCTGGTACTGCAAAAACTGCGAGAAAACCATCTTTTCGCTAAATTGGAGAAGTGCGATTTTGACGTCACTTAGATTTCTTTCTTAGGCTATACCATATCTTCCCAGGGTTTTTCCATAGATCCTAATAAGCTTAAAGCTTTTCTGTAGTGGGTCCAACCAACTACCCTTAAAGCTATTCAGCACTTCCTCGGTTTTGCTAATTACTACCGAAAGTTCATCAATTAGTTCTCTACTATTGTGGCACCCATAGTGGAAGTGACTAAAAAGGGAACTGACACTTTCAACTGGTCAGCCAAGGCCGCTTTTACACATGCTCCTGTTTTCCGGCATCCTAATCCGGATCTGCCGTTCATCCTGGACGTTGATGCCTCTGAGATAGGAGCAAGAGCAGTTTTGTCCCAGAGGGTTCCTTTATACCAGGGGAGGGGAACCTTTTTTCTGCCGAGGGCCATTTTGATATATAAAACATTATTTGCGGGTCTGGTGCAGGCCACGTCCCCTCCATGTGACTTCACATGGGGGTGGGGTCAAAATCCTCAGGATGCTCCTGGGAGCTGTAAGGGCATTGGTGTGACCATTTTAAGCACCCTAAAGATACTCCAGGTAGCAATGCATAGATTCTGGCTGCAGTGTGCCATTCTAGGCACCCTGCTAGCCAGATGAGGCTAGCAGAAAAAAGCTCCGAGGGCCAGACCAAATGATTCTGAGGGCCTTATATGGCCCCCCGGGCAGGAGGTTCCCCATCCCTGCTCTATACAATAAATTGCACCCCTGTGCTTTTTTCTCCTGCAAGTTCACCACTGCGGAACATAATTACAATGTGTGTAATCGGAAGTTACTCGCTATCAAATGGGCTTTTAATAATTAGTAAAAATAATAATAATAATTTTATTTATATAGCGTTTTTCTCCTAAAGGACTCAAAGTGCTTTACATTTGCCTTTACAGTACAAAATACAAAATAAGCTACAAGGGACATTTATGAAATGCTTGGGTGAAGAGGTAAGTCTTGAGTCTATTTTTTAAGGATTCTAGAGTGGAGGCCTCTCGAACTGTGCGGGGAAGTGAGTTCCATAAGGTTGGAGCCCCAAAACTGAAAGCTCGACCCCCAGACGATTTCCGGGAGATTCTAGGTACTATTAATAGTCCTTCATCAACGGATCGCAGTAGAGTGGGACAGTAAGGAATCAGAAGCTGCTTTAGGTACCTTGCACCATGGTCATGTAGGGCTTTGTAAGTTAGTAAGCCAATCTTGAAAACAATTTGCCATCTGACAGGCAGCCAGTGAAGGGAGTAGAGAGTGGGTGTTATGTGGCTGGAACGGGGCTGGTTGGTTAATAGTCTGGCAGCTGCATTTTGTACCATCTACAAGCGGTGCAATTCTTTTGCTGGGAGTCCAAGGTAGAGGGCATTGCAGTAGTCTATGTGTGATGATGTAAATGCATGTATGTCTTTAGGCAGATCTTCTGAGGGAATTGATTCTGGAAATGTTCCTCAGATGAAACATTGTGGCTGATACCTGATGTTTAAGTGTCAAGCCAATATCCAGGACAACACCAAGATTCTGTACATGTTCAGTGTTTTGTAATACTGATCCCCCAAGCGTAAGTCCTGTTGGTTGGCTATGCTGTAGCCCTGACTTGTGACCTATCATAAGGACCTTTGATTTATCAGTGTTCAGTCGCAGCCAACTGGCACTTATCCACTCCTGAAGCTCAGCTAGGCAGCCATTTAGGGTTGTTATGTGGTCCTTTGTACCTGGAGCAAAGGACAGGTACAGTTGTGTTGTGTATCATCTGCATAGCAGTGGTAGACCAGGCCATGATGTCTGATTATTTCATCCGATGTGGCACTGGTGATGAAGAGTTTACTCCAGAAGAAACTCTCTGCCAGTCAGAAATTATTTGAACCAGCTAAGGACTGTGCCATCCAGTCCACAGAAATTTTTCAGGTGCTCAATTAGAATCCTGTGGTCCACAGTATCAAATGCTGCTGAGAGATCCAGAAGGATTAAGATTGAACAATTACCTCTGTCTCTTGTGATCAGAAATCATTAAGCACAGATACTAGAGCTGTTTCAGTGCTATGTCTTCTCCTGAATCCTGATTGGAATGGATCATAAATATCATGGGTAGACAGTTTCCAGTTGCATTGCCACCACTTTCTCAATGACCTTTCCTAGAAACTGAAGGTTTGATACTGGTCTATACTATAGGTGGTCATGCAGTCAGGGTCTAAATTAGGTTTTTTAAGAAATGGTCTAACAATTGCTTCCTTTAGTGGTTCTGGAAAAATGCCTGTTTGCAAAGAGCATTGAACTATTTTTGCAATTACAGGGCCAATCATGTCCATACACCCTATGAGACACTTGGTTGAGGCAGGGTCCAGATCACAGGTGGTGGGTCGCAACATTCTGGTAATTTTGGCAATGTCTTTTACATCCATTATGTCAAAGCTGTTCCAGAGAGACAGGTGGCTTACCTTGGCAGGCTTGGTAGTTTGGCAGTTTGGCAATCCTTTGATGGCACTGTGGGGATTCCAGCCCAGATGGAGGATACTTTATCTGCAAAGAATTTTGCAAACTCATTGCATCTTGACTGGGAGAGGGTTTCATCAAGCTGCAGGCATGCTGGTTTGCAAATCATCTCCACTGTACGGAAAAGCTGAGCTGGCCAATTGTTTCCTGCCTTGATCTCATTTGAAAGGAACTCTGTTTTCTTATGGGTGATTGTTGATTGATATTCTCCTATATGATTGATTAGTGTTAACTTATCCTTTACCAGGTTAGTCTTCCTCCATCGTCATTCAAGTCTACAGCCCCTTTTCTTGAGTTCACTAACACCATTGTCAAACCAAGGGGCTTGACGGTGTGACATGCGGGGTCGTATATGCATAGGGGCAATGATATCCATTCCAGCTGTCACAACTCTGTTATAGTAATGAACTAGAGAACAAGGATCTTCACAGGCCCCCATTACAGCAGAAAGATGAAGGATTGCTGCAAGAGCCTTGGGGGTCATGCCCCTCCTTGGACGATACCTTGTCAGCTCCATGGGTAAAGTTCTATTTTGAGGGGTTGTAACTGAGAAGTGAATTGAGTGGTGGTCTGACCACGTGACTGGGTTTATATTTAGGTCAGAAACTTCTAATCCAATCTGGAAGATAAGATTAAGAGTGTGACCACTTATATGAGTAGCTTATATGAGTAGCTGAAGGAATGACTTTTGAGGACTGAAGGCACTGGTTGGAGGGATCCAAGCACCAAATTACTGTTCTTACTGACCATAAGAATTTATCATACATTGAGTCTGCTAAAAGACTGAATTCAAGACATGCACATTGAGCATTATTTTTTACCCGTTTTAATTACATAATTTCTTACCATCCTGGCTCAAAAAACATTAAGGCTGATGTACTTTCCAGAATCTTTATACCAGTTCAACAGACTACAATTTCTGAGGAACCTATTGTTCCCATTTCTTGCATCCATTTTGCTCTCACCCAGAATTTGGCTGAACTCATTCAGGCCTGTCAGTAAGAAACACCTTCGGACAAACCTCCTGATCTTTTGTTTGTTCCAGAGAGATTCAGAAAATCAGTTTTGTTGGATTTCCACTCTCGACAAGCTTTTGGTCATCCCAGCACTATCAAGACTCTGCAATTACTCTCTCGCTCAGCTTGGTGGCCTTCTCTTACCAAGATGTCCATGAGTTTGTCCTAGCATGTGAGGTTTGTCCCCAAAATAAAATGCCTTGGACAGCCCCTTCAGGTCTGTTGCTTCCTCTCTCTATACCTAAGAAACCCTGGACCCACATTGCCATGGACTTTATTGTCAACCTCCCAGTTTCTGCTCGATGCTCCGTTATCTGGACAGTTGTGGACCGCTTCAGCAAAATGGCACATTTTATTGCTTTGTCTAAATTGCCCACTGCCAAAGAGCTCTCTTTGTTGTTCCTCCAGCATATCTTTTGCCTGCATGGATTGCCTGTGGATATAGTGTTGGATAGGGGAACACAATTTGTTGCACAGTTCTGGAGGGCTTCTGTTCATCATTAGGCATCTGCCTCAGCCTTTCATCCTCAATCCAATGGACAAACAGAATGCACCAACCAGTCTCTGGAACAATATTTATGCTGCTACATCTCCAAATGACTGTGTTTCTCATCTGCCTCTTGCGGAATTTGCATTTAACAACTCATGTCATTCAGCATCTTTAGTCTCTACTTTCTTTTGTGTAACTGGTCAACATCCCAGAGCAAATTCGTTTAAATCCAGTTTCTCCAAATTGCCTGATTTGCTTTCAGTCTCTCGGCTCCGGTGCATTTGGAGCAAGGTGCATCAAACTCTTTGTAAAGTCTCTCTCCACTCCAAGTAGCCAGCTGACACTCATCAGAGGTCATGTACTTTCAGGAAGGGTGATTTGGTTTGGCTCTCTACCAAAAATATCTAGCTTCGCCAACCTACTCAGAAAATGGGTCCGAAATTTATTGGTCCTTTTCGCATCATTGCTTAGGTGAATCCAATGGCCTTCAAGCTTCAATTACCCAAGTCTCTCCATAGTAAGAACACCTTTCACTGTTCCCTATTAAAACCAGTCTTCAGCTCTGTCAAATTCAAACACAAATTTCCATACAGACCTGCTTCAGTGGTCGTCCACGGTCAATGTGAATTTGTTATCAAGAAGATCTTGGACTCTGAGATTTCCAGAGGCCGTTTGCAGTTTTTGGTTGACTGGAATGGGTATGGCCCAGAGGAACGTTCCTGGGTTCCTGAGTGTGCTTTTCATGCTCCAAGACTGAAGAGGGGTTTTTTGGCGGATTTTCCTGATAAACCGGGTTCTAGAGGTTTTTTTAACCCCGCATCAAGGGGGGGGGAGTACTGTTACAAGTCACGGTCACGACTTGTTTCCCTCCAGCAATATACCTTCACCTTCCTGTATATCGGCTGGAGTCTTTCCGTCGGTTGCTAGGCAATATGGACGCCACAGGATGTCACATGTGAACCATAACACAGCGTGATTGGATTATTTTCTTATTTGTTCATGCTGACCTTTTGCCGCCTCACTGACTATAGTGTTTCCTTTTGGATCCCTCGGCTCTGCTGCATGGTCAGTGTTTTCTTTTTGTTCCTAATTCCAAGCGGACCCTTACTTACCAGCCTTCACCTTGCTCCTCCAGTTTCTCAAGCCGCATCAGTGGCTCTCCAGCCCCACCACCGGCTCTCAAGCCGCACCATCGGCACTCAAGCCTCGCCACCAGCTCTCAAGCGGCATCAACGGCTCTCAAGCTGTACCACCGACTCTCAAGACACGTCATCAGCTCTCAAGCCACGCCACTGGCTCTCAAGCTGCATCACCGGCTCTCAGGCCACATCACCAACTCACAAGCCACACTGCTGGCTCTTATTCCACACCATCAACATAGCTGTTTCATCAAAACCTCCGGCTGTATTAGTCACACTTTTATCCTAACAAGCACCTACTCTCTCACATACTCTTGTCTTGCTAGGTAATCTGTGTAAACCACTACTACTCCGAGTTTAAGTCCAGACGGCCACCTAAGTACCGGTGAATGTGATAAGTTCTATGGGAATAACGGGTGGCTGTTATTGGCGGAAGACTTCGCTAGCCTGAGTTCTAGGGGGTTTACACAGTATGGCCTAGGAAACCGTAACAGGTTCCCATTGCGGTGGATAAGACTGAGAGGCCAACTGCCATGCTCTCTTACCTAGGTATTGAGATCGATATGGAGGGGGGGGCCTGTGTTGCTTGCCTGCGGAGAAGGTTCAGTGTTGTGTAACGAGATTTTGCTGCTGCCTGCGGATGGGAAGGTGACTCTTAGGCAAGCCCAATAGCTTTTGGGCCTTTTTAATTTGTCCTGTAGGGTTATTCAGGTGGGAAGAGGTTTTTGTAGAAAGTTGGAGATATTGATGTCCAAGGTGCGGAGCCCGCACCACTATTTGCGCTTGTCGAGTGAAATTCATAGGGACCTTTGAGTTTGGGAGGTTTTTGTACCATGATTTAATGGGGTGCGGATTTGGTTAGTGCCACTGGTTACCACCATGGTACTCCAGTTATTCACAGACACAGCTGGATCCTCGGGCTTTAATGCTTTCCTGAGTGGCAGTTGGTGCGCAGATCCCTGGCCCGACAATAGAGTCGCTGAGGGTTTAACATGGAATTTGTTGCTGTTGGAACTGTTTCCGATAATGATCGCCTCTGTTTTCCATTTCTATAAGGCTGGGTGGTTGCGCACGTACGTTGGGAAAGTTTCAGCAGGTATTTCTTATTTTTCGAGGATTAGCGATTTCAGAGATGGAGCCTTGCTGGGAAGAGAATTTTGAAGGTGGTTTAGAGGGAGGGTTTGTCCCGTTAGAAGACCTATTTGTTCAGGCTTGCTTTTGCAAGCCTAAACAATTTGTGTATGTCAAATTGGAGGGATCTGGTGGAGTTAATGGAGAGGTGGCCATTCTATCGGGTTTTGTGGTCAGATATTGTGCTGCGGCTAGAGAGAAGGGATGCAATTAGGCCAGGTGCAGTGGAGCTTTCGAGGATTAATTCAGTCTTAGGTAGGGCTGTGGTAGAGAGAGGTGGTGTGGTTGAAGGGCACCCGGGGATCACGTTTGCTAATCGCCATCTTTTCAGGATTGATGTCCCGGGGTTTGGATGGAGATATTTGTGAGAGATTTAGTTAGGGAGCTCAGGGAGCTTTAGGTTTTTGTATGTTGTTTATTAGGTATGGTGGTAGCTGTGGACTGGACTTGTTTGGCTTGGTTGTGAACGGCTTCAGGTTTTAAGTTCGGTTCTTGAGTTAATTTGTTTTCCCTGGGTTGTTGCCCATGCAGTGGGGTTGGTGTGAGGGTGAGTTCAAGGGCTGCATGGGACACCACCGATCCAGGTGGGTCCTGTCCTTCACAGCTGCATGGGTGGCTTCCCAAGTTGTAAGCATGGGACAGATGGCCTCTGTTAATTTGGATTAGTCCCCGTAATGTTGAGCAGGAGGCCCCTGACTCTTACGAGTTGTGCGTTAAGTAGGGGCAGGTGGATCCTATGCGTATTAGTTGGGTGGCTGTTTGGGCCTGGGTTTGTTATTTTCCATGTTATTTATATGATATATTTTAATTGTGCTTCTGCTAGGTCATTCACATCCCCTCCACCATATTATATTTTCTAGCTTTATTAAGTTTGATAGTTTAAATAAAAGTTAAAATAAATAGATTAGATTAGAAATAAAAAGGCTGACCCTTTTCACTGGCAATTCCTGTGTCCGTGTTGTTATTATAGTGTTAAGTTAAGGTATGTAGGACCTCATTCAGAGTCGGTTGAAGTGGCCGCACAGTCGTACGCCACCGATGTTTGCTATACTGCGCATGCGTAAAATTCGCAATGCGTGTGCGCAAACTAGCCGCTACGATTAGAAATTTCTCTCTCCTTGAACACAGCCAGGTTGGTAGTTTCAGTGACAGATTGAGGCGTTGTGGGTGGTAACAGGGGAAGGTGCTTGAAAACAGGGGAGTGGAGATCCGAACGCAGGCGTGCCTAATTATGCGAACAGCGTTTTATGGGAGTGCATACGGTTTATGGGAGTGCATAATTAACAAAGTAGCGTCATGGCACATGTGACATGGGAGGTTTTTACACTGACATGATCGTAGAGCTTAAGAGAGGGTATGGTCAACCTTAAGCTCTACGACCAGTTCCGATGGTTCCCGATGGTCTCGATTAATCCTTATATGCCCGGAGATGACGTGCAATGCGTACGAGAAGGGGGCGTATTGTTTTGAATTCCGACCGCTTCCTCACCTTGGTCGGCCAGCTAACGATCCGAACCTAGGGCCGCAACTTGCAAGGGAATCATTTGCATATCTGGCCCCTTTTCCCATACGGCCGCTTCGACCGACTCTGAATGAGGTCCGGAGTGTGGCTGAATGTGCGAAGTGTGACAGAAATAGAGAATTTAAGAACAGGGAGGACATTTTATATGACAGCAGTGTCATAAACCTCTAGTCTGACACTCCGCAGATTCAGGGACACAAAGGGTTAGTTAGTTAGTTAAGGGGGAGAGGCAGAGTTGGTTGCTAGCCAAAGTTTTGAGGGATCAAGCTATGGGGGTTGGGTCTTAAAGTTTCTAGCTGTGGTGGGCTTGGGAAGTAGTCTCTCTTTTTCCTGGATTGACCACCCTCCCACCTATGGTTTGATTTGTTGTTTGTTGGTGTTGGCTGTTTTTTAGGGGTGGCCTGGTTCTGAACAGCCTTAGGTTTCAAGTTTGCTTCTTGAGTTAGTTTTCTTTTCCTGTTTTTTTGCCCATGCAGCGGAGATGGTGTGAGGGCAAGTTCAAGGGCCACATGGGACACCACTGGTCCAGGTGGGTCCTGTCCTTTCCAGCTGCATGGGTGGCTTCCCAAGTTGTTAGCGTGGGGCATATGGCCTCTGTTAATTTGGTTTAGTCCCCATAAGGTTGGGCAGGAGGCCCCTGGCCCTTACGAGTTGTTCCATAAGGATGGGCAGCTGGACCCTATGTTTATCACTTGGTGGGCTATTTGGGACCGGGTTTGTTATTTTCCATGTTATTTATATGTTATATTTTAATTGTGCTTCCGCTAGGTCATTCACATCCCCGTCACCATATTTTATTTTCTAGCTTGATTAAATTTGATAGTTTAAATAAAAGTTTGAATAAAATAGGTTATATTAGAAATAAAAAAGCTGACCATTTTCACTGGGAATTCCTGTGTCCATGTTGTTATTATAGTGTTAAGTTACGGCATGGAGTGTGGCTGAGTGTGCGGAGTATATCAGCAATAGAGAGCTTATATAATTTTCTCTGTTTCTCATGTTTTTCTCACTTGTGTATTTACTGTATCCCCTCGTAACTTTAATGGATAGTTTGAGCCTGTCTAGTAAGCATATTCCACCAAATAAACTCCTGTACAAAATGTCTATGTGCTTTATTTTCAATAATGGAGTAATTATTTTACCCGGCAAACAAATATGTTACCATATTTATTTAGTCTATGAATATAGAGCATGTTTGATAGAGGTAAATGTTATATATTTAATGTCTAATAGCTAAAATAGAACGCATAGAGCAATCCATAATTTTATCATAGCTGCATATTACTAATGCTGTCAGGAGCTTTGGTACCTCTTAGTGAAATATGGACACATATGAGGAAAGACTGCCTCAAAGACAACAGACTGGCACTGACATACATTATAGATCCTATTCTTTTTATGTATTAAAAAAAAATGGGTTGGTAATGCAGTTTTGTTATGATGTGTAATCTGCAGTCCTCAAAAAAAATAACAATTTTGTAGTATCCAATTATTATCACCAATTGTAACGTTAACGGCTTAGTATAAAGAAATCTGTAGTTTTAACTGCAAAGTGACCGGGCTATGAGAATAGCTTTCTGTTGGTAGCAAGCTGTATATATATGGTTTATTTAGCTTTTTATGCCAATTTCATATATTTAACTAAATGTGATATAGGTTTGTTTAAATGGACTACTCTTCTATGAGCTCTAAAGGATTCGATGTACTCTGGATCTAATAGGTAGGCTTCTGTTACTTACAGTTTACATGAATACAATAGTAAAAGAAAAGGGAAATATCCGCACAAACCAAAATAATCAATATTCGCCATACATGATATTTACATTGTGTCAACACACATATGCTGTAATGAAATTGAGGACAGATGCTAATATACATTTGATTATCTTAGAGTATAATAATAATTGGGAAGTGTCCCTTATATACCCTTATATCAACTAGGGCTATAATATTAATACCTAATAACTGCTAAACTTTGTGATCAGCTGCAGTATTTCTATGTTTAAAATAAAGCTTGAATTATAATAAACTTCTGCCTGGTTATTAGCACATGCTGGCAGCAGTCAAAGGATACTGTTGCCACTGATTAGTAACCACTCTGTACTAGCAATAATTTTGCAACATTTTTTATTATGTTGCAAAACTAACAATGAAAGAAGACTATGCACATATGCACCTTACTGGGAGATAACAGACAAAGTATCAAATTCCCTATATTTCTGAGGGCTATTTAATTAAATCTCTCAATATTGATTATGTTAATGCAGAAATACTAACATGTGGTTCTGTTAATATTAATATCTGTGATGAGTTAATAACTATATACCCCCAATAAATTTGCTTTCCCCATTAGTTATAACTGAATTCACTGGGCCGCTCCACATTATATGCAGTTATAATCTATTGTGGAGTTTAGGATTAAATTAGACTCCACTGGTTGAATAGACAATAATTAGAAGCCAATATTCAGTAAATTTTGAGGTAAGGAATAAAATTTATTGTGATCTTGTCTTCACCGTAGCTTTTTCATTACGTATTATCAATATAATTTGATTCCATCTGGATATACGGCATTACCCTATATTATCAACAATTCATTAGTGGACCTGATTTTCTCTTTTTTTAATTGTGTTTATTCACATTATTTGGAATATCGTTTTTTTCACACAACATATATGTTTTGTATAATAACATCTTTTTAACCCTTTATTTTTCACTGTGTAATCCCCCTGAATTGGGGTGATTTTATTATATTATGAAATAAAAGTAATATTTTATATGTTATCAATTTTTCTTTGTGCGCCCAGAAAAATAGCCCCTTACTCTTTCCTTCAAAACCTCTATGACAAGTTGTAAAGCAGGAAAAGGCCAGAGGGCTGGCTAATAGGTATATAAAATAGTACTGAAATATTTGGAGGAGAGCTGCACTTCATAGGTGTGGTAAAATGTGTGGTGGTGAGAACTGGGATGGGGGAATGGGACAGGAAAGGGAGGGGGCGGAGAAGAACGGGGGTAGATGGGAGTGAGTCGATGAGTGTGGCACTGTGAAGTAGGGGTGTCCGTTCCTACTGTAGTTCAACAGAAATATAGGGGTATCGCATGTGCTTAGGTCTGATGTTTGTGCAGGTTAGGGGTCGATGCCCAATTTAGAGGGATGGTGTAGGAGTGTTTTGGGTGGATGGATGGTGTGGTTGATGGTGCTGATGGTATGTACCTGGAATGTATCTAGTGCGGAAAATGTGAATGAATCAAAGGAGAGGCAAACACTCATGTGTAGGACCAAAAACCTCTTTAATGGAGTAGACACAGTTCTTCTCAAGGCTGGTCAAATAGATGCTATAAACTAATGTCCAGGAATGCAGACTGCTCCAGTGCAGTCTAGGACTGATCCCTGCAGTGGTCTGGATGGTAGTTTGGCTCGGTGAAGAAGTAAGTAGACCATTTGAGGGGGCTCCTAAAAATCCGGTCTTGACCAGTACATATCCCCTGCTGGACCTATGGTCTACAGACTTATTACCGAGTGTGCGTGGGATGTAACTGTGCTGGGGCACCCTCTAAGATGCAGCGTCCCGCACTAGAGAAAAATAAGCTTACCTAGGAGTGTTTTAGTAAGATCCGGCTGTGTGATGTTTAAGCCCTGCTCTCGTCTACCTGGGTGGGTGGCAGCTTATGTGACTGTACAAGCCCGTGCAGTCTCAGCTGGAGTAGTATGCTGGGATGCTACTGCTGCCGTGGGTATGGGGTATGCGGTGCTGTCCCAGAAGTCTGGTGCTTAGGTAATAATAGTCACTCCATGAGCTTGTGGAGTCTTTGTAAGCTGGTCATGTGTCGCTGCCGGTGGTAGCAAAGTTATGCGATATTGCTGATGTAGCAAGTTGGTGGACACTCTTCCTGCACCGTGCAGGGAGCATAACTGCAAAGTCTAAGTTCAAGTATGCGGTGTCTCTGATGCGTTTCGGCCTTCTTCTTTTAAGGGTCAGTGTATAAACACAAACTGATTCACGGTGGTTCGGCAGCCAAGTAGTACTACTGAAGAATTTGTCAATCCTTCCAAATAATGATAGAAACCATACAAGAGTACTGGTGTCAAAACACAGTAAATGTAAATAAAGATAAAAGTATAAACCAGATAAAAGTAAAATCCAATGGAGGTAAAAATATATAACAATTTAAAAATAAAAGTGCATCAATAAAATGGTTTGTGTACAACTCAGATGGTAAGGGGATTGCGTTCCACATGACCCATCCTGCTCATGAGCAGAACAGGTCCTTCATTGTTGCATTCAGTGCCCCCTAAGCCACAGCTTGATTGACAGGCTGCGGCCATTTGGGGACAGGAGAGGTTGGTGCCGGGCAGCGTTCCTGAAAACAGGGGCGTGTTGCCCTCAGTTTCTGGGAGTGCCGAGGCCAGTGTCTACTTCTTCCAATGCAGATACTGGCCATGGCTACAGATGTGAGAGAGTCTTTCTAAGTAACCTGAGGGTTGCTCAGATGGCCAATGTTCTTATTAGTGATTCAACGTTGCATCCTCAGATTGTAGCAGCTGATCACACAAGCATGCAGGGGGTATCTATTAACACAAGACGCCTCCTGCAGCATTAGTATATTTACACCCATCAGCTGCGTCCAAACATGCATTATCAGATTAAGGGCTGAATTCAATTAGAGGTGAAAAGCCATGATCGGCGAAAAGTTTTCGCTGATGCACGGTTTTCGTCTGTTTCCGAAGTATTGCCCTATTCAGTTCCAGGTTGTTTCGCTTAGGTGAAAACTTCATTGGCAAAAACAGGTGAAATGGTTTCTCCAGCAAAATGCAGGAGAAAAGAAGTGCAAAAATCCATATTTTGGGGTACAAATGTGGGGACTTGGTTCAGAACCATTTGGACACACCTCCCTAATGACTAATTAAGCAAGAAAAATTTAAAAATTATCTTAATTCACTCCAAAAAAGACATGTAATTTTTGGGGCGAAAATTTAAAAAGTATGGGAACATGGGTAAAAAGTAGTGGGCTTGTATTTTGGGGGTCTATAAAGTTGACACAGGAATTTTTAGGATTGCAGGTGGCTGCAGCAGGTGTATTTTTTAGATTTTTTTAAATCTTCACTTTAGAGACACCAAAATATACTAGTACCCATTTACATGTACCCCAAATTTAACTACGTTACTTATTTTTCTAAAAAAAAACATTGCTTTATATAATTTTTCCACACTTATCCAAACATGTGTATAACAGCCCTTTGACTCAATATTAGATCACTAAATACTTTCATTAGGGCTATTAATACTCTTCTATATTGATTCACAGGGTCACTTAGGCTTTTTATGAGGTACAGACTGATTTCCCTAAAATTTGCTGTCCTTTCCGCTAGTTTCCCTATTCACTACATCCGCCTATCTGCGTTTTTGCCTGTTTTGGAAATGAATCGGGTGAAATGTGGGGACGCGGATGGAAAAACATTGCGTCCAAACAGGCGAATGAGGCAAAACCGGACTTTTCACCTAAATTCGGCCCATAGTTGGCCTTTGTCTGTAATAAATGATGTCACTAACATAGTAATAGCTCCTTAATCCTGCTATTATGTATTTTATATTATCTGTAAATAATAAAAAAACAAATCTTATAAGTTATAAAAGCTGCCAAGCCTCGGGAATTCTTGATGTGTTTATTCTGCTTGCCAATACTTGTTGTATACTCTATACAAGCACACCTAAATCACTGTGAATTTGTTCATCTGCCAGCCCTGCTTTTGACATTTGTATTATCCAATATAGACACAGCCAGTGGTGACATTTTGCCAGCAGCCCACAGTAATTTCTCACTACACTGACTGACGTTGCTTACAACTTCAAACCTCTAGATACACCAGCTCTGCAATGTAAGCATTTGCTTAAGGTAACTGCCAACGACTTCATATCTCATTTAAAATGTGTTTAAAACATGTCTGCCATGTTTATTAAGTTAATTTGAATAACTATTTCTCAAAGCTTTCATATTGTCTCTCCCTATCCTCTTCAGTATATAAGATTTGCAGCCAACAGAGCTTTGCAACTCCTGTTAAGGTTTAAAAATGTGATAAATGTAAAAAAGTGTAGCAGAGAAGCTATGTTTAAAACTTTTTACGATAAGCTACCAGTGCAATGGTAGCCAGTGGTTACCAGTGCAATGGTAGCCTTGGGCTCCCTCTATACAGTAGATTCCATCTCTTATCACTCAGTGATTTGCTCCTATTTGCAATATGAGAGGAGCAGGACATAAAGATGATGGTAAAAGTGGATAACCCCTTTAACCTACTAAATGCCTTGCAATCTGAAGTCCTATTCCATTTAAAGCCTGTGATCTTATTGACCTGCTTGAGTATCAGAGGGGGGATTTTACAAGCCACGGGGCTTTGGCTGGTAAGTACAGTAATAGAATTGTGGCAACGCAAGTTTCAGTGCATACAACAAACAAAATTATTATATTACCATGGTACTCACAATTAAAGGTTACAAGGAGGGCCTGAGTGTTGATTAGCATTGGGCCAGGCCCCTCTACTTGCAGGTGCCTGATACATTTTTAAGACACGCCCTAGAGAACTGGGTCCGAAGTTGAATTGCCCTTGCTAAGTAAAAAAATATGTTATCATAAAACCATCTGCGTTCCATCTGGATTTACCATGCAGGCAAGCCTAAACCATTCCTCTCTTATTTGTGATCCATGTAATGTGTAAGGGGCTGATTTAGAAGTAGACACTGTTTTGATTTGGTCACCAGTGGCCAATATTCTTTGCTGTGTGCAATGTGCATTAGCCGAACTGCGCATGTGTGAAGATGGTCCTGCGATGGAGGTCACAGTGCGGCTGCAGACACTGGACAATTGACAGTCTGCAGCCGGTTTGAGGGGTGGAGACAGGTAGGGGCATTGGAAACACAAGCGTGTTGCTGCCAATTTGGGGCATCCAGTATCCTCAGCACGGCATTCAGCACAAAGCGTTTCGGATCCAATCAATCCTTTATCAAGTGCGAGGTGGTGTGTTCCAGAACTGCCTATCTTTGTGACTGCATCTGAATACCCTATTGATGGACACACCACCAGCCCCTTATGGTATGAGCAAGGAGGATCCTATATACATGTAATGTTATCTCATGTTCTTTTCATTTTTATTCATGATTTTTTAGATGTTTAGAGATTGATTAACACATTGTTATATGGTGTGGTATAAGCTCTGCACTTTATACATTTCTTTTTATAATTGCACTTTACACATGTTTACATAAGGCTGTGCACTGTGACACTTTATGTTTAATAAATATACTATTTCTTGATACATATATTGTGTGAACCATCTCTCAGAGATTAGCACATAGTAATTATCACTACCTCTTTTTTTATATATTGAAAAAGAGTGTAGTCAATAAAGTCTCCAGGCCGTGGCATCAGCAGAGTAATCATAAGCAATCTTAGATTAAGGAGAATTAGGCAACTTTTAATTGTGACAGGATGGGAGAGGTTGGCTCCGACTAGGGGGTATATTTACTATAGTGCTGGTGACTTATTAAATAGAATATGGTTTGCTTTCTCAGTGGAATATGTAATGCACCCATATTACCACTAGAGTATAAGTACTGTATAATACAAGTAACCTCCCATTACTCTATTACAGTGTACACTATGGGCTAAATTTACTAAGATGGGAGTTCTATTAAGAAGTGATGTTGCCCATAGCAACCAATCAGATTCCAGGTAGTATCTTCTAGAATGTGCTAGATAAGTGAGAAGTAGAATCTGATTGGTTGCTATGGGCAACATCACTTCTTAAATAGAACTCCCATCTTAGCAATTTACCCCTATATATTTTTTCCTTTTACCATATATATCTAGACATCTGTAAGCAGAAACATCTCCCTCAAGACAATACAATTGCGATCTTTGTTGAATCAGGCCCAAAGTGTTTTTATTTATCTTTCTAAATGTACTTTATGCTTACATGCGGAAAGGAACTATAATAATGATACTTCAAAAGTTATTATTGTTAACCGAATTACATATCCACATTATAAACACATTCCAAATAGTGAAGATACACCTAGATGTGCTTAGTCATATTTTATAATGCATCATTCATCATGCATGTACAGTAGTTTAGTCACTTATTCTATTCATGCCTATTATATCATTTTTCTTGCATAATGTGAATGAACACTAATGTATAATAATATAATTTAATTCAAAATTTATGATCGCAATTTAGAATTGGCTAGCAGCTTGCAGCATAAAGTTTTTGTGTGGGAGCTAATGACCAGTTAGTATAAAGAGAAATAGCTGAGCCACACATAAACACATACTGACAAAAGTCACAATTTCAGAATTTATGACAGATAAACTCAGAAACCATCTTTGCTGACTTTACTTTAGATATAATATATTGGATGGCTCCTACAGTATTTATATTTATTTACAAAGTCTGGTAGTTATGGTTTAAATATATGTTCTATATTAGGAGGTCATTAAATTAAAATAAAAGAGCCTAAACTCTGTTTCCATTTTAGTTTTAGTAACTGTGAATTTGTTATTGCAATAGCAATTTGAAAATGACAAAATGTTGGTCTTGATTTTGAGTTGCGCACAATCCGCTCGCAATGCAGATGTTCACGTAGTTGAGTGATTATTTGCATGTGTGAAAATGTATGAAAACGTCTTGTTTGCATGCATTATAGTGTACACACAAAGGTGCTGTTGCGATCGGGTCAGACAGTATCAGAAATGTGGCAGAAAAGTGATGGGGGTTCCTGGGTGGTGACTGGGAGGTGGTTATTAGGGCACGCATATATGGTCCGCTCAGTGGACGTGATATAGGGAGTGTTGCAGGCGTGTTAGTAAGTAGCTGAGTTCACAGATACACAGCTGCAATCTATGGATGCTATGGTCAGATGGAAAAACTGCACTTGCCATAGGGCTGGTGGAAGTTTCGCAGGTGTGACTGATGGTGCGTCTTATACAGAAGCAGATTAGCGCCACAGCTCGTGGGCATCTCTGTACAAATACCATTGGCCACAGCATTAGCATAAAGACACAGGGGTCTAATTACTAAGCAGTGTTAGAAGACAGAGTGAAAAGTGATAAGGTGCCAGCCAATCCGCTCCTAACTGCCATCTCACAGGCTGTGTTTGAAATATGACAGTTGGGAGCTGATTGGCTGGTACCTTATCACTTTATTATCACTTTTCACTCTGTTTCCTAACACTGCTTAGTAAATAGACCCCACAGTCTCACTTCGGCAAAAGACCAAGTCGCATCTGCAATAGCAGCTGTGTTCCCAGCTGTGTAATAACTTGCATTCAGAATCAGGTCCTTTATCTCCTTTTTATTACCACACCATACTACCCCTGGAGCCTCCCCCCAAATTTGCACAGGCATTGGCTTGGGAAGCTGACCTCAGTCCTGCCTTGAGAACTAAAGGATTGATTTAGAGGTAGATGCTAATGCATGCGCAGCTGTGATCCCATATGCAGCCGGTGGGCAAAAATATGCAAATGATGCAGCTATTGGGATTTGTATGGAGATGTCCACTAGCGGCATCTCAAGTCCACCCGCTTGCGTACACAGATGCACCAACGGTCGCACATCGTCCACAGCATCAATGTTCTGAGCAACCGTATGATCGCTCAGAATGTCCGTCAGAAACAATCCACCAGAGCCTTAACCACTGAGTACGAATTTGCACACGCAGACACAACCCCAAAACAGTCATGACACGCCTGTGTTTGAGTCGCCATACATTTAGTAGTGACCATTGTTTAAGGCAGGGTTTCCCAAAGTCTGTCCTCAAGTCACCGTAACAGTCCAGGTTTTAAGTATATCCATAAACAGCTAAAATCATGTATTGTTGTCCTGTTTTTGTCCCTACAGTATATTAACCTCAAACATATTACTTTCCAGTAAACTTTGACCACCTCGCAGGTCATAAAATTGTTTTTACCAATATTTGCCGAAGGCTGGAGCAAACTGATTGGATTAACTAAGCGACAGAGCAGCAGCACATACACATCACATTTTAAAAGACTACAGCACATCTATGAAACATAGTGGCACAGCAATGGCAGATTAATAAATGCTACTACCCTATAGAATGTTTTCATTAATCAAGAACTAATAGCCTAAACGTAAAAGCCTAGTAGGAAAGAATATAATATATTACCAACACACTTCTCCAAACAGCAACTCACAGGCCTTAGGCCAGTACAAGTAAATGGAGATGAAGTAACAGATTAGTAGTCTTTACACGAATACAGCAAGGTGAGCAAGACCCATAATGAAAAGTGGTGCACGATGGAAATGTCCTTGGGCTCTCCTACCCACCCTTATGTTATATATTAAAAAGGACATGCACAGTGTAAAACCAAGCACTTCACTGACAGGGACTGACACTTTTGAGGCTGAAGTGCTTGGTTTGTTTGGGCCCTTGCAAAAGAAGACATTTTGGTGGTTTGATCAAACCAAGCTAACAAAGGGTTTAAGGCTTACAGTGCTACTCATACTCACATTTGGAAGATTTCATTATCCTCATCACTGTTGCTAATATCATCATTACACAATATTAGCTCATCCCCACTGGAATCCACCATGACTGTCTCTGTTTGTTGTATTTGTCTTCCTCATAAAATTTGTAGTTTATTATAAGAAGGTGTCACCGTAGAGGTGTCAATATATGTGGGTAGTATTTTTAAGCTTGACCAGATGTCATAATGTTTCACTCTGGTGCGCTGAGGCCCTGATTCAGAGCTGGACGATCTGACAGAGCGCTTGCTCTGAATCAGGGCCGTCCCTCTTAATTTTTAGAGCAGCCTCCTGGCCACTCGTATAGCTGTGGGTGACCACCCACAGCTATAGCGAGCGGCCAGGAAGATGGTCGCGATGGTCAAGACGATTGCAACCATCGGGTTTGCGACGAGACCCTTGTGGTAGGGTCTCGTTGCCGCAAGCCCTAGAGTGCTTTCGGCTCTATCAGAGTTGAAAGCACTCCCACTGACATCACTTGTGATGTCAGTGGGTCCGGCCCCAGACTGTAGGCATTCCCATGGGAACGCCTCAGTCTGGGCAGCCACGCCCCCAGCATGCCCTCCAAAGGGGGTGTGCTGTCACTCAGCATCGACAGCACGCCCCCTTTGTAGCAAGACCCAGAGCGACGGCTTGCCTGTCGCTATCCGGGTCTCGCACATGCGCACGACGAAGCCGCCTCCATCATGCGCAGTGGGCCAACATCGACCCACTTGAAAGCGGCAGTGCTCGCGAGTGGGTCTGAATCAGGCCCTGAGTTCACTCATCATCATTACCAGCGGGTCTCTTGGAAAAGATCACTTTTTCCTTTCAGCAGTATTTGCAGGAGACATTATCGTGTCATGTGCCACTTGAACTGACAACCTGCTCGCAATGAGCTCTTTGCATCTCTTAATATCTGTGTTGGTTGGAAGAAAAACATTACATAGGACTTAAAATGTAATGATCCAATTGCAAGATGCTGCAAATCCTTGAGCCCTGGCGTAGTGAATAAAGAACTTGATCTACAAGTCCAACATGCTTAGCAGAATCTCTTTGTTTCATCACCTCCATCAGCTTCTCTAGCAGCTTTTCCAGTAGTTTAATTAAGAGTATGTCCTAACAAATTGGCACTGGTATGCTTCTAGTGAAGTCAGTGATACAGAGAGTAGCCTTCCTGTGAATGAGCTTGCATGATACTTCTGCTGCTGAAGGTGAAACATCCACTAAGTAGGCTATCACAGTCACATCATCTTTAGTTTGACCAGTACCACTTATCCACAGATCTGTAGTTAAGCGGATAGTCGGTACAATGGCATTTTCTAGGCAAAGAATAACTTTTTGTTTAATGTCCCAGTACAGGTGAGGAATGCTGTTCTGGAAAAATAAAATCAATATGGAATTTGGTAGCATGGTCACATGACCTCAGTAAATCGGCTAAATCTATATGCATTGATAGTGCAAATTGGATGCAGATCTAATGCAAACATAGATGTCATGACTTCAGTGATTGAGCCATTGCAACAGTTCACATTTGCTGCAAATTCCGGCCAGAGCTGAGAGAACTAAAGCTGGCCACACATCTAAAGATTATCTGTCCAACCAGCCAACTAGTTGATTGGTTAGAATGAAAATATGGTAACGTATACAATCAGCAATTTGTTCCCAAATGCTAGAAAATGGACCAAAAACAGTTGTTTGAACAAATAGTTTAGATCAAACATTTAACAAACTTGTCTGAATGACCATTTTCATCTGTTTTCTTGCATTTAGGAGCAAATTGCTGATCATCATTTACTCCCATACGTTTCCAGATTTTCATTCCAACCAACCAACAGTTGGCTGGTTGGATGTAAGTTGGTCTAGCGTGTGGCCAGCTTAACAGGCAAAGACAGTCAGTGAGGTTTGGTCCAGGCTGATTGCTCCCAGCTGGGAAGCCTCTGTGAAAATGCAGCACTCAGCTGCTCATAGTGGTAATTACCAGAGGCTGGTTTTGTTTGCTCACACGGGATTGGATCTGACTTCTGCTATAGGGCAGCCAGTCCATTCCTGCCTTGCCAAAGATAGTTTCTAGTGGAAGTCATGCCATCTGGTCCTTCTTCCTGTGTCTGCTGTTTGGTAATCCTGGTTCCTGTCCTGGCTCTGCCTTGCATTACCTGTACCTAGTGCAAGTATACCTGGAGCATTTATTGTGCTGCAACTCGACTCTGCAAGCAAATGGTGTTGTGTACTGTTGCTATTTCATCCTGCAATATATGTACATATCTCTTGCTGCTATTATATGTTATGCTGCAATTCCATACTGCCAGCTGCATATGTATCTGAGATTATTGCTACACCATCTTGCAATATACGAGTATGTTGTTTGTGACTATTTTATGTAGTTGTGTTTATATGCAATCGTATTCTGTTACTGTCCGCAGTGCACGCTACTCTGTGGCAATTACCATGTGATATTATTACTTAGTATTGCTGATATTCACGCTACCTGTTATTAGTGTGCATTCTATTATGCTTGTGTCCACGGCTGCAGGCTGCTCCGTGGTTAATATTACCTTTGTACTACTACTCCAGTTTTATCTCGCAAACTCCTGCTGTTTGTATAAGCCTCTACTGTCCGTAAATTAAGATCTGGTGGCATACTAATGGCCATATTCAATTGCTGGGGAAAAAACATTAATCGGCGATACTTATTCGCCGATGATGTCGTTTTCGCCAATCTGGACTTATCCCCGTATTCAATTCTTCCAACTTTTCACCGTTGCGGGAAGTCAATGGTTCGAACCCTGCAAAAAAGTATCACCTATGAATACATGTTGGAAAAAAGTGCAGAATTGGGGTTTTGGGGTACATGCTTCCAGAAACCACTAGCACCCCTTGGACTGTCCCCCAAAGGTAAACTGTGTCAAAAAATTTATAAAAAGTTACCCAGTGTTTAGAACCAACTCAGCACCGGATGTCCCTAGAAGAGAGACAGGACAGATACCTGTGTGTGTATTGCGGCGGTGGGTCCAGGGAGCAGGAGTCCCCTCGTGCACTCTGGAGGCTCCCTGCTATCAAGCAGACATGCGTTTCACCTACGGCTTCTGTAGGTGCCATTACCAATACCATACCAATAACATAGCTCTGTAGGTGCCATTACCAATACTCTACAGCAACCTACAGCAACCCTTTATCTTTATTTCTCAGGTCCAACGGAGTTGGTTCTAAACACTGCCTTTACTCACTGTCACTGACATTGTTTTTGGATATCTCTCACTCTCCCAGTATTCCACCATTATACTGGCAATAATATATCTAGCCTAGGTGGACATACAAGGGAATTAGCGTTTATCCACCATTACACTATTTCATACCCTCATGGTATATGTGGAGAGTCCGCTCATATCCCATTCAATACTTCGGTACATGGGATACAGAAGCCACTCATCCCCTTACCTTAAGTGAGAGGTATCTTTACCTTTATTTATATTTCATATGTGATTGATACTGCACTAACCACTTATGTGGTCTGTTAATTGACTGTTTACTAATTGTCTTATATTGCACTTTGCTTTAAGGGGTCATTAGCATCTAGACCCATGTGCGGATTTTCATTTTTTACCTCACACGGTGTGCACAACTGCACACATAATATCTGGTCACCAGTATTTTGCCTTGACTGATATTTGTTGTCTTACCAACGATTATATATTTTGTTTTGCATACTAAGGGTCAATACTGTTGAGACCTATGTGATGGGTCTACATTTATTCCACAAAGTGGGCACATATATGCACGCTTAAAATTTGTTCACATTTTGTTCTCTCATTTACAGTGAGAGATTTGGTGCTTGTCAATCAGATTTATTGTGCTAGATTTAAACCATCATCTTTACTTACTTGTGTGTTATATGCTCATTAGTACCAGCTTATATCATCAGTATTTCTGATAGAATGTTTCTTGATATATAGCGCTGATACTATATATGTATGCAGTACACCATTGTCTGGTCATCAATACCAATACGGCGGTAGTTTGGCCCAGTCCTTATTCCAGATATTATCTGTTGATTTATTTTTGTATTTTTCATACATATATATTCACCTATTAAATTGTATATAGCGATGATAACAGCATATATTAATGACTATCTTTATAGTCTGTTTATAATAATCCATTTCTTCATGCTGTAAATACTTTTAATTATTACCTAATTGTTGTACTATTCTACAATTTCACACAGGATGGTCATTGACACAATGGATAGCTATTCTATATTTGTTTTATGTTGTTAAAGTCTCGTTAGTCCTTGTCTTACGATACATTATATATTAAAAGTTAAGTTTTAACTTATACAGGCGGATATTGTGCCCCTACACTAGAGAGTACTTTTCTTTTCTCCATATATCTTTAGGGGGGTGTCAGGCTGATTTCCCCAAAAAGGACAGCACTTTTCGCTCACTTCGTTTTTGCCGGGTCCTGTTCTCACCGATTTGGGATTGAATATGGGGATACTCGGGGAAGAGCGTGATACTTTTTCGCACCCAAAACCTCTGATGTCGGCGAAAAGTCCAGCAACTGACTTTTCGCATCTAATTGAATATGGCCCTAAGTAACAATGAGTGCATCGTACTTTATGGGATCAACGGTCGGTTGTTATAGTCAGAAGCGCTCCCTAGAGCAACTCTAGCTGACATACAAATACAGGGGAGATTCATTGCAGTGATCTGCTGTGTAACAGGATGGCAGCTGTCATACTAGGTTCCTGTTGATAAACAACTAGAATGAACTTGCTAAAAATGATGTAACAATGCGGTGGCACTTAGATAATTAATGTCCACCTCTTTTTACTTTGGCACTACAAATTCCACAGATGCCTTGACAAATGTTGTCAGTATTTTGGAAAAAATATTTCCACACGTAAGAGGTGGCTTTTTTGGTCTTTTGCCCAGACATGACTGTACTTCTTATCACTGGTATGAAGTGCTGCCACTGGTAGTGGACTTACTGTACTTTGACACAAATAACATCATCCTCGTGAATTTGATCAACTTGTTCTTGTCCAACACATTCATCATCAACATCCTCATTAGTGTCAGATAGACAATTATCCCCCTCATGCTGTTGCACTTCTAAAGTAGCATCTTCAATTTCTATGTCTAAACCATCATCATTACATTTACTACTACTCAGTCTCACATTTGCTGAGGGTTCCGAAGTGGTGAAAGAGGATTTTCTGGACTTGCAGTTTCAGCAATGTGAGACTCACATATAGCACTTGTGGACACCCATAGACTCCTCAGGAATCTGTGAACACACAGTTTGCTCTTCAGCCTAAGTGCCAAATGTAATAGGATGAGGGTTTAGAAAATGTGAGAGTTTAGCAGTAATCTTGCACATTGGTCGAGTTTTATCTTCAAAATGGGAAAACATCTGGATGAGAGTTTAAATTGTGAGAGTTTTTTTAGTCTAAAAACATGTGAGTTTGTATGTTCTCGGACTCTATTACAGTGGCCGAGTTTAAAAAGTGTGAGAGTTTACTTCTAAACCCTGACATTTTCTAAACTCTCACACTATTACATTTGGCCCTTAGTGTTCTTTTTGTGCACTGATTTGCCTGTTTTACAGGTGACACAAATAGACTCAGAGCAAGAAGGTGGTGCATGAGAGTTTACAGAAGATGCTTGACTGTGTTTGGCCCAGGCTTTCGTAAAAGGCGTCCTAGTGCATGACTCAATTAGGGTAAACTACGCTCTAGGAACTATTGCACTAGGTCCACAATCTGTGGCAGCACCCAACAAAGATGGGTCCACCTCTCTTAGACAATGGATTAATATAGATATAGATATCAGGTGCCCTCAACTGATTGGAATTCGTGTTAAAAAAACTAGACTGTAGTGTGAAAACAAACAGCAATTTATTAATTTGTACAATATCTAAATCTATATAAAGACCAGGGTAAGTGTGTTTGACACCTGTGTCCTAATTACTCCCTTGCTCACTGCTGGGGGTCAGTTTCTCTTGCAGGGATAAACTTTCCGTATGATCTGTGCTAAAGGCAACTCTAAAATGTTCCCCGAAAGGCTGCTAAGCCGTCTTCAATGAGTATTAATTATATAATCTAATATGCAGTATACAGTATATTAGGTACTTCTCTCCTTGTTTCACTGTGGGGTGTCGGCATCTACTTCAGGGATAGCTCTCCGTATGATCTCTGCTTTAAGGCTTTTATCATACGTCCCCTAGGAGAGCTGCTATGCAGCTGCCACGGCCATTTTTCTGGCGTTTTGCGCATGCGCAGTGATATAATTCCCCAGAAAATGTCGCGGCCACCATTTTCTCTGGCGATCTGTGCTTGCGCAGTAAACTCTGGGCACACTCTAATGCCCAGAGTCTACTGATGCTGCAGTGGCTGGCCAGCCGCCGTTATTCGGCTGCCGGGGAGAGAGGAGGGACTCCGGATGGGGAATGCACACGGGCCCCCTCCTCTCTTAAGATGCCCCTGGCAGTAGCAGTACCACCACTCACAAAGAAATGTCTGGTCTGAGCCACTGCATGTGGTTTATGACATGTTTGCAAGTTTTTCGGCAGTAACTTTTTCCTTCATAAAAAAGGTATACTTTTCAGATTAGAAGTTCCCTTTGTTACACTTTCTTTCCCCTTGACCTCCTTTAAAAGTAGATGCTGAAGTACTATTACTGCCAGCACTAGCACTGGGTTGCTCCTCTAGCAACTGATTCATAATAATTATTATTATTATTTTATTTATATAGCTCTTTTCTCCCATAGGACTCAGTCGCTTTACAGCCATCAGAAAACATGGTACATTGTACAAGGATTTGGTGTTGCAAAAAAATAGAAAACCACACCGAGATCATTAAAATCAACCGAAACCTAGAGAGCACAATAAGCATATTGCAGGGATGGAGCAGACATTTTGAGAAATAACTTCCATGGGTTATATATTCCACCCACAAAGGTACCAAATGAGGCAGCCGTCTTGGGCGCACTAAGTAGGATTACCCTGGGTGAAATAGGTTACGCCTAGAAGAGATGACACAAAATGGGTGGTTGCAGCATCCGGATGCTAGGAGTAGGGTCCCAACATAATAGTCAGGTCAATGTATTTTTCATCCCATCTACAAGTGTACCAGGTGAGGCAGCCATGGTGGGCGCACTACGAAGGTTGCACTGTGGGTGATAAACCATACAAGGACCCAAGGAATATATGGGAAAACTGACACGTGTCGCAGTATGCCCATGGAGGATGCACTTCAGTGGAGGTATAGCACACCAGTATATCATACAGTGTGGTGGAAGTACATTTTACAAAACAGGGAATAGTAAATACAGCAAACAGTGTTGCAGTTCGGGCGTGAGATTTACGGGTGACTGAAACATTTCAAATATGAAATGCACTGAATTAATAGATCCACATGTTTGATCATCCTGCCCAAGAATGAACCATCTGAGGCAGCCATCTGGGGTGCACTGAATATGTTACATCTGGCAGGGTGTGCAAGTAGCGGAAGTATAATGTCCAGGTGGAGAAAAAAATAAAAAAGAATAAATGGTGACCGCATATTAAGTTAAAACCATGTTAAACTTAATCTGCAAAAAGCCACAGAGTCTCCTTCACTTGAGTGTGTGGGTTTGTCGCATTCAGCAGTTTGTGGAGTTCGATTTGGCTGCAGCATGAGACAGCAGCCGAACCCAGTCTCAGTTGAGTGTAAATGAAGATGGAGTGGCAGCATTCCTGTGTGTTCGTGAAATTGTTTAAATTTTGGTTAGAAAGTAGTCAAAAGTCCAAATCGATTTCGAACTCTGGTTCTAACTCCATGCTTCAGATGACATGCTTAAGATGCAGGCTATAATAATGGCAGGCCAAGCCTGTGTGTGCAGACTTTAAAATGAGTCCCTTTTGCAGGAGATGCTAGGTCAGCTGGTACAGTGGGAGGGAGTGCTTGAGCAGTTTGTTCAACAAGCTAATTAATGGTGGGGGAAGATGCAGCCTCACAGTTGGAAAACAAACTTTCAAAACAGACTATTCTTTTAGTGAAAGGCATCAGATATGGAAGATGGCATTAGTTTACCTGGAAAGAGATGAAAGATGGTATTAAAACTCAGCTCCGGTTCTAACTCCATGCTTCAGATGACATGCTTAATATGCAGGCTATAATAATGGCAGGCCAAGCCTGTGTGTGCAGACTTTAAAATGAGTCCCTTTTGCAGGAGATGCTAGGTCAGCTGGTACAGTGGGAGGGAATGTTTGAGCAGTTTTTTCAACAAGCTAATTAATGGTGGGGGCAGATGCAGCCTCACAGCTAGAAAACAAACTTTCAAAACAGACTATTCTTTCAGTGAAAGGCATCAGATATGGAAGATGGCATTAGTTTACCTGGAAAGTGATGAAACATGGTATTAAAACTCAGCTCCGGTTCTAACTCCATGCTTCAGATGACATGCTTAATATGCAGGCTACAGGTGAAAGCATGTATTGTTGTGAAGTTTGAGCAGAGGGTAAAGGTGGTGGATATGGGTAAGGATAGGGAGGGTAAGGGTATTGTGGGGGGCAAGAAGTAGGTGGATATCCTGGGACCTGTGGTTGCATTGGGTTAGTGGGATAGAGTTGTGTTTGTTGTTGAGTGGAGTTAGTGAGAGCAACTTGTTCTGACATGAGTGTTTGTGCAAGTGCAAGCGTGTCTGTTGGCTGTGATGTTACCGTCATTCTCTCCAGAGCTTGTATACTGACAGCCATTAATTTTTCGCTCTGGGTCTCCCTCTTTTTTGAGATGTTTTTGTCATGTTCTATGGCAGATTCTATGAGGTTATCTATTGTAAGTCCCCTCCAGCCAGGCTGTGAGGTCTGAACCCGAGTTTTTAAATTCTCTTTTAAACCGTCCATCAATATTGTGACTATCATTCCCCTGTGGTGAATGCTATCTTTAATATCTTCTATCCCAGTGTACTGGGTGATAGCCTGCAGAGCCCGGTCGCAATAGTCTTCTGCAGTTTCACTCTCCTTTTGTTTGATTGTGAAGATTTTGTTCCAGTTAACTACTACTGGAAAATATACACCCAATTGAGTCACAATGCGGGAAATGTTACCTTGGTTTACTTGGTCTGTTAAGGGAACGTCGCCATCCAATACACAATCCGTGATAAATTTTGTCACGTCGGTATTGCAAGGTAGACAGGCCCTTAACACCACCTGCCAATCTTTATTGGTGGGCTCATGAGAACTACCCAAATTTCTCAAAAATCTTTGACATTTGGCTAATTCCTTTTTTGGATCAGGGAAATCATTTATGATGGAATTTAGTTCTGCTCTTGTCCATGGACAATGCATTACTACTTCCCTCATCGGCACTACACCGTTTGCATCCGCATTTCCATTCAGAACAGTTATTGTCTGAACTGGATGCAGACCGGCAGCGTTGCTACCATTGACCTGGTTACCTGGCTCGGGGTTTAATCTGCTGCTGCTACGTATGGTATTAACAATTTCCTCAATGGGTGCACAGTGTGTTAACACTTCCCTTGCTGTTACCGATGGAGATGGCGGCACCACCCGTGATTGTGGTGATGCAGCATCTATCATCTGCACAGCATGGGAAATGGCAGACATTACAGTAGGCTCATCATCTACATCATAAACATTTTCTTTATGGTTACTTAAGAGGGGGTACAAATTACTTGTTACATTTTTATGGGTATTTTTGGTAACTGTACTTGCACCTCCATCCACATAAGGTGGGGGAGGTGAGCGTGAACTGCTGGCAATACTCTCCACGACGCTACCTTGCCGCACGTGCGCGCCAATTTGCGGCTCGTCTGTATTGCAACTCAGCGTCGCGGACGTATTTTCTGGCAATGCGCTCGCAACGCCAGTTTGCGTCGTTTGCACATTTTTAAGCCAAGCATCCCCTTCATGCTGCCATAGTTTTAAACATTCAAAATATTTAATCTTTTTCTCTCGGGATCGCACCATACTGATGTGATCCTGGACATTGTCTAACACATTTTTGTCAAAACTACCAAATCTGGGAAAGGGTCTAACACTCTTCCTCGTCATATTAAACCATAAATCACAATACCTTATTGCATAAGTACCATACTTAGTATGCATAATATGACGGGCCGATCCAATCGGAGCCTCCATTAGCAGCACATCATTGCCTAACATCTCTACTGTTTGCGTGGCTCCCATTCTGAGACAACTCCTACGCTTTTCAATAAAAATTTAAACTGGTGAAAGACAACCAAGATACTTTCACTTACCTGTGGACGATTTAAGTCGGCGGCACCCACACACCTGGATAAGATTTAGTAAGGCAACTTCCACACCTAGATAAGATTTGAAACAGGCAACTTCCACACCCGGATAAGTTTTAGTAAGGCAACTTCCAAACCTATGAGAGTTTATATATCGGCTACTCTCACGCACCTCTATACAACAAAGACAACATGTACACCTGCTACTGTGTATAGAACGGTAAAGCTGCTTACCTAGCGACTAGGCTAACCCTTGCACCTAGCCCTTAAGGATCATACGATACCCTTAACTTTGTTCAACAAGTATTCACTGTTACACACTTTTTTCCTGCGCAGAAAAATACACGTTTAACCCAGATATTGGTAATAGAAAAAAAAATGTAAACCTCAATGGCTTTGTTCAAACACGTGGCAGCAGAACCGGAAGTGCGTATACGCTATTGTGCGACCATCCGCATACACATTAATGTGACTACCACACAACCATATAATGACTTTTTAACTGCGTACGCAAAAATGCGTTTTAGCCGCGTACGCAATTTCTTGCGGCACCCCTCTAAACAACAGAGGAAAACAAACTTTTTCCTCTCTTGTCCCTGGATTCTAATCAGCTTCCTTAATTCACACGGAGATGGATAGCGATTTTTCAGCACAAAGTGGTTGCAGGCAAACCCTGCATGTGGCCACTCCACCCTTTGCTGATATATTGATGACTGTATGTACCATGTGAGCAGGTAAGTGACTTCTTTACGAGCCCCCAACTAACGAAACTGGATCAGAACCTTTATATACCCCTGCCTATACCTTCTAAAATACTTCCTATAAACCTCCAAGAATAACGCTAATTTGAGTACGCAGTCTGACCGCAAATAAAGACAGGAGTGGAATCTGTGGTTCCAACGCACAAGTTTTATTCAGGTAAAAGTACAGTCAGTTACACGCAATTGATACATACACAATTTAGGCGTAAAAGGAAATATTACAGACCCAAGTACAGTATACATATGCTGCGCCTCCGGACCCAGAGATAGACCTCAGAATAGAGACCCTCAGTTCATACAGCATTCAGCATGGACTAAAAAACCAGTATACGGGGACACATATTTATCCCCCTCAGACTAAAACAGGACAAAGGGGAAGTTTCTTACTGATGTCATTGGTTCCCAGAGGAGAAGCATATGTTACAGCACATTTAACAGGCTGGTTCAAATAGACTCTCCCTGCCTCTAACAGCAGGGGAATCTTTCTAGTAACGCCTTCTGTACATTCCAACAGTTAAACATTTTGTTGCTTGTAGGTTCTGCGATCCATAACTTGAGTTTGCATGATGTGATCTCTCCACCGATAATACCGGAATGCTGTAAAAAGCGTACGCATCAGAACAGGACCAAACACAATTTGCTTATCATGTATAATACCTTAGTTAACAAAAACCTTTATTTCTCAGCATTGAAACTAACTTAACCGACTTAAATCATACATTTTGATGCTTATGGAACCTTAAGTGTGAAAATGGAATGTGTGGGTATTCAGGGTTTGATATAAGGATGCTAGTTAACTTGGGGCAGATGCGTGCGCATAAAGCTACTTTTACAGCGGTTTCATTCAAAGTCTTATGCATTCGCTAATATGCGACTAGTTAATAGCGCTCTTGTGGGTATGATTGTGTGTATGAGAAATGATGAAAGAAGCGATCATATAGTGCTAACATAAATATCGCCACATGTACTATACTGTGAGTTTACCTAAAATGGCTCTTAGGCGGCCATTCGCAAAATGGTGTCTTGCGATCTCATTTCTAAAATGGAGTATTGCGGCCATTCACAAGATGGCGTCGCTGCGATTCAATTTTAAACCGAACTTGTCTCTGCCAATTATTCAGCTTCGACACAGGCTACAGTGGCAGGCCAAGCCTGTGTGTGCAGGCTTTAAAATGAGTCCCTTTTGCAGGAGATGCTAGGTCAGCTGGTACAGTGGGAGGGAGTGCTTGAGCAGTTTGTTCAACAAGCTAATTAATGGTGGGGGAAGATGCAGCCTCACAGTTGGAAACCAAACTTTCAAAACAGACTATTCTTTCAGTGAAAGGCATCAGATATGGAAGATGGCATTAGTTTACCTGGAAAGAGAAGAAAGATGGTATTAAAACTCAGCTCCGGTTCTAACTCCATGCTTCAGATGACATGCTTACTATGCAGGCTACAGTGGCAGGCCAAGCCTGTGTGTGCAGGCCTTAAAATGAGTCCCTTTTGCAGGAGATGCTAAGTCAGCTGGTGGTTTATGATTTATTTTATTTGTTACACCAGGACAAGAGTAAAGCTACTGTAGTTGAACCTAACTGCCACAACACCAAGTGAACATGCAATAATATATGAAACACTGTAAGCCCAAGGTCTCATTAAGTATGTATCACAATCCACATCTCGATGCGGATTGGCTGTGATAAATTTGCCCAGTATAGCGATGCGATATTTGAATACATCACAAGGTTGTATCAAAAATTTAATGCAGGAACAGAGCTTGTGATAAAGCTCTATCACTGCAAATATACAGTATGTGTCCGCGCATGTACCACCACTACCCCCCTCCCCCGCGACCATCACCCTTCCTCCGTGACCACACTCCCCAAGATCAACTCACAGCTGATCACAGGGGCTTCCCACTGAGGAAGTCAAATTGGACGAAATGCATTTGGCATGGCTTGACTAGGGCGTGATCGCGGTGACGTCACGGGTTCAGAGAGGAACACGGAATAACATCAAAGATGCTGGTGTGCTGATGCGATTGGGTTTCACCCGCTTCCTCATGCTTGATTTGTGATATTGCAATGTATCACACATTGCCTATGTGAGTGTTTTTAATCCTTTTAGTGAAGTTCATTACTTTTATATACTTTACTATTGTGCACCTACTTTCATCTTTGTTCATACAGTGCAATACCCTAAGGGAGAGGGGCTTATCAGGAGTGCTGCACCATGAATATATATGGACACTTTCTGGACTGTTTAACAGATTGCACAAATATGGATAGCATATATATATATATATATATATATATATATATAAACATCCTGCCTTGTGGTCTATACTTATTGCTGTTTTTTCCGTCTGATCTTCAGGGATGTTCAGAGCTGGCTGCTCCTTGTCATGCTGCATAGAAGTCTGGGCCTGATTCAGAGCCGGACGCTATTTGCGCTCGCTCGTTCAGAAAAAGGGGCCGGCTATTTAAATAGAGTGCTCGCTCTTTGCAGTCTGTTGACGCCTCTATGTCTGAGCGAGCGAACGAAACATGTGCTCGCTATTTTGTAAAGACGCCCTCTGGCCGCTCGCATCCTACGTCATCTCCGCTATTTATTAGATTAATCAAGTACATCGAAAGGCCTCTGAACTGCTCGCAGTGCTTGTGGCTGGATTTTCCTACCGCAATCATGCGAACAGTTCAGGCTAAGAAACAACCAAGTGACGTGGCCGATGACGCTGCTTTGTTAATTATGCACACCCTTAAAACGCCCGCTTTGACCGTTTGGCACGCCTGCGTTCGGATCTCCACTCCCCGTTTTCAAGCACCTTCCCCTGTTACCACCCACAAACGCCTCATCCTGTCACTCAAATTAGCAGGCACTCACTATTTTGCGAGCGCTCGATTTCCGATCGCACTGACTGGTTGGCGCATGCGCATTACGACCCATACGCATGCGCAGATGTGCGAACATCGCTCGGAGCGAACGAGCGGCCGCTTACGAGCGGCTCTGAATCAGGCCCTCTGTTCCCATGCTGACTCTCAGGAGCAGACAGATATGGAGATATAAGGAACGATTAAGAAAATGTTTCTTCTCTCCTATTTGTGGGATCCCCTGTCTACAAATGTTTTGCTGCCCTCTAGTGTTTACAAAATATTTATTCTCTTGTACTACTACTTGTGGGAGACTTGGAATATCTGGATTGTCATCACATGCAGGAAGGAAGAAATTAATATTGTAAACAAATATGTTATGCATATGTGTCCTAATGTGTAATCAACAGATGTATGCTGATGTTGATAGACAACTAATATACCTAATATACAATATATTGTGAAAAAATTCTGGTATGTCAGGAAAAGTACAAAGGATAACAAATTGAATAGGAGCACTGTTAATCAAACATTTATTAAAACAAAAGTCGAGACAGCCAGTATAAACAATATTATCAATCTAATAATATACCATTATCAAAAATAGCCCAAATAATTCCAAAAAAGATCTTTTGTGAATTCCTGTTGTCACAGAGTAAACAGTACATTCCAAATTTTCATAGAAAATATTGCTTAAGTTAGTAAGGGCTTATACAGGGTGTTTCCCTCTCTATTGGCCCCAAAGTTTTTCTTATAACTTTTAAAGAAAAAGGCTGATGATCGGGGCTTTTCATGGGCCAGTCATCATTGACCCAGCGCCCCCAGGAAGAAAATACAGATTGGGCACTGAGAATAGGCATGTGCTGGGGTCATGTGAACTTGTGTAGGGGGCATTCATGTCTGCTGTTGCTATTTACACATGGTTTAGGATTTTTGTTTGCTGCGTGGTTAACTATGACTAATTGTTTTGAGCAAGGATATTTCACGTACGATTTTTAGTAAATTTCTGTGTTGTATTGTTTTCTATCAAACATACTTGTGAGTTGGTCTGGCCTATGTTGGTGAACAATATTATGTGAGGTGGTCAAAATTTACTGGAAACAAGTGGAAATTAATGTTATTGAAGTTAATAATACTGTAGGAACAAAACAGTGCAGTTTTTATACATTTTTGAAAAAAACATACAGATCCAAAACCAAAACACGCAAGGGTTTGTTACATTGGCTCCAGGAGACCTGCACTGTTTACTGCATCAACCGAAAAACTTTACAGGCGCGACCAAGTGACTGCACTCGAAAGACGCGACCAGAAGCAGACTCCATGAAGACACGCGCCAGCGAGGTGAAGGAACGGTGAGCTGACGGATCCAAGGAGGTAAGTGACATCTCGTGCTGAAGGGGATGTGCGGCATCTGGCTGGGCCAACCACAACCGCACACCCCCGCCGCAGGCTCTAGGTCTCCGCCGTGGTGTGGGGGCGGGTGTTCATCTGGTCACTCGGGCGGACGGCCGTTGCTCCATACCGGTGGTTGTACTCAGCCTTGAGTGTCCACCTCCTGTCAGCAGGTACACCGCACTCCTACTCCGGGAAGATTCACCAGAGTAACAACTACAATTGCACTATTACAGCCACTGACAGCCACTGAAACTAGCGGGACGCCGCGGTCTCATCTTCTTGTGCCAAATTGACTCAGGATTTGATCCTTATACCTTTTAAACTCACCCATGGTCATACAGTTTGACATATGTCTATCAACCACTGATTAGATTTGACTTTTATGTTTACCATCACCATATGGTAACACATTTGTATGCAGGATAACAACTGCATACATTGAATCTGCATTTGAATTTCATATTTGTATTTCTATATGTATTTGTATATGTATCTCTATATGTATTTGTACTCAATAAGAGGTTTTTACTCAAGTAAAGTTTGATATTAATTCAATTTCACATTGAACTTACATTATTTGAGCTGAGCACAGTGTATATCTATTTTGTATTTATGTAGATAGTCAATATTGGGACATTGACAGAATTTTCAGATTTTGGCCTCTATTCACCACCACAATGGTTTTGAAATGAAACAAACAAGATGTGCTTTAACTGCAGACTTTCAGATTTAATTTGAGGGTAATTACATCCAAATCGGGTGAACGGTGTAGGAATTACAACAGTTTCAATATGTGCCTCCCACTTTTTAAGGGGCCAAAAGTAAGGGGACTATCAACTCAAAAGCTATTTCATGGACAGGTGTGGGCTATTCCCTCATTATTTCATTATCAATTAAGCAGGTAAATGGTCTGGAGTTGATTCTAGGTGTGACATTTGCATTTGGAATCAGTTGCTGTCAACTCTCAATATGAGATCCAAAGAGCTGTCACTATCAGTGAAGCAAGCCATCATAAGGCTGAAAAATCAAAACAAACCCATCAGAGAGATAGCAAAAACATTAGGTGTGGCCAAATCAACTGTTTGGAACATTCTTAAAAAGAAAGAACGCACCGGAGAGCTCAGCAACACCAAAAAACCTGGAAGACCACGGAAAACAACTGTGGTGGATGACAAAATAATTATTTCCCTGGTGAAGAAAAACCCCTTCACAACAGTTGGCCAAATCAAGAACACTCTCCAGGAGGTAGATGTATATGTGTCAAAGTCAACAATCAAGAGAATACTTCACAAGAGTGAATATAGAGGGTTCACCACAAGATGCAAACCATTGGTGAGCCATAAAAACAGGAAGACCAGATTACAATTTGCCAAACAACATCTAAAAAAGCCATTACAGTTCTGGAACAACATCCTATGGACAGATGAGACAAAGATCAACTTGTACCAGAGTGATGGGAAGAGAAGAGAAGGAAAGGAACTGCTCATGATCCAAAACATACCACCTCATCAGTGAAGCATGGTGGTGGTAGTGTCATGACGTGGGCATGTATGGCTGCCAATGGAACTGGTTCCCTTGTATTTATTGATGATGTGACTGCTGACAAAAGCAGCAGAATTAATTCTAAAGTGTTTCGGGCAATATTATATGCTCATATTCAGTCAAATGCTTCAGAACTCATTGGACAGTGCTTCACAGTGCAGATGGACAATGACCCGAAGCATACTGCAAAAGCAACCAAAGAGTTTTTTAAGGCTAAAAAGTGGAATGTTATGCAATGGCCAAGTCAATCCCCTGACCTGAATCCAATTGAGCATGCATTTCACTTGATGAAGACAAAACTGAAGGGAAAATGCCCCAAGAACAAGCAGGAACTGAAGACGTTTGCAGTAGAGGCCTGGCAGAGCATCACCAGGGATGAAACCCAGCGTCTGGTGAGGTCTATGCGTTCCAGACTTCAGGCTGTAATTGCCTGCAAAGGATTTGCAACAAAGTATTAAAAAGTGAAAGTTAGATTTAGGATTGTCTAGTTTGTCCCATTACTTTTGACCCCTTAAAAAGTGGGAGGCACATATAGAAACCGTTGTAATTTCTACACCGTTCACCTGATTTGGATGTAATTACCCTCAAATTAAATCTGAAAGTCTGCAGTTAAATCACATCTTGTTTGTTTCATTTCAAAGCCATTGTGGTGGTGAATAGAGGACAAAATATGAAAATTCTGTCAATGTCCCAATATTTATGGACCTGACTGTATATATATATATATATATATATATATATATATATATATATATAAACAGAGAAGGCAGCTGCACTCAGCAGGCCTTCGATATGGAACACCCTTAAAGTGATTTGTTCCAATGTTTCAATCTCTTTATTACGAGATTTTTCTCAGGGATCAAAAGACAAGACACAGATACAACTATTTATACATACAAGACAAACACTGACCCAAGTACTACGGATTCTGCAATAAGCGTGAACCACAGGGCGAGCAAGGGTAATGTCATAATGCGGCGTCCACCCGAAGCACGAGGAGCTGATTCAGACTGTGTGTAAGTAACCATGGTGATACAAACCAAACCACTATCCTAAATGAATGAAACGAACCCAAAAGAAACCTATACAGTAAAAGACTGCAAGCTGGCTTAAAAAAGAGTTATTCACGTATTCCTATAATAGCCAATAATAGGCTGTATCAAATAAAGACATTTTAGTCAGTGAAAATCAAAACAGAGTGGAATAAAAGCCAGAGCTGAGCAGCATTAAAAGATTTGTAATAGCTACATTGTATCAACTACAAACTATGGGCCTGATTCATACCCGGTCGCAAGCGCTGAGCGCTCGCAACCGGGTCGATGGTGGCCCAGAGCGCATGCACACGACGGAGCCGGCTCCGTCGTACGCATGAGCGAGACCCGGATAGCGACGGCAATCAGTCGCTCCGGGTCTCGTAAAAAAGGGGGCGTGCTGTCGATGTTGATTGACAGCACGCCCCCTTTGGTGGGCGGGCCTGGGGAGTGGCTACCCAAACGGAGACATTCCCGTGTGAATGCCTCTGTTTGGGGCCGGACCCACTGACATCACTAGTGATGTCAGTGGGAGAGATTTCAGCTCTGTTAGAGCCGAAATCTCTCTAGGGCTTGCGGCAACGAGACCCTACCACAAGGGTCTCGTCGCAAGCCCGATGGTCGCGATGGTCTTGACCATCGCGACCATCTTCCTGGCCGCTTGCTATAGCTGTGGGTGGTCACCCACAGCTATGCGAGCGGCCAGGAGGCCATTCAAAAAAAAAAAAAGACCGGCCCTGATTCAGAGCGAGCGCTCTGTCAGAGCGACCGACTCTGAATCAGGGCCTATGTACCAGCTAGAAAAAGATACAACAAAAATATTACGATCACCAAAAATAAAGTGCAATCAATTAGAACAGATGGATACTATAAAAAATACAACAAATTAAAAAATATTTGAAAAAGTACATCGATGAAAAAAGGCTGCAATTATAAAAAACATAATAAAGAAAGGATTTTGTTTAGTCCATGTGGGGCAAAACAATTCATGCGATCAATTCATTTTGCCTCATGTTGGAGGAGTAATTTTTCTCTATTGCCACCCCTCGTCAATACCCGAATATGGTCCACAATTTTGTAGCTGAGGGTAGCTAGGGAATGTTTTCTAGAAAAAAGTGCTGAGCGACAGGTTGGTCACTTTCTCTCCCATTGAGTGCCAATCTGATGGCCGACCGGTGCTGAGCCATCCGCTCCCGAAACTGGCATATTGTCTTACTTATATAGATTAATCCACAAGGGCAATGTATAGCATAAACAACAAAAGTGCTGGTGCATGTAAGAACATGTTTGATAAAAAAAAATTTGCCCGAGAGAGAAAATCAAAACTTTGATGCGATACATCTCCCAATACTTACACATGACAAAACCAATAAGTGGATCGAAAAACTTAATGTCCAAATAGAATCCTATAAACAGGAGCTTATAAAATATAAAAAAAGTAAATTTGCAAAAGTGAACAAGGACTATAAGGAACAAAGCGTGTATTCCTGGGCCACAGGGAAAGCTGCATCTAGACACCGTAACTTCCATAAAAGCGAATTCAATAGACAACATATAAAAGATAGTGCTAATAACACCTCCAATAGTAATCTAGAAAGCACTGCATCTACCTCATCCCAGAAGCCCCCTATAGGGGTATCGATGTGGAGGTCAAAGATCCTACAAGAAGAGAACCTAGTGGTGAACCTCTCGTCCCACAAACTCACTTTGGCAGAAACAGATCTATTGAACCATGGACTTTCTTTTTTTCCAACCAATCGATTTGATACCTTCAACTGGAAAGTTGATCTGTAGAGGTTTAATAGAAATCTGAAAATTAAAGTTTTCTTTGGTGAAAGACCTGACAAAATATTATACACTGGGAAAGGTCCAACCAAAACAAAATCCTCCATTGAACCACACTCCTCCAATGCCTCAATCAGATGCCTTCTCCGTATTGTGGACGATGAAGTTAACTATACAGCCATCCATCTGGATGGCAACTTCTCCAACTTATCAATGTGTCAACAATGTGCCTTGAAAACTCTCAGTGAGGACAAATCCATTGTGATACGGCCTGCCGACAAAGGCGGGGCCATTGTTCTTCAAGATACTATAGCTTATTGTATTGAAATATACAGACAACTCAATGACTCTGAGATTTACCAACTGTTACAATCAGATCCCACCTCATCCTTCAAACAAGAGTTAGATGATTTCTTACAACAAGCATTTCAGTCAAACCTCATCACTGAGAAAATCAAATGTGATCTTATTTCTGAACATCCCGTGACTCCTCTTGTGTACTCACTTCCCAAGATCCATAAAAATCTTGCCTCCCCCCCGGGTAGATTAATAGTATTGGCACGTGAGTCTATCAACCGATATCGAAATACTTACACTTTTATTTGCAACCTCTTATTCATCAATAACAATTCTTTTTAAAAGATACTACCTCATTCTTGTGAAATTACAAGAACTTACGGATCTACCACCTACTACTTCATTATGTACCATTGACGTTGTCAATTTATACACAAGCATTCCACACAATGAGGGTTTAACAACCATGTCGGAATATTGACATACTAACCTTGAGTACTCTGGTCCCAGTGTTGGGTTTTTTCTTGACTTATTGAAACTTACACTGTATAGAAATTATTTTTACTTTTATGGGAAATTTTTTCTCCAACTCCAGGGCTGCAGCATGGGATCAAACATTTCTCCATCACTGGCGAATGTATTTATGTTTAAACTGGAAAAACAACTATTTTTTGATGAACCAGATTTTTCGAAACACCTGTTATTTTTTTCCCGTTACATTGATGATATTTTCTTTCTGTGTTCAGGTACGGCTGAGGAATTTCACAATGTAATGGAAAGGATCAATACCCACCACCAAACCATGGGAACACAATAAACACCAAATTAACTACCTTGATGTTACCATTAATTGGATGGGAAAAACCTTGGAGACTAATCTTTATACAAAAAAAAATGACAAAAATACATTCCTGCATGCCACCAGTTACTATACGACAGCCCTGAAGAGGGGGTTACCATACTCCCAGTTTTTGCGGATATGACGGTTCGTCAGTGATGAATTAGAAGCAGTCAAACAAATGAAAATTATGTTGGATAGACTCCACCAGAAAGGTTATCGATTAAAATCCCTCAACAGAGCTATGAACAAAGCCCTGTCTATTCCTAGGAACAAGTGTCTCACTATCACTAATAAATAAAGATAACAAATTTAAAAAAATGTTCTTTGCTAACACCTTTTCCAGTATGAGTCCTCAAATCAATACCATAGTCAATAAACATTGCCATTTGATTTCCAGATTCCAAATTACCTTCCTTAAAAAATTCCAACATCATGTCCTGTTATCGGAGAGGCCCGAACCTTAAAGATCGTCTCGAGAGAAATGATGGGTTTAACAAGCCCGCAGGTATCCAAAAATACCTTTCTATGTAAAAAACCAGGTTGCTACACATGCCTTGGCTGTACAACATGCCGATATATGGAAACGGGGAACTATATTTCACATCCACATTCGGGCAAAAATATTTTTATCTAACATGTTCTTACATGAACCAGCACTTTTGTCGTTTATGCTCTAGGTTGCCCTTGTGGATTAATCTATATCGGCAAGATGGTATGCCAGTTTCGTGAGCAGATGGCTCAGCACCGCTCGGCCATCAGATTGGCACTCAATGGGAGACAGAGTGACCAACCTGTCTCTCGACACTTTTCTCTAAAAAAACATTCCCTAGCTACCCTCAGCTACAAAATTGTGGACCATATTCTGGTACTGACGAGGGACGGCAATAGAGAAAAATTACTCCTCCAACGTGAGGCAAAATGCATTGATCGCATGAATTGTGTCGCCCCACATGGACTAAACGAAAGCCTTTCTTTATCATGTTTTTTATAATTGCAGCCTTTTTTAATTGAAGTACTTTTCAAATATTTTTTTAATTTCTTGTATTTTTTATAGTATCCATCTGTTCTAATTGATTGCACTTTATTCTTGGTGATTGTAATATTTTTGTTGTATCTTTTTCTAGCTGATACATAGGCCCTCATTCAGAGCCGTACGCTCTGAGCAGAGCGCACGCTCTGAATGAGGGCCGCCCTCCATGAAAATGGAGCGTCCTCCTGGACGCTCGTATAGCTGTGGGTCACCACCCACAGGCTATACGAGCGTGCAGTTTGATGGCCACGATGGTCGTGACCATCGTGACCATCGAAACTGCGAGCCGGAGCCTGCGGTTGAGGTTTTCAACCGCAAGCTCCGGAGTGATTTTGGCTCTATCAGAGCCAAAATCACTCCCACTGACATCACTAGTTATGTCAGTGGGCCGGCTTCTGACGGGAGGCGTTCCCGTGGGAACGCCCCCGTCAGGGAGGCACGCCCCCGGCACGCCTACCAAAGGGGGCGTGCTGTCAATCAACATCGACAGCATGCCCCCTTTGATCAGACACAATGAGCAAAGGACTTTCCTAGTTGATCCTAGTTGATACAATGTAGCTATTACACTATTTAATGCTGCTCATCTCTGGCTTTTATTCCACTCTGTTTTGACTTTAACTGACTAAAATGTATTTATTTGATACAGCCTATTATTGGCTATTATAGTAATATGTGGATAACTCTTTTCTAAGCAAGCTTGCAGTCTTTTACTGTATAGGTTTATTTTGGGTTCGTTTCTTTCATTTAGGATAGTGGTTTGGTTTGTATCTCCATGGTTACTTACACACAGTCTGAATCAGCTGGTCATGCTTCGCTTGGACGCCGATATGATAACTATGTGGGACAAGCATGCTGCTGGATGAGTGCTGCTGTTGGCTATATGATGCATAATATGCTGCAATCTTGACAAAGGTCTTAGAGGACTGAAACGCTGATGACGATATGATGCTGCTTGGATTGTCTCTATATGATTAAATGAAAAAGCGTTACTACTTTGGTGAGTGCCCTCTGTTTTTTCCTATATTGGGAAATAATCTGGATATATATATATATATATATATATATATATATCCAAAGTCCTTAGATCAAGCACACTCCTTCCTGTGTAGTAATTCCGCGGTGCCCACTACAGGAGCATAGACAGAAATCAAAGTGCGGCACTCAGCGGTCTGAATAAAAACATTAAACAGGTGTTCCCATCAGCAACGTTTCGGGCTTTAATTGCCCATCTTCAGGCTACATATATCAAACGTACAAACATATAACAAATACCTTAAATAACCGCTGTTCTCTGCTCCCGGCCCCGGGCTCCATCAGTCACCTCCCACATCACACACGGAACTTCCGGTAAGGACTGGAAACACCGTCACTGCTGTCAGACTGTAAACATGACAACCCGGCACCTGTGAGGAGAGATCATAACAAAACAACATAAATAAATACAAAAGTCTCTAAACAGTGCACATACATAACGACTGTGAATGTAATAATCATCTACAATATCTAAGTTAAAATTCAGTATTCATAACCACAGTTTAAAGAATCTGAGATCAAAACATAATTACAATGGAAGCACCATATGAAATATATCAAAAGTACAAACTATTTCAATTCTATAGGAACCATGATGCTGAAATATCTAATGTAGAGCCATCATAGTCCCCATTATATTGCGTAATATTATAATTTATAGATCATGTCATAAAAATAGAAAAACGTCACAGATAGAACCTTCAAAAAAAGACACTATAAGTCAATGCATCATTCAAACCTCTAGGTCTGGTGGTATCTAAATGGTGTATCCATTTAGCCTCTAATCTTCAGTCTTTTATGCCTATCTCCTCCTCTACCATCATCTAATACCTGATCAATAATCATATGCCTAAAACTGGACAAATTATGCTTAAATTTGGCAAAGTGTCGGGCAATCGGTTGTTCAGACCCTTTTCCACTCAAGGCTGATCTAATGGCCGATCTGTGTAGAGCTATGCGATCCTTAAAAGAGCGCATGGTCTTACCCACATAGCATGATCCGCAATACACTTCACTAAATAGACAACATGAGTACTAGTACAGGATAGTCTATGTTGGATCTCATATTTCCGACCAGAATGTCGATGAATAAAATATTTGCCCACAATCATGTGGCTACATGTTAGACATCCCATACACTTATGACATCCATTAGTTGGTCTACATATTAGACCAGTTGTTTTTGAGTGTCCAGTTATGTCTGAGTGTACTACCCAGTCTCTGAGATTTATTCCTCTTTTATAGCAAGATCGAATTATAGTGTTCCTTAAACTGTGAAGTACATGATCATTACATTTCACCGGCCAAAGATTTTTACTGGTCTGATGTATAGCACCATGTGCCATGTTGTAGGTATGCACCCAATTGAGAGTGTTAGTCTCCAACAATTTTTCTTTCTGTATCATGGTTTTTTCTCTAGGAATAAGATCCACCTTTTGATGAGCCACAGTGAGGGATTTTTCTGTATATCCCCTCTGTCTAAATTTATGCATCATCTTATCCAATTCTTCCTCAAGTATTTCAGGTTCACTAGTAATCCTTTTGACCCTCAATAGTTGTGAATAAGGTAAACTATCAATCATCGGTTGTGGATGGAAACTATCAGCTCGTAGGAGGGTATTTCTATCCGTGGGTTTTGTATATACTTTAGTTGACACTTTATTCCCTATTACTCTGATATTAACACCCAGGTAAGAAATCTCCTCCAAGCTGGTCTGATAGGTGAACTTTATAGGGTGGTCCATTCCATTGATGCCCTCTATTAATTCTTCGTCATGTCTACCACTCCAAAAGAGGATCACATCATCAATATATCTCTTATAGAATAAAACTTTATCCCTTGTTGACCTGTCAAAGAAAAAGCTCTCTCTTCCACCTTTGCCATATAGGCATTTGCATAAGTTGGAGCGACATGGGAGCCCATGGCACATCCACTCTTTTGGGCATAATATTGGCCATCAAAATAAAAATAGTTCCTTCTGAGGGTCAACTCTAACAGCCAAATAAAGAATTCTACTGGAGGACCTGTATACAGAGTATTGTTTGTGATTAATTCTCGAACAGCTTCTATACCTCCCTCATGAGGAATATTAGTGTATAAGCTGGATATATCCAGCGTACATAACCAAGTATTAGGAGGAATGTTACCTAATGCATCAAACATCTCAGCAAGTCAGTAGTATCCTTGAGATACGTATCCCCGCCTGTACACAGGGTAGGAGAAAAAAGTCTAAATACTTAAAGATGTTACTGTAAAGCGAATCTCTGGCCGAGACTATAGAGTGTCCAGGAGGGTGGGTGAGGCTTTTGTGGATCTTAGGTAATGTGTATAGTAGTGGAACCCTGGGATGTTCAACCTTAAGGAAGTAGTAAATCTCTTCATCAATACTGCCTCCACTGAGATCTGTCATAAGGAGTTGATCTACCTCCATCTTAAACTTAATAGTTGGGTCACTCTTCAACTTCTCATACACCGCTGTGTCGGACAATTGATGATATATCTCATCACAATATTTCTCCACATCAGGCACTACAATCCCACTCCCCTTATCCACTGGTCTAATAATAATGTCTTTATATGAACCCATGGTTTCAGCATCATGGTTCTATAGAATTGAAATAGTTTGTACTTTTGATATATTTCATATGGTGCTTACATCGTAATTATGTTTTGATCTCAGATTCTTTAAACTGTGGTTATGAATACTGAATTGTAACTTAGATATTATAGATGATTATTACATTCACAGTTGTTATGTATGTGCACTTTTTAGAGATTTTTGCATTTATTTTTGTTGTTTTGTTATGATCTCTCCTTACAGGTGCCGGGTTGCCATGGTTACAGTCTGACAGCAGTGACGGTGTTTCCGGTTCTTACTGGAAGTTCCGCGTGTGATGTGGGAGGTGACCGATGGAGCCCGGCGCCCGGAGCAGAGAACAGCGGGTATTTAAGGCATTTGTTATATGTTTGTACGTTTGATATATGTAGCCTGAAGATGGTCAATTAAAGCCCAAAACGTTGCTGGTGGGAACACCCGTTTAATGTTTTTATTCACACTGCTGAGTGCCGCACTTTGATTTCTGTATATATATATATATATATATATAATAGATATACCACTCTTGGGTGCCCGGTCACACTGATATATATATGACTGACTTGGATCCCACTGTGAGGCCGACCATCAGCATCCTGACGTTGGATCCTCGCGACAGGATCCGACGTCAGGGCCCCACATGTGTTAGGCAGACTGCAGTGAGAGCGGTTTGAGTGTGTTTCTTATAGCAGCCAATGAGAGTCAGACAGACTCTCATTGGCTGCTGCGTCCATGGAGGGAGCCAGCTGGAGCTCACTCATGAGCTCCACCTTCTGGCTCCTGGCTGTGCGTGATGGGAGAGACGTCATGACGTCTCTCCCATAGATCCGAGTAGCATCGGACCGGACGGCAGCGGACTCAGGAGCGGGGCACAAGGTAAGTATTGTGTTTATTTTTTAAATGTATTTTTTTTGTGTTAGGGGCACTACCACTAGTCCCCCCGACTAATAATGGGGGCAAACTACTGGGGGCACTACTAATGGAGACATACTACTGGGGGCATACTACTAGGTGCACTACTAATGGGGCATACTACTAATGGGGGCAGTACCATAACTAGAGTAGTACGACCAGTACCATGGCACAGGGCACCGCAGGGCAGGGGGCGCTGTTAGGGACTGTCAATTTTCCTGTTTATTATCATTCTTACTTGTAGCTTCCTCTTCTTTTATCCCCAGCATCTCCTGGCTGCCCAAGGAGTAGCCCTATCTCTTCCTTGGCCCTTCTCCATGAAGCTAAGGCCCTTTTTCAGGTGCACTATCTTATGTCCCTATTTAAAAAATGGAGGGGGGCGTCAATGCTCTCTCTGGCACAGGGCACCAAAAAGTCTAGTTATGGCTCTGAATGGGGGCATACTACTAGGGCACTACTAATGGGGCATACTAATGGGGGCATACTACTAGGGACACTTCTAATGAGGGCATACTACTAGGGGCACTACTAATGGGGGCATACTACTAGGGGCACTACTAATGCAGGCATACTACTGGGGCACTACTAATGGGGGCATGCTACTAGGGGTACTACTAATGGGGGCATACTACTGGGGGCACTATTAATGGAGCATACTACTGGGGGCACTACAAATGGGGGCATTCTACTGGTGGCACTACTAATGGGGGCATTACTACTAGGGGCACTACTAATGGGGGCACTACTAATGGAGGCATTACTACTGGGGGAACTACTATAGGCGACATTACCACTGGGGACACTACTATTGGAGGCATTACTACTGGGAGCACTACTAATGGGGCATTACTACTGGGGGCACTACTAATGGAGGCATACTGCTGGGGGCAATATCAATGGCGGCATACTACTAGGGGCACTATTAATGGGGGCATACTACTGGGGGCACTACAAATGGGGGCATACTACTAGGGGGCACTACTAATGGGGGCAATACTACTAGGGGCACTACTAATGTGGACATTACTACTGGGGGAACTACTATAGGGGACATTACCACTGGGGACACTACTATTGGAATAATTACTACTGGGAGCACTACTAATGGGGCATTACTACTGGGGGCACTACTAATGGAGGCATACTGCTGGTGGCAATATTAATGGTGGCATACTAATAGGGGCACTATTAATGGGGGCATACTACTGGGGGCACTACTAATGAGGGGCATACTCCTAGAGGCATTACTACTGGGGGCACTACTAATGCGGCATTACTACTGGGGGCACTACTAATGAAGGCACTACTAGTAGGACATTACCACTTGGGGCACAACAACTGGGGGCACTACTAATGGGGGCATTACTACAGGGGGCATTACTATTTGGGGCACTACTACTGGGGGCATTGCATAGCGGGCACTAGAATATACAAGCACCGTGACTTCTTGAGCAATAGCCCTCTGTGTGTATAAGCACTGTGACTCCTTGGGCCTTAGCCCACTGTGTAAACAAGTACTGTGACTCTGCAGGCCGCAGCCCACTGTGTATACAAGCACTGTGACTTCTTGGGCCGTAGCCCACTGTGTAAACAAGTAATGTGACTCTGCTTGCCGTACCCCACTTTCCAAGTACAATTCCATCTTGCTCTACCTTTCATTTCTGCAACTGCTGTGTGGTAATGTGTCATAGATGTGCTTTAAACTGCGGTGTCTGTGCCGCTGCTCTGATGCTTAGTAACCGGCCAGCTCATTGCAACCTTTGGCCAATAATGGTGAAAACAATATTGTGAGCTGTGAGGTGGTCAAAATTGACTGGAAATGATTGTAAATTAATGTTATTGAGGTTAATAATACTCTAGGATCAAAAAAAGCCCAAATTATATGATTTTAGCCTTTTTTGTAAATTTTTGTAAAAAATCCAAATCCAGTCATGACAGGTTTGGCAAATCCAAATCCAAATCCGGACGATGAATCAGAGCCAAATCCAAATCCAGCAAAAATGGCCCCGCACATCCCTAATATATATATATACGCACTCTGTGGTGTGCGTTGTTGTGACATGCAACAACCCAAGTTAAGCAGATATCACAGCACGGCCGCACACCCAAAAGTGCTATTTCTATCTTATAAAATGGCCCCCTGTGACAAAATAGTTCTAGGTAGAGATGATGTAGGGTGACAGGGATACAGAATAGGAGGAAAAAATTGTTCAGAATAGGCTGCTTAATTTTAATTATTTTTAATGAATAAACATTTAACTGGATAACAGTGTGTAAGAGTGGTTCACTTTGGAAAGCAAACATGTTGAACAGTGAATTGTACTGGCAGGAAGTGCTTAATGCTTCCTCAGAGTCAGGGCTGGCATGTGCTGGATTTGGAATGACTGTTCAGGTAAATCCTGTTCAAGTTTTTTGATGAGGATTAATGTCAGGTCCATTGAGTCATGAAGTAATTTGGACATTTCTTGAAATGTCAGAAATGTGTGTATCAGTGAAGCAGTGATGTCTATGTCTCAGTGAGGCAGTGATGTGCTGCTTTTCTGTGAGCAATGTGTCTCTGTCTATGAGAGATTATGGGGTCTATTTACTAAGCAGTGTTAGGAGACAGAGTGAAAAGTGATAACTTGCTAGCCAATCAGCTGCTAACTGCCATCTCACAGGCTGTGTTTGAAAAATGACAATTAGGAGCTGATTGGCTGGCACCTTATCACTTTTCACTCTGTCTCCTAACACTGCTTAGTAAATAGACCCCGATTTTATTGTTTATACTTGTGGAGTTATACAGCTGTGGATTTGTGATGAGGCTCAAATTAGGTGTGTGGTCGTTGGGAAATAATGCACGGTCATGTGATCTAGTGTGTCCAATCATGTTGGTTTTATCGCTCTCAATATACTACACCATTTTATAAATATATATATTCACAAACAAGCCACTATAGGGCGCAAATCAATAGAACTGGCATTCTCTGTTTCCTAGCTGATTTTGTGAAGATTATCTGTTAACTGACAAGTATTACATTGTTCCAGGGGTCTATTTACTAACAGTCTACTTAAGTTGGAGTTATCGCCTGATAGCGCTGTGAGGCAGGAGCTGGCTACCTCAATGTTTACTAAGAAACCTGCTGACAGTAAAGGTGAACGTTAAGTTCACCCTTCAGCGGTGTCTGCCCCCCTCCTTACCGTCAGCTGCATAGTTATTTGCATGCTGATCTCCGGCGTCTGAGAGGTAAGCACAAAAAAAAAGCAGCACAACTTATTGTTTTTCATACCCAACTTTATTGACTAGGTAATAACAGACAGCAGGGACTTCCTGTAGGCAGTATACCAGTGAAGACAGAAGAAAGGAGTTAGCGGCAGCCGGGGGACACGATGCGGCGCTGGAGATGCAGGACATGGTAAGTGTAAAAAATATTTTGATAACACCTGAGGTACTTATCGCTGCCATAGGAGCCTATGGCAGTGCAATAAGAACTCTCAGAAATAGCGCTAGCAGCAGAGCAGAACAGCAAATCCATTAGTACATATCGAGACGCATTATGTACTTGGATTGTCAATGCCTCTGATCTGTTTTCCCCCTTACTCCTCTTAGTAAAGAGACCCCCTAGTGTTTCGAAGTCACAAACCTGCCCCAACAAACAAGATAGCAATGGTGCTATAACCAAAATACAGTAAATATTACCATAGGGCTATAGACCCAATACTACAATGAGAAATAACTTGTTTTAATTTAGTTGTATAAAACACACTATTTACAATACAAATTGCATCACAGTTAATTGCAGACATTCCACTCAAGGTATAAGACTTTTCCACCCTTATTCTTGGGTTCAGTGTTAGATTGTGTACCCTTATAGTGGATCTCAGAGCCTCTTTACCCTACGTGTTTTGTTTCATTTTGAGACTTCATCAGGGGTTGTCTCAATGCTCAGTACATTATTGATATAGAATGATATAATCACCAATGATTGTCCACAGAGGAGTGATTTTCAAAAGAATAGCAGATTCTAGAATAGAAGATAGCCTCTATATAGGTGTGTTTGCAACTTGAGCCTGTCTAAATTAATGATGAGGAAAAGGATCTAGCACCTGGTAAATTTACCACTTGCCACTGTGATCCAAGGGCCTGATTCAGACCCGTTCGCTATCTGCGTACGCTCGCTAGATGCGTATGCAAGTTTGTCAAAGTGACGCCACGGGAAGCAAACACTCACCAAGGCATAAGCATGCCCACCATGTCTTAGCGAGCGGCCACTTTGTGTGAGCGTATGCCCAATCGCACAGGCAGAGCCGCCCACCAGCACCACGTCATCTCCAGGAAGTGTATTAATACATTGGTACATCGAGCACCATTGGATGTGAACGCAGTGCTTGAGGTAGCTTTACCCTACCGCAAGCATTGCGAGGAAAACAGTGTAAAAAAAGGCAAGTGACGTGTACTATGACACTGCCTGTTAATTATGCACGCCTCTAAAACGGCGTTGAAACACTCAAGCACGCCTGCATTCGCATCAGCAACCCCCCATTATTAGTGTCCTGCCCCTGTAGCCACCCACAAATGGCCTCTCCTGTCACTCATTACCCTGGGCTGCCTTTGCTGGGCGAGCGAGAGGGCTGCGATTGCATTGTGTAGTTCGCGCATGCGCAGAACGAAGCATGCGCATGCGCGTGCGCAGAACAACGGGCCACTTGCGAACGCACAGTGCGAGCGAGCAGCTCTGAATCAGGCCCCAAGTTGTGACTCTGCAAGCTCACATAGAATGAGAAAAAAACTATGTTTATAAACCTGTTAGGCAAAGATATACAAAGTATCTTAACATGACAATAAAAAAAATTGCCACTTGCAAAAATGCAGTGACATACAGTAGTGACAAGAAAAGTTGTCCTGATATATTCACCAATGGCTCATAAGTAATTATGTAAGCCAGGAAGCAGGAGGATGATGTTAGCATATGAGTAACAGCTAATGCCGGTAGGTAGACAATTCATATTGGGTGTGGATTATTATACCAAAGTCATCTTTCACACAATGATTCTTCGGGGGTAATGTTGGAGAGAGTTGTTACAGCATTTTAGTAGCTGCTGACAAATGAGACTTTTCAATATTTTATCTCAGACACATTGCTATTGATATTGCTAGCCTTGGGCCTGATTCAGACCCACTCGCGAGCGGCTGTACGCTCGCAAGTGGGTCGATGTTGTGCACTGCGCATGCGCACGACGGCGGGAGCTCCGTCGTGCGCATGCGCCAGACACGACGAGCGAAGGACTTTCCTTCGCTCGTTGTGTCCGATCAAAGGGGGCGTGCTGTCAATGTTGATTGACAGCACGCCCCCTTTGGTGGGCGTGCCGGGGGCGTGCCTCCCTGACGGGGGCGTTCCCACGGGAACGCCTCCCGTCAGAAGCCGGCCCACTGACATCACTAGTGATGTCAGTGGGAGTGATTTTGGCTCTGATAGAGCCAAAATCACTCCGGAGCTTGCGGTTGAAAACCTCAACCGCAGGCTCCGGCTCGCAATTTCGATGGTCGCGATGGTCACGACCATCGCGGCCATCAAAATGCACGCTCGTATAGCCTGTGGGTGGTGACCCACAGCTATACGAGCGTCCAGGAGGACGCTCCATGAAAAAGGAGCCCGGCCCTCATGCAGAGCGTGCGCTCTGCTCAGAGCGTACGGCTCTGAATGAGGGCCCTTGTTTGTTGACACTGATTAATATCACACAATATATCCTTCATTTGTTTGCGTCTACACAATGGTGCCGCTGACAATTACAGCTTCAACAATATAGCTGGTCCTAATTATTCCCAAGCAGGCTGGAGGGGAGACATATCAAGCTTGGGGGAGATGTATCAAACCTTTGAGAGAGAGAAAGTGGAAAAGTTGAACATAGCAACTAATCAGCTCCTAAATGTCATTTATCTAGCACAGTCTAAGAAATTACTGTTAGACTGGGTACACGACGTGCAAACAACGCAATAGATTTTCCTTCATCCCAGATATAGAGCGTGCACAATATGCAATCTTCTGGACGACGGCACAATATATTGTATTGGAGCATTGTATACAATTCACCTTTTCTCCTGTACACACTATGCAATCATTGTGTACATCACTGGCAGTTCATGTGATGTATTCAGAGGAAAGAATGGACCAATACATCTTTTGGTCTTCTGGCTGAGTGTACTACATCAATCACATCTTCCGTTCTGACGTGCAGCACATCAAATGTGAAGATATACAACATATGTTGCACATTACTGTGAATACTTAAAAAATGTGTTTTGAAGCTGGAGTCATTGGCCCTCATTCAGAGCCGTACGCTCTGAGCAGAGCGCACGCTCTGAATGAGGGCCGTCCTCCATAACTATGGAGCGTCCTCCAGGACGCTCGTATAGCTGTGGGTCACCACCCACAGCCTATACGAGCGTGCAGTTTGATGGCCGCGATGGTCGAGACCATCGCGACCATCGAAACTGCGTACAAAAGCCTGTGGTTGAGTTTTTCAACCACAAGGCTCAGAGTGATTTTGGCTCTATCAGAGCCAAAATCACTCCCACTGACATCACTAGTGATGTCAGTGGGCCGGCTTCTGACGGGAGGCGTTCCCGTGGGAACGCCCCCGTCAGGGAGGCATGCCCCCGGCACGCCCACCAAAGGGGGCGTGCTGTCAGTCAACATCGACAGCACGCCCCCTTTGAAGAGACACTACGAGCGAAGGAAAATCCTTCGCTCGTCGCGTCTGGCGCATGCGCACGACGGAGCTCCCTCCGTCGTGCGCATGCTCAGTGCAGAACATCGACCCACTTGCGAGCGGACAGCCGCTCGCGAGTGGGTCTGAATCAGGCCCATAATCTCCAGTGGGACTGTTTGCATTCTATGTTTTCCATCTTTTTTAAGCACTTTGATGCTGACTATCAGCAACACAGAAGAGGACGGAAACACTGCTGGGCCTCGCCAGAAAGGTAAATACTGGTTGTATAATAGTAAGTTTCACTGCAAAGTTCCACGTGGGGCCCAGCCAATGAGCGGCCGCTACATGTATAGCGACCGCTGATTGGCTAGCAGCCCATGATAAATAACAGATGATTTTGCCCATCTGTCATTTCGCGAGGTGTAAGTACTGTATATGTAACAGCATATACTTACACATGTTTGGCTTGGTTCGGGTAAGTCGGTTTATTGTTTTGACAAGACTCTGGATGCTACGGAGAGCAGTGCCAGGATGGAGGTGAGTATAGGATCTTTTTTGCAAGTCATTCCACACGGATTTCTACATTGAAGAAGAGGACAGACCGTCTGGTACAGGTAACTATGTGTGTTTGTGGTATGTGTGTAATAAACTTGTACTTTATGTGTGTTGTGTCTTTTTTTAACTATTTACAGTGGGGGTACGGGTGCCGGCCACCTGCTGGCACTTGTAGTTCTACAAGTGCCAAAGGGCAAGCATGCTGGCACCTGAAGTTCCACTGTAAAAATATAATAGTTTACTTCTCTTTTACATTTAATTACCCCTTGTACCCACAGCCTAGGGGTGCAGGGGAGAGCCCCGGGCTTCAGACCAAACCCTTCTTGTGGGGGTCCCCACCTCCCCTGAGATCCCCGGCTTGGAGTGAGAATGCTTTGGCCCTGGAGACCCGGTAATAGGATCTCCTGGCTGTGGCATTACACCCCGGGTGGTTTGGGTCCGGTGCTGGTTTTAAATATAGGGAGACCCCTGCGCAATTTTTTTCCCCCTATATTTAAAACCAGGACTGGCCCTGCAGCCAGGTGCTGGTTCCTAAATTACGGTGGAACCTTACTCGTTTAATTCCCAGTAATTTATGGAACCAGGACTGGATGACAAGTCCGGGGCTAGTTATGCTTTTGGGGTGGGACCCCATGTCATTTATAAAAAAAAAATGATCCCTAATTTAACTATTTACAGGCAGAAACATACACAAATCACAATTATTTGTGTATGTTTCTGCCAAACTCGTAGCTCAGAGAGTTTGCTGTCATATCACCCGAGCTTGTCAACCTGAGCTTGTTAGCCACTGCAATTGCATACGCCCCTTGAGTACTCACTGCGTGCGATGAGACTTGCGGTTTCTATGGCTGGACAGACCTGGTGTAAATTGTGCGTGAGGGGCTGATAAGCGTCGATGGTACTGATGTATACATCGGAGTGCGACGTAGTGCAGTTGTGAGAAAGCAGTAGTGGGCGTCTCTATGCCAGCTGTGATGTGGCAGGCATTACCATGCATTCGCAGCTGGGTTCCATACGGATTTGCAACTGTGTATGCAATAGCGATCCTTGCTGAATCAAGCCCATAGTGCAGTATTCTGCTGTATTGCAAGAAGTTGGGTCAGAGGAAAGAATAAAAGGCTAAAGAGAAGTATACAACACTGAAACCACTTACAGCAGCCATTTACCACTGTTTCATTTAAGAAAGGATGTTTGTTGTCAAATATGTTGCAGGGTGCCTTACGGAATTGTTGCTGAGTGCAGAAAACGAGCTCAGTGAACATTTCAATATGGGGTTTGTGGTGCATCAAGTTCCAACAGAACAATACATTACTTAAATGTACTCTTCACTTGTTTACTCTGCTTCTTTGGGGCAGGATCAAGTTTCCAGAGCTGTGTTTCAGTGCAGAGATTCTTTTCTATCCTCTCTGTTTTAGATCTCTGTGCAGACAAAGCAAATCAGAAACTTGTTCTTCTTGCCATTCTCATGCAAACTAAACCTCACTTCTCCTTAGGCAGCCTGATTATCATATGACGCCTCTGAGAGTGATGGTAACTTGCTAGTACAGTATCATGGAAACCTGTTCTTTGGATGAGGGAAGCCTCCGTGCCAGTAGCAGCCATCTTAATACATGAAAATACAGTTTCTTACACAACTTAAAATCATACTTGCCTACCTAGGAGAAGCAGTTGGATTGTGATGGGGGCGGAGCCTGACGGTTCGCGTCATTAAGCCCTTCGCGGTAAATTGCCACAATTGGTGCAGATTTAAATAGGGGGCAGGGCTAAATTATGTGATTCATGAAGAATGGCATCATTAAGCCCCGCCCCCTCGAAGGGTACCCGCTATTGCCGCGGAATTTCTCCCCATTCTGCCCACTTCACTAGGAAGTGGATAGAATGCAGGAGAAGTGCCTACCCTTCCGAAGGTGCGGGGGGTTACTCGAAAAATCAGGAGCCTCACGCAAATTCCGGGAGGGTAGGCATGTATGCTAATAATGGTGTCAGCCCATATCCCTATCCTATTGATTCTTCCAATAAACTATAATGGAATGTTTTCTGCCTGAGGATGCAAATGAAGTTGGACCTATTGACTATTTCTATTTGAGTTAAATACAGGGCCTAGTGGGCATGGCCGCTGGATCTGGGAAGTAGAGCACTGCCCAGAACTTTCCTAAGGACGCTACAGGCAGCTCTACAGGCTGCAGGATGCCTGCACGGAACGTCCCTTGGATGCTCTGGGTGGCTCTGCAGTAGCACTACTGGCTGTAGGTGCCGTTACAGGCACCATGCAAGCTACATGCAGGTGTCATGGGGCAGTGACTGTGCTTTCACCAAGGCCCTGTACATTGGTACAGGTTGCACACCCCTAGTTACAGTTACAGCAGTGGTTAAATCAACTTTTCAAAACTCATCTCCGGGAGCAGCCCAGAGAGGGGATACTGCTGACAGCTTCAGGGGAGTAGGGCCGGACTGTAGACGTCAATAGGCCCTGCCCCCTATATGGGAAAAGGCACAATTTGCAGGGAGGTGGCGGGGCTAAATGAAGTGATTCGTGTCATTTTAGCACCGACCCCTCCTACGGACCCGTACATTCTCCTTAAAATTTCCCCATCCTGCCCACTTCAATAGGAAGTAGGCGGGATGCTGGAGATCTGCCTACTTTTCCAGGGGTGGGGGGGGCAGGGGTGGATCTAGACTGTTTTTTTAGGGAGGGGGCGATTTAATGAATAATTCTGACTCCTCCTCTTTCCTGTATGGCACCTCCCTTTTCTGATCTCAACCCCTTTCCTTCACAGGTTTTGTTTGTGGCCACGATGGGGTCTATTTGCTAAGCCTTAGATGGAGATAAAGTAACTGGAAATAAAGTCCCAACCGATTAGCACCTAACTGCCATGTCACAGGCTGTTTTTGAAAAATGACAGGAGCTGATTGGTAGGGACTTTATCTCCGTCCACTTTACTTGGTTGTTGCTGGATCCAAGTTGAAGAATGGACCTCTGATGTCACAACCATGTGACAGCTGCAGCAGGGCCGGACCCCTACCAGTGTTACTATCCTCGTGGGCACTATCCATTTTGCCCCTCTGTTCTAAGCTTTGTCCCCACCCCTTTAGTCATGGGTCACATTGTTGTGACATCACAGGTTCAGTGAAGCTTCTCCTTGTAGACCTAACCCTTAGTAAATAGACCTTATTGATTGTTACCATTTATATATCTTTATGTATCCACTATTAGCACCAGCAGCCATTTCCCTGCTCCCCCAGCCATCTCCCTGCTTTCCCCTCCCCCAGCCATCTCCCTGCTCCCCCCTCCCTTTGTCCGAGGGTAGCAGATCCCATCCCCCTCTGCCAGCCATCTCTCTGCCCCCCCTCTCGCTCTGTCCAAGAGCAGTAGAAGCCACTCCGCCTCTCCTCACCTCTGTGCAGGGGCAGAAGCAGCCATCTTCCTGCTCCGCCTCCCTCCTCTCTCTGTCTGGGGGAAGAAGCAGCGGGGCCGGACAGAGGCTGTAATGTCTCCTTGCACAATGTCAATAGCGCATAGACAGCGCCAATGTGCAGGGATGACAGACCCCAGTCAGTCCTGCAGCGGCAGCATGGTGCGCGGGGAGCTGGCTTTGATGTCTCCCTCCTTGGCTCCCTGATGACTGTCTGTCACTGATACCCCCACGGGGGGCGTTAGTACACAGCCCCGATCAATACAACAGGCTGAATGAAGATAAGGGGATGGGCAGAGGGGGAGGACACACAGCCTACTGCTCAGTCAGTGCATGAGGAGAGAGATGATAAAGGACAGAGGACTGTGCTAGGGGGGACGATCGCTCCAATCGTCCCACCCGCTTTTGATCCACCAGTGGCGGGGGGTTACCTAAAAAATAGGGCCCCTTCCGGGAGAGTAGGCAAGTATGGGTTAAATATTTTTTGAACATTATGCTCCCCCACTTTGCCTCATTATAGATAAACCATCAATAAACTCAGGGGTCCCCCCATTCAGGGGCTGGCTGGCAGCTTTCAGCTTGGGGGGCAAAAACAAGCAAGTGGCCAAAATTGTGGACACATTTTGAAATTTTAATGTTTATCATCTTCGAATGCTTATAAAAACTTTCTTCACTTCACGCAGTGCAATGATTCATATATCAAATGAAAGGAAATTTAATGCTGAATTCAACACAATAAACAGAGGTCAAATATTTGCATTACAAGGGAAGTTATGCCGTGAAAACAACACTTAGGGTGAAAATCCCTGTGTACTTATGATGTTGCTGTCCTATCAGTATTTCGTTGGGTATCCTTTACTTTAGTTAATACCTTTTTGCATCTAAGTCCCGGAGTGCCGCATCAGTTTGTCCTAGGATCGACAACTGTTCATTATATATATATATATATATATATATATACATATATACATATATATAATGTACACACGCACACACATTATATATATATATATATATATACATATATATATATATATATATTATATACACACACATATACATACACAAATATACATATATACCCGGCACTCACCAGTCCTTCCAGGTAAAATGGGCTCAGGTGCCTTCCTAGCGGGTATTGCTCCCCCCAAAGTACATAACAATCCAAAACAGGCGGCACTCAGAGACTTTGCAGAAAATGGATTTATATATATACAGTCAGGTGCATAAATATTGGGATATTGACATAATTTTCATATTTTGGCCTCTATTCACCACCACAATGGCTTTGAAATGAAACAAACAAGATGTGCTTTAACTGCAGACTTTCAGATTTAATTTGAGGGTAATTATATCCAAATCAGGTGAACGGTGTAGGAAATACAACGGTTTCTATATGTGCCTCCCACTTTTTAAGGGGCCAAAAGTAATGGGACAAACTAAACAATCCTAAATCTAACTTTCACTTTTTAATACTTTGTTGCAAATCCTTTGCAAGCAATTACAGCCTGAAGTCTGGAACGCATGGACATCACCAGACGCTGGGTTTCATCCCTGGTAATGCTCTGCCAGGCCTCTACTGCAAATGTCTTCAGTTCCTGCTTGTTCTTGGGGCATTTTCCCTTCAGTTTTGTCTTCATCAAGTGAAATGCATGCTCAATCGGATTCAGGTCAGGGGATTGACTTGGCCATTGCATAACATTCCACTTTTTAGCCTTAAAAAACTCTTTGGTTGCTTTTGCAGTATGCTTTCGGTCATTGTCCATCTGCACTGTGAAGCTCCGTCCAATGAGTTCTGAAGCATTTGACTGAATATGAGCATATAATATTGCCCGAAACACTTCAGAATTAATTCTGCTGCTTTTGTCAGCAGTGACATCATCAATAAAAACAAGGAAACAAGTTCCATTGGCAGCCATACATGCCCACGCCATGACACTACTACCACCATGCTTCACTGATGAGGTGGTATGTTTTGGATCATGAGCAGTTCCTTTCCTTTTCCATACTCTTCTCTTCCCATCACTCTGGTACAAGTTGATCTTTGTCTCATCTGTCCATAGGATGTTGTTCCAGAACTGTAATGGCTTTTTTAGATGTTGTTTGGTAAACTCTAATCTGGTCTTCCTGTTTTTCTGGCTCACCAATGGTTTACATCTTGTGGTGAACCCTCTATATTCACTCTTGTGAAGTCTTCTCTTGATTGTTGACTTTGACACATATACACCTACCTCCTGGAGAGTGTTCTTGATTTGGCCAACTGTTGTGAAAGGGTTTTTCTTCACCAGGGAAATAATTCTTCTGTCATCCACCACAGTTGTTTTCCGTGGTCTTCCGGGTCTTTTGGTGTCGCTGAGCTCTCTGGTGCGTTCTTTCTTTTTAAGGATGTTCCAAACAGTTAGGCCACACCTAATAATTTTGCTATCTCTCTGATGGGTTTGTTTTGATTTTTCAGCCTAATGATGGCTTGCTTCACTGATAGTGACAGCTCTTTGGATCTCATATTGAGAGTCGACAGCAACTGATTCCAAATGCAAATATCACACCTAGAATCAACTCCAGACCATTTACCTGCTTAATTGATAATGAAATAACGAGGGAATAGCCCACACCTGACCATGAAATAGCTTTTGAGTTGATAGTCCCATTACTTTTGTCCCCTTAAAAAGTGGGAGGCACATATAGAAACATGTGTGTGTGTATATATATATATATATATATATATATATACACACATACATATATATGTACACATGCATATATATATATATATATATATATATACTAGGGGTGAGCGGGTTCGGATTTCAGAACATTTCTGAAATCCGAACCCTCCCTGAGCCCCCCCGATCCGAGTCATATCCGAGTCAGGCTCGACTTTTCCCGCCTGACTCGGATCTGAAATCGAGGCAAAATGTCATCATCCCGCTTTCCGGATCTCGCAGGTTTTTGATTCTATAAAAGGTTCCCGCGTCGGCGCCTTTTTCTCACTCGGCTGTGGACAGTGAAGAGGGAGGGTGGGAGTTAGGGCTGGCTGGGCTGTGTAGTATAGTGTAGTGTGTAGTGCTGTGCTGCGCTGTGCTGTGCTGCTGTGCTGTCCATACGGGCTGTGTCCACTCCTCCAAAGTCCATAGGGGCTGGCTGTGTTGTGCTGTGCTGCTGTTGTCCATAGGGGCTGTGTCCTCAAAGCAGCAGCACCAAGCGTGCGTCTGTCCGTTAAAGGGTGGTGTAACCCCCAAAGTGCACTCCAACAAAAATAAAAAAATTTCTTCTGTGTTTGCGAATTGTGTGCACTGTACATGTATCCTCAAAGCAGCAGTGCCAAGCATGCATCTGTCTGTTAAAGGGTGGTGTAGCCCCCAAAGTGCGCTCCAAAAAAAATGAAAAATTCTTTTTTTTCTGTGTTTGTGTACGAAATGTATGCGCAGTAGCCACACGTGCATCAACAAAGGAGCAGCGCCAAGCGTGTGTCTGTGTCCCATAAGTCTGTTAAAGGGTAGTGTAACCCCCAAAGTGCTCCAAAAAATAAAAAACTATTTTTTTCTGTGTTTGTGACTTGTGTGCGATGTAGCCGCATGTGCATCAACACAGTAGCAACGCCAAGCGTGCGCCTGTGTCATAAGTCAAGGGCCGGTTTGGACATCTGGTCCAGACTGAAGGACATGGCAACAATTTCTGACATGTCTACTGTCACTGCATATGATACTGTCACCACTGACAGAATGGTGGAGGATTACATTGGTGACATCATCCAAGTAGGCATGTCAGACAGTCCGTACCTGTACTAGCAGGAAAAAGATGCAATTTGGAGGCCCCTGTACAAACTGGCTCTATTTTACCTGAGTTGCCCCCCCTCCAGTGTGTACTCCGAAAGAGTGTTTAATGCGGCCGGGAACCTTGTCAGCGAAAAGCGCAGGAGGTTGCTTCCACAAAATGTGGAGAAGATGATATTCATAAAAATGAATTGTCAACTCTTCCAGGGAGACCAGCCTCCATAACGTACAGAGGGACCGGTGGTGGTGGATTCCAGCGGGGACGAATTAGTACTCTGTGAGGATGAGGATGTACACAACACTGAAGAGGGTCAAGAATCGGTGGATGAGGATGAGGACGACATCTTGCCTCCGTAGAGCCAGTTTGTGCAGGGACAAATTAATTGCCAGCTTGTTTTGTGGGGGCCCAAACGAACCAATCTTTACAGCCACAATCGTGTGGCAGACCCTGGTACTGAAATGATTGGTTTGTTAAAGTGTGCATGTCCTGTTTATACAACATAAGGGTGGGTGGGAGGGCCCAAGGACACTTCCATCTTGCACCTCTTTTTTTTCTTTGCATTATGTACTGTTTGGGGCCTAGTTTTTCAAACTGCCATCCTGTCTGCCACTGCAGTGTCACTCCTAGATGGGCCACGTGTTTGTGCCGCCCACTCGTGTTGCTTAGCATAGTCATCCAGTTACCTCGGTGCAACCTTTTGGACTAAAAACAATATTGTGAGGTGTGAGGTGTGAGGTGTTCAGAATAGACTGGAAATGAGTGGAAATTAATGTTATTGAGGTTAATAATAGCATAGGCACAGAAATACAAATTCTGTGATTTTAGCTGTTTTTATGCTTTTTTTCAAAAAAATACAGATCCAAAACACAAAACCCAGAACCGAAAACACATAAGGGTGGTTTTGGCAAAACCAATCCAGATCCAAAACACGAAGAAAGATCCAGATCCAAAACCAAAACACAAATCACGAAAAGTGGCCGATGCACACCCCTAATATATACACACACACATTCTGTATGTATACACATACACATATATACATATACACACACACCCATATATATATATATATATATATATATATCACACCATGGTGAAGGTGACGCACTGTGGTGAGAGCTGCAGCTTACCTTACCAACACATACACGGGGAGGCCATCATTAGTTTCAACGCACCCACGTAGATTCCAGCGCTGCCTCTGCTCCCAGCCCAAGAGAGAGACTCGCGAGATGATGATGTCATCATCTCGCGAGACCACAGTAGTTCCTCCGCAGCGGCGCCAGTGACTGCATGGAGGATAAGGAAGGATCATAATACAGTTCAGTCATCGGTACTCGTCCGATGACTGGACCGGAAAAGCCCGCTCCCCCCCTCCTGCGTGGCAGCCCGACAACAGGGCAGCAGCGGCCCTTGTGCTGCACAATTGTAGCGGCCCGGGGGCAGATGGCACCCTGCCCCCCGGCCCAGTCCGCCACTGCCCCCATTTGTTGCAATAGGTTGTATGTTTTTCAAAATGCTATGCCTGTTTTTGCTACCAAATTATTTTGACAAATTTTATGTGTTTCATTCAAACACATAATAAATGCATTATCATTACCAAGTGCATATTTTATTATGGAATGTAAAATCTAACTTTTGCTGTTTGGGAAGGTGGATTAATGGTGATGTAAGAACCACAAAGTATTTCCTGGTCATGGCTACAAAAAAACCCCAGCTTTAAGTTCTCTTTCCTGCAATTTCAGTTCAAAGGAAAACAAAACACATTTTGGGGTATATTGCTATTTTCTCAAATTAAAGGTCTTCTGCAAAAAACAAGGTGTAATTTGTGTGGGTACACCTGCATAAATAATCACTGATACTGATGTTAGAATGTGATCAACCCAATAGCCCAAGAAGTGGTGAAATAGGCTCAGCAGAGAAGGAGTTACTGTAAGTTAAAATATTTTGCAAATAACAACTTTGCATGTAAAGTTGTAAGTAAGAAGCACTCGGGAACATGTCTACACATATATTGCATTTGAATACATGCAACTCAATCATGGGCTATTCTTGGCAGGCTTAATAAAGTTGACAAATTACTTGTCTGTATCAAAGAAATCTAAGATATTTAAAACCTCTGAGTAACAGGTATTTTAACAGCAGTGTTACATTAAGTAACATAAGCTGCAAGAACCTGACCTTCCTTAGAATGGGTAAATTATAGCCTTCAGCAATGTGCAGCTATAGTGACGGGTGTAATCACTGCAGAAAGGAAAGCTCCCGGATAACCAGGTACTTGAATTGTTGGCATGAAATGTTCCTTATGGTTCACAGTTTATGCATCTTTATTTATGTATGAATTGGAGTTTTTTTTTCTTTAAATTCTTTCTACTGGTGTTTTGTTGTTTTTCATGTCCTTCCCCAGACATGATTTTGTTTAGTCTGACCACTTCCTTGGATCAGTTATAATAGTAAAATGCAGCCTGCTTGGAATACTCATTGGTAAACATTTTACATGCATCTGTTTTAGTTAATCCCTTAGTAACTGTCACTTGTGTCTTCCAAGGCCCAGGGGAGTTATTTTTCCATGTGTGCTGCCATGTGACTGAAATAGCTTCACACATTGCAAAGAAAATGCGTTTTGCTGCATCTGTTGATCTAAGAGGACAGACAATACAAGTCTTTTTTTGCTTCAAATGAGGAAACTCTTTGTCTTTCAGAACAACGTATGCATTAAAGGATCTTAATGCTTGCTCAGTATTGATTAGCAGGAAATGGAGCATTACTTGTTCCGAACACTGATTTAGACATACTTGTTTTAAAGGCACAGATGAAAATGAATCTACATGAAAGATAAATAACGTGGCCTGGTGTAGTTATCTAAAAGCCAATGTTTGAGGTCTTTAAATCATTGTTTAACCACTTAACTGACAAAAAAAATTTTCTAAAAACAGCTCAGAAATTGTTGGTTTTTTTATGACTGAATTAGGTGAAGAACATGTATTTCAACTTATCCAAAATTAGTTTTTTTCAAACATCCGAACATTGGATCACCAACATCGGAAAATCGCAACTTTCCTTGTCACTGTGGCTTCAGCCACCAGGTACACTCTAGGGGGTGAGGGGGGGTCAATTTACTTTTTCCCAGCGTCTGCTAATCTCTGCAGCCGCTGGGTGGGGGTCCTGCTGTCCAGCAGTGATCGGCTGCACGGCAGACACTGGGGGAGGGTGCAGGGAAGCAGAGGGACCGGAAGGACCCTCTGAGAAAGACAGCTGCGGGAAGATTTTCCTGCAGCCGTCCACACTGTTTATCTGGCTGATCACATTGTTGGCGACCAGATTAGATAACGCACAGCCTGGTGTGGCCGAAAAAATGTGACCATGCCTGGCAAGTGGTTAAAATAATAAAAACTAACAACCTCTGCAAGTGAGGGGTCATCCAAATGCAAGATTTTTTTGTAAAACTGAAAGGATTGCTTTTAAAAAAAAAATTTAAAATCTTTTTATACTTGTGAGTGATATAATCACAGTTGGCTTTATGCTTTTGGACACTAGGGCACTTACAGAAGGGGGGGGACACCCATAAAAGAGGATATCACAGTGAGTGCTATGCATCACATAGAGCACCACAGTGATCTCTATACAACATAAAGAGCACTCCAGTGACTGTCATACATAGGGCCAGATTAAGGCTTGTGGGGGCACCGGGGCAACAAAATTGTGGGGGCCCATCAATAAAATTGCCACGGCCTCACTTAGCGACTACTACACATATGTCCACTTGCATCTTTGCCGTTTGTGTGGCAAATCGCACCACGTATGGTGCGAGTCATGCTCCCGCTAATGGGTATGCGTACTGCATTTGTACCTGAGATCCATAGGATTGCATGGTGTGAATGCAGCCGTGGCATGATGTACCATGGCACACACAGCCGCAGCAAATCACATGACGCGATGTGTGCGCACGTTTGCCACGCAAGCAGCAAAAATGCAAGAGGACACATCTGTATGTCTCTGGACTCTCCACTGACTGGCAAGATCGCAGTATACTACTTCATGTTCGCAACATTGCTGGGAATCAACTCCTGGCAGCATAGTGGACATGGGGTCTGATTCAGCACAGGACGGAATAGCAGCAGTGCAATTCTGTCCTTACAATTATGGTAATGCAGCAGGAGGCATCATGTCTCCTGCATGCATTGCTTATCCGAGCTGCGTCCAAGGATGCATCGAAAAATCTGCGATAACAATGGCCAGGTGAGTGACCCATGGGTTCAGGCAAACCGGCCGCCATAGATACAACAAAGAGGACAGGATATCTCCATCAGCTGACGGAGATCTTGGCCTCTTCCCTCCCCTCCAACAGCGGTGACATGCCGTCGCTGCCTGTCAATCACTGACAGTCTGCTACCACTCTGCGTGTGAACACGCAGGACCTGTACTGCTCAGGCACAGTGTATGTACGGCGCCTGCGCAGATTCCAGGCCTTCGGGAATCTGCATTTAGCAATACACTGCTGAATAAAGCCTATGATCTAGTACACTGCCAGGGGCAAATGCAGGATTTTGAGTAGGGGGATATACATATAGATATACAGTATATAGATAGATACAATAGCTATATATATATAGAGAGAAAATATATAGAGAGCGAGAGGAAGAGAGAGAGGGAGGTAGGGACAGGGAGGGAGACAGAGCGAGAGCGAGACAGAGAGAGAGGGGGAGGGGAAAGAAAATGGGAGGGAGAGGAGTGAGAATGGGAGAGAGGGAGAGAGAGAGGGAGAGAGAGGGAGAGAGAGAGGGAGAGAGAGAGAGAAATGGGGAAGAGTAGGAGAGCAGGGGGAGGAAGAGAGAGAGATAATGGGAGGAAGGAACTAAGAGAGCGTGCACACACTACCTGACTGTTATAGAAGCAGCTTTCTAATAGGGATGGGCACTTCATGACAGTAGGAAAAAAAGAACAAAAAGGTTTGCGCTGGACAATCAATTAAATCCAAAAAATTTCAATGGTCAGTGCACCTGCAGCATGCAATTCAAAGGGATTTGCTACCACCATGCTACAACAAAAATACAAACTATCAATGTAACTAACTAATTAGAAACATTAATAACACAATGCAGCGCTGGTTACACTAATATCTATTTAATAGCAAGTGGATTTAAAACATGCATAGAATTTCCACATACACATTATAATAAAAAACATTTATAACTGCTCCTTTAATGATTCTCATGGGTATCAAGCTGGAAGGTGTGTATACTTGGCTTTAAATGATTGAGAATTGCACAAAAAAAGTCCCGTAAGAGAATACGGCCCTCATTCAGAGCCACTCGCTAGCGGCAGTACGCTCGTTCCGAGCAATGTTCGCACATCTGCGCATGCGTACGGTTTTTAGTACGCATGCGCGAACCAGTCAGTGCGGCCGAAAATCGTTGGTACGCAATATAGCGAGGGCCTGCTATTTTGAGTGACAGAATGAGGCGTATGTGGGTGGTAACAGGGGAAGGTGCTTGAAAACGGGGAGTGGAGATCCGAACGCAGGCGTGCTTAAAGGTCAAAACGGGCGTTTTAAGGGAGTGCATAATTAATACAGCAGCGTCATTGACCACGTCACTTGGTTTTTTTTAACTCAGAACTGCTCGCAAAATAGCGGTTGAAAACACCAACCACAAGAATAGCGAGCAGTTCATACGCTGTACGATGTACTCAATTAATCTAATAAATAGCTGACATGACGTATGGTGCGTGCGGCCAGGGAGCGTTTTTATCAAATAAACGAGCGTATGTTTTGCTCGCTTGTTCAGACTTAGAGGTGGGAACAGACTGCAATTTGCGAACGGATCATTTGAATAGCCACCCCTTGTTTTTGAACGAACGACCACAAATAGCGAACGGCTCTGAATCAGGCCCTACGTATATTAATTAATACACATGCAATGTTAAATATTTTAACCGTGGAGAAATTCAAATGAGGCTGTCTGTGAGAGATTCAGACTGAATTAACAGTAGAGACCTGGGAGTCCCCCAGCGGCTTTAGCCGATCTACTCACGTTCCTACTGCCAGCTACGTTCCGTGTTAGAGGGATATAACCAGGGGTAGTGGTATTTCTTCCACAGGACTGTGCCCCGGACATGAACCCCTTAGTGTTAGGGACTGCTAGTGACAGAGAAGCCGTGACGTGGCCTAGCTGCTTCCCATATATTTGCAAATGCATGCAACCAATATTTCTGAATTTCTATGACCATATAGTCTTCATATATTGTTGCAAGTATTATTCAGTGTGCTGAGGTACAATAGGGGGTTAAACCCCCCTCCTTTTTCTACTTGGTATGACCCCTCCCTTTCATGCACCTGATTAGTACTGCTAGATTGATTGAGCAGCTGCCATTTTTGTTTGTTTATAAATCACATCCTACCTGCATTTCACCAATGTTATATATCCATCTATCATTATTTTCATTTATACCATTTAGGTTAAAATAAGCATACCTTACATTGTAACATGTCATATCAGCAGATACAGTTGATAACTGACAGTTCTTTACAAAATGGTGACCTTTCACCCTAAGTCATACCAAACAGCCCATTTAGGCGCACAAGGTCCCATGCTACTCTGATAGCTCCGGGCTTCTTTTTTGCTAAAAATATGTCTTAGCCGCAATTTGATTTGACTAGGATGTACCTGGAGACTATGATTATTACTTTGATGTTACACATGTATATCTGTGTGCGACTGAGCCTGCATACGAAGTGCTACAATGCAGCCATGCCAAGTTCCATTGTGGTTCATATACAATATATGTGTCGCATATCAAATTAATCAGTAAAGTCTCCTGTTGTGTCCTTGTCGAATCATGTTGCAACTAAGATGTATTTTTGATTAAAAAAATGTCCAACGCTAGAAGAGTTGCACGGGACCTGGTGGCTCACAGGCATCTCGCACTGTGTGGCGTATTGAGGCTAGGGGGAAATTTACTAAAGGTTGATTTATGGTCCATTTTATGATTATGGTGTATTTGTAGTCTATTTTAATTTGATTTTGCAAATCGGGGATTTACTAAAGTCAAAATTAAATATAAAATCAACTATAAAGCTGAATTCCGACCAAAATAAGACCTTTCCCATAGTCGACTACGGGATCCCCTTATTTACTAAAAGTCAAATTGGAAATCAAATAAAAAAAGTCGACTTCAAATCCTACTTTTGAACCACCCAAACAATACACATGCCTGAGGCATGCTTGTTTGGGAGCAGCATGCACAGATCACTATGATCTGTACATGATTCTTAGGCTTAAAAGCACTTAAGTAGTTAAAAATTATTTTAAAAAATGGTGTTGGGTCCCCCCCTAAACCCATAACCGGCCCTGGACATTTCAGCCTGGTCTTGTCATGGAAAATCAGGGGAAAAACCAGGCTGAACAAGCTGGAATGGCTATGCCACAGCAGGAGAACACAGAGCGTGGGGTCCTTCTGCTAAAGCATTAGCTAACCACAAACTGGTCAGCCCAGTGCTGGAAATCCTTGGAAAGTAGGGACCCTCCCCAAAAATGGTCCCCCCTCCTGAGCATTAACCAGCCCAGGGCTCTTCCCTGCACCCCTGGTGACGGTAGGTGCAGGAATAATGGGTTAAAACAGTAGTAATATTGTTCATTGTATTTCTTTATTACACATTCAAGCAATCACTCACGCACCCAGTCACTCGCACTCACACTTCAGACCTACTTACTCCATGATGGAGTTCATTCCTCTTGTCCAAGTAGTCCAAAGGTCTTGGTAAAATAAATAAAACAGACAGTGGACCCCATGGACATGCAGCAGACTGCTACTCAACCTTAACTAATTTCTGGTGGCAGCAAGCACTGTCTGCTGCATGTCCGTGGGGTCTTGTACGCAGGGCCGGTGCTAGACCTCTAGGCACCCTAGGCAAAAAACTTCTGCATGCGCCCCCAGCTCCCCCCCCCCACTCATTCAGCCCTTCAGGTGAAAATTACTTTGCACAGGTGGAGTGGCGGATGAGTTTTGTGTAAAAAAAATATATATATATTTTATATATATATATATATATATATATATATATAAAAAATCACAAAACTTAGCCGCCACTCCACCTATGAAAAAAACATTCTCCCATGAGGGACTAAATTAGTACGAAGAGGGGGGCGCAGGCAGAAGTATGTACATATACACACACGTATATATATATAATATATATATATATATATATATATACACACACACATATACACTCAGTATCAGGGGTGTAACTAGAACTTTTTGGGCCCCATAGCAAAATTTTTAAGGGCCCCCCCCTAGCTTAGGTCTTACATAATGCCCACAATAGTAGTTCCCCTAAAACACTAAATGCCCACTTGTAATGGTGCCCCTTATGCAATGTCCACTGTAATGGTGCCCCTTACGCAGTGCCCCCAGCAGTAGTAATGCCCCTAAAAGTAATGCCCCCTGCAGTGCCCCTAGTAGTAAAGGTCCCTGTAGTGCCCCCAGTAGTAAGGCCCCTGTAGTGCAGCCCCTGTAGTGCGCCCAGTAGTGCGGCCCCTGTAATGTCCCCAGTAATGCGGCCCCTGTAATAAGCAACCCCCCGTGCACACACACACATACATACACACACACATAAAAAAAAACAACACTTACCTTAAACCTCGCTCCAGTGCCTGCTGCCGTCCGTCCCCGGCTCCTGCTCCTCGGAACTATGGGAGTGACGTCATGACGTCACTCCCACAGTGCACTTCGGGACCTGGAAGACGGAGCTCAGGAGTGAGCTCCATCCTCCGGCGCCGGGAGAGCGGGGGGTGGGGGGGTAGAGGTAGAGAAGGAGCCGGGTGCCCGCTGGTAACACAATCTCAGCGGGCACCCGACAAATGGGGGGAGGTGATCGGAGGGCTGGGCACCCTCTAGTGGCCGGTGCCCCTAGGAAGCTGCCTAAGCCCTGCCTATTGGAAGCGCCTGCCCTGCTTCTACAGTTTTACAAAGACCTAGGACTTCTACTTGAAGAAGGGGACTGACCTCCTTTAGGGAGTAGGTAAGTATGTGGTGTGAGTGCAGGTAGGTAAGTGAGTGAATGTGTTATAAAGGATTACAATATTTTTTTCACAGTGGGGGTAGAGGTACAACCGATCTACTGGCACTTGTAATTCTACAAGTGCCAAAGGGCAGGCTTGCTGGTACTTGTAGTTCCACTGTGAAAAACAATATCATTACTCAATTTAACCCATTACCCCTGCACACCAGCCAGGTGTGCAGGGAAGAGCCCTGGGCATTCAGCCTAGGACTGGTTAATCTTTGAGAGGGGGGACCCCTTAAATCCACTTTCTGAGGGGGCTGGTTGTTTTGGCATGAAGGATCATGGGGCATATCTATAGTTGGTGCAAGGTGTGCAGTGAACATTGGCCCCTGGGTCCAGGGGGCCTATACAACGCACACCCTGCACCCATATAAATATACTTACTGCTCTGTCAGCTCGGCGCTGGCTGCAGAAATCACCGGGAAAATAGCCACCGTAGTAATTTTCCAGTGATTTATGCATGCGTAGTAGAGATGGTAAATATACTCCTAGATGTGTGAGGACACATCTGTATACTGAGAAGATGAGGAGCTGTAACCAGTGCTGTATGAGTGTGACCAGAGCCAAGTGTGTGTACACCCCGTACACTATCAGCACCACTGTCTCCCTAAGTACATAAAAATAGAAAAAAATATATATTGTGAGAAAACTAGAAAAACTTTAATACTTACAATGTATGGCTGACTGTGTGACCATCCAGGTAGCTGGTCATCCTCTTGCTGATGACCTATTTTTATGTTAGGATCTGGATCTGTAGCTCCCTCCACTCCATTGTTAATCTGGGCCTGACCATTTTGTAGAGAACTGTATTTGCTGATGTAAAACAGAAAATAAATATTCCGGCGGTCGGTTTTACCCATATTATACATGGTACCAGCAGCATGGCAATATTAATGCCATAAATGTATACAAAACAAAAGTTTTCCTGTTTTGTATACATTTATGCCAATAATATTGCCATGCTGCTAGTACCATGTATAATATGGGTAAAACCGAGCGCGGACATATTTCTTTTCTGTTTTGTTTCAAAATGTTACCTTGTGATATCATGGCAGCTTTCAATTAAGGCTATAAAAGAAGTAATTGGGTGTGGCTCACAGCCAGCCCCTGTATAGATGGGTCCCTCTGTATCTGGGAGGTGAGTAACTGCAATGTAATGATGTGCTGGGCATATATGCTAGTGTAGGGACCTGCAGAAAAATTGGGTCCCTTGCCACTGGGCTGCAGGCTTAAATGCTTTGATCAAATCATGACAAATTCCCCTTGGTTTATTTGCTGCACACCCACAGATTTGCAGTATATTATTGTTAGCGCCAATAGCAAAAGTTTTTCTGTGTTGTATTTGCTGATATAACTTGTCACAATATCAGGTGTGCTTACTTTAACCTAAATGTTATATATGAAGATAATTTTAGATAGAATTATAGATAGCATTGGTGAAGTGCATGTACAGTAGGATGTGATTTATAATCTCAATATACTGATCATGTGACTTAATATAAAACTGTCAGTTATCAACTGCATCTGTGACTGTGTAGTGTAAGCTTATTTTAACCTTATGCTGGGTACACACTAGACAATTTTTCAGACATTATGTCGGATTGGACCAATATATGGTCTGGATCAGTTAATGTGTATGCATTATGTGCGCTCAGGGGATCGTTTCGGCGGCCGTGCATGTCACTCAGCTGCCGATGCCGGGAGGGTGAATGGTGTAGATTGTGCGGTCATTCACCGGATCGTGCAGTGTGTACCGACCATCCAATATATCGTGCCATTGTACCATCAGGTGTTGCATTGGCGCATCACCTAGTGTGTACCCAGCCCTAATTATAGATAGATAGATTAAAAATAGATAGCAATGGCAAAATACATAGATAATGTGATTTTTCGGCTCAGTATAGTGACAATGTGACATGTTATATCAAAAACAGCCTTTGTGATTTTAGTCAGCTTTGGTAGAAAGGTCACCATTTTAGAGAACTGTCAGTAATCAACTGTATCTGCTGATATGACATATGACAATGTAAGGTATGCTTATAGTAGTTCTATTGCAAGTCACATGCACTTTTTTAGTTTCAAAGTATATCCCTGTGATTCATAAATTAGAGATGGAAAAATATACATAAAATATTTTAGCATACAATATACATATATTTTATTGTTATTTAGTTCCGCTGTGTTGAAATATATAAACTCCTAATCAAAACAGGGGTGGTAACTTTACTTTAAAGAAAGATATGTCCAGAGAGGTTTTATATATATGGACCCTTTTAAAGAAATTCTAGGCCCAAAACCTCATTCAGACCCCATTCAGTCCCCATCATGTACGTCTCTAAAAAAAACAAAAAAACATTAATCATAGGGTCTCACAACATTTAGAGATGTACATGATGGGGACACTGAGGGATTTATTTTTTATAGCGTGTTACATTGTATGGAATGTTTATACTGTGCAACATTGTTGTGATTTTTTTATATTAAACTCCCTATGGTTGATATGTACACTATAACTTTCAGACTTTACACAACTAAAAATTTATCTAAAAATAAACACATGGACAACAGGAGTTGGATTTAAAATTAAAGGTCAAATTTATTTGACATTAAATTATTAATAATTAATTAATAATTAATATAATATTGAATTTGGGCTACTTAATTAGATCATTAGAAGTTGCCAATCGAAATTGATTGTGAGCTTAAAGTTAGTATGGTGGCGGACAACAAGGAACGGACACTCCCACAAAACACTCGCAGACCAAACACATCACCGTTGGTGTTCAACTCTCCAGCATAAAGTACGCCCGGACGGGCTGTGTCATTTCCCGAAAGGGACGGGTTTGGCCTACCATTGATCAAGGAGAGCGCACCCATCTAATTTGTATAACTAGAAGCAGACTACCATTCTTTCCGCCACAACACACCTAGCAAACAACACACCACAAGCAGGGAGGGAGGGTGGGATTTCCAGAAACAAAGAGGAGGAGTCTTTGGATAACAGACTTAATATACCAGCAAGGCCAAACCCCCAAGGCACCCTATAGGCTAACACTAATGACTGACACCAACATCATAACTCTTAAAGGTATACTGCTCCCACAACCACGGGGTTTAAACTGGCTCAGTCAGATTGCACCTGCCTTACGCTGTCCTAAACTCCCTATGGTTGATATGTACACTATACCTTTCAGACTTAACACAACTAAAAACTTATTTAAAAATAAACACACGGACAACAGGAGTTGGATTTAAAATTAAAGGTCAAATGTATTTGACATTAAATTATTAATAATTAATTAATTAATATAATATTGAATTTGGGCTATCTAATTAGATAATTAGAAGTTGCCAATCGAAATTGATTGTGAGCTTAAAGTTAGTATGGTGGCGGACAACAAAGAACCGACACTCCCGTTGGTGTTCAACTCTCCAGCATAAAGCACGCCCGGACGGGCTGTTTTATTCCCGGAAGGGACGGGTTTGGCCTATCATTGATCAAGGAGAGCGCACCCATCTAATTTGTATAACTAGAAGCACATTACCGTTCTTTCTGCCAAAGCAAGGCAACTCAAGCCGCAGCCCGCCACCGAACAAACTAAACCAACTCCACTCTCACCTTAAACAAGGCCTCCACCAACATAAACAAATCGACCTCTGACAGATGGTCCCCGTCAGACCAACAAATGTTCGTCTATGAATCTGAGTGCACTCTGAAACCACACTCCGCCATCATCTCCACTTATGTGCACGATCACACCATAGGCCGACCAAACAGTCGCACCGTAGACATAGACGTCCTTTTAATACTCACCACTCCAACAAATGGTCCCCTTCAGACCAACAAATGCACATCATAAATTTGAGTGCACTCTGAACCACATCTCAACTTAAGTACACGATCAAAAAAGGCCGACCAAACAGTCGCACCGTAGAAAGACGCTCCATCATTCACGCTACAGCATTCCTCTAAAAACCCAACCACTTAACACCGTAGGCTGAAATAAAGAGCTTAAGCCATGCACAGCAGCCGACTTAGCGGCCCAATAAAAGGTATGACTTATCAATAATCCAGTCTGGCTTGTCATCGTAAAACCAGTAAGAAAATAACATAGTTATTTTAGAAAGGTATTGAAAACACATCACTCGAATCACACCACGCACACCTGCAAACCGCAGACAGGACAACATAAAACAACAATAATGATGTTCGTGACAAACACAAACATGCCAACCAGGCTGGAGGTAAAAACAAACCCTACTAGGATCTTTTCTACTTATATGGGGAATATTTGTTGCCTCCATAGGAAAAATAAAAAGCCCTCCAAACCCCTGAAAGCGAGTAGTCTAAACCCCTGGTTAGCATGCCAAATAGCGCTAGCAACCTCCCTGCCTGTACACACCACCGACGGAATGCTCTGGAGTTCCACCTACCCAGAGAATGAATCTCTGACGTTGAAAAAACGGAAGCGGCAGCAGACCCCAATGAATGAGCGCCATATTCGTGCTAGGGTAGACTGAGATCTGCCATACACCGCTGCAAAAACTGACCAAATTGGTATTTACAAACTGAAACCCCCATCCTGATGCACCACCACACTTCTCCACACTCTGAGCGCAGCCGCAAATATTCACGCGCTAAAAAACACAACGGGCAGGTCCCGGCGTCCTGACAGTTCTGCAACGCTAGCCTGCAACCCTGCCCAAACTGGTAAGTGTTAGTGCGACGCATCCTGCGTAGAGATGGGAAATCTACTCCATTTTGATGATTAGGTCATTATGATCTAGTTCACTCTAAAGAGTAGTTAAAAAAGTCAGTTCATTTAGGATATGGCATCACTGGCTCTGATACACTGCCAATAGAAGTAATAGGAAACGGAACTCTATTACACATACAGTACAGCATTTCTACTAGATGAGTCCTGTTCAAATGATCAGATATGTTTAATGTGTATTATATTTAAAAGCAATCACTGATACAGCAAAGTAATAGTGACATGTTTAGCTCTGCAATGTAAATTATTGTTAAGAAAGACCCAAATTAAGAATATTGTGACGTGTCACTTTTTCCTGCTTTGGAAAACACAGTAATTGGGAAGAAAAAACAGGAAAAATCCATATCGTTACCCCATCTTTTATTTAATTGCACCCATTAATGTCACTGGATGCACACCTGGGCTAGATTAAAAATGGGTGTACTGTATGGGACTACAGCGCCAGGTCTGCACATAAACGTAGATCCATCATTACAACATTTTGATGCACAGTTTGTTATAAATCATAATAGTATAATTATTATTATTATAAGTATTCTAATTGCATTTCTGTTTTCCTCTCTAAATTAACCATTTTTCTATTTTACATTATTTAGTGACATATGGGTGTGATAGTGTAGGGGTTGTATATGCCAGCTTCTGTCAATTATCTAACACGGTCTATAAAATGACAGAAGCCAATTGGTTGCTAAGGGCAACCTTCCTCTTTGATCTTTCTTTAAGTTTTGATACATCTCCCCCTATGTCTTGTAGAATAAACAAAACTACAGCATATAGCATGCAGCACTGAGCACCCTGTCTTTAGCTGATGGGGAATCCCACGTGTTGTAACTCATGATGAACTGATCATTGCCAGAGCTGTGAACTGATAGAACTAGTTCATTTTGAAAATCAGTTCATTTGAACAGATCATTTGTGAACCACTCATAACTAAATCTGCGCAGCAGAGGTTCCCCGCCGCACAATACATCCCGACAAAGCAGCGCAGACGCCGAAGTCCGTGCAGTGCCAACAACTCACTAACCCGAAATGCGCCATTGCAAATGCCAATTTGAGCAAATTAAATTCAAATTGCTATAAGCACACACATTCGACTGCCGTCAATAGATCAAGATCTAATCGGCTATCATTTCCACCCAGCTACAGTTACCCATTTAGACAAAGCAACCAATCTATTCAGCAAACCACCGCATCATCAATCTGGTCAGCAGAGGTCACAGCAACATCTGCAGAGGAGGGAGAAGAGAGAACAAGCACAAATCCATAACCACATTCGCATACGTAGAATGAGAAACCAAAGGCGTCGCACCAGGACTTAACACCCTTAGCAAATGTTAAACGCGTAAAAAATTGACCCGTTAGGGGGGGTGGCAAAGTTTTCAGCAAGTGTGCAGATGACTGCGCCGACGCTGGGGAGGCCGACGAGGACTGCACTGCCAACAAAGGTGCCAAAACATCTGCCAAAGCCACTAATGCATTAGCATCCGCTGCAGCATCCGTGTTTGCTGCAGGTAGGGAAGGCTGCAAACTGGGAGGAGCAAACATAGGCGCGGAACCCGTGAATAAGGGGTTGGAGTAAGGTAATGGAATAACATTAGAGGCCCCTCTGCCTGAGGCCTTAGCACCCTTGGACCACTTGATGCATAAGCATGCACATTAATACTAAGTACCCAGCAATTGTCTTACTTGTGCAGCCAACAGTACGGAGTATCCTCCCCCCCATTTTGGAGGCAGAGGTCATTAAACACTATAAAGAAGTGGCCGGATGGTAATGTACCAAGTATTAATACTAACATAATTTGTATTGACAATATCATCAGCCTACACACTACCAACTTCTACATCTGTATGCTAACCGGCTGTGACTGAGTATTATTACTAACCCTTACATCTGCACGCTAACTGGCTGTGACTGAGTATTATTACTAATCTCTACATCTGCACGCTAACCGGCTGTGACTGAGTATTATTACTAATCTCTACATCTGCACGCTAACCGGCTGTGACTGAATATTATTACTGATCTCTACATTTGTATGCTAACCGGCTGTGACTGAGTATTATTACTAGGGGTGTGCACCGGCCACTTTTCGTGTTTTGTGTTTTGGTTTTGGATCTGGATCTTTCTTCGTGTTTTGGATCTGGATTGGTTTTGCCAAAACCACCCTTCCGTGTTTTGGGTTCTGGGTTTTGTGTTTTGGATCTGTATTTTTTTGAAAAAAAGCATAAAAACAGCTAAAATCACAGAATTTGTAGGTTTTTCTGCTCCTATGCTATTATTAACCTCAATAGCCTTAATTTCCACTCATTTCCAGTCTATTCTGAACACCTCACACCTCACAATAGTGTTTTTATGTCCAAAAGGTTGCACCGAGGTAGCTGGATGACTATGCTAAGCGACACGAGTGGGCGGCACAAACACGTGACCCATCTAGGCGTGAAACTGCAGTGGCAGACAGGATGGCAGTTTGAAAAACTAGGCCCCAAACTGTACATAATGCAAAGAAAAAAAAGAGGTGCAAGATGGAATTGTCCTTGGGCCCTCCCACCCACCCTTATGTTGTATAAACAGGACATGCACACTTTAACAAACCAATCATTTCAGCGCCAGGGTCTGCCACACAACTGTGGCTGAAATGATTGGTTCGTTTGGGCCCCCACAAAACAAGCTGGCAATTAATCTGTCCCTGCACAAACTGGCTCTACGGAGGCAAGATGTCATCCTCATCCTCCTCATCCACCGATTCCTCACCCTCTTCAGTGTGTACATCCTCATCCTCACAGAGTATTAATTCGTCCCTGCTGGAACCACAGGTCCCTCTGTACGTTCTGGAGGCTGGTCTCCCTGGAAGAGTTGATAATTCATTTTATGAACATCATCTTCTCCACATTTTGTGGAAGCAACCTCCTACGCCTTTCGCTGACAAGGTTCCCGGCTGCACTAAACACTCTTTCGGAGTACACACTGGAGGGGGGGCAACTGAGGTAAAATAGAGCCAGTTTGTACAGGGACCTCCAAATTGCTTCTTTTTCCTGCCAGTACAGGTACGGACTGTCTGACATGCCTACTTGGATGCTGTCACCGATGTAATCCTTTAACAGACAGACGCACGCTTGTCGCTGCTGCTTTGTGGATGCAAGTGCGGCTACAGCCCACACAATTCACAAAGACAGAAAAAAAAAAAGAATATTTTTATTGTTTGTGGAGCGCACTTTGAGGGTTACACCACCCTTTAACAGACAGACGCACGCTTGTCGCTGCTGCTTTGAGGATGCAAGTGCGGCTACAGCCCACACAATTCACAAAGACAGAAAAAAGAAGAATATTTTTATTGTTTGTGTAGCACACTTTGAGGGTGTCACCACCCTTTAACAGACAGACGCACGCTTGTCGCTGCTGCTTTAAGGATGCAGGTGCGGCTACAGCCCACACATTTCACAAAGACCGAAAAAAAAAGAACAATATTTTAATTGTTTGTGTAGTACACTTTGAGGGTGTCACCACCCTTTAACAGACAGACGCACACTTGTCGCTGCTGCTTTGAGGATGCAAGTGCGGCTACATCGCACACAAGTCACACACACATTAAAAAAATAGTTTTTTATTTTTTGGAGCACTTTGAGAGTTACACCACCCTTTAACAGACAGACGCACGCTTGTCGCTGCTGCTTTAAGGATGCAGGTGCGGCTACAGCCCACACATTTCACAAAGACCGAAAAAAAAAGAACAATATTTTAATTGTTTGTGTAGCACACTTTGAGGGTGTCACCACCCTTTAACAGACAGACGCACGCTTGTCGCTGCTGCTTTGAGGATGCAAGTGCGGCTACAGCCCACACAATTCACAAAGACAGAAAAAAGAAGAAGAATATTTTTATTGTTTGTGTAGCACACTTTGAGGGTGTCACCACCCTTTAACAGACAGACGCACGCTTGTCGCTGCTGCTTTAAGGATGCAGGTGCGGCTACAGCCCACACAATTCACAAAGACAGAAAAAAGAAGAAGAATATTTTTATTGTTTGTGTAGCACACTTTGAGGGTGTCACCACGCTTTAACAGACAGACGCACGCTTGTCGCTGCTGCTTTGAGGATGCAAGTGCGGCTACATCGCACACAAGTCACAAACACATTAAAAAAATAGTTATTTATTTTTTGGAGCACTTTGAGAGTTACACCACCCTTTAACAGACAGACGCACGCTTGTCGCTGCTGCTTTAAGGATGCAGGTGTGGCTACAGCCCACACATTTCACAAAGACCGAAAAAAAAAGAACAATATTTTAATTGTTTGTGTAGCACACTTTGAGGGTGTCACCACCCTTTAACAGACAGACGCACGCTTGTCGCTGCTGCTTTGAGGATGCAAGTGCGGCTACAGCCCACACAATTCACAAAGACAGAAAAAAGAAGAAGAATATTTTTATTGTTTGTGTAGCACACTTTGAGGGTGTCACCACCCTTTAACAGACAGACGCACGCTTGTCGCTGCTGCTTTGAGGATGCAAGTGCGGCTACATCGCACACAAGTCACAAACACATTAAAAAAATAGTTTTTTATTTTTTGGAGCACTTTGAGAGTTACACCACCCTTTAACAGACAGACGCACGCTTGTCGCTGCTGCTTTAAGGATGCAGGTGTGGCTACAGCCCACACATTTCACAAAGACCGAAAAAAAAAGAACAATATTTTAATTGTTTGTGTAGCACACTTTGAGGGTGTCACCACCCTTTAACAGACAGACGCACGCTTGTCGCTGCTGCTTTGAGGATGCAAGTGCGGCTACAGCCCACACAATTCACAAAGACAGAAAAAAGAAGAATATTTTTATTGTTTGTGTAGCACACTTTGAGGGTGTCACCACCCTTTAACAGACAGACGCACGCTTGTCGCTGCTGCTTTGAGGATGCAAGTGCGGCTACATCGCACACAAGTCACAAACACATTAAAATTTTTATTTTATTTTTTGGAGCACTTTGAGAGTTACAACACCCTTTAACAGACAGACGCACGCTAGTCGCTGCTGCTTTGAGGATGCAAGTGCAGCTACAGCCCACACAATTCACAAAGACAGAAAAAAAAGAACAATATTTTAATTGTTTGTGTAGCACACTTTGAGGGTGTCACCACCCTTTAACAGACAGACGCACGCTTGTCGCTGCTGCTTTAAGGATGCAGGTGTGGCTACAGCCCACACATTTCACAAAGACAGAAAAAAAAAGAACAATATTTTAATTGTTTGTGTAGCACACTTTGAGGGTGTCACCACCCTTTAACAGACAGACGCACGCTTGTCGCTGCTGCTTTGAGGATGCTGGTGGAATCTAGACGGGATTTGGAACCGAGGACACACTACCTCCATCAATTGTCTAAATCCCACTGCACTAATGGCGGATACCGGACGCACGTCTAACACCAACATAGCAGTCAAGGCCTCAGTTATACGTTTTGCTTCAGGATGACTGCTGTCGTACTTCATCCTCATCGCTAGGGACTGTTGGAGGGTCAATTGTTTAGTAAAAGTAGTGATGTTCCTACTTCCTCTCTGGGATGATGAACAACTCCCAGCAGCAGCAACAGCACTAGGAGGAAGTGGTTCTTGATCTTTCCCTATTTTATTTTTATCGGAGAAAGTTTGGTCCTCCATTTATGTTATATTGATATATACATGCGGCTAAAGCGCACACAAACACAGAAAATATTTTTTTATTTTTGCTGGAGAGTAGTGCACTTTGTGGGTTACACCACCCTTTAAGAAATGAGCCAGCCGGCTCTTTACTTATGGGACACAGGCGCACGCTTGGCGCTGCTCCTTTGTTGATGCACGTGCAGCCACAGTGCACACAAGTCACAAACACAGAAAATATATATTTTTTTGTTTTGGAGTGTACTTTGGGGGTTACAGAACCCTTTAACGGTCAAGCCAGCCGGCCCTTTACTTATGACACAGGCGCACGCTTGTCACTACTTTGTTGATGCACGTGCGGCTACTGCGCACACAATTCACAAACACAGAAAATAATTTTTTTTTTGGTTTGGACTGGAGTGTACTTTCGGGGGTTACAGCACCCTTAACGGTCAAGCCAGCCGGCCCTTTACTTATGACACAGGCGCACGCTTGGCACTACTTTGTTGATGCACGTGCGGCTACTGCGCACACAATTCACAAACACAGAAAATAATTTTTTTTTTGGTTTGGACTGGAGTGTACTTTCGGGGGTTACAGCACCCTTAACGGTCAAGCCAGCCGGCCCTTTACTTATGACACAGGCGCACGTTTGGCACTACTTTGTTGATGCACGTGCGGCTACTGCGCACACAATTCACAAACACAGAAAATAATTTTTTTTTTGGTTTCGACTGGAGTGTACTTTGGGGGTTACAGCACCCTTTAACGGTCAAGCCAGCCGGCCCTTTACTTATGACACAGGCGCACGCTTGGCACTACTTTGTTGATGCACGTGCGGCTACTGCGCACACAATTCACAAACACAGAAAATAATTTTTTTTTTGGTTTGGACTGGAGTGTACTTTCGGGGGTTACAGCACCCTTAACGGTCAAGCCAGCCGGCCCTTTACTTATGACACAGGCGCACGCTTGGCACTACTTTGTTGATGCACGTGCGGCTACTGCGCACACAATTCACAAACACAGAAAATAATTTTTTTTTTGGTTTGGACTGGAGTGTACTTTCGGGGGTTACAGCACCCTTAACGGTCAAGCCAGCCGGCCCTTTACTTATGACACAGGCGCACGCTTGGCACTACTTTGTTGATGCACGTGCGGCTACTGCGCACACAATTCACAAACACAGAAAATAATTTTTTTTTGGTTTGGACTGGAGTGTACTTTCGGGGGTTACAGCACCCTTTAACGGTCAAGCCAGCCGGCCCTTTACTTATGACACAGGCGCACGCTTGGCACTACTTTGTTGATGCACGTGCGGCTACTGCGCACACAATTCACAAACACAGAAAATAATTTTTTTTTTGGTTTGGACTGGAGTGTACTTTGGGGGTTACAGCACCCTTTAACGGTCAAGCCAGCCGGCCCTTTACTTATGACACAGGCGCACGCTTGGCACTACTTTGTTGATGCACGTGCGGCTACTGCGCACACAATTCACAAACACAGAAAATAATTTTTTTTTGGTTTGGACTGGAGTGTACTTTCGGGGGTTACAGCACCCTTTAACGGTCAAGCCAGCCGGCCCTTTACTTATGACACAGGCGCACGCTTGGCACTACTTTGTTGATGCACGTGCGGCTACTGCGCACACAATTCACAAACACAGAAAATAATTTTTTTTTTGGTTTGGACTGGAGTGTACTTTGGGGGTTACAGCACCCTTTAACGGTCAAGCCAGCCGGCCCTTTACTTATGACACAGGTGCACGCTTGGCACTACTTTGTTGATGCACGTGCGGCTACTGCGCACACAATTCACAAACACAGAAAATAATTTTTTTTTTGGTTTGGACTGGAGTGTACTTTCAGGGGTTACAGCACCCTTAACGGTCAAGCCAGCCGGCCCTTTACTTATGACACAGGCGCACGCTTGGCACTACTTTGTTGATGCACGTGCGGCTACTGCGCACACAATTCACAAACACAGAAAATAATTTTTTTTTGGTTTGGACTGGAGTGTACTTTCGGGGGTTACAGCACCCTTTAACGGTCAAGCCAGCCGGCCCTTTACTTATGACACAGGCGCACGCTTGGCACTACTTTGTTGATGCACGTGCGGCTACTGCGCACACAATTCACAAACACAGAAAATATATTATTTTTTTAGCACTTGGGGGGAGCACCCCTGATGGACAGAGCACCCCCTGGACAACACTACAGCACCCCTTTAGGTCTGGGACACTGCACAGGACTTTGGAGTGGACACAGCCCCTATGGAGAACTGACTGCACAACACAGTCCAGCCAGCCCCTATGGACTTTGAAGTAGTGGACACAGCCCCTATTAACAACAGCAGCACAGCACAACACAGCCAGCCCCTATGGACTTTGAAGTAGTGGACAACAGCAGCACTACACTACACTACACTACACTACACTACACAGCCCTAACTCCCACCCTCCCTCTTCACTGTCCACAGCCGAGTGAGAAAATGGCGCCGACGCGGGTACCTTATATAGGATCCAAAACCCGCGAGACTCGGAAGGCGGGATGATGACGTTTTGCCTCGATTTCAGATCCGAGTCAGGCGGGAAAAGTCGAGCCTGACTCGGATCGGACTCGGATCGGGGGGGCTCGGGGGGGTTCGGATTTCAGAAATCCGAACCCGCTCACCCCTAATTATTACTAACCCTCACATCTGCACGCTAACCGGCTGTGACTGAGTATTATTACTAATCTCTACATCTGCACGCTAACCGGCTGTGACTGAATATTATTACTGATCTCTACATCTGTATGCTAACCGGTTGTGACTGAGTATTATTACTAACCCTTACATCTGTATGCTAACCGGCTGTGACTGAGTATTATTACTAACCCTTACATCTGTATGCTAACTGGCTGTGACTGAGTATTATTACTAATCTCTACATCTGCACGCTAACCGGCTGTGACTGAGTATTATTACTAATCTCTACATCTGCACGCTAACCGGCTGTGACTGAATATTATTACTGATCTCTACATCTGTATGCTAACCGGCTGTGACTGAGTATTATTACTAACCCTTACATCTGTATGCTAACCGGCTGTGACTGAGTATTATTACTGATCTCTACATCTGCACGCTAACCGGCTGTGACTGAGTATTATTACTAATCTCTACATCTGCACGCTAACCGGCTGTGACTGAATATTATTACTGATCTCTACATTTGTATGCTAACCGGCTGTGACTGAGTATTATTACTAGGGGTGTGCACCGGCCACTTTTCGTGTTTTGTGTTTTGGTTTTGGATCTGGATCTTTCTTCGTGTTTTGGATCTGGATTGGTTTTGCCAAAACCACCCTTCCGTGTTTTGGGTTCTGGGTTTTGTGTTTTGGATCTGTATTTTTTTTAAAAAAAGCATAAAAACAGCTAAAATCACAGAATTTGTAGGTTTTTCTGCTCCTATGCTATTATTAACCTCAATAACCTTAATTTCCACTCATTTCCAGTCTATTCTGAACACCTCACACCTCACAATAGTGTTTTTATGTCCAAAAGGTTGCACCGAGGTAGCTGGATGACTATGCTAAGCGACACTGTGACTGAGTATTATTACTAACCCTTACATCTGCATGCTAACTGGCTGTGACTGAGTATTATTACTAATCTCTACATCTGCACGCTAACCGGCTGTGACTGAATATTATTACTGATCTCTACATCTGTATGCTAACCGGCTGTGACTGAGTATTATTACTAACCCTTACATCTGCACGCTAACTGGCTGTGACTGAATATTATTACTAACTGTTGCATTCGCATGTTACTGGCTGTGATGGAATAGTTATGCCACATCTCTGCTGCCTATACTCCTGCTAATAAGATCGGCATTCTGAATGTTTATGTGTACTCAGAGCCGGATCCGTGCTGTACAGATATAAGGTGCGTACACACTGGGCGATAAAGTGGACGACTGAACGATAACGATATCGTTATCGTTCAGTCGTCCACTTTATCGTCCATTTTTAACCCCAAAAAGATGAACGATAACGACGACGCGCGTTCCTGCGGGTCGTTCGTCATTATCGTTCATCGGGCTGACATGCAGGCCAACCTGACGATCTCGTCAGGTTGCTGCATGTCAGGGAATGGGGGAGAGAGCCCGGCGCTGAACGATATCGTTAATGATATCGTTCAGCGGCTGTGCTCAATGTCATGAACGACATTGAGCACAGCCTGCCGGGGACAACACTACACGATATCGCTCAGGGAGCATATCGTGTAGTGTGTACCCACCAATATTGTGGCAATAGGCCCTATGAATTAGTTTCCATCTGTGTAGTTTGAATAAAATCAGTTTTTACTTGTGAAATGTGCAATAATTATAAAATTACTCAAACCAGCAGCTGTTCACATGCGCTCTTATTTTCTATTTTAGTGAGGTAATGGAACCTGTTGCACCACTGGTGCAGCATCACCTAGCGAAAGCGGCCGGGGAAAAACATGTGAACTGCGTAAGCGCGCACGCCGCACATGTTGTGCTAATGGCGGGGTGTAGGTGTAACTCAGCTTTAAGTGACCCCCACCAGTGGCATACAAAGGATTTCTAAAGGGGAGAGTCTCCCAATGCTTGATGTTAGAATGTGTGTGGCCAGTCGCTGAAGAGAGAATAAATAGCACTTATCCAGCTTTAATATGTGTTATACAAAATATTGTGAGTGTCCATTAATTCCAGCATATACAGCACCATTAATCACAATAAGGCACTAGAGTCGGCAGTAGGGCCATCCTGCCTGAACTAAATGTACATATGTCAGACGTGGGCACCATTCCAGATCATTGGAGCAGTCTGGGGAAACAGCAGAAGGACCTAGCACTGTCCTGTACATAGATGGACATAGGGCATACTTGCCAACTCTCCCTCATTGTCAGGGAGACTCCCTGAAATAGTAGCAATCTTCCTGTCTCCCTGAAGAGTCTAGCAATCTCCCTCATTTCATCCTTACCCCCATTATGAAGCTGTTATATTAAAAAACAGAGATATACATTCAAATGGGATCATTAGTGTCATTTCCTTGCATTGGTTATTATAAGGCACAATGATCCCTATGAATTTCTGAAAAGTATCAGTGTGTTTTCATCAACAAACAGATCTTACTAACTGCTTTTGGGCTGGTTTACATGCGGATGTAAGTCAGGTTTAGGACACGCCTCTCAGATTTATCAGTACACGCCTATCACATGTATGACACGCCTCTCAGATTTATCAGTACACGCCCACTGTAACACGCGCTCATAGGTGCTGCTTTCACAATCTCCCTGAAATGCTTTTTCAAAAGTAGGCAAGTATGACATAGGGCCTGATTCAGACCCGGTCACAAGCGCTGAGGGTCTCGCACCAAAGGAGGCGTGCTGTCGATGTTGAGTGACAGCACGCCCCCTTTGATGGGCGGACCGGGGGGGTGGCAGCCCAGACGGAGGTGTTCCCATGAGAACGCCTACCATCTGGGGGCGGCCCCACTGACATCACAAGTGATGTCAGTGGGAGAGCTTTCGGCTCTGTTTGAACCGAAAGTTCTCTGGGGCTTGCAGCCACGAGACAATACCACAAGGGTCTCGTCGCAAGCGCGATGGTCGCGATGGTCTTGACTAGGGGTGTGCACCGGCCACTTTTCGTGTTTTGTGTTTTGGTTTTGGATCTGGATCTTTCTTCGTGTTTTGGATCTGGATTGGTTTTGCCAAAACCACCCTTCCGTGTTTTGGGTTCTGGGTTTTGTGTTTTGGATCTGTATTTTTTTGAAAAAAAGCATAAAAACAGCTAAAATCACAGAATTTGTAGGTTTTTCTGCTCCTATGCTATTATTAACCTCAATAACCTTAATTTCCACTCATTTCCAGTCTATTCTGAACACCTCACACCTCACAATAGTGTTTTTATGTCCAAAAGGTTGCACCGAGGTAGCTGGATGACTATGCTAAGCGACACGAGTGGGCGGCACAAACACGTGACCCATCTAGGAGTGACACTGCAGTGGCAGGCAGGATGGCAGTTAGAAAAACTAGGCCCCAAACTGTACATAATGCAAAGAAAAAAAGAGGTGCAAGATGGAATTGTCCTTGGGCCCTCCCACCCACCCTTATGTTGTATAAACAGGACATGCACACTTTAACAAATCAATCATTTCAGCGCCAGGGTCTGCCACACAACTGTGGCTGAAATGATTGGTTCGTTTGGGCCCCCACAAAACAAGCTGGCAATTAATGTGTCCCTGCACAAACTGGCTCTACGGAGGCAAGATGTCATCCTCATCCTCCTCATCCACCGATTCCTCACCCTCTTCAGTGTGTACATCCTCATCCTCACAAAGTATTAACTCGTCCCCACTTGAATCCACCACCACAGGTCCCTCTGTACCTTCTGGAGGCTGGTCTCCCTGGAAGAGCTGATAATTCATTTTGATGAACATCATCTTCTCCACATTCTGTGGAAGCAACCTCCTACGCCTTTCGCTGACAAGGTTCCCGGCTGCACTAAACACTCTTTCGGAGTACACACTGGAGGGGGGGCAACTCAGGTAAAATAGAGCCAGTTTGTACAGGGGCCTCCAAATTGCCTCTTTTTCCTGCCAGTACAGGTATGGACTGTCTGACATGCCTACTTGGATGCTGTCACCGATGTAATCCTCCACCATTCTGTCAATGGTGACAGTATCATATGCAGTGACAGTAGACATGTCAGAAATTGTTGCCAGGTCCTTCAGTCCGGACCAGATGTCCAAACTTGGTCCTGCCTGCCCTGCATCACCGCCAGCGGGTTGCTTAGGATACCTAAGTTTTTTCCTGGCAGCCCCAGTTGCGGGAGAAAATGAAGAAGGAGCCGTTGACGTGTCACGTTCCGCTTCAGCTGACAGTGTGTTCACCAGCAGGTCTTTGCACCTCTGCAGGCTTGTGTCGGCCGGAAAGAGAGACACCACATAGGCTTTAAACCTAGGATCGAGCACGGTGGCCAAAATGTAGTGGTCTGATTTCAACAGATTGACCACCCTGGAATCCTGGCAAAGCGAATGAAGGGCTTCATCCACAAGTCCCACATGCCGAGCGGAATCGCTCCGTCTTAGCTCCTCCTTCACTTTCTCCAGCTGCTTCTGCAAAAGCCTGATGAGGGGAATGACCTGACTCAAGCTGGCAGTGTCTGAACTGACTTCACGTGTGGCAAGTTCGAAGGGCTGAAGAACCTTGCACAACACGGAAATCATTCTCCACTGCGCTTGAGTCAGGTGCATACCCCCTCCTTTGCCTATGTCATAGGTGGATGTATAGGCTTGTATGGCCTTTTGCTGCTCCTCCATCCTCTGAAGCATATAGAGGGTTGAGTTCCACCGCGTCACAACCTCTTGCTTCAGGTGATGGCGGGGCAGGTTCAAGAGTGTTTGCTGGCGCTCCAGTCTTCGGCACGCAGTCGCTGAATGGCGAAAGTGGCCAGAAATTTTTCGGGCCACCCAAAGCGTCTCCTGCACGCCCCTGTCGCTTTTCAGAAAATTCTGCACCACCAAGTTTATTGTGTGAGCAAAACATGGGACGTGCTGGAATTTGCCCAGATGTAATGCCCGCACAATATTGGTGGCGTTGTCAGATATCACAAATCCCCAGGAGAGTCTAAGTGGGGTAAGCCACTGGGCGATGATTTCCCTCAGTTTCTCTAAGAGGTTGTCGGCGGTGTGCCTCTTACTGAAACCGGTGATACACAGCGTAGCCTGCCTTGTAACGAGCTGGCGTTTCTGAGATGCTGCTACTGGTGACGCTGCTGCTGTTGCTGCGTAAGGTGATACATCTACCCAGTGGGCTGTCACAGTCATATAGTCCTTAGTCTGCCCTGTTCCACTTGTCCACATGTCCGTGGTTAAGTGGACATTGTGTACAACGGCATTTTTCAGGACACTGAGGACACTTTTTCTGACGTTTCTGTACAGTCTCGGTATCGCCTGCCTAGTGAAGTGGAATCTAGACGGGATTTGGAACCGGGGACACACTACCTCCATCAATTGTCTAAATCCCACTGCACTAATGGCGGATACCGGACGCACGTCTAACACCAACATAGCAGTCAAGGCCTCAGTTATACGTTTTGCTTCAGGATGACTGCTGTCGTACTTCATCCTCCTCGCTAAGGACTGTTGGAGGGTCAATTGTTTAGTAAAAGTAGTGGTGTTCCTACTTCCTCTCTGGGATGATGAACGACTCCCAGCAGCAGCAGCAACAGCAGCAGCGGCAGCAGTAGGCGTAGCAATGCAGGATCCTCCGGAGGAATCCCGGATAGGAGAGTCAGTCATGCCAGTGATATGGCCTGCAGGACTACTTCCGATCCTGACTAAGGAGGAAATTGACGAGGAGGGAGTTGACGGTGTGGTTTGCAGGCGCTTGGATACAACAGGACAACGGGATTTAGGTGTCCCTGGACTGCTTACGGTCTGAGCCAAAGTTTCTGAACTTGACAGTAACTTTTTATGAACGCGCTGCAGGTGCCGTATAAGGGAGGATGTTCCTAGGTGGTTGACGTCCCTACCCCTACTTATTTCACCTTTACATATGGTACATATGGCAAGACAGTTGTTGTCCGGATTTGGATAGAAATATTGCCAGACCAAAGAGGTGGAATGTTTGGTCTTCTGCCCAGGCATGACCGTGATGGGCTTTTTCATCCCACGGACAACAACTGTCTCCCCCGGAGCCTGATTTAAACAAACCACATCACCATCAGAATCCTCCTCGCCAACTTCCTCCTCAGCGCCAGCTACACCAGTATCCTCATCCTGTTGTACTTCAACAGTGACATCTTCAATTTGCATATCAGCAAGTGGACTGTGGGTGCTCCTTTCAGCACTTGCAGGGGGCGTGCAAATGGTGGAAAGAGCCACCTCTTCCCGTCCAGTGCTGGGAAGGTCAGGCATCGCAACCACCACCACACTTGGACTCTCTTTGGGGATTTGTGATATCTTCTTAGAAAGCACAGTTCTTCGCTGTGCTTTTGCCAGCTTAACTCTTTTGATTTTTTTAGTGGGAGGAGTGCTTCCATCGTCATGTGAAGCTGAACCACTAGTCATGAACATACTAGGGATCGACCTTAGCCGTTCCTTGCCACTCCGTGTCGTAAATGGCATATTGGCAAGTTTACGTTTCTCTTCAGCTGATTTAAATGTCTTTTTCAAGGTCATTTTCCTGAACTTTGCCATTTGGGATTGTATGTGCCCTCTACTATGACATTGGGCATCGGCCTTGGCAGACAACGTTGATGGCATGTTATCGTCTATGTCATGACTAGTGGCAGCAGCTTCAGCACTAGGAGGAAGTGGTTCTTGATCTTTCTCTATTTTATTTTTATCGGAGAAAGTTTGGTCCTCCATTTATGTTATATCGATTTGATATATACGTGCGGCTAAACACAGAAAATAAATTTTTTTTTGGTTGGGACTGGAGTGTACTTTGTGGGTTACAGCACCCTTTAACGGTCAAGCCAGCCGGCCCTTTACTTATGACACAGGCGCACTCTTGGCACTACTTTGTTGATGCACGTGCGGCTACTGCGCACACAATTCACAAACACAGAAAATAATTTTTTTTTGGTTTGGACTGGAGTGTACTTTGGGGGTTACAGCACCCTTTAACGGTCAAGCCAGCCGGCCCTTTACTTATGACACAGGCGCACGCTTGGCACTACTTTGTTGATGCACGTGCGGCTACTGCGCACACAATTCACAAACACAGAAAATAATTTTTTTTTGGTTTGGACTGGAGTGTACTTTCGGGGGTTACAGCACCCTTTAACGGTCAAGCCAGCCGGCCCTTTACTTATGACACAGGCGCACGCTTGGCACTACTTTGTTGATGCACGTGCGGCTACTGCGCACACAATTCACAAACACAGAAAATAATTTTTTTTTTGGTTTGGACTGGAGTGTACTTTCGGGGGTTACAGCACCCTTAACGGTCAAGCCAGCCGGCCCTTTACTTATGACACAGGCGCACGCTTGGCACTACTTTGTTGATGCACGTGCGGCTACTGCGCACACAATTCACAAACACAGAAAATAATTTTTTTTTTGGTTTGGACTGGAGTGTACTTTCGGGGGTTACAGCACCCTTAACGGTCAAGCCAGCCGGCCCTTTACTTATGACACAGGCGCACGCTTGGCACTACTTTGTTGATGCACGTGCGGCTACTGCGCACACAATTCACAAACACAGAAAATAATTTTTTTTTTGGTTTGGACTGGAGTGTACTTTCGGGAGTTACAGCACCCTTAACGGTCAAGCCAGCCGGCCCTTTACTTATGACACAGGCGCACGCTTGGCACTACTTTGTTGATGCACGTGCGGCTACTGCGCACACAATTCACAAACACAGAAAATAATTTTTTTTTGGTTTGGACTGGAGTGTACTTTCAGGGGTTACAGCACCCTTTAACGGTCAAGCCAGCCGGCCCTTTACTTATGACACAGGCGCACGCTTGGCACTACTTTGTTGATGCACGTGCGGCTACTGCGCACACAATTCACAAACACAGAAAATAATTTTTTTTTGGTTTGGACTGGAGTGTACTTTCAGGGGTTACAGCACCCTTTAACGGTCAAGCCAGCCGGCCCTTTACTTATGACACAGGCGCACGCTTGGCACTACTTTGTTGATGCACGTGCGGCTACTGCGCACACAATTCACAAACACAGAAAATAATTTTTTTTTGGTTTGGACTGGAGTGTACTTTCGGGGGTTACAGCACCCTTTAACGGTCAAGCCAGCCGGCCCTTTACTTATGACACAGGCGCACTCTTGGCACTACTTTGTTGATGCACGTGCGGCTACTGCGCACACAATTCACAAACACAGAAAATAATTTTTTTTTAGGTTTGGACTGGAGTGTACTTTCGGGGGTTACAGCACCCTTAACGGTCAAGCCAGCCGGCCCTTTACTTATGACACAGGCGCACGCTTGGCACTACTTTGTTGATGCACGTGCGGCTACTGCGCACACAATTCACAAACACAGAAAATAATTTTTTTTTGGTTTGGACTGGAGTGTACTTTCGGGGGTTACAGCACCCTTTAACGGTCAAGCCAGCCGGCCCTTTACTTATGACACAGGCGCACGCTTGGCACTACTTTGTTGATGCACGTGCGGCTACTGCGCACACAATTCACAAACACAGAAAATAATTTTTTTTTAGGTTTGGACTGGAGTGTACTTTCGGGGGTTACAGCACCCTTAACGGTCAAGCCAGCCGGCCCTTTACTTATGACACAGGCGCACGCTTGGCACTACTTTGTTGATGCACGTGCGGCTACTGCGCACACAATTCACAAACACAGAAAATAATTTTTTTTTTGGTTTGGACTGGAGTGTACTTTCGGGGGTTACAGCACCCTTAACGGTCAAGCCAGCCGGCCCTTTACTTATGACACAGGCGCACGCTTGGCACTACTTTGTTGATGCACGTGCGGCTACTGCGCACACAATTCACAAACACAGAAAATAATTTTTTTTTTGGTTTGGACTGGAGTGTACTTTCGGGGGTTACAGCACCCTTAACGGTCAAGCCAGCCGGCCCTTTACTTATGACACAGGCGAACGCTTGACACTACTTTGTTGATGCACGTGCGGCTACTGCGCACACAATTCACAAACACAGAAAATAATATTTTTTTGGTTTGGACTGGAGTGTACTTTCAGGGGTTACAGCACCCTTTAACGGTCAAGCCAGCCGGCCCTTTACTTATGACACAGGCGCACGCTTGGCACTACTTTGTTGATGCACGTGCGGCTACTGCGCACACAATTCACAAACACAGAAAATAATTTTTTTTTGGTTTGGACTGGAGTGTACTTTCGGGGGTTACAGCACCCTTTAACGGTCAAGCCAGCCGGCCCTTTACTTATGACACAGGGGCACTCTTGGCACTACTTTGTTGATGCACGTGCGGCTACTGCGCACACAATTCACAAACACAGAAAATAATTTTTTTTTAGGTTTGGACTGGAGTGTACTTTCGGGGGTTACAGCACCCTTAACGGTCAAGCCAGCCGGCCCTTTACTTATGACACAGGCGCACGCTTGGCACTACTTTGTTGATGCACGTGCGGCTACTGCGCACACAATTCACAAACACAGAAAATAATTTTTTTTTGGTTTGGACTGGAGTGTACTTTCGGGGGTTACAGCACCCTTTAACGGTCAAGCCAGCCGGCCCTTTACTTATGACACAGGCGCACGCTTGGCACTACTTTGTTGATGCACGTGCGGCTACTGCGCACACAATTCACAAACACAGAAAATAATTTTTTTTTAGGTTTGGACTGGAGTGTACTTTCGGGGGTTACAGCACCCTTAACGGTCAAGCCAGCCGGCCCTTTACTTATGACACAGGCGCACGCTTGGCACTACTTTGTTGATGCACGTGCGGCTACTGCGCACACAATTCACAAACACAGAAAATAATTTTTTTTTTGGTTTGGACTGGAGTGTACTTTCGGGGGTTACAGCACCCTTAACGGTCAAGCCAGCCGGCCCTTTACTTATGACACAGGCGCACGCTTGGCACTACTTTGTTGATGCACGTGCGGCTACTGCGCACACAATTCACAAACACAGAAAATATATTATTTTTTTAGCACTTGGGGGGAGCACCCCTGATGGACAGAGCACCCCCTGGACAACACTACAGCACCCCTTTAGGACTGGGACACTGCACAGGACTTTGGAACTGACTGCACAACACAGTCCAGCCAGCCCCTATGGACTTTGAAGTAGTGGACACAGCCCCTATTAACAACAGCAGCACAGCACAACACAGCCAGCCCCTATGGACTTTGAAGTAGTGGACAACAGCAGCACTACACTACACTACACTACACAGCACTAACTCCCACCCTCCCTCTTCACTGTCCACAGCCGAGTGAGAAAATGGCGCCGACGCGGGTACCTTATATAGGATCCAAAACCCGCGAGACTCGGAAGGCGGGATGATGACATTTTGCCTCGATGTCAGATCCGAGTCAGGCGGGAAAAGTCGAGCCTGACTCGGATCGGACTCGGATCGGGGGGGCTCGGGGGGGTTCGGATTTCAGAAATCCGAACCCGCTCACCCCTAGTCTTGACCATGGCAACCATCATCCTGGCTGCTCGCATTAGCTGTGGGTGGCTGCAGCCTGTCGTACAGTATCATGACAGACTGCAGCATCTGGCAGCAACAGGGCACATTACTGTGGCAAGGACAAGTACAGTAGCAGAGCGCCTCTAGAGCCTGGCGCCTCCCTGCTTTGCAGAGTGTGCTGAGCGGGTAGCGCCGGCCCTGTGTGCGTGAGGCTGCTATGGTACTCGATTGTACCCATGGTCTATGGTACTCGATTGTACCCATGGTTTCACTATTCTGCTAAGTATTACGGATGTGTGCAATGTGAAGTGAACGTCCTTACGTAGTGCTGAGTTTGCATTGTTGGCCTAATTCAGACCCGCTCGCTAGATGCGTTACTTGCCATAAGTATGCAAATCCCGCAATCGCACAGCAAGACATTAGCACGCCCACTGTGTCCTGCCATGCGATCGCGGTGTGTATATAGACGCCCACCAGCCTGACACAAGACGCTCACTTTCCCTTAGTAACACGTCATCTCCAAGAAGTGTAGGAAACAATTGGTAACATCGAGTAACATCGGACCCATACGCAACTCTTGTGGCTGACCATTCCCTACTGCAACCACTGCGAGTGCTGCAGTGTGTAAATCAGCCATGTAATGTGTATGCTGACGCTGCGTCTTAATTATGCACGCCCCTGAAACGGCGTTAAAACGTACAGACGCCTGCGTTCGCACCACCACACCCCTGTTTCCATTGTCTACCCCCTGTCACCACCCACAAACGGCTCGTCCTGTCACTCATTCTAGCAAGGCATCTATATACAGGGTGCAAACGCTTTGCAATCGTATGGACTAGTTCGCACACGCGCACTGCATCTTATACGCATGCGCACATTGCAAACATCAGCAGGCTACATGCGAACGCATCCTAGCGAGCGGGACTGAATCAGGTCTTGTGATCGCAATGGGTAAGCATACTATCGCAGTTGATCTGCGTACCATAGTGAATCTGGCCCTTGGTTCAGAACCCTTTGGACACCACCCTAATGACTAATTAAGCAAAAACAAAATTAAAAAATTAGCTTAATTCCCCCTAATAATGACTTGTCATTTTTGGGGTGAAAATGTAAAAAGTGTTGGAAAATGGGTTTAAAGTACTGGGTCAAGTATTTTTGGGACTGGTGTTTTTAGGGTTGCAGGTGGCTCAGGGGCATCTTAAGAGAGGAGGGGGCCCGTGTGCATACTCCGTCCGGGGCCCCCTCCTCTCTCCCCGACGGCCGACTAGAGTGTGCCCAGAGTCTACTGCGCATGCACAGATTGCCGGGGAAAAAGCATGGCTGTCATTTTCCCGGCAATTTCCTCCTGTGCATGTGCAAAATGCCAGAAAAATGGCAATTTTCTGGCGTTTTAAGCAGCGCTGAAACACCCGACGCGGGACCTTGGAGAGGTAAGTTTTAGATAATATGGGTGCAAGGTGTGTGGAGCGGGCCCCCCCTGGACCCGGGGACCAGTGTGGACCGCACACCCTACACCCATTATAGATACGCTCCTGAAGTGGCTGCAGCAGGTGTATTTTTAAAAAAATTTAAAACTGCACTTTAGAGACACAACACTATACTAGCACCCATTTTAATGTACCCCCAATTTAACTACAGCAATTATTTTTTCCAAAAGAAATTGCTTTATATAATTTTTCCACACTTTTGCAAATATGCATGTAACAGCCATTTGACTAATGCTGGCCATAGGTGTCCTATCGTGCCGTGTATGGGCATGATATCGTACCTGATATCGTGCTGTGTGCTCCCACGGGATTGTACATCGCATCTCCAGATCTTCTCGCAGGTTCATCTGATCTGGGATGTGATGTACGATCCCATTCAGATGGTGGAGGGGGGTGCCGGCATATCATGTGGTAGCACCGTGTATGGGCACCATAAGTTTAAGAACCCAAAATACTATTATTAGGGCTAGTAATACACTTCTATATTGATTTCCAGTGTCCGTTAGGGTTTTTATGGGGTACATACTGATTTCCCCAAAATGTGTTGTACTTTTCGCTAGTTTCGCAATTATCGCACATATATGTTTTAGCGTGTTTTGCAACTGGATAGGGCGAAAAGCGGGAGCGTGCATTGAGAAAGTACGCAAAAAGATTGCATCAAAACTGGCAAATGAAGCGATAAATTCGCTATGTGAACGCCTTTCACCAAACTCAACTTTTAACACCTAATCGAATACGGCCCTAAAGTTTGGTTAAAAAAAAAAAAAAACTAGTTGATATTTTTTTTCCTTCTTTGTGAAGATGTTCAAGTCACTGTAGACATGAGTATAGGGCCTAAGGATGCCAATCCCGGGATCAGGATTAGCGGGATCCCGGGATTTGGCCTCAAAATTACCGGAATTTCAATCCCGGGATTGGATGTTCCAATATCTGGGATTTCGAGACTGTCCAGTGCATGCACAATGGCTTTGTTTATTGCCAGGCAGCGCTGAGCTCTGACACTGCCCGGCTCTTCGGCTTTCCTAACGTGACGTCAGAGGTCACACAATGTCGTATAACCCCACGCCCGCAGCCATTTTAAGCGGAGATGGAGCAGCGTGGCTGTGGGTAGTGTGGTGTCAGGCAGCCGACCCGGCCCGGTGAAAAAAAAAAAGTGGCAGTGCCAAACTATTCAAGAGGAGGGAGGGAGCCCTGCTGCACCCCCACCCCCAGGGAAGAAGCCCTGCTGCACCCCCACCCCCAGGGAAGGAGGCCTGCTGCTGCACCCCCAGGGAAAGAGCCCTGCTGCTGCTGCACACCCAGGGAAGGAGCCCTGCTGCTGCTGCACACCCAGGGAAGGAGCCCTCAGCTGCACCCCCAGGGAAGGAGCCCTGCTGGTTTGGAGGAGACTGGTCTATAGTGGACTGGAGAGTGAGACGAGTCATATATACAGATACCCCAGCTGCCCAGTCCGAGCCTGACTGTGCCTCTTTAACACAGTGCTCCTAATCTTTTTTTTGTTTTGTTTTTAAAAAGTGCCCCAGTATGCTTGACAGTAACAAACAACAACACTGCAGTCCACCCCTATGGCATTTTTTTGTGCCTCACAGAGTGCTGCAGCCTGCCCCCAGTACACAGTGCTCTTGCCTAGACAGTGCTCTTAATCGTTTATTTATTTTCTTTTACCACTATACCCCAGGGGCATTTTAAGTCTTATTCCCAAGACCTCTTTTCTGCGCATGCGCGAGTCATCGCCGCCATTTTTACTGTGATTTTTGCTGCTCTGCAGCGCTGGTCCAGAGCTGGTGGAGAGCAGCACTCTGAAGATGGCAGAAAGGTAAGTATAAACAAATATGGGTGCAGGACCCAGGGGCCCATGTGCATCGCACAGCCTGCACCCATTATAAATACGCCCACACTCTGGGGGTCATTCAGACCCGGTCGTTAGTGCCGATGCGCTCGGACCAGGTAGATGGCCCCCCACAGAGCATGCGCACGACGGCGCCGGCGCCGTCGTGCACATGCGTGAGACCCGCTACGACCGACAGCGCCGGCCGTAGCGGGTCTCGATCCAAAGGGGGCGAGCTGTCGATGTTGATTGACAGCTCGCCCCGTTTGGAAGGCGGGCCGGGGGGGTGGCAGCCAAAATGGGGGCGTTCCCATGGGAACGCCTACCATTTGGGGGCGGCCCCACTGACATCACTAGTGATGTCAGTGGAGAGGTTCCGGCTCAGACAGAGCCGAAAGCTCTCCGGGGCTTATGACAAGGGAGACCCTACCCTAGGGTCTCGTCGTAAGCTGCGATGGTCAAGACCATCACCTTAGGCAGTCATAAGGCCTTATCACCGCAAAGGAGGACGTCTTAAAAATTCAAGACGTCCTCCCCTCATTCAGACCGACCGCACGCTCTGTGCGACCGGCTCTGAATGAGGTCCTCTCTCCCTCATGTCTCCAGTTTGAAATGGAGAAACTTTAATATGCAATCCAAAACAAGTGAGATCTGATTCCGGGAACATGATGTTTTGCCTCGTTTTGAGATCCGAGCATGGCAGGAAGACCCGAGTCCCAGCTTGGTTCAACCCATAACCCCTAAATTTGGCTGTGTTTGGTTCCAGTGGAAACCAAACCGCACATTTCTACTACTAACACTGTTAAGGCAAATCACCTGGTGTAAACCAGATACATATACTACTTTTGATCTAGCGTCAAGATGGCACACATACTACTGTGTTCTCTTGGAATAAAACTAGCACATATTCTACCCTGCAAAGTTGGCTGTACTTTAAGGTTGTTAGTACATGATGAAGAGAGTCTCTTCAGAGCAATTCCCTAGAAAACTTCGTTCACATGTTCTTCACAAGCGATCAAGTGGTCATTCGGCTAAGACCCTAAAAGCGCCAAGGCGTTTACCTAGACACAACAGAAAGAAAGTACATTTATTTCCATCCCTCTCTGTTTACAGGTTGGGCACCTTTATTTATAGCGCGGCTGAAGATGGAGAGGGCTACTGCACTGAATCCATATTGCTCATCCAGGGAGGCTTCATGTCCTGCACAAAGATGGCTGCCTAACATAGTACTGCCCATGCGTGGCACCATCTTGTTTACTGTATTAGAGTGCCATAGTGGAAGATGCATGTCTTTTATTTAGCTTTGTGAGACTATCACTCTACAGCTTCCACAAAGGTGTTCCATTCACCCTGCACCGCTACCTACTTCCTGCATACACTCACCAGCTGGTGAGCTGTATGATACCACGCTCCGCTACATTAACCAGTGTGTATAACAGTGAGTTTGGCTATTCTAATTTTACTACCAATAAACCACTCCACTGGTTAAGCAACTGGGCTGTTCATTGTCTCAGGGCATCTTCTGGTGTGTACAAGTAACTCTGCCACACCATCAACCTGTACAACCATATTTTCAACAGAGACAATCTTTCTAAGGCATGGGTGGGCAATAAGCGGCCCTCCAGCTGTTGTTGAACTACAAATCCAAGCAAGCCTTGCAACAGTTTTATCATTGCTAAATAGCAAAACTGTGGCAAGGCATATGTAGCTCTCCAACAGCTGGGGGGCCGCTTATTGCCCACCCCTATTCTAGGAGTAGAATGGATAATCATCCCTGGTACACTTGACCTCACATCCCCAATCTCACCTATGAGTGGGAATTGAATCGGTATGAGATGCCGGCGCTCGGAATTCCAGCTGTTATAATACAGGTGCCTAACCTCCCCCCTAGTGCCTGACCCTAAACTCCTCCTCCCCAGTGCAAAACCCAAACTCTCCTCCTAGTGCCTATCCCTTACCCCGCACCCTAAACCTAACCCCCCCTAAAACTCTGATACTTACCTTCGGTATCCCGGCGGTCGAGATGACGAAACCGGGCTTCTGATCGGCATCAGGATTTTGTCGCCGCTAATGGGAGCGTCGGCAGCCAAACCACCAGAAAGCCGAATGCATACCTAAGTGTCCACACACTAGGTAATGCTACAACCTTACGCAGAAGTGTAAGGTCCACTGGCACCCAGAAGGAAGAATAAGGACACACTACCTAAACAAATATCTACATCTTTCTGGCCCTAACAATGTTTATCCAACAACATCTGATCTATATCTACACACAGCCAGCTAACTCAACTAAGGGGGGAATTAATTTAGCCCCGATAATTTACCTGGTGTGAAAAAGGGTGGTATCCTCAATTCTCCCTAAATCTAACCAGGCCTAGTGTATTAGCAATACAACACTAACTATAGGTATGGTGCACTAACTTACTAACAATAAACAAAGCAATATATTGATACCAATAAACGACAGAAATGTATGAGACAGTTATTTCTTATAATAAACAATACACAATGACAAAACAAGATTGGGCTCGCTAGCTGGTAGTACTTTTGAAGGATTTTCCCTCCTATCTATGCCGGTTGGCCTCTAGCTCCTAGGGGCTGGAGTACAGTACGCATGGAGGCCAAGCAGCCCTGCACATGAGAGAAAAGGGGATGGAAATATAGAAGTGTGGGAGCTGGACAACCCTTTCACACTTAGTTAACCAATGGTGCTTTATGGTGAGACACGGGCTTTATGGGGTGGTTACTGGTCTGCATCTCCCAGGAAGCATCTGCCCAGATTATTAGGGCAGATGCTTCCTGACCTGGGCCTAGTGCCCAGGCTCACTAATAGGGAGTACGCTGACTTATTGACCTGGACATAATGCTCAGGTTCACTGGCGCCCACCAAACTGCTGCGTAAGTGACCTGGGCCCGACGCCCAGGGTCACTAAGGTGGGACACAGAGGAAAGTGACCTGGGACAAATGCTCAGGAGCACTAATACAGGTTAAAGGTCTGACTGCACCCACAGATCTTGTGCCCATCACCTCTGGGGTCTAGATATAAGTAGTAGCGGACCAAGGCCACCTCCCAGCACAGAGGCTGCAGTGGGGAGCTTCATATTGCTCTTTTGCATTCCACCGCTGCAGTCCTCTCCGGTTCCTCACATTGGCTACACTTCCCGGCATCTGATGTGTTCTCAAAGTATTGCCGCCCAGATGCTGTCTTCTCTTATTGTGCTCGGCATCTTCTGGTGTCTTCCTAAGCCGCTGGAGCTCTTCCTCGTTGCCGCTGAACTTCACAGTCACTGAGTTTCTCCAGTCGGCAGCATCTAATATTAGACACGCGAAGGGAGGATCTGTGACACAGTGATCTTTGATTGACTCGTGCGGCATTCAAATCGCCCCAGCCCCATTTGACAAGCCTTAATCTTTGCAGATCCAAGCTCGTCTACCTCAGCTCCATATTGACGTTCCACAGCTGTTCCATGGAGGAAGATGTCATCCCCCACATGATAGGTAAAGGTGAGGGACCTTCTTTTTTGTCCACAGCTCCGGGCACCCACTCACAGGCCCGTCAAGAGCCACGCCGGGCCCCAGTAAAAAATGGGGCGTGGTCTAATCGCGGGAGGCGTGGCCACACCCCTTAGGTAAAAAATAATAATGAAGTTTTGCGATGTGCGCTGTCAAGGGGGGGACGCAGCCTGGCACATAACCAGTTGGGGGCGCGATCAGCTTGATCGCTCCCCCCACAGGCATACTGTAGGAGACTGCTGTGGCTGCTTCTTAACAGAACAACAAGAATTTTTGGAGCGCAGCCCCCCACCCTTCAAATACAACAATGGGCTTGATTCAGCATGGATCGCAACTACAACTGCATATGCAGATTGACCGATTGTTGAGTAGTGTGCAGACATATGCATTGCACATGCTCGGAGATCGCACTGCAATTACGCACGCAGACAGGAATCAAAGAGTGGAGTGACAGGCCATGAGTGTTTGGGGGTGGTGACCGGGGAGTGTTTGCAGAAACACAGGCCTGCCTGTCCATTTGAACACCGTTTCATGGGCGTGCATAAATTAGCCACTGCGATTACCTACGTGGCTTGAGTACTCACTGCATGTGAAGAGACTTGCAATTTCTGAGACAGGTCAGAGCTGCTGTAATTGTGTGTGATGTGCTTCGATGGTACCGATGTATACGCAGGACTGCGAGGTATTTCGGATGTTAGAAAGCAGTAGTGGGTGTCTCTATGCTGGCTGACATTCGCATATTTTCGCAGCTGCATTGTGTGTGATTACGCAACTACAATTGCAATTGTGATCTGTGCTGAATCAGGCCCTATGTACATAATGAATACTATGAAACAAACAAAACAAATAAAGAAGCCTATTCATCATCACTTAATTTTCACAAAAGCAGGTGAAAATACCATTCATCAAGAAAGTAAAGCAGAAGATTACTTACCTTCCTTTTGTTTGTGTAATCGCCCGCTGTCCCCATACACTAGTATGGGGACAGAATTCATCAAGCTCCGAAAATCTAATTTTTTCTGAGCTTGACTACAGGAGCATTTGCCATCTTCAGATGGTGAATGCTCCTGCTCCAGTATCGCAACCCCTTTCGGATCCCTCCGCCGGACGTCAGGGCTGTTGTGCGCATGCATGACTTGTAGGTCACGCATGCGCAGTCCCATCACTGCTCAGACAGGAGCAATGAAAAGATTCACTGCTCCGAAAAGAAGCAGTGAAGCCGTTCGCGGGGACAGCTGATTTCGAATCAGCTGTCACCGCACCGGAGCAATGATGAATAGCTCCAGTAGCTGCGGCTAGTCAGAATGTTAATTAACATCATGAATAGGCCCCAAATTAGGTCTCGGACATAAAAAAAACACACACATACACACACATTGGTCGCCACAGAAAAAAATCTTTCGCACCCCTCAGGAAAAAAAAAAAAATACATTGGCCCCCCACAGGAAAAAATAAATAAAATATTGGCCTGACAGAAGACATATGCTTAGGCTGGGCACACACTATAATCATACTTAGCAACTCTACCTGATTGTCAGGAAGACTCCCTGAAATAGTAGCTATCTCCCTGACTCCCTGAAGAGTCTAGCAATCTCCCTGATTGCACCTTACCCCATTATGAAGCTGTTATATATAAAAATAATTTATATATAACAATAATATAGAGATATTTAAATTCAAATGGGTTCATTAGTATAATTTCCTGTATTGGTTATAATTATAAGGCACAATGATCCCTATGGCTACATGCATTTTCTAAAAAGTATCAGTGTGTTTTCATCAAGAAGTAGATCTTACTAACTACTTTAGGGGTCATTTACATTTAGATGTAAAGTAAATATTATGACATGCCTCTCAGATGCAGCAGTACACTCCCACTTTAACACGCGCTCATAGTTGTGGCTTTCACAATATCCTTGAAATACTTTTGAAAAAGTAGGTAAGTATGACTATAAGATGTGTGTACACAGTGACGTAACAATATCAGATTCTCGCAAGACCCGGATTTTGCACATGTCGGGCCTCCTGCCCCGCCATCTTCATTCCAGTCCTGCAGAGGGTAGTGAGAGGACGTGTCTCTCTGAAAGTGGCGTGGCGTGGCGACCTGCTCTGCTGTATCAGTCTGGGGGTACCTGCTCTGCTGTATCAGTCCAGTCCAGTGGTGCTGTGCTGCTGTATCAGTCTGGGGTGACCTGCTCTGCTGTATCAGTCCAGTCCAGTGGTGCTGTCCTGTGCTGCATATTCAGTCCAAATAATTTTTACAGGGGCTGTCCTGTGTGGTGTAGGGGTATGCTGCCCTGTGCCCTGTGTATATTCACTCCAAATAAAAAGGGGTGATTTAATTCATCCAAATAATTTTTACTGGGGCTGTCCTGTGTGGTATAGGGGTATGCTGCCCTGTGCCCTGTGTATATTCACTCCAAATAAAAAGGGGTGATTTAATTCATCCAAATAATTTTTACAGGGGCTACCCTGTGTGGTGTGCTGTGTATTCACTCCAGTCTCCAAATAAAAAGGGGTGACTTAATTCATCCAAATAATTTTTACAGGGGTTATTTGATTAATCCAAATAATTTTTATAGGGGATGCCCTGTGTGGTGTAGCGGTACGCTACATCCACCTATGACATGGCAATGGAGGGGGTATTCATCTGAATCAAGTGCAGTGGAGAATGATTTCCGTGTTGTGCAAGGTTCTCCAGCCCTATGAACTTGCCACACATGAAGTCAGTTCAGACACTGCCAGCTTGAGTCAGGGTATTCCCCTCATCGGGCTTTTGCAGAAGCAGCTGGAGAAAGTGAAGGAGGAGCTAAGACAGAGCGATTCCGCTCGGCATGTGGGACTTGTGGATGAAGCCCTTCATTCACTTTGCCAGGATTTGAGGGTAGTCAATCTGTTGAATTCAGACCACTACATTTTAGCCACCGTGCTCGATCCTAGGCTTAAAGCCTACGTGGTGTCTCTCTTTTCGGCGGACACAAGCCTGCAGAGGTGCAAAGACCTGCTGCTGAAAACACTGTCAGCTGAAGCAGAACGTGACATGGTAACAGCTCCTTCTTCATTTTCTTCCGCAACTGGGTCTGCCAGGAAACAACTTATCCTATGCCAACAATTTCTGACATGTCTACTGTAACTGCATATGATGCTGTCACCATTGAAAGAATGGTGGAGGATTACATCGGTGACAGCATCCAAATAGGCATGTCAGAGAGTCCGTACCTGTACTGGCAGGAATAAGAGGCAAAGGAGGCTGTATTTTACCTAAGTTGCCTCCACCCCCCCCCCCTCCAGTGTTTACTCCGAAAGAGTTTTTAGTGCAGCCGGGAACCTTGTCAGAGAAAGGCGTAGGAGGTTGCTTCCACAAAATGTGAAGAAGATGATGTTCATCAAAGTGAATTATCAATTCTTCCGGGAAGACCAGCCTCCAGAAAGTACAGAGGGACCTGTGGTGGTGTCACAACTCTCGGATGGATTGTGGATGCAACCCATATGCAGGGAATTGGCTAGACCTAATCCTGAGGCACGGAGTCTAATGTGCCAGCGGTATTCACCAGGGACCCTCGCAAGAAGGTATGGGCTTGGCTGCATCCGACACACAGGTCGCGGCCCTCAGGTTAGGATTCCCTATTCAGGTGCTGGTGTACTTTAGACAGAGGGCCTGATTCAGACCCGCTCACGAGCGCTATGCGCTCGCAAGTGGGTCGATGGTGGCCCAGTGCGCATGTGCACGATGGAGCCGGCTCAGTCGTGCACATGCGTGAGACCCAGATAGCGACGGGTAAACCGTCGCTCCGGGTCTCGTACCAAAGGGGGCATGCTGTCGATGTTGAGTGACAGCACGCCCCCTTTGGTGGGCGGGCCGGGGGAGTGGCTGCCAAAACTGAGGCGTTCCCATGTGAACGCATCCGTTTGGGGGTGGCCCCACTGACATCACTGTCAGAGCCAAAATCTCTCTGGGGCTTGCGGCACCGAGACCCTACCACAAGGGTCTCGTCGCAAGCCCGATAGTCTTGGACCATCGCGACCATCTTCCTGGCTGCTCGCTATAGCTGTGGGTGGTCACTCTAAAAAACCAGAAGGCCGGCCCTGATTCAGAGCGAGCGGTCTGTCAGAGCGTCCGGCTCTGAATCAGGGCCAGAGTGCAGCAGAGTTTAGCATAGTCAACAAGCCGGGTCAGAACCAAACAGACGAGACGGTACCAGGGAGCAGTGGGTCACAGGGAATAGCCGAGGTCAGAACCAGATATCAAATGCAGAACCAGGGATCAGACAGAATCGGAGTCATAAATGAAGCCAAGGTCAAATTCGGTAATCAGGATATGCACGAAACGCTGAAGTATGGCAATGAGCCTATACTCTGGCACTGGAGTGTTCACAGAGTCCCCCTTATATAGGCAGCTATCCTAGTCACTTCCTGTGATATCACTTAAAGGTGCGTGTATGGTCCTTTAAATCCTTGGCAGGTCGGCGTGCGCGCCCGTAGGGAGCCATGCCCGCCTGCATCAGAGAGAGGGACAAGCGACAGGGACCAGCAGCAGATGCCGGAAACCCCCCGCCTGCTGTCCTCTCGCAGACCAGTGCCGCCGGACCCGGTAAATGTGTGCCGGCGTCCCGCGCACTGTGACAGATGGTGGATTCCAGTGGGGACAAATTAATATTCTGTGAGGATGAGGATGTACACAACACTGACGAGGGTGAGGAATCGGTGAATGAGGATGAGCACGACATCTTGCCTCTGTAGAGCCAGTTTGTGCAGGGTCAGATTAATTGCCAGCTTGTTTTGTGGGGGCCCAAACGAACCAATCATTTCAGCCACAGTCGTGTGGCAGACCCTGGCACTGAAATGATTGGTTTGTTAAAGTGTGCATGTCCTGTTTATACAACATAAGGGTGGGTGGGAATGAAGCAGTCGGGAAGCCGACCTGAGGAAATCCCAACCACCGGCTTCCTGACTGTCTAATACTGGCAAGGTACTAATGACAGGCATCAAAATCCCGACGCCTGTCATTAGACCTACGCCGGGAGCCCGACACCCGGCTTACCGAAGGGTAAGGGTAAGCCGCACAGGGGGAGGGTTAGGTTAGGGGCCCACGGGGGGGACTTAGGGTTAGGCAACCCCCTGGGAGGTTAGGGTTAGGCTAGGGGACAGGGAGGTCAGGCTTAGGCACCCCCCGGGAGGTTAGGGTTAGGCTAGGGGACAGGGAGGTCAGGGTTAGGCACCCCCGGGGGGAGGTTAGGGTTAGGCACCCCCGGGAGGGTTAGGTTTGGGCAGAGGGGATGGGGGGGTTAAGTTTTGGCACTTAGAGGGCCGTCAGGGTTAGGCACTTGGTGGGAGGTTAGGGTTAGGCACCCCTAAAGGAGGGTTAGGGGGTAAATAAAGGTTAGCGATACTTACCTTTTGTAGCTTTAGGATTTTCAACCCTGCCGGGCTTCCGCTGTCAGGATTTGAACCGCCGGCCATGCGGCTGGCAGTAAACCATACTGATTCCGGGTGGGAGGGCCCAAGGACAATTCCATCTTGCACCTCTTTTTTTTCTTTGCATTATGTACTGTTTGGGGCCTACTTTTCCAAACTGCCATCCTGTCTGTCACTGCAGTGCCACTCCTAGATGGGCCACGTGTTTGTGCCGCCCACTTGTGTCGCTTAGCATAGTCATCCATCTACCTCGGTGCAACCTTTTGGCCTAAAAACAATATTGTGAGGTGTGAGGTGTTCAGAATAGACTGGAAATGAGTGTAAATGAATGTTATTGAGGTTAATAATAGCGTAGGAACAAAAAAAAAAAAATTCTGTTATTTTAGCTGTTTTTATGCTTTTTTCCAAAAAAATACAGATCCAAAACCAAAACTCAGAAGGGTGGTTTTAGAAAAACCAATCCAAATCCAAAACACGAAGAAAGATCCAGATCCAAAACACGAAAAGTGAACGGTGCACACCCCTAATAGTAATACAAAACAATACAGGACAAGGACATGGTTTATAAACATAGCTGCATAACACAAGCAGCAGAGTCTCAGCAACCAAGTGTTAGGTGCCAATTGGGGAGTTAGGAGTAAAAGATACTATGGGGTAAATTTACTAAAGTGAGAGTTTTTAGAAGTGAGTTTTAGAAGTGATGATGCCCATAGCAACCTATCAGATTCTACTTAACATTTAACTAGCACCTTCTAGAAGATAATAGCTAGAATCTGATTGGTTGCTATGGTAATATCACTTTTAAAACTTGCTTCTAAAAACTCTCACTTTAGTAAATTTACCCCTATGAGTAGGGTGAGGAGAAGCACATGAGGGACGAGGGCCCTGCTCGTGAGAGCTTACATTTTAAAGAGGAAGGGCAGACAGACAGGGGCGACACAGATGGGGTAGATAGTGAGGAAGGAGCATGGAGCAGTGGGTTAGGATATGTGCTGCGGAATGTGTGTGTTTAAGATGACCTGATGTTATGTCATACTTGCCTACCTTTTCATTTATTTTCCGGGAAAAGCCCGGGTAAGAGAAACAGGAGGATGGCGATGGAGGCGTGGCCTGTTAATTTGCGTCATTAAGCACCACCCCCTCGTGGCAAAATTGCTGCAATTGACTAGAATCTACATAGGGGGCGGGGCCAAATGACGTGATTTATGTTGAATCATATCGTTAAGCCCCGCCCCCTACATGGAGACCCGTGATCATCTCCTCATTCTGCCCACTTCACTAGGAAGTGGGTAGAATGCGGGAGAAATGCCTACCCTTCCTGGGGTGCGGGTAAAACACGGGCACAGCCACACCACACTGGGGATATGGGATCATAATGTTAGGGCATGTCATGCTCCCAGCCAGCCTTCAAACCCCTTCCCCTAATAACATCCCACATTGCAAGACACATCAATGGCAGGTGTGCATGTTGAGTGGGACACCATAACTAGCAGTCCCTTAAAATCAGGATTGTCCTGTCTAAACTGCATAGTTGTTAGGTATGATCCAAAATATATAGAAACATAAAATTTGATGGCACTTGGCCCATCTAGTCTGCCCTTTTTTTACCCTTATGGTAACCTCAATCCTATCTGATCCTTAGGGGTAAATTTACCAAAGTGAGAGTTTTTAGAAGTGAGTTTCAGAAGTGATGTTGCCCATAACAACCAATCAGATTCTAGCTATTATCTTCTAGAAGGTGCTAGTTACATGTTAAATAAAATCTGATTGGTTGCTATGGGCTACATCACTTCTAAAGCCAACTTCTAAAAACTCTCACTTTAGTAAATTACTCCTCAGTGTTTTGGAAGGATTACCTTATGTCATACTTGCCTACTTTTGAAAAAGAATTTCAGGGAGATTTTGAAAGCAGCACCTATGAGCGCGGCAGTAAAGTGGGCGTGTACTGCTACATCTGAGAGGCGTGTCTTAAAATTGATTTACATCCAAATGTAAATGAGCCCCAAAGCCGTTAGTAAGATCTACTTGTTGATGAAAATACACTGATACTTCTCAGAAAATACATGTAAGCATTGGGATCATTTTGCCTTATAACCAATGCAGGGAAATTATACTAATGATCCCATTTGAATGTATATATCTCTGTTTTTTCTTTTGTACAACAGCTTCATAATGGGGATAAGGTGAAATGAGGGAGATTGGTAGACTCTTCAGGGAGACAGGGAGATTGCTGCTATTTCAGGGAGTCTCCCTGACAATGAGGGAGAGTTGGCGAGTATGCCTTATGTCTATCCCAAGCATGGTTAAATTGCTCTGTTGTAGCCTCTACCACCTGTGATAGGAGTTTATTCCACTTATTTATTACACTTTCTGTGAAGTCATTTTTCCTCAAATTTCTTCAACTATGAAAGTGACAAAAAATATATAATGTGTCATTTTGACATATAAAAGTGTGAAATAACTACATACAGTATAGTTACTTTGTCAGTACACTAATATGCCCAGAAACTGTGTGCAACTTACACATTAACTAAATGTCCACTCTATACTTTACAATAAAATCCCTAGAGCAATTTATAATGGGTTCTGTAAAAATGTACTGTATATTTAGCTTTGCACTCACATTCCAGGATGGAGCAATCTCATGGCTGACTACACTGTATAGCCTTCATCTTTAATGTACCAATAGCTTTGTAGTTAATAATCAGTGTATTTACTTTAAACAAAGAACACTTTATGAGTGAATGCTGTACAGGTATGTGACTGACAGAGCTGCGCTACAAAAACTGGAGCCAAATAGAGTATGCATTTATTCTAGATTCATATACTAGGCCTGATTCAGCAGTGCACGCTAGTGCCGATGTTTGGGAATCTGCAGGCGCCAGACCCGTTTTGCGCATGTGCAGAATGGGTCTGTGAGTACGCTTGCAAACTGGAAGCAGGGGGGGAGGAAAGAGGACAGGATCTCCGTCGGGTGATGGAGATTTCCTGAGCTCTTACTCTAAACTGCGGCGGCCGTCTGCGGGACCCTATGGGTCACCGCAGCTGGCCAACGGTACGCAGATTAACCAATGCTGCGCTCAACGCAGATCAGCTAAGTAATGCACAGGGAACGTGATGCCTCCTGTGCATTACCATATCTGCAAAGGATTGTAATTGCAAAGCTACTTGAGTGTAGCTTTGCAATTACAAGCCTTACAGAATCAGGCCCACTGTACAGAAAAAGAATTGGGAGCGGTTCAACACAGCTGCTAGTTTAAAATATTTATTTACTTAGATTAAACCAATAATAAAATCACATATAGATCCACAAGTGGAATACATTCAATCAACAACTGTAAACTTTAGCAACATTGCACATAATATATCTCTGAATTAAATCAACACAAGTGTGAAGTAATAAGTCAGCCTGTCGGTCGATCTAAAGCTCTGCTATGTGCTGTGCACTGGCACATATCAACTTTTAGATCTCACCCGCTGGTCGGTGTGGTCGGTCCCAGTGAGGAGAGACCTCTACTTTTAAGCCACAGCTTCAACAATCCCAGGTAATAGCAAGGAGGCCAGTCACGTTGTATACCACGTGTTTGAGACTTCTGGAGTCTGGGCTTCCAGTATTAGTGCATTTAACTGCAATTTAATGGTGTGTTGGGCATTTATGCTAGTATAGGGACTTGCAGAGAATTGGGGTCCCTTGACAATGGGCTGCAAGCCCAAAATCCCCATGCTTTTATTTGCTAGATACTGTACACATACATTTGCAGTGTATTATTGTTAGCGCCGATAGCAAACTTCTTTCTGTTTTGTATTCATATATAGTTTTACTATTGCCACGCAGCTGGTACCATGTACAATATGGGTGAAACATATCGCAGGCACATTTCATTTCTATATATTGGAGGAGGCAGGGGCAATCTATAATGGGTGCAGGGTGTGCGGGGAACATGGGCCCCTGGGTCCAGGGGGCCCCGCACCGCACACACTGCACCCATTATATTACTTACCTCTCTGGAGTCCCACGTCGGCGCGGGGGGGTCCGGCGCTGTAAAACGATGGGAAAATGGCCGCAGTGGCCATTTTCCCATCGTTTGCACATGCGCAGTACAGGGAAAATGGCCGCCACGGCCATTTTCCCGGTGACCTGTGCATTCATTATAGACTCTGGGCACACTCTAGTGCCCAGAGTCTATAACTCCGGCGCTGGCCTACACAGCTCAGTGCGCTGCCGGCCGCCGGGCAGAGAGGAGTGGGCAACATGTCGGAGACTGCACACGGGCCCCCTCCTCTCTAGAAACGCCCCTGGGAGGAGGAGATCAGGTAGTGTCTCATGGATGGTGCTGCACAGGCTGAACAACAGGAGCAGAGCATGTTGTACCTGATGGAATGGGTTATGTTGGAGGGTAAGCATTCACACTTGAGGAGGTGTACTTCAGAGGAGACTGTCATTGTACTTAACACTTGTTACACTATTATTATGTGTTCTAAATAGCACCATACTTGCCTACTTTTGAAAAAGCATTTCAGGGAGATTGTGATAGTAGCACCTATGAGCGTGGCGGTAAAGTGGGCGTGTACTGCTACATCTGAGAGGCGTGTCATAAAATTGATTTACATCCACATGTAAATGAGCCCCAAAGCAGTTAGTAAGATCTACTTGTTGATGAAAACACACTGATACTTCTCAGAAAATACATGCAACCATAGGGATCATTGTGCCTTATAACCAATGCAGGGAAATTATACTAATGATCCCATTTGAATGTATATATCTCTGTTTTTTCTTTTATAGAACAGTTTCATAAAGGGGGTAAGGTGAAATGAGGGAGATTGGTAGACTCTTCAGAGAGACAGGGAGATTGCTGCTTTTTCAGGGAGTCTCCCTGACAATGAGGGAGAGTTGGCAAGTATGAATAGCACTAACCACTGAAAACGATTTACAAAATCTATATATATATATATATATATATATATATATTACACTGTATATATTATATATACACATATATATATATCCTTTTGCAATGAAGCGGCACTCTCAGGCTTTTTGATGATGAAAAAAAATTACTGCATCAGCTTATCAATGTTTCGGGGTCATCCCCCTTCGTCAGGACACAAATATAAAGTGAAATACAAACAATTTATACTTACAGACAAGTGACAGTGAACACCTGCAGCTCGCCATCCAGGTCTCCGGTATCCGGCGTTCTATATATATATATAATTTGCCCTACAACTCTGTATCGGAAAGCTTCTTACACACTTGTAGTCTGTTAACCACCTAGCTGCCAATTTTTTTTTTTTAATACGCCCCAAAATTGGCGGGGGTTTTATTAGCAAGTTATGTAAATAACAGTTATTTAAACTTGACAATTTTTTTTTTTTAACAATAATGTTAAATCATGCTTAAATAGCTATTTATAATATAATATGATAATAATATAATTTACCATTTTGCGGATGTCTTTGAAAAAAAAATACTTTATACTGTAATTTTAAAAAACCTGGGGACAAAACGATGGACAGGTGTGTGTGTATGAATATTTGAATATTTGAACGTGGACAGGTGTGTGTGTGTATGCCTTCTTTGAATGTGCCGGGAGTTCGGAAGCCAGCTTCCCGATCACTGCTGGCCACAGTGTTCGGGACACAGCATCAGCCGTGGCTACAAGGAGCCGCGGCTACTGCTTCTATGTAAGTCACGGTTGTCCTTGCAGACGTGCTGGGAGAGGGGTGATGATGGGTGCCCAATCACTGTGGCCAGCAGTGATCGGGACACAAAGGAGCAGCTGCCTAGTGGGCATTTCTGACTGGTCGCATCAGATGCGACCATGTTAGGGAAAGCCCAGTCTGGAGTGGTCGCATCTGAGCAACCATGTCAGGCGAGTGGTTAAATCAGTGCTGTATTTAGGTGCATGGTGAATGCAGTATTGAATTAATGTATAATAGGGATCACTGAACAAGCAGTAATTGCTACTTGTTATATTTTCTTGTACTTCTGATAATTCGAATAAATACTGTATCCAGAGGTTCCCAAACGCAGTACTCAAGGCTCCCCAACAGTTCAGGTTTTAGAGATATCCATGGTTGAGCACAGGTGGTTAAATCAAATTGACCGAGGTACTAATTAAGTCACATGTGGTCAGCCATGGACATCTCTAAAGTCGCATACACACTAAATGATTTTTATAAACGATATGGACGATACAATATCATTCAATGATATATCGTTCAGTGTGTATGCAGTGAACGACCAACGGTGCACGCTCCCTTGGGTCATTAACAGTGTCTTTTGTCATCCGTACATGCACCCCAATCTGACTATATCGTCAAGAATTGCCTGTCAGAGATGTGTTAGAATGACTTCACTGAAAGATATATTTAAAGATATCTTTCAGTGTGTAAACCCAATATCATTTGTCCTGCACTACAGAAAGTTCAAGGGAAATCTTTCACCAATATCATTCATACAGCACATTGTCTAGTGTGTATGAGCTTTAAAGGTCACCACACACGGTACGATTTGCAAACGATCCAATCTCGTTTGCGATTTCCCTTGAACTCCTGAACACTCCAGGACAAACGATATTGTGTCTACACATTGAACGATTGTACAAACGATCAAATTATATAGATCAGTCGTTAACGACTGCAGATCATTAATGATATATTGTTTCTAGCAAACAACCTCACAATGCATCTTCTGGAATTTAAATAATGGGAGGGCTTAACTAGGGGGTATATAGAGCAGGCGCCACTTTACCTCTTTGCACTTCTGCTCTGTGACTAGTGAGGCTTGGTTTATACCTGCTGAATGCTGTACATTACTATTGTGCTCTGCTTTGTTTTTGGCTTGCCTTTAACAAAGTGTGTTTATCCTGCATTCTATTCTGTGGTGATGGATTCCTATCGCTATAAGCTTCTGCTAACCTATGGCTATATGAGGCTGAGAGATGAGGGAGCTGAGGAAAGGAGGCAGATGAGGTCCTGCTGGATGAAGGAGTGGCTGATGAGGAGGGACATTCGCTCCCATATGCCGCTGTTGTTGGAGATTAGGGGGAACAACCCGTATGATTACTGCAACTACCTGCGCATGGATGACGCCACGTTCCGGGAGTTGCTGCGCCTGGTGACCTCATGTATCAGGAGGCAGAATACCAATATGTGGAATGCCATCCCTGCTGAGGAGAGGCTCATTCCTACCCTGAGGTTACTGGCTACAGGAAGGTCCCTGGAAGACCTGAGGTTTGGCACCCTCATATTCCCCAAGGCTTTGGGCATCATTATTCCGGACACCTGCTAAGCCATTGTGAATATCCTGAAATACCAGTACTTTAAGGTGAGTAAAAACACTACACATGTTTTTCTTGTGAAAGAATTTTTTTTTTTTTTACCAAAATGAGGAAAAAATAACAACATAACAACCAACATGGCTGTATATTTGCAACGTGGCAACCTTTATGGCTGCATATTTGAAAACTGGCTACCAACATGACTGCATTTTCTTAAAGTGTTATTAACCAACATGGCTTAAATTGTTAATATAAAAAGTTGCTTTAACAACAACAAGTCTTATCTGTCCCAATAGCCATTCTGCTCTATGGTATATGGTGGGTCAGACGACAGATTGAATAGAGTTACCACTCTGCGCTATCTAATAAATTTGTAACAGGAAAGTCTCTTACATTAATAACAGTCCAGAATGTTAAATAGGTGGTCCAATAAAGAACACTCCCAAGATTTGCTGTATTCCAACCTTTGTTCGTATAATGAATGGTTCCTTGTTTTCAAAGATGTGACTCTCAAATACAAAGAGAACAAGAACAATAGTGCAGCCAGTTCCAGGTGCAGACCCTAATGAGCCTGCTAACAGGCCAAAACCTGGAGTGGCCTGTGGATGGTGCCCTCCCTCTCCTCACATCCACACCCCCAAGACCCAAACTGGCTTTTCAAAAAGCCAACACTCAAATCTGCTTCATGGCAGACTTTTCTCCTGGGGGTTTTTAGAACACATAGGTCAAAAACCTAGGACAAATGTATCTACCACTGACCACTTTACCAGTGTTCCTATCACATATCCCCCGGAACAACTGAAGCCCCAAAGCAATGAACGCGTGACAACGCATCTGCATTGGCCAGCTGGCTTCCTGGCCTGTGTTCTACCAAAAATTTAAAGGTTTGTAGCGCCAAGAACCATCTTGTTGTTCTTGCATTACTGTCCTTGTTTTCTGACATACATTTCAGAGGGACATGGTCAGTAATCAGTTTGAACTTTCTTCCCACCAAATAGTACCTGAGAGTTTCTAACACCCATTTTATGGCCAAAGGTTCCTTTGCCACTGTGGCATAGTTTCTCTCATGTATATTCAATTTCCTGCTTAGGTAAAAAATAGGGTTCTCCTCACCCTCTTTGCTTTGGGACAGGACCACTCCGATGCCATTCACCAGACGCATCGGTTTGTTCCACAAACTCTCTATCAAAATCAGGGGTCACCAGAACAGGTTGGCTACATAAGGCTATTTTTAATTCTTGGAAAGCTTTCTCCGCTTCAGGACTCCATTCCACCATGATTTTTAGTTTGCCCTTGGTAAGGTCAGTAAGTGGGACCGCAATGGTGGCAAAACAGGTTATGAACCTCCTATAGTATCCAGTGATCCCTAAGAAGGCTCTCACCTGCTTCTTATTGAGGGGTCGTTGCCAGTTCTGTATTGCCTCAATCTTATTGAGCTGTGGTTTTATCAAATCTCTGCCAATGGTGTATCCCAGATATTTTACTTCCTCCATCCCTAGACAACACTTTTTTGGGTTGGCTATCAAACCTGCCTTAAATAACACTGCATGTACTCTGGGTAAGTGAGACTGCCAATCAGGACTATGTATGACCACATCATCCAGATAAGCTGCAGCATATCGTCTAGGTAGCAGGCGCCCCATGTAGCCCAAAGGGTAACATCTTGTAATGAAACAACCCTTCTGGTGCAGAAAAACCTGTTTTTTCTTTGGCGTTTTCAGTTAATGGCACTTGCCAATACCCTTTGGTTAGGTCCAGAGTGGTTAAATATCTTGCTGTCCCCAGCCTTTCAATTAGTTCATCCACCCTTGGCATAGGGTAGGCATCGAACTTTGACACACTGTTCAATTTCCGGAAGTCATTGCAGAATCGCACACTCCTGTGGGACTGGACCACTCACTATGTGATTCGTCAATTACCCTTTCCTTTGACACAGACTCTCTTTGGGCTTCGGGCACCCTATAGGGCTTTAGGTTAACTTTAACCCCCGGGTCAGTGGCTATGTCATGTTTGAGGACCATGGTTTTTCCTGGTAGGTCAGAAAACGGTACCCTATTTCTGATCAAAAATTCCTTGACCTCCTGCTGTTGACTGGCTGACAGGGTTTTTGCCACTGTCACTTCAGGTACCACGGGACCTGGGTTTACTGGAGGGGCTTGGATGGCTGACAGTGCTGCTCTACCCTTCCAGGGTTTTATCAGGTTCACATGATATATCTGTTCTTTTTTTCTTTTCCTCGGCTGGTAAACTTTGTAGTTGACCTGTCTCACTTTTTCTAAGATCTCAAAGGGCCCTTGCCACTTAGCCAACAGTTTACTTTCTACCATGGGAACCAACACCAACACTCTGTCCCCAGGAACAAAGTTTCTTAACCGTGCATTGAAGTTATATACCCTCTGCTGTGCTAGTTGGGCCTGTTCCAAGTGCTCCTTAACTATCGGCACTACAGCCAAAATTCTCTCTTGCATCTGGGAAACATGTTCAATCACTGTTTTATAAGGACTGGACTGCCCTTCCCCGTCTCCTTGTAAACATCCAGTAACCCTCTTGGATGTCTCCCATATAACAAGTCGAAAGGTGAAAACCTGGTGGAGGATTGGGGAACCTCTTATGGCCAACAGCAGATAAGGCAACAAATAAACCCAATCTTTACCATCTTTGTCGAGTACTTTCCTTAACATAGGTTTTAAGGTCTTGTTAAACCTCTCGACCAAACCAACGGTTTGGGGGTGATAAACCGAGGTCCTTAACTGGTTAATCTTAAACAGGCGGCACAACTCCTTCATAACTTTTGACATGAACAGGGTACCCTGGTCAGTTAGTATCTCCTTAGGTATTCCCAACCTGCTAAAAACATGGACCAGCTCTCTAGAAATGGACTTGGGTTGACGTATTGCGTAGCGGTATCACTTCCGGGTATCTGGTAGCTTAGTCCAGAATTACCAGAATATATTGAAGTCCCCGGCAAGACTTCAACAAGGGTCCCACCAAGTCCATAGCTATTCTTTCAAATGGTACCTCTATAATTGGTAGTGGGACTAGAGGACTTTTGAAATGTGGTCTGGGAACATGATACTGGCATTCAGGGCAGGAGGCGCAAAAGTCAGATACGTCTTTATGGACACCAGGTCAAAAAAACCTCTGTACGATTCGCTCAGTGGCCTGCCATTATTTGACCATGGGCCAGATCTAACACCGTTCTCCTGTAAGCTTTGGGGACTATTAATTGTTCCACAATCTCCTCCCCTTTCTTAGTCATCTGATACAACAGATCCTGACATATTACCATGTGAGGATACGTCAAGGGACTATTGGGATCTATGGGTTTACCACTGACCACCTTGACAGTCTCCCTGGCTTTCACCAGAGTAGGGTCATTTAACTGCTCTACGGCAAAGACCTCTCTTATGACCTCTAAAATCGGTAGACGATCAACGGGCTCTACAACACTTGGCGAGCCACCATCACAGTCCGCATTCTCTAGTTCGCCAATCATACTAGAAAATGGGAACATCTCTGACTCTGCCACTACATCAGTCACCCTTTCAGACGAGGCAGGGTGATTTACAAAAACCAGCTTTCCCACAACTTCCAGAAATGAGCAAAGTCTCTTCCCAATATCACATCATACATTAAGCCCAGTACCAAACCCACAGAGACTACCGCAGAACCACATGGCGTCTCAATGTTCACTTCGGCAGTAATATAATACAGAGTATCCCCATGTATGCATGTCACACCAACTGTTTTTCCCTTATGCTTATGCTTCAAAGGGTTCACCAGCTCAGTTCTCAAAAGTGTAACCAGGCTACTAGAGTATAACAGAGCCTCTACTCTACATGTGTTTATCTGTTTCAGTCTGCTGGTCAGCAGTACAGGCTGGCTGTGCAAAGAAAGACCCCCCTGCAGTTGACAGAAGCAGTATCACATTGCATGGACTCAGGGGTAAGTGAACAATTAGCTGCTATATGGCCGAAGCCACCACATCGGAAACATTGAGTCACATTAATGTCTAGTCTTTTGCAGGGTAGGAACCTTCCTAGTCTGGCAGGCCTGTCTTCATGTTCCCCACCCTCAGTCTTAGGCACATTCCACCGCCCAGCACCCTTCTCCCCAGGAACAGTCTTACCATTGTTGATGGGAGTTCGCCGGTGCGCCATCGGGGCTCGGTGGGGCAGACTCAGCTCCTCAGCTGCCATGTACCTCTCCACCTGTTCGACTAACTGGTCTGTGGAGTTAGGGTCGGCATGGCTCACCCACTTGTGCAAGGATGCAGGGAGGGATCGTAGATACCGGTCCATCACGACTCGTTCGATGATTTGAGGTCCTGTCAGCGTCTCAGGCTGTAGCCACTTGGTGGATAGATGGACGAGGTCGTGCATCTATGAGCGTGGAGATTTGTCCATTTGGAACTCCCAGCAGTGGACTCGTTGGGCACGAACAAAGGTGGTGACTCCCAAGCAAGTTAGGATCTCCCGTTTTAATTTCACATAGTCCTTAGCATCGCCCAGGCATAAATCGTTATAGGCCTTTTGTGGCTCCCCAGACAGGAAAGGTGCCACCAGACTTGCCCATTGCTCCTTGGGCCAACTCTCCCTTTTGGCTGTTCTCTCAAATGCGGTGAGATATGCCTCCACATCATCGCCCGAAGTCATCTTTTGTAGGAAGTGACTGGCTCGTATGGAGTGAGTGGTGGTGGGAGGATCAGTAGTAGCATCTACAGGCCGGGCGACCAGGTGCTGTACCACCTCCTTAAAAGCCTGGCGGGTTTCCTCGAGGGTGACTTGTTGCTGCCTCTGGGCTGCCTCCAAGGCCATCAGTTGTACATTGGTAGCTTCCTGCTGAGCCCGGATAGCTTCCTGCTGAACTTTATTAGTCTCCTGCTGAGCTGCCATAGCCTGAAGCAGGGCTTTTACAACGTCCTCCATAAGAAGGGAAAAGTGGGGAGGAGAAACGGGGGTGGAAGAAAGAGAGAAGAAAGAGAGAGAGTTTATAAGAATTAAAGAGAAAGCCAGGCACCGCTGGACATTATATCTAGTATGTGTAAATACAGTGTATATATTATGTGCAGTATGTTTTTAAATGTCAATCCTTTTGTGGATATTGTTTTTGCTGTAATGTTGTGTGTTTTTGGAAGAGTATAATAGCCGAATCCATTCTCAGTATACTAAAGGCGGATACACACACACATGCAAGATCAACACTAAGGGGTCTGTGTAAGCCTTAAAAATAGCTAAAGTTGATGGAGATAAAGTACCAGCCAATTGGCTCCTGTCATTTTACAGGCTGTGTTTGAAAATGACAGGAGCTGATTGGTTGGTACTTTATCTTCATTCACTTTAACTCTCTCCAGTGCTTAGTACTGTGCATTGTGATTTGCAGTGACTGATAGTCACTGATGCTGCCGTGTGCTGGTGCATTCCATGGCTGAGGGCAAGGGGGAGACTGGGAGCTCCTCTCTCTATTCCGCTCTTCAGCACCTGCAAATTGAAGTGGCGGCAACTGGTAGTTCCGCTGTGTGAGTCTGACAGGTCAGGTCAAACTTTTGTAGGGCGGCATAGGCAATGCATATGTTTTTTATTTTTTTTCCTGTGAGGGCCATTGCATTTGATTTTGTTTTTCCTGTAGGGGACAATGGGGCAGATGTATGAAGCTCTGGAAAGTGATAGAGTGCAGAGTGCAGAGTGATAAACGTCTAACCATTCAGCTCCTAACTGTCATGTTACAGGCTGTGTTTGAAAAATGACAGTTGGGAGCTTATTGGTTAGTCGTTTATCACTCTCCACTTTATCACTTCCCAGAGCTTCATACTGTACATCTGCCCCAATGTGTTTTATTCTTTTCCTGTGAGGGCTATTGTGTTTAAAGTGCAACCTCTAGTCAGGGTTAACAACACCAGGGCCACTTGCTTGTGTTGTCCTCCAGGCTGAAAGTTGCCAGACAGCCCCTGCCTTATGCCATCTGTTTAGTGACCATGTCCAATCTGCGTCATCACCACCATATACCATAGAGTAACTATTGGGAGAGATAAAACTTGGTGAATTTTTTATGAAAAAATAGATAAATTAAAATAAACTTTTAAAAAATAAAAAAATTGAGGTGGCTCCTCGTCCACCTCCAGCATGGCTCTGTAGATAGCCTCTGAGGATGTGGAGGGGTAAGTGGGTTGGGGATGGACCCATCAGTGTAGAGGACGGGTCAGTGTCTGGGCAGTTAGAATGTGATGGGGAGGGATGAATCAACTGATGTCGCTGGACAGTTGGCTGGGGCAGAGCCTCGTCAGTAAGCCTTGTGGTGCTGGCCATTTCTTTTGTTTTACACCTTATGACTGTGTCAGATATGATCCGCTCAGCATGGATGTGCTGATCTGGGTTCCATAGCATAGAAAGAACTTGCTATATGGGTGCCAAGATTGTCAAACGTATCTGGAGGTTTTTTTGGAGAGCCTGCTCCACTTGTTTCAACAGTCCCAATGACGGAGACTGATAACTTTGGACCTTGCGCCGTTATCTTCTCTTTGTAGGCTGACTACATTCAGCCTCGCTTTCACTGGTGGCAACCATTTGGGGGCTAGGGCCCAGGTCCAGGTCAGGTGTACCAGACTGTTGGAGGAGAGAAAAAATAAGTGTAAATATCACGTTTTAACATTTTATTTAATTTTTTTTATTTCCCATCAAAGGTGGAGGAGTGTCAAACCATTGCTGAGGAATTAGATCAGTGGTGGAATTTCACAAACTGCGGGGGAGCGATCGATGGGAAGCATATCCGCATAACCCCACCTGCAAATCTTATTATTACAATTACAAGGGTTTTTTTAGTATTGTACTTTTGGTGGTGGTGAACGCCAACTATGAGTTCATCTTTGTGGATGTCGGGAAAAATGGCCATGCTTTGAATGGTGGGTCCTTTCAAAAAAACAATAACATCTACCCATAACTTTTCAACATTTACGATCAAAGACCACATATCATGCCACAACAGAGTCATCTACCTACTAAAATGCCCCTGCAAAAAACAGTATGTGGGGAGAACGATTAGACAACCAAAAGTTAGAATGAATGAACACATTCGCAACATAAAAAAATAGGGGTGAGCGGGTTCGGATTTCTGAAATCCGAACCCCCCCGAGCCACCCGATCCGAGGCAGATCCGAGTCAGGCTCGACTTTTCCCGCCTGACTCGGATCTGAAATCGAGGCAAAACGTCATCATCCCGCCTTCCGAGTCTCGCGGGTTTTGGATCCTATATAAGGTACCCGCGTCGGCGCCATTTTCTCACTCGGCTGTGGACAGTGAAGAGGGAGGGTGGGAGTTAGGGCTGGCTGGGCTGTGTAGTGTAGTGTAGTGTAGTGTAGTGCAGAGTAGTGTTGTGCTGTGCTGTGCTGCTGTTGTCCACTACTTCAAAGTCCATAGGGGCTGGCTGTGTTGTGCTGTGCTGCTGTTGTTAATAGGGGCTGTGTCCACTACTTCAAAGTCCATAGGGGCTGGCTGGACTGTGTTGTGCAGTCAGTTCTCCATAGGGGCTGTGTCCACTCCAAAGTCCTGTGCAGTGTCCCAGTCCTAAAGGGGTGCTGTAGTGTTGTCCAGGGGGTGCTCTGTCCATCAGGGGTGCTCCCCCCAAGTGCTAAAAAAATAATATATTTTCTGTGTTTGTGAATTGTGTGCGCAGTAGCCGCACGTGCATCAACAAAGTAGTGCCAAGCGTGCGCCTGTGTCATAAGTAAAGGGCCGGCTGGCTTGACCGTTAAAGGGTGCTGTAACCCCCAAAGTACACTCCAGTCCAAACCCAAAAAAAAATTATTTTCTGTGTTTGTGAATTGTGTGCGCAGTAGCCGCACGTGCATCAACAAAGTAGTGCCAAGCGTGCGCCTGTGTCATAAGTAAAGGGCCGGCTGGCTTGACCGTTAAAGGGTGCTGTAACCCACAAAGTACACTCCAAACCAAAAAAAAATTATTTTCTGTGTTTGTGAATTGTGTGCGTAGTAGCCGCACGTGCATCAACAAAGTAGTGCCAAGCGTGCGCCTGTGTCATAAGTAAAGGGCCGGCTGGCTTGACCATTAAAGGGTGCTGTAACCCCTAAAGTACACTCCAGTCCAAACCAAAAAAAAAATAATTTTCTGTGTTTGTGAATTGTGTGCGCAGTAGCCGCACGTGCATCAACAAAGTAGTGCCAAGCGTGCGCCTGTGTCATAAGTAAAGGGCCGGCTGGCTTGACCATTAAAGGGTGCTGTAACCCCCAAAGTACACTCCAGTCCAAACCAAAAAAAAAATTATTTTCTGTGTTTGTGAATTGTGTGCGCAGTAGCCGCACGTGCATCAACAAAGTAGTGCCAAGCGTGCGCCTGTGTCATAAGTAAAGGGCCGGCTGGCTTGACCATTAAAGGGTACTGTAACCCACAAAGTACACTCCAAACCAAACTAAAAATTATTTTCTGTGTTTGTGAATTGTGTGCGCAGTAGCCGCACGTGCATCAACAAAGTAGTGCCAAGCGTGTGCCTGTGTCATAAGTAAAGGGCCGGCTGGCTTGACCATTAAAGGGTGCTGTAACCCCCAAAGTACACTCCAGTCCAAACCAAAAAAATATATATTTTCTGTGTTTGTGAATTGTGTGCGCAGTAGCCGCACGTGCATCAACAAAGTAGTGCCAAGCGTGCGCCTGTGTCATAAGTAAAGGGCCGGCTGGCTTGACCATTAAAGGGTGCTATAACCCCCAAAGTACACTCCAGTCCAAACCAAAAAAATATATATTTTCTGTGTTTGTGAATTGTGTGCGCAGTAGCCGCACGTGCATCAACAAAGTAGTGCCAAGCGTGCGCCTGTGTCATAATTAAAGGGCCGGCTGGCTTGACCGTTAAAGGGTGCTGTAACCCCCAAAGTACACTCCAATCCAAACCAAAAAAAAAATTATTTTCTGTGTTTGTGAATTGTGTGCGCAGTAGCCGCACGTGCATCAACAAAGTAGTGCCAAGCGTGCGCCTGTGTCTTAAGTAAAGGGCCGGCTGGCTTGACCGTTAAAGGGTGCTGTAACCCCCAAAGTACACTCCAAACCCCCAAAAAAAATATTTTTTGTGTTTGTGACTTGTGTGCACTGTGGCTGCACGTGCATCAACAAAGGAGCAGCGCCAAGCGTGCGCCTGTGTCCCATAAGTAAATAGCCTGCTGGCTCATTTCTTAAAGGGTGGTGTAACCCACAAAGTGCACTACCCTCCAGCAAAAATAAAAAAATATTTTCTGTGTTTGTGTGCGCTTTAGCCGCACGTATATATCAATATAACATAAATGGAGGACCAAACTTTCTCCGATAAAAATAAAATAGGGAAAGATCAAGAACCACTTCCTCCTAGTGCTATTGCTGCTGCTGGGAGTTGTTCATCATCCCAGAGAGGAAGTAGGAACATCACTACTTTTACTAAACAATTGACCCTCCAACAGTCCCTAGCGATGAGGATGAAGTACGACAGCAGTCATCCTGAAGCAAAACGTATAACTGAGGCCTTGACTGCTATGTTGGTGTTAGACGTGCGTCCGGTATCCGCCATTAGTGCAGTGGGATTTAGACAATTGATGGAGGTAGTGTGTCCCCGGTTCCAAATCCCGTCTAGATTCCACCTGCATCCTCAAAGCAGCAGCGACAAGCGTGCGTCTGTCTGTTAAAGGGTGGTGACACCCTCAAAGTGTGCTACACAAACAATAAAAATATTGTTCTTTTTTTTTCGGTCTTTGTGAAATGTGTGGGCTGTAGCCGCACCTGCATCCTTAAAGCAGCAGCGACAAGCGTGCGTCTGTCTGTTAAAGGGTGGTGACACCCTCAAAGTGTGCTACACAAACAATAAAAATATTCTTCTTTTTTTTTCTGTCTTTGTGAATTGTGTGGGCTGTAGCCGCACTTGCATCCTCAAAGCAGCAGCGACAAGCGTGCGTCTGTCTGTTAAAGGGTGGTGTAACTCTCAAAGTGCTCCAAAAAATAAAAAACTATTTTTTTAATGTGTTTGTGACTTGTGTGCGATGTAGCCGCACTTGCATCCTCAAAGCAGCAGCGACAAGCGTGCGTCTGTCTGTTAAAGGGTGGTGACACCCTCAAAGTGTGCTACACAAACAATAAAAATATTCTTCTTCTTTTTTCTGTCTTTGTGAATTGTGTGGGCTGTAGCCGCACCTGCATCCTTAAAGCAGCAGCGACAAGCGTGCGTCTGTCTGTTAAAGGGTGGTGACACCCTCAAAGTGTGCTACACAAACAATTAAAATATTGTTCTTTTTTTTTCTGTCTTTGTGAAATGTGTGGGCTGTAGCCGCACCTGCATCCTTAAAGCAGCAGCGACAAGCGTGCGTCTGTCTGTTAAAGGGTGGTGACACCCTCAAAGTGTGCTACACAAACAATAAAAATATTCTTCTTCTTTTTTCTGTCTTTGTGAATTGTGTGGGCTGTAGCCGCACTTGCATCCTCAAAGCAGCAGCGACAAGCGTGCGTCTGTCTGTTAAAGGGTGGTGTAACCCTCAAAGTGCACTCCACAAACAATAAAAATATTCTTTTTTTTTTTCTGTCTTTGTGAATTGTGTGGGCTGTAGCCGCACTTGCATCCTCAAAGCAGCAGTGACAAGCGTGCGTCTGTCTGTTAAAGGATTACATCGGTGACAGCATCCAAGTAGGCATGTCAGACAGTCCGTACCTGTACTGGCAGGAAAAAGAAGCAATTTGGAGGTCCCTGTACAAACTGGCTCTATTTTACCTGAGTTGCCCCCCCTCCAGTGTGTACTCCGAAAGAGTGTTTAATGCAGCCGGGAACCTTGTCAGCGAAAGGCGTAGGAGGTTGCTTCCACAAAATGTGGAGAAGATGATGTTCATAAAATGAATTATCAACTCTTCCAGGGTGACCAGCCTCCAGAACGTACAGAGGGACCTGTGGTTCCAGCGGGGACGAATTAATACTCTGTGAGGATGAGGATGTACACACTGAAGAGGGTGAGGAATCGGTGGATGAGGAGGAAGAGGATGACATCTTGCCTCCGTAGAGCCAGTTTGTGCAGGGACAGATTAATTGCCAGCTTGTTTTGTGGGGGCCCAAACGAACCAATCATTTCAGCCACAGTTGTGTGGCAGACCCTGGCGCTGAAATGATTGGTTTGTTAAAGTGTGCATGTCCTGTTTATACAACATAAGGGTGGGTGGGAGGGCCCAAGGACAATTCCATCTTGCACCTCTTTTTTTTCTTTGCATTATGTACAGTTTGGGGCCTAGTTTTTCAAACTGCCATCCTGTCTGCCACTGCAGTTTCACGCCAAGATGGGTCATGTGTTTGTGCCGCCCACTCGTGTCGCTTAGCATAGTCATCCAGCTACCTCGGTGCAACCTTTTGGACATAAAAACACTATAGTGAGGTGTGAGGTGTTCAGAATAGACTGGAAATGAGTGAAAATTAAGGTTATTGAGGTTAATAATAGCATAGGAGCAGAAAAACCTACAAATTCTGTGATTTTAGCTGTTTTTATGCTTTTTTTCAAAAAAATACAGATCCAAAACACAAAACCCAGAACACTAAACACGAAGGGTGGTTTTGGCAAAACCAATCCAGATCCAAAACACGAAGAAAGATCCAGATCCAAAACCAAAACACAAAACACGAAAAGTGGCCGGTGCACACCCCTATAAAAAAAGCAACTGAGGATCATCCCCTGTCTGCACTAGGGGTGTGCACCGGCCACTTTTCGTGTTTTGGTTTTGGATCTGGATCTTTCTTCGTGTTTTGGATCTGGATTGGTTTTGCCAAAACCACCCTTCCGTGTTTTGGGTTCTGGGTTTTGTGTTTTGGATCTGTATTTTTTTGAAAAAAGCATAAAAACAACTAAAATCACAGAATTTGTAGGTTTTTCTGCTCCTATGCTATTATTAACCTTAATAACCTTAATTTCCACTCATTTCCAGTCTATTCTGAACACCTCACACCTCACAATAGTGTTTTTATGTCCAAAAGGTTGCACCGAGGTAGCTGGATGACTATGCTAAGCGACACGAGTGGGCGGCACAAACATGTGACCCATCTAGGCGTGATACTGCAGTGGCAGACAGGATGGCAGTTTGAAAAACTAGGCCCCAAACTGTACATAATGCAAAGAAAAAAAAGAGGTGCAAGATGGAATTGTCCTTGGCCCCTCCCACCCACCCTTATGTTGTATAAACAGGACATGCACACTTTAACAAACCAATCATTTCAGCGCCAGGGTCTGCCACACAACTGTGGCTGAAATGATTGGTTCGTTTGGGCCCCCACAAAACAAGCTGGCAATTAATCTGTCCCTGCACAAACTGACTCTACGGAGGCAAGATGTCATCCTCATCCTCCTCATCCACCGATTCCTCACCCTCTTCAGTGTGTACATCCTCATCCTCACAGAGTATTAACTCGTCCCCACTGGAATCCACCACCACAGGTCCCTCTGTACTTTCTGGAGGCTGGTCTCCCTGGAAGAGCTGATAATTCATTTTGATGAACATCATCTTCTCCACATTCTGTGGAAGCAACCTCCTACGCCTTTTGCTGACAAGGTTCCCGGCTGCACTAAACACTCTTTCAGAGTACACACTGGAGGGGGGGGCAACTCAGGTAAAATAGAGCCAGTTTGTACAGGGGCCTCCAAATTGCCTCTTTTTCCTGCCAGTACAGGTATGGACTGTCTGACATGCCTACTTGGATGCTGTCACTGATGTAATCCTCCACCATTCTGTCAATGGTGACAGTATCATATGCAGTGACAGTAGACATGTCAGAAATTGTTGCCAGGTCCTTCCGTCCAGACCAGATGTCCAAACTTGGTCCTGCCTGCCCTGCATCACCGCCAGCGGGTTGCTTAGGATAGCTAAGTTTTTTCCTGGCAGCCCCAGTTGCGGGAGAAAATGAAGAAGGAGCTGTCGACGTGTCACGTTCCGCTTCAGCTGACAGTGTGTTCACCAGCAGGTCTTTGCACCTCTGCAGGCTTGTGTCGGCCGGAAAGAGAGACACCACATAGGCTTTAAACCTAGGATTGAGCACGGTGGCCAAAATGTAGTGGTCTGATTTCAACAGATTGACCACTCTGGAATCCTGGCTAAGCGAATGAAGGGCTTCATCGACAAGTCCCACAAGCCGAGCGGAATCGCTCCGTCTTAGCTCCTCCTTCACTTTCTCCAGCTGCTTCTGCAAAAGCCTGATGAGGGGAATGACCTGACTCAAGCTGGCAGTGTCTGAACTGACTTCACGTGTGGCAAGTTCGAAGGGCTGGAGAACCTTGCACAACACGGAAATCATTCTCCACTGTGCTTGAGTCAGGTGCATACCCCCTCCTTTGCCTATGTCATAGGTGGATGTATAGGCTTGTATGGCCTTTTGCTGCTCCTCCTTCCTCTGAAGCATATAGAGGGTTGAGTTCTACCGCGTCACAACCTCTTGCTTCAGGTGATGGTGGGGCAGGTTCAAGAGTGTTTGCTGGCGCTCCAGTCTTCGGCACGCAGTCGCTGAATGGTGAAAGTGGCCAGAAATTTTTCGGGCCACCCAAAGCATCTCCTGCACGCCCCTGTCGCTTTCAGAAAATTCCGCACCACCAAGTTTATTGTGTGAGCAAAACATGGGACGTGCTGGAATTTGCCCAGATGTAATGCCCGCACAATATTGGTGGCGTTGTCAGATATCACAAATCCCCAGGAGAGTCTAAGTGGGGTAAGCCACTGGGCGATAATTTCCCTCAGTTTCTCTAAGAGGTTGTCGGCGGTGTGCCTCTTACTGAAACCGGTGATACACAGCGTAGCCTGCCTTGGAACGAGCTGGCGTTTCTGAGATGCTGCTACTGGTGATGCTGCTGCTGTTGCTGCGTAAGGTAATACATCTACCCAGTGGGCTGTCACAGTCATATAGTCCTTAGTCTGCCCTGTTCCACTTGTCCACTTGTCCGTGGTTAAGTGGACATTGGGTACAACGGCATTTTTCAGGACACTGAGGACACTTTTTCTGACGTTTCTATACAGTCTCGGTATCGCCTGCCTAGTGAAGTGGAATCTAGACGGGATTTGGAACCGGGGACACACTACCTCCATCAATTGTCTAAATCCCACTGCACTAATGGTGGATACCGGACGCACGTCTAACACCAACATAGCAGTCAAGGCCTCAGTTATACGTTTTGCTTCAGGATGACTGCTGTCGTACTTCATCCTCCTGGCTAAGGACTGTTGGAGGGTCAATTGTTTAGTAAAAGTAGTGGTGTTCCTACTTCCTCTCTGGGATGATGAACGACTCCCAGCAGCAGCAACAGCAGCAGCGGCAGCAGGAGGCGTAGCAATGCAGGATCCTCCGGAGGGATCCCGGATAGGAGAGTCAGTCATGCCAGTGACATGGCCTGCAGGACTACTTCCGATCCTGACTAAGGAGGAAATTGACGAGGAGGGAGTTGACGGTGTGGTTTGCAGGCGCTTGGATACAACAGGACAACGGGATTTAGGTGTCCCTGGACTGCTTACGGTCTTAGCCAAAGTTTCTGAACTTGACAGTAACTTATTATGAACACGCTGCAGGTGCCGTATAAGGGAGGATGTTCCTAGGTGGTTAACGTCCCTACCCCTACTTAATCCACCTTTACATATGGTACATATGGCAAGACAGTTGTTGTCCGGATTTGGATAGAAATATTGCCAGACCAAAGAGGTGGAATGTTTGGTATTCTGCCCAGGCATGACCATGATGGGCTTTTTCATCCCACGGACAACAACTGTCTCCCCCGGAGCCTGATTTAAACAAACCACATCACCATCAGAATCCTCCTCGCCAACTTCCTCCTCAGGCCCAGCTACACCAGTATCCTCATCCTGTTGTACTTCAACAGTGACATCTTCAATTTGCATATCAGCAAGTGGACTGTGGGTGCTCCTTTCAGCACTTGCAGGGGGTGTGCAAATGGTGGAAAGAGCCACCTCTTCCCGTCCAGTGCTGGGAAGGTCAGGCATCGCAACCACCACCACACTTGGACTCTCATTGGGGATTTGTGATATCTTCTTAGAAAGCACAGTTCTTCGCTGTGCTTTTGCCAGCTTAACTCTTTTGATTTTTTAGTGGGAGGAGGGTTTCCATCGTCATGTGAAGCTGAACCACTAGTCATGAAAATACTAGGGATCGACCTTAGCCGTTCCTTGCCACTCCTTGTCATAAATGGCATATTGGCAAGTTTACGTTTCTCTTCAGATGATTTAAATGTTTTTTTCAAGGTCATTATCCTGAACTTTGTCATTTGGGATTGTATGTGCCCTCTACTATGACATTGGGCATCGGCCTTGGCAGACGACGTTAATGGCATGTTATCGTCTATGTCATGACTAGTGGCAGCAGCTTCAGCACTAGGAGGAAGTGGTTCTTGATCTTTCTCTATTTTATTTTTATCTGAGAAAGTTTGGTCCTCCATTTATGTTATATCGATTTGATATATACGTGCGGCTAAACACAGAAAATATTTTTTTATTTTTGCTGGAGAGTAGTGCACTTTGTGGGTTACACCACCCTTTAAGAAATGAGCCAGCCGGCTCTTACTTATGGGATACAGGCGCACGCTTGGCGCTGCTCCTTTGTTGATGCACGTGCGGCTACTGCGCACACAATTCACAAACACAGAAAAAATATTTTGTTATTTGGTTTGGAGTGTACTTTGGGGGTTACAGCACCCTTTAACGGTCAAGCCAGCCGGCCCTTTACTTAAGACACAGGCGCACGCTTGGCACTACTTTGTTGATGCACGTGCGGCTACTGCGCACACAATTCACAAACACAGAAAATATTTTTTTCTTGGTTTGGACTGGAGTGTACTTTGGGGGTTACAGCACCCTTTAACGGTCAAGCCAGCTGGCCCTTTACTTATGACACAGGCGCACGCTTGGCACTACTTTGTTGATGCATGTGCGGCTACTGCGCACACAATTCACAAACACAGAAAAAATATTTTGTTATTTGGTTTGGAGTGTACTTTGGGGGTTACAGCACCCTTTGACGGTCAAGCCAGCCAGCCCTTTACTTATGACACAGGCGCACGCTTGGCACTACTTTGTTGATGCACGTGCGGCTACTGCGCACACAATTCACAAACACAGAAAATATATTTTTTTTTGGTTTGGAGTGTACTTTGGGGGTTACAGCACCCTTTAACAGTAAAGCCAGCCGGTCCTTTACTTATGACACAGGCGCACGCTTGGCACTACTTTGTGGATGCACGTGCGGCTACTGCGCACACAATTCACAAACACAGAAAAAATATTTTGTTATTTGGTTTGGAGTGTACTTTGGGGGTTACAGCACCCTTTGACGGTCAAGCCAGCCGGCCCTTTACTTATGACACAGGCGCACGCTTGGCACTACTTTGTTGATGCACGTGCGGCTACTGCGCACACAATTCACAAACACAGAAAATATATATTTTTTTGGTTTGGAGTGTACTTTGGGGGTTACAGCACCCTTTAACAGTCAAGCCAGCCGGTCCTTTACTTATGACACAGGCGCACGCTTGGCACTACTTTGTTGATGCACGTGCGGCTACTGCGCACACAATTCACAAACACAGAAAAAATATTTTGTTATTTGGTTTGGAGTGTACTTTGGGGGTTACAGCACCCTTTAACGGTCAAGCCAGCCGGCCCTTTACTTATGACACAGGCGCACGCTTGGCACTAGTTTGTTGATGCACGTGCGGCTACTGCACAATTCACAAACACACAAAAAATATTATTTTTTTAGCACTTGGCGGGAGCACCCCTGATGGACAGAGCACCCCCTGGACAACACTACAGCACCCCTTTAGGACTGGGACACTGCACAGGACTTTGGAGTGGACACAGCCCCTATGGAGAACTGACTGCACAACACAGTCCAGCCAGCCCCTATGGACTTTGAAGTAGTGGACACAGCCCCTATTAACAACAGCAGCACAGCACAACACAGCCAGCCCCTATGGACTTTGAAGTAGTGGACAACAGCAGCACAGCGCAGCACAGCACAGCACAACACTACTCTGCACTACACTACACTACACAGCCCAGCCAGCCCTAACTCCCACCCTCCCTCTTCACTGTCCACAGCCGAGTGAGAAAATGGCGCCGACGTGGGTACCTTATATAGGATCCAAAACCCGCGAGACTCGGAAGGCAGGCGGGATGATGACGTTTTGCCTCGATTTCAGATCCGAGTCAGGCGGGAAAAGTCGAGCCTGACTCGGATCTGCCTCAGATCGGGGGGGCTCGGGGGGGTTCGGATTGCAGAAATCCGAACCCGCTCACCCCTAGTCTGCACATTTCAAAGAATTCCATCAAAGCAACTCCACACATCTAGATTTCATAGGAATCAAACATGTGAAACAAAACTAGAGAGGGGAGGGGACTTTATTAGACAGATTAACAAAGAAGAACTGAGATATATGGTTCTGTTGGACACTTTGGTACCAAAAGGACTAAATATAGACAACGAGGTTAAATCCATCATTTGCCGTTGAATATACATCATATGAACTAATTTATTAACCAATATAATCCCCATTCAATACTGGAATAATCTGCTAGAATATACAGGGCCAATTCTCCACATGGATCTGATTAATTTATGACAGAACCACAGTCGAATCATTAAGCAATCACAATTAATATGGTAGTTTTCTTAGGTGTGTATATATATATAAATGTATATGATCACCTAATTTAACCTACAGATACACAACACCCTCATGTGATAACGTTATTTCTGTCTTTCACTCATTATTTTGTGATACTCCAAGAGACATATCTAGAACTCCCAGATGTGTTGGGCACCTACTTCCAATAACTAGACGGTCATTAACATTGCAGCTGTGCACTAACATCAAGGCTACACAGGTCAACCTTCATTACTACTGTTAATCTATAAGATCAGCACAAGGTAACATCAAATGACCAATTATTAACTACTATGCACTCACATCAATATTGGATATCATAACCCAATATATTTACATTAACAAGATCTAATTATCGATATATGTTTGGGAACCTGTGCTATGATATCCCCCAATAGAAGAACACGAAAGAATAATCACATCATACACTCTGCATCATTTATTTATTTATTTTCGAGACTCAACTACTGTCATTATTTTCCTCATTTACACTTTTCCTTGACTGACACTTGAATCTACCATTGATTGATCTGTATGTACTAAGGGACCTATCAGCATTGAGACATGACCCATCAATCATTTGAGGGTTGGACCGCCATGAAGATTTAAACTCCCTCCTCACCAAGAACACAATACACCACTCCTAGAGGAAGGCCATTATTGGCCGAAAACATCTCCTACCCACCTATCAAGTAACCAGTACTCAGTACTCTATTCTTGAATCTCATCACTCCGGCATTCAGCGGTCACGTGACCCGGAAGTAACGACGAGCGCAAAACATCCAGGAGCCGTGCTGACGCCAGGACCGTGCAGACCACCGCAGAGGACAGAAGAGGGAGACCGACAGCGATGTGGCAAGAGTCAGGTGAGTCCCGTTCTGGGAAGAGGAGTTACCCGGCGAAGATTGACAGATCGACGCTGGGTCACTCCATCTCTAGGCGACACAGGCAGGCGTATAGTCGGGACCCGGTGTCACAGCCACCACATGCGGCACTGACCCCATACTCCGTCAGCCTTGCGTGCCAGGGATCCCTGCCACACTGCCGCACAGCTGCTGTGTCCCGTCCTGAAGGGAACCCGGGCACCGCAAGCGGCCACCACGAACTCTTTGCTCTATCGTTCCAGGGACCAGTAACGGGATGCCGTTACTAGGTCCATCCTATCTGGGCCACATTATCAGCACTGTTATTGACTCTACTGCATGTGGAGCACCACAGATTGTTTACAGCATTAGTACAATCACTCCAGGGGCCATCCATTATTAGGAAGACCACAAACTTTCCAGCAGGATACTTGCCCATGTGGTTTTGGTTTTGATTTTGTTTTTGTTTATGTTTACAAATATTTTTATTCTTGTTTTTGTTTTGTTTTGATCTAAGCAATATCTACCTTAGGACATTAGGAATTCTTATCCCAGTGTGGACAATCTTTACAATCATTATTTAAATAAATCCACGATTGTTTGTATATCTGACAACCATTTCTTCATTTTATTCAGTACACCATTTCAATACTATACATCTGCTTAGGGTGAGTGCTGTACAATATTTGTATTCTTTAAAAAAAAACACTTCTATGAAGGTTTACCTCCAATAGCCTGAAATTGGCAACAAGAGCCAAAATGAAGCACGGCCTTAACTTTGTGTTTGTGGCTGACGAGGTGTTTGCACTACATGAACACTTGATGAAGCCGTACGCGCAAAGGGGCCTGACATACAGTTACCGGCTATCCAGGGCATGGTGGATTGTTGAGAATGTCTTTGGCATCCTGAGCAACCGATTCCGCATATTCCATAGTGCCATCAATCTACGTGTGGAAAAAATGTATTTGGTCTTCTTGGCATGCTGTGTCCTGCACAACTTAGGGTGCAAAACAACGACCCGGTAAAGTAGATCAGGCACAGCTATGCCACCCCGACCCTGACCAGCCAGAGGATACAGTCCAATTGCGCTCTGTGGCACAACCTGTCAATCTGGAGACAACGGGAACTGTGCAGGCTAAAGAGGTCAGGGTGCAATACCTAGCCTATTTTAATGGAGTGGGGGCAGTGCCATGGCAGGAGGAGACTGTCTCCATTGAACAAATTTGGCATGATATGTATGCATGTGTCTGTACTTACCACATCCAAAGAGGATGGTTCACGGTTCACCCGTTCCTCTATATCCTCTTCCCGCTCTCCTGGCACGTTCTCCACCATTAGATATTGTGAGGCTCTTTCTGGTTCTTGGTCGTGAATGAACCGAAGCAGGTGAAATTACCATAATGTGCTTGTATAGACATCTTCTGCCCCTGCTCCTGAAGCTCGCAAGTCCTGTTGTTTCTTGTACTCTTTGAGGTAGACCATTAGCAGGTTTTGAACTTTGGCCTTCAAGCATTTGGAACACGCCTCATTGTGATAAGGCATGCTGTATGTCCCAAGGTCCTCTATGGCTGCAGCTTTTTTTTGTTTGTTGCTATTATCTTTAGTTTTAATTTTCCATAATCACTCATGGCTTCTTTATAATTCCAGGAAGTCAGTGATGAATTGTCTTTCTCTCGCACTAGAAATGTCTGTGTAGGAAAAGTGAAAAATAACTCTTTTAATACACCAATTATTTTAATGTTTTTTTTTTAACTGTTTATACTGTATGTTTTTCCTGTTTGAATGTGTTTCCTGTTAGATTTATTTAAAAAATGTTTATTGGTTATTTTTTTAAATACATTAAAGAATAATTTTCTGACTTCTGGTTCCGGTTGAATGGCGTGAGGACCTGTGCTCCAGAGCTCGGCTACATTTGGCCCCCTATCGCACTTTCTCTCGGCTTTTCAAAGCCTCCAACTGAGCTCCCTGCCACCCGGTCTACCCCCTCACTTACCTGGCCGGAGATGGATATATATTTCCCATCAAAGATGCTGGCTAAATCCCCCCAGCCGCGACAGGAGAAGAGGCGCGCCGAATCCAATATGGCGCTGGGCTCCAATAAAGATGCTCCCTCTCCGGCTCCCAAGAAAGCAGCAGCCGACTCACTACCTTCTGCTTCCCAGGTAGGACGGTCCCCTGACTCCCCTGCGACATACGGGAACTTGGTGGAGGCTATAAGATCCACAATGGCCCTGCTACTCACTCAGGCTGTAGAAGACATATCCACGCACCTTCAGGGGTTAACACAGCGAGTGAATGATGTGTTCACAAACCATGATATTGCTGATGTGAGAAAAGAAGTTAAACGTTAAATCGTAAATAAACCTTATAATATATTCCTTCCTATAAACCTCTAAGATTCACCTTCCTAAAACCTCTAAGACAAAACCCTGCCTATAACCTCTAAACAGAACGCTAATTGCGTACGCAGTTTAACCGCAAATAAAGACAGGAGTGGAATCTGTGTTTCCAACGCACAAGTATTATTCAGGTAAAAGTACAGTCAGTTACACGCAATCTATACATACACAAGTTAGGCGTAAAAGGAAATAATACAGACCAAGTATGGTTATACATACGCTGCGCCTCTGGATCCAAAGATAGACTTCTGACTAGATATCCTCAGCTCACCCAAAATTCAGCATGAACTCGCAAACCAGTGTTTGGACACATGTATTTATTCCCCCCCAGACTGAAACAGGACAAAGGGGAAACTTCCTGCTGATCTCATTGGTTCCCAGAGGAGGAGCATATGTAAAGACACATTTAACAGGTTGTTTCAAATAGACTTTTCCTGCCTCTAACAGCCGGGGTCTTTCTGGTAACGCCTCCTGTAACATTCCATCAACTAAAACATTTTGTTGCTTATAAGTTCTGCAATCCGTAACTTGAGTTTGCATGATGCGATCTCTCCACCGATAACACCGGGATTCTGTAAAAAGCGTATGCATCAGAACGAGACCAAACATATCTTGCTTATCATGTATAATATCTTAGATATCAAAAACCTCTATTTCTTAGCATTTAAACTAACTTAACCAACTTGAATCATACATTTTGATGCTTATGGAACCTTATGTGCGAATATGTAATGTGTTAGTATTCGGGGTTTGATATAAGGACGCTAGTTATTAATGGGTGAGATTTAAGTGCATAATCTCTCATACACGAAGTGAACATCCAGCAGTGTGGATGGCTGAGGGTTGTAATTCCACATGCCCTCTGTCAGCAGGCCCCCACCTGCTGTGTTCAAAGGAAAACAAAACCTCTTTTGTTCTCACAGACACTTGTGTGAAGTGCAAATGTATTATCACCTCAAACTATGGGATTAGGAGACATCTTGTCTAGTATTCAGGCAAATCCAATTGTGTAGATATTATATTACAATTGCCACAACTATACTTTATCTGCATCCCGGGATTCCCAATTTGTATGTAAAAATACCCATTGTCTCTCCTTATCTACTTAGAAAGCTGGTTTTTCCCGTTGCCCTTGGTGTTAACAAAAACATTGCCATCTGTTCTTAGTTAATGGGTTATAACTTGAATTAATGCTGACCACACAAAATGGTGTCTTGTGATCTCATTTCCAAAATGGAGTCTTGTGGCCATTCGCAAGATTGCGTCGCTGCGATTAAATTTTAAACTGAACTTGTCTCACTCAATTATTCAACTTCGACAACGTCTTCACAAGGATAACATGTATTAACTAAATAAAGTGGATGATTTAGAAAACCGGTCTAGCCGAAATAATCTGCGGTTAGTGGGATTGCTGGAAAAGGTTAAAGGTGCCGCACTGGCGCACTTTGTAAGGCAGACCCTACCCTCCTTATTAGGCATTGAGGATATTTGCCGTGATCTTGTCATCAAAAGGGTTCATAGGTTATGTCCACAACCTACCTCATTTCCTCCTCGCCCACATGTGACACTCTTCAAATGCCTCAACTATTTGCATAAATCTGCAATTTGCGGAACCTTACATGGGAAGAACACAAAATATTCTTATTTCAAGATTATTCCGTCGAATTATCAAGGGCGTGCAAAGCATTCTCTAATATATGTGCTCAGCTGGTGAAAAACAAGCAAAAGTTTAGCATGATGTATACGGCGACCTTACGGCTTTATGTGGGATCATCTCATGTCGATTTCAGCAACCCAGCAGATGCTGCAGGATACCATCATGAAGAATCGCAATAACATTCAACAGACATTGCTGACTGAGACTTATTTCTACTACACACCTGCTCTGGCTATGATGTTGATATAATTAATCTTCTCCTCTCCTGCTTAATACTACATATATTATATTGGTTGACGCATGCTGATTGATAGTCTGAGGTCGCATATATGTGGTATTCAATAATTCAAGTTATTATTGCTTTACTAACCGTTTTCCATGTTTGATTAATGTCTTTTGAGAGTGTGACGTTTAATCTGATTTGTGAAAGCATAGTATATTCTTTTGTGCATTTCATGTACACAATGCTTATTTGTCTGTGCCTAGATAGGTTCCAAGTTTATGAAAATGTTTATGAACCTTAATATCATTATGCTCTATACAGCTTTATTTACGTTAGAAGGGGCAAAATGTTAGCATCAATTTGATCCCTTAATACGTTATCTATGATCTACGATATTATTCTTTGGAAAATAATACTGGTTGTCTATATTGAATGTTCATTTACATGCTATTTTGATCCATGTATTTTTCTTTGCTCTTATTTTCTCATTACATCACAACCAGGTGATCCTGTTACACATTTCCTCGATTTTCACTTATGTGATGTATTTTTCTCACCATCCTTTGCTTGTTTGTCTACCCCTGTTTTGTTACTTTCCTCTTGTACCTATTCCTCCTCACTTAATAACATATTTGTAATCATCTGTATGTCCACATCATTGCTAATGAAGATTGTAGTTTCAATGTATGTTTTATTATTTATCTGTCTGGGATTATGACAAACATTATGATAGGCTCACTTAATGTGGGCGGTTTTTATTCACCAGCTAAAAGGCGAAAGGTCCTCCTTTATTTGAAAAAGCAAGGGTTGGATTTAGTGTTCTTGCAAGATACACATTTAATAGCAACAGAACTCCCCAAACTCTAGATGTTGAATTGATCTGTGATAGCAACTTCCACCTATAATTCAAAATCGAGAGGTGTGGTAATCCTAGCACAGAAACAATTAAGAATTGAAGTCAGTTTGGTAGTGACGGATCAGGAAGGGAGGTATGTTATCGCAACTGTATTAGGGGTGAGCGGGTTCGGATTTCTGAAATCCGAACCCCCCCGAGCCCCCCCGATCTGAGGCAGATCCGAGTCAGGCTTGACTTTTCCCGCCTGACTCGGATCTGAAATCGAGGCAAAACGTCATCATCCCGCCTTCCGGGTCTTGCGGGTTTTGGATCCTATATAAGGTACCCGCGTCGGCGCCATTTTCTCACTCGGCTGTGGACAGTGAAGAGGGAAGGAGTTAGGGCTGGCTGGCTGGCTGGGCTGTGTAGCGTAGTGTAGTGTAGTGTAGTGCAGAGTAGTGTTGTGCTGTGCTGTGCTGTGCTGCTGTTGTCCATAGGGGCTGTGTCCACTACTTCAAAGTCCATAGGGGCTGGATGTGCTGTGCTGTGCTGCTGTTGTTAATAGGGGCTGTGTCCACTACTTCAAAGTCCATAGGGGCTGGCTGGACTGTGTTGTGCAGTCAGTTCTCCATAGGGGCTGTGTCCACTCCTGTGCAGTGTCCCAGTCCTAAAGGGGTGCTGTAGTGTTGTCCAGGGGGTGCTCTGTCCATCAGGGGTGCTCCCCCCAAGTGCTAAAAAAATAATATTTTTTCTGTGTTTGTGAATTGTGTGCGCAGTAGCCACACGTGCATCAACAAAGTAGTGCCAAGCGTGCGCCTGTGTCATAAGTAAAGGGCCGGCTGGCTTGACTGTTAAAGGGTGCTGTAACCCCCAAAGTACACTCCAAACCAAATAAAAAAATATTTTCTGTGTTTGTGAATTGTGTGCGCAGTAGCCGCACGTGCATCAACAAAGTAGTGCCAAGCGTGCGCCTGTGTCATAAGTAAAGGGCCGGCTAGCTTGACCGTTAAAGGGTGCTGTAACCCCCAAAGTACACTCCAAACCAAATAAAAAAATATTTTCTGTGTTTGTGAATTGTGTGCGCAGTAGCCGCACGTGCATCAACAAAGTAGTGCCAAGCGTGCGCCTGTGTCATAAGTAAAGGGCCGGCTGGCTTGACCGTTAAAGGGTGCTGTAACCCCCAAAGTACACTCCAAACCAAATAAAAAAATATTTTCTGTGTTTGTGAATTGTGTGCGCAGTAGGCGCACGTGCATCAACAAAGTAGTGCCAAGCGTGCGCCTGTGTCATAAGTAAAGGGCCGGCTGGCTTGACCGTTAAAGGGTGCTGTAACCCCCAAAGTACACTCCAAACCAAATAACAAAATATTTTCTGTGTTTGTGAATAGTGTGCACAGTAGCCGCACGTGCATCAAAAAAGTAGTGCCAAGCGTGCGCCTGTGTCATAAGTAAAGGGCCGGCTGGCTTGACCGTTAAAGGGTGCTGTAACCCCCAAAGTACACTCCAAACCAAATAAAAAAATATTTTCTGTGTTTGTGAATTGTGTGCGCAGTAGCCGCACGTGCATCAACAAAGTAGTGCCAAGAGTGCGCCTGTGTCATAAGTAAAGGGCCGGCTGGCTTGACCGTTAAAGGGTGCTGTAACCCCCAAAGTACACTCCAGTCCAAACCAAATAAAAAAAAATTTCTGTGTTTGTGAATTGTGTGCGCAGTAGCCGCACGTGCATCAACAAAGTAGTGCCAAGCGTGCGCCTGTGTCATAAGTAAAGGGCCGGCTGGCTTGACCGTTAAAGGGTGCTGTAACCCCCAAAGTACACTCCAAACCAAATAAAAAAATATTTTCTGTGTTTGTGAATTGTGTGCGCAGTAGCCGCACGTGCATCAACAAAGTAGTGCCAAGCGTGCGCCTGTGTCATAAGTAAAGGGCCGGCTGGCTTGACCGTTAAAGGGTGCTGTAGCCCCCAAAGTACACTCCAAACCAAATAAAAAAATATTTTCTGTGTTTGTGAATTGTGTGCGCAGTAGCCGCACGTGCATCAACAAAGTAGTGCCAAGCGTGCGCCTGTGTCATAAGTAAAGGGCCGGCTGGCTTGACCGTTAAAGGGTGCTGTAGCCCCCAAAGTACACTCCAAACCAAATAAAAAAATATTTTCTGTGTTTGTGAATTGTGTGCACTGTGGCTGCACGTGCATCAACGAAGGAGCAGCGCCAAGCGTGCGCCTGTGTCCCATAAGTAAAGGGCCGGCTGGCTCATTTCTTAAAGGGTGGTGTAACCCACAAAGTGCACTAGTCTCCAACAAAAATAAAAAATTATTTTCTGCGTTTGTGTGCGCCTTAGCCACACGTATATATCAATATAACATAAATGGAGGACCAAACTTTCTCCGATAAAAATAAAATAGGGAAAGATCAAGAACCACTTCCTCCTAGTGCTGAAGCTGCTGCCACTAGTCATGACATAGACGATAACATGCCATCAACGTCGTCTGCCAAGGCCGATGCCCAATGTCATAGTAGAGGGCACATACAATCCCAAATGACAAAGTTCAGGAAAATGACCTTGAAAAAAACATTTAAATCATCTGAAGAGAAACGTAAACTTGCCAACATGCCATTTACGACACGGAGTGGCAAGGAATGGCTAAGGTCTTTCCCTATGTTCATGACTAGTGGTTCAGCTTCACATGACAATTGAAGCCCTCCTCCCGCTAAAAAAATCAAATGAGTTAAGCTGGCAAAAGCACAGCGAAGAACTATGCATTCTAAGAAGATATCACAAATCCCCAAGGAGAGTCCAAGTGTGGTGGCGGTTGCGATGCCTGACCTTCCCAGCACTGGACGGGAAGAGGTGGCTCTTTCCACCATTTGCACGCCCCCTGCAAGTGCTGAAAGGAGCACCCACAGTCCACTTGCTGATATGCAAATTGAAGATGTCACTGTTGAAGTACAACAGGATGAGGATACTGGTGTAGCTGGCACTGAGGAGGAAGTTGGCGAGGAGGATGGTGATGTGGTTTGTTTAAATCAGGCTCCGGGGGAGACAGTTGTTGTCCGTGGGATGAAAAAGCCCATCACGGTCATGCCTGGGCAGAAGACCAAACATTCCACCTCTTTGGTCTGGCAATATTTCTATCCAAATCCGGACAACAACTGTCTTGCCATATGTACCATATGTAAAGGTGAAATAAGTAGGGGTAGGGACGTTAACCATCTAGGAACATCCTCCCTTATACGGCACCTGCAGCGCGTTCATAAAAAGTTACTGTCAAGTTCAGAAACTTTGGCTAAGACCGTAAGCAGTCCAGGGACACCTAAATCCCTTTTTCCTGTTTTATCCAAGGAATCGGTGGATGAGGAGGATGAGGACGACATCTTGCCTCCGTAGAGCCAGTTTGTGCAGGGACACATTAATTGCCAGCTTGTTTTGTGGGGGCCCAAACGAACCAATCATTTCAGCCACAGTCATGTGGCAGACCCTGGTGCTGAAATGATTGGTTTGTTAAAGTGTGCATGTCCTATTTATACAACATAAGGGTGGGTGGGAGGGCCCAAGGACAATTCCATCTTGCGCCTCTTTATTTTCTTTGCAGTATGTACTGTTTGGGGCCTAGTTTTTCAAACTGCCATCCTGTCTGCCACTGCAGTGTCACTCCTAGATGGGCCACGTGTTTATGCCGCCCACTCGTGTCACTTAGCATAGTCATCCAGCTACCTCGGTGCAATCTTTTGGCCATAAAAGCAATATTGTGAGGTGTGAGGTGTTCAGAATAGACTGGAAATGAGTGGAAATGAAGGTTATTGAGGTTAATAATTGCATAGGAGCAGAAAAACCCACAAATTCGGTGATTTAAGCTGTTTTTATGCTTTTTTAAAAAAAATACAGATCCAAAACACAAAACCCAGAACCCAAAACAAGGAAGGGTGGTTTTGGCAAAACCAATCCAGATCCAAAACACGAAGAAAGATCCAGATCCAAAACTAAAACACAAAACACGAAAGTGGCCAGTGCACACCCCTAATCTGTATATATCTATGGTTTTAAGTTTGTATTATGTAATGTCTATGCTCCAAACATTTACTCTAGATCTTTTTTTCAACGTCTCATAGGTAAACTCAGCATTTATGGCAATGAAACGCTTATAGTGAGTGGAGACTTTAATCTAGTCTCTTCACATATTCTAGATAGATAATCGCCCTCCCCTTCCTCCCCTCCATTACCTAAGTTAGCAGTTCCTCACTTTGCTATGACTTTACAAATGGTGGACATTTGGCGTGCTTGGAGAGGAATTATACGTGCCTTTCAAAGGCTTAACAAATGCTATCGAGGATCGATTACTTACTTTCCTCAAATAAGTTGCTCCCTAATGTCTCCAAAGCTAGTATTCAACCCACCCTAATTTCAGATCACACTTTGATATGTTATCACTCCACATAGAGGTAGAGAGGAGTGGCCCTAGACAGTGGCGGTTCCCATCACATCTCGCCCAATCTTTGAAATTCAGGAATAGGTTGGAGTCCGCATGGGAGGAATTTAAGAATGACAATATTGATCATTTGGAAACTGATCCTGCCACTTTCTGGCAAACAGCCAAGGCGGTGTTGCGTGGTGTCGTACTTTCTTACATTTCGTTTGAAAACAAAAAAAATTCCAACTGTTATATTGACATGCAAGCTGCTCTAACTCAAGCCTTCGAAAAGTATAAGGAGTCCCCTAATCTTAGTAATTAACAGGATTATTTATCCAAAAAGACTCACTTTGATGAGTTTCTTCAAAGCATTGGAGATAGACACTTTTAATATTAACTTTCATTTCCATAAGTTTGGAAATAAGACGGGGAGACTACTGTCCAATCTTCTGAATGGCACTCGCAGCCCGATGTTGGCTCATCTCTTAACTACCCAGGATGGGTCCCTTACCTCATTTAATGTCCAGATTGCTGAGATTATGAGCGAATTTTATTCAAAGCTATACACTCATGTGGACTCCAATTCTTCTAGTGACATACCTGGTGCTTTTTCCCCTCCTTCCCCCTCATCCGGGGGCACAGGTGTTCAGTGCTCCCACTCTATGCCTTCCTTTGTTGCTTGGGATTCTCTCCCATTCCCTACTGTGTCTCCAGACATGTCCTCAACTTTACATGCTCCTATAACTTTACATGAAGTTTTGCAGGTAGAAAAAGCATCTCAAAAATGGCAAAGCCCCTGGCCCGGATGTTCTGAGTGGTGATTTCTACAAAATTCTTCAAAGTCAGATTATAACCACCATTCCTTTCTATTTTAATGTGGCTGTCATCAAGGTCTTGCCCAAACCGGGTAGAGATTTGTCTAAACTGGGGTCCTAATGACCTATATCCCTCCTTAACCTCGATTATAAGATATTCAATAAAATTCTTGCTGAGCGACTGAAGAATGTTTTGCCATATATCATCCACCCAGACCAAACAGGCTTCATAAATTTTAGGCACTCTGTTGTTAATATTCGGTGAGTGATTTCGGCAATTCAACATGTCAAGGTCTCTTAGCACCAATATGGTCATAACGTTAGATGCCGAAAAGGCGTTTGACCTGATTTTGTGGCAACATCTCTTTAAAACATGATTGTGTTTGGAATACCTGAGCCCTTTATTGACATCTTGAAGATGCGCTATTATTATTCTAACACTCAAGTTTCGTGTAATGGCATTTTATCTAATCCATTCGTAATACAGAGGGGAACCAGACAGGGATGTCCCTTATCCCCACTTCTATTTGCGATAGCTTTGGAGCCGCTGGCCATTGCTTTACGGTCTTCCCCTTTATACACCGAAATTCGCATTGCCAAAGTTGACCTTAATGTTTCCCTTTTCACAGACGTTATGCTGCTATTTGTATCTAATCCTCATTCTTCTCTGACAGAAATTTTCTCCATTATCAATGATTTTGGGTCATTTTCTGGTTATAGGGTCAACTTTGACAAATCTGAATCTTTAGTTGTAGATGATCACTTCTCTAATTCTAATTCTGATACTGCTCTACTACCTTTTTCTCTCACTTTAGCTCCATCTCACATTAAATACTTAGGGGTCACTATACCTTCCAACCTTACACAACTTTATAATCTCAACTTTTCCCCTACTATTGATAAGATTGTTTAATTATTAGATGGTTGGATGCATCTACCCCTTTCATTACTAGGCAGGAATGCAGTAATTAATAGTAGAGATGTGTGACGACCCCCGTGTTTTGGTTAAAGTTTTGGATCTGGATCTCCCCTGGTGTTGGATCTGGATTGGTTTTGCCAAAATCTCACCTCTGTGTTTTGTTTTCGTGTTTTGGTTTTGGATCTGGATTTTTTCTTAAAAAAATCAAAAAAACTGCTAAAATCACATAAAATGGGCCTTTTTACAGTATTAATAAACTCAATAACATTTATTTCCACTCATTTCCAGACAATTTTGACCACCTCATAGCTCACAATATAGATTTTTTTCATCTAGTTAAAGGGCCAAAAGGTTGCATCCAGCTTGCTGGCTCAAAACTGATTGATATAATTATTAATAGAGTTGAGAACTGTGCAAAGATGATGGTTGGGATACCCTTGATGATTGAAGAATTGATAGTTGATAGTTGGTGCAGCACCTGGCTGTAAAATTGATAATAATTTCATTAAAACACAATTCATTGGTGCAGCTCCTGACTGTAAAATTGATAATCAATTAATTAAAAAACAATTCATTGGGTGCAGCCCCTGGCTGAATAATTAATAAAAATAAATTAATTGGTGCAGCTCCTGGCTGTAAAATTCATAATAAATTAATTAAAAAACAATTCATTTGGTGCAGCCCCTGGCTGAATAATTAATAAAAAGAAATTAATTGGTGCAGCTCCTGGCTGTAAAATTGATAATAAATTAATTTAAAAACAAATCATTGGTTCCTAAACCAACCATAACAATAATTTAAAATGTCAGACAGCAATGCCCCAACCAGCACATAATGGAAAGGAAAAAGGTACAAGATGGAATAGTCCTTGGTGAACAATCTGCATGACCAGCAGGCATTCTGTAAGGAAAATTTATTTTTTTCCTGACAGCTGCAGAAACTGAAGGAGGATATGATGTTGTTTCGAGTGCGGCTGGAGCTGACAATTTTTTTTACCAACAGCTCTTTGCACAGTTTTAGATTTCAGTCTGTTGGAAAAAAAACTCACAAGGTAGGACTTAAACCTAGGATCCAGAATGGTCACCAAAATATATTTTTCAGATTTCAATAAATTGATGACTCTTGGATCCTGGTGAAGTGAATTAAGGGCTTGATCCACCAATCTGATATACTTTGCGCAATCACTCCATTTCACCTCCTCCTTCAGTATCTCCAGCTGTTTTTGCAAAAGTCTGATGAGGGGAATGACCTGACTCAAGCTGGCAGTGTCTGAACTAACTTCACATGTGGCAAATTCAAAGGGTTTGAGAACCTTGCACAACACAGAAATTATTCTCCACTGCGCTTGAGTAAGGTGCATTCCCCCTCCACGGCCTATGTCATAGGCCATTGTATAGCCCTGGATGGCCTTTTGCTGTTCCTCCATCCCCTGAAGCATATAGAGGGTAGAATTCCACCGAGTTACTACCTCTTGCTTCAGCTGATGACAGGGCAAATTTAACAGTGCCTGCTGGTCATGCAATCTTCGACAAGTGGTGGCAAATGTTTAAAATGTGCGGATATTTTGAGGGCCACTGAGAGCATCTCCTGCATGACCCTGTCATTTTTTAAAAAATGTTGCACTACCAAATTAATTGTGTGAGCAAAACATGGGACATGTTGGAATTCGCCCACATGTAATGCTCTCACAATCTTAGTGGCATTGACTGAAATCACAAATCCTGAGGAGAGTCCAAGTGGGGTAAGCCATTTAGCAATGATTTCCCTGAGTTTTTCTAAGAGATTCTCAGCGGTATGCCTCTTAGTGAAACCAGTTATACAAAGAGTAGCCTGCCTCTGTATCAGCTGTCTTTGGTAGATGTTGCTGCTGCTGTTGCTGTTGTAGGCAATACACCTACCCAGTGGGCTGTCACAGTCAAGTAATCCTTAGTTTGCCCTGTCCCACTTGTCCACATATCAGTGGTCAAGTGGACAGTGGGTACAACGGCATTTTAAGGTCCTTGTACAAACTTGGAATTGCTGTTCTAGCGAAGTGGAATCTAGAAGGGATCTGGTATCGAGGACACAGGACCTCAATTAACTGTTGAAAACCCACTGCAGTAATGGCGGATACTGGACGCACATCTAATACCAGCATAGCTGTTATGGCGTCAGTAATCTGCTGTACAACTGGGTGATTGCTGTCATACTTGTTTGCCCTTGCAAACGATTGTTTGACAGTTAATTGTTTTGTGGAGGATTACACTACAAGTAGTCTTCCTCCTGGTCCCCTTCTGGGCTGAAGATCCACTCAAAGCAATAGCAGCAGCAACAGGTGTATTCATCAAGGATCCATCTGAGGAATCACAGATAGGAGAGGAGTCAATCATGCTTCGAATAACAACATTGGATGCAGCAGGACTACTCCCGATGACAAATGAGGATGTTGATGATGCAGATTTTGGTGTTGGTGATCGAAGGCGCTTGCATCCCACAGAGGAGGAGCAGGTAGGTGACACTGAACTTGTTACGTTTTGAGTTTTGGAACTTGGTGACATACACTTTGATATTTGATGAATGTGCTCCAAGTGGAGGAGGTTCCTATGTGGTTTAGGTCCCTCTCTCTACTCACTTTTGCTTGGCAATGGTTACATATGGCTTGACAACTGTTGTCCGGATTGGGGTGGAAATAAATCCACACGTGAGAAGTGGATTTTTTTGTCTTTTGACCCAGCATGACAACAATGGGCTTTGGCTTTTTCAATCCATGGGCAACAGCTGTTGCCTTACTTACACAAAGGATATCCTCGGCATCAACATCCTCATCACCAACATCTTCATCATCAACATCCTCATCATCCATAGCACCTTCAACTACCAAAATATCCTCCTCCTCCAGTCGCAATTCCACAGAAGCATCCTCGATGACTACATTTGCAAAATGTTGAATGTCCTTCCCCACATTTACAGAGGGTACACAAATGTTGGAACTTGGAGGATCCTCCAGTACACTAGTATTTGGTCTGGCTCACACATGGCAACCACAGACACACTTGCACTCTCCTAGGGCATTTATGATTTCGATTTCTCAGAGCACATAGTTGGTTTTTCCAGAGCTGTCTTACTCATCTTAACAACTTTCAATTTTTTAATGGTACCACCACCACTACTACTACAAGCAGAAGGGCTACCAGATACCAGAATCAGAACCAGCAGTCATCATAAATAAAGGCCTAGGGCTTATCCTTTCCTTGCCACATTGTGTAATGAATGGCATATTGCCAATTTTTTGTTTATCTAAAGGCAAATTTCCTTTCAAATTTTTTTTTCTTAAGGTCTTTAAAAGTAGCTTTACCATATCAATGGTGTGACTTAAGCCCTGGGGCATGGGCCTTCATAGAGGACGAGGAAGTTGATGGCCTTGCACTGCTGGCGGTAGCTACAACATGTGGTTCCTGGCCTTCCTCTCCTATCATGTGACAGCCCTCCATATTTTCTGCGGTCTTGAAGCTGTGTCACAAGCACCAATAGTGTAGCCAAGTTGCGGTTACAAAATTCACACACATGCAGTCGTGTGCACACAGACAAATATTAGGCAAAAAAGACACTTTATTTTTATTTTTTTTCAGGCCCAGAGCACAGATTGATGACGACTGGAGTCGGGCAGCACTAAGTTGCGTTGCTGACTTGCTGTATCTTGTGCGGCTAAGCCTAACATACACACACAGACAAACATTAGACAAAAAAAAACACTTTTGAAAAAAAAAAATTTCAGGTCTTCGGCCCAGAACATGGGCCCAGAGCACAGATTGATGACGACTGGAGTCAGAGAGCAATAGGTTGCATTGTTGACTTGCTGTAAGCCTAACACGCACACACACATATTAGACAAAAAAAGTAGGGATGAGCGGGTTCGGATTTATGGAATCCAAACCCCCCCGAACAGAATCGGATCCGACTCAGGCTCGAGTTTTCCCACCTGACTCAGATCTGAAATTGAGGCAAAGCATCATCATCCCACTGTCGGATCTCGCGGGTTTTGGATTCTATAAAAGGTCCCAGCGTTGGCACCATTTGTCACTTCGGTTGTGGACAGTGAAGAGGGAGGGTGGGAGTTAGGGCTGGCTGGGCTGTGTTGTGCTGTGCTGCTGTTGTCCATAGAGGCTGTGTCCACTCCAAAGTCTATAGGGGCTGGCTGGGCTGTGTTGTGCTGCTGTTGTCCATAGGGGCTGGCTGGGCTGTGTTGTGCAGTCAGTTGTCCATAGGAGCTGTGTCCACTCCAAAGTCTATAGGGACTGGCTGGGCTGTGTTGTGCAGTGTCCCATGAAGGCTGTAGTCCTAAAGGGGTGCTGTAGTGTTGTCCAGGGGGTGATCTGTCCATCAGGGGTGCTCCCCCCAAGTGCAAAAAAAAATTCTTTTTTTCTGTGTTTGTGAATTGTGTGCACTGTAGCCGCACGTGCATCAACAAAGTACCGCCAAGTGTGCGCCTGTGTCATAAATCAAGGGCGGGCTGGCTCGTCTGTTAAAGGGTGGTGTAACCCCCAAAGTGCACTTCAAAAAAAAAATTAATTTCTTCAGTGTTTGTGAATTGTGTGCGCTGTAGCTGCACATGCATCAACAGAGGAGCAGCGCCAAGCGTGCGCCTGTGTCATAAATCAAGGGCCGGCTGGCTCATCTGTTAAAAGGTGGTGTAACCCCCAAAGTGCACTCCAAAAAATAAAAAATAAAAAATTTTCTGTTTGTGAAGTGTGTGCACTGTAGCCGCACGTGCATCAACAAAGTAGCAGCGCCAAGCATGCGCCTGTGTCATAAATCAAGGGCCAGCTGGCTCATCTGTTAAAGGGTGGTATAACCCGCAAAGTGCACTCCATTCCAAAAAAATTAAAAATTATTTTCTGTGTTTGTGTGCGCCTTAGCCGCACGTATATATCAATATAACATAAATGGAGGACAAAAATTTGTCCGATAAAAATAAAATAGGGAAGATCAATAACCACTTCCTCCTGGTGCTGAAGCTGCTGCCACTAGTCATGACATAGACGATAAAATGCCATCATGTCGTCTGCCAAGGCCGATGCCCAATGTCATAGTAGAGGGCATATAAAATCCCAAATGACAAACTTCAGGAAAATGACCTTAAAAAATACATTTAAATCATCTGAGCAGAAACGTAAACTTGCCAATATGCCATTTACGACACGGAGTGGCAAGGAATGGCTAATGTCTTTCCCTATCTTCATGACTAGTGGTTCAGCTTCACATGATGATGGAAGCCCTCCTCCTGCTACAAAAATCAAACGAGTTAAGCTGGCAAAAGCACAGCAAAGAACTGTGCGTTCTAAGAAGATATTACAAATCCCCAAGGAGAGTGTTGGCGGTGGTTGCGATGCCTGACCTTCCCAACACTCCACAGAAAGAGGTGGCTCTTTCCACCATTTTCTTGCCGTCTGCAAGTGCTGGAAGAAGCACCCACAGTCCAGTTGCTGATATTCAAATTGAAGATGTCACTGTTGAAGTACAACAGGATGAGGATATTGGTGTAGCTGGCGCTGAGGAGGAAGTTGACGATGAGGATTCTGATGGTGATGTGGTTTGTTTAAATCAGGCACTGGGGGAGACAGTTGTTGTCTGTGGGATGAAAAAGCCCATCATGGTCATTCCTGGGCAGAAGACCAAACATTCCACCTCTTTGGTCTGGCAATATTTCTATCCAAATCCGGACAACAACTGTCTTGCCATATGTATCATATGTAAAGGTGGAATAAGTAGGGGTAGGGACTTCTAACCACCTAGGAACATCCTCCTTTATACGTCACCTGCAGCGCCTTCATAAAAAGTTACTTTCAAGTTCAGAAACTTTGGCTAAGATCGTAAGCAGTCCAGGGACACCTAAATCCCTTTGTCCTGTTGTATCCAAACCACACAGTCAACTCCCTCCTAGTCAATTTCCTCCTCAGTTAAGATCAGAAGTAGTCCTGCAGCCATGTCACTGGCATGACTGACTCCTCTCCTATCCAGGATTCCTCCGGAGGATCCTGCATTGCTACGCCTACTGCTGTTGCTGCTGCTGGGAGTCGTTCATCATCCCAGAGAGGAAGTAGGAACACCACTACTTCTTTTACTAAGCAATTGACCCTCCAACAGTCCTTAGCGAGGAGGATGAAGTATGACAGCAGTCATCCTGAAGCAAAGTGGATAACTGAGGCCTTGACTGCTATGTAGGTGTTAGACGTGCGTCTGGTATCCACCATTAGTGCAGTGGGATTTAGACAATTGATAGAGGTAGTGTGTCCCCAGTACCAAATCCCGTCTAGATTCCACTTCACTAGGCAGGCGATACCGAGACTGTACAGAAACATCAGAAAAAGTGTCCTCAGTGTCCTAAAAAATGCAGTTGTACCCAATGTCCACTTAACCACGGACATGTGGACAAGTGGAACAGGGCAGACTTAGGACTATATTACTGTGACAGCCCACTGGGTAGATGTATCGCCTTATGCAGCAACAAGAGCAGCGTCACCAGTAGCAGCATCTCAGAAACGTCAGCTCGTTCCAAGGCAGGCTACGATGTGTATCACTAGTTTCAGTAAGAGGCACACCGCCGACAACCTCTTAGAGAAACTGAGGGAAATCATCGCCCAGTGGCTTACCCCACTTAGACTCTCCTGGGGATTTGCGATATCTGACAACACCACCAATATTGTGCGGGTATTACATCTGGGCAAATTCCAGCACGTCCCATGTTTTGCTCACACAATAAATTTGGTGGTGCGGAATTTTCTGAAACACAACAAGGACGTGCAGGAGACACTTTGGGTGGCCCGAAAAATTTCTGTCCACTTTCGCCATTCAGCGACTGCATACCAAAGACTGGAGCGCGAGCAAACAGTCTTGACCTGCCCTGCCATCACCTGAAGCAAGAGGTTGTGACGTGGTGGATCTCAACCCTCTATATGCTTCAGAGGATGGAGGAGCAGCAAAAGGCCATTCAAGCCTATACATCCACCTATGACATAGGCAAAGGAGGGGGTATGCACCTGACTCAGGCGCAGTGGAGAATGATTTCCATGTTGTGCAAGGTTCTCCAGCCCTTCGAACTTGCCACAGGTGAAGTCAGTTCAGACACTGCCAGCTTGAGTCAGGTCATTCCCCTCATCAGGCTTTTACAGAAGCAGCTGGAGAAAGTGAAGGAGGAGCTAAGAAGGAGCGATTCCGCTCAGCATGTGGGACTTGTGGATGAAGCCCTTCATTCGCTTTGCCAGGATTCGAGGGTGGTCAATCTGTTGATTTCAGACCACTACATTTTGGCCACTTTGGTCAATTCTAGGTTTAAAGCCTATGTGGTGTCTCTCTTTCCGGCCGACACAAGCCTGCAGAGGTGCATAGACCAGCTCATTCTTCATTTTCTCCGGCAACTAGGGCTGCCAGGAAATAACTTAGGTATCCTAAGCAACCCGCTGGCGGTGATGCAGGGCAGGCAGGGCCAAGTTTGGACATCTGGTCTGGACTGAAGGACCTGGCAACAATTTCTAACATGTCTACGGTCTCTGCATATGATACTGTCACCATTGACAGAATGGTGGAGGATTACATTGGTGACAGCATCCAAGTAGGCATGTCAGACAGTCCGTACCTGTACTGGCAGGAAAAAGAGGCAATTTGGAGGCCTCTGTACAAACTGGCTCTATTTTACCTAAGTTGCCCCCCCCCCTCCAGTGTGTAGTTCGAAAGAGTGTTTAGAGCAGCCGGGAACCTTGTCAGCGAAAGGTGGTTGCTTCCACAAAATGTGGAGAAGATGATGTTCATCAAAATGAATTATCAATTCTTCCAGGGAGACCAGCCTCCAGAACGTACAGAGGGACCTGTGGTGGTGGATTCCAGCGGGAACTAATTAATACTCTGTGAAGATGAGGATGTACACAACACTGAAAAGGGTGAGGAATCGGTGGATGAGAACGACATCTTGCCTCCGTAGAGCCAGTTTGTGCAGGGATAGATTAATTGCCAGCTTGTGTTGTCGGGGCCCAAGCAAACCAATCATTTCAGCCACAGTCGGGTGGCAGACCCTGACGCTGAAATGATTGGTTTGTTAAAGTGTGCATGTCCTGTTTATACAACATAAGGGTGTGTGGGAGGGCCCAAGGACAATTCCATCTTGCACCTCTTTTTTTTCTTTGCATTATGTACTGTTTGGGGCCTAGTTTTTCAAACTGCCATCCTGTCTGCCACTGCAGTGTCACTCCTAGATGGGCCACATGTTTGTGCCGCCCACTTGTGTGAGGTGTTCAGAAAAGACTGGAAATGAGTGGAAATTAATGTTATTGAGGTTAATAATAGCATAGGAGCAGAAAAACTCACAAATTCTGTGATTTTAGCTGTTTTTATGCTTTTTTTAAAAAAAAAATACAGATCCAAAACACAAAACCCAGAACCCAAAACACGGAAGGGTGGTTTTGGCAAAACCAATCCAGATCCAAAACATGAAGAAAGATCCAGATCCAAAACCAAAACACAAAACATGAAAAGTGGTCGATGCTCACCCCTAAAAACAAGACACTTTATTTTAATTTTTTTTCAGGTCCAGAACTTGGGCCCAGAGCACAGATTGATGATGACTGGAGATGGGCAGCACTAGGTTGCATTGCTGTATCTTGTGCGGCTAAGCCTAATACGCACACACAGAAAAAAAATAAAAGGTCAATTCTTTTTTTTTTTTTCAGGTCCAGTACTTGTGCCCAGATGGACGCAGCAGACAGCACAGCACCAGCCCAGATGGACACAGCAGACAGCACAGCAGTGACAGCACCAGATGGAGCAGCAGTGCACCAGCCCAGGACACAGCAGACAGCACAGGTAAGTAGTACTACCTCTCCCAGCCTTACACTACCCACTCTCCCTGTTCAGTCTCCACAGCCGGAGTGAAATGGCGGCCGCCGCGTCCCTTATATATAGAGACGAAAGATTGCGAGCCGCAAGATTTCATCTCTATGGTTTTGCCTCGCTTTGAGATCCGAGTCAGGCGGGAAAGCTCGATCCGCCTTGGATCCGACTCTGCAAAATTCGGGTGGGTTCGGATCTCTGAGATCCAAACCCGCTCATCTCTAATTAAAAGTATAATTTTCCCAAAAATCTTCTACTTTATGCAGATGCTGCCTATTACCCCATGCAACTGAGACATTAAACGTCTCACTAGCAAGATATCTAAACTTTTATGGTAAAACAAAAAACCTAAGATTGGTTTTTCTAGATTGTTGGTGGTGTGTGGGGAGTGGGATCTGGGAGTACCAGACTTACTTTCTATCTGTTTTCTTTCGCTATATTAGAGATTGGTTACTTGAAATGTGTTCCTATACTGACTGGAGTCTGGATTGCTCTTCGTTCACTCCTTTTTCTCCTGGGGCCCTATTGCATGCTAAAACCTCTGATATCCCCTCTCATCTGGCAGAACATATTATGTTCAAAGCTACATATGCTTCATGGGTCGTAAAAGATTTTCTAGATCTCCTACTAATACTCCTTATGTCCCTGTATGGGGTAATGCATCCTTTCAACCGTCACTAGACAACACTAAATTTCTTACTTGGAGGGAAAGGGGACTTCATTTGCCATCCAAGGTCTTCAATCCAGGGGGTTCAATGTTAACTTTTACTTTATTACAACAAAAATACCACCTCCCTAATAATGAGTTCTATATGTTCCTACAAGCTAGACATTTTATAAATTCCCTTCAAACCCCGTTTTGAGATTCTTCTACACCAGATCTTATCGGATCTTTATTGAAACTTTCTCCCTCTTTTCTCTATAAAACAAGACATCTTTATACCGGTCTCATGAAGACACTGGCTTCTCCGATAATGGATAAACTAGTAGTGGCCTGGCGAAAAGATATTCCCGCAATTCAAAACTCCTCAGTCCTAATCACACATTATGATTCTACCTTAAAAATTTTGCAGTCCACTGAAGTACATATACAAACAATACACAGAGCATATGTTACCCCTGCACAAAGAAAATATGTAGTTGCTACAGAATTGGGCAATTGTTGCAAATGACATGTCTCTAACGCAAATTTTTTCCATTGCTTCAGGGATTGCTGGAAAATTAGAAGATTCCGAAATAAAACCATCAATCTCATTAACTTAATTTTTTCCCTCCAACTCTATCCTGACCCACTAGCATGTTTATGTACCAATTTTTCTAATTGGTCTTTAGGTAAAGGGAAAAAAAAATCTAGAATTTCTTTATTAACTACAATAGTTACTATAGCAAAGAAAATACTTATTTTCCACTGGACCTCCAAAACCTACCCTTCGATGAATGAAGTCAAATTGAATATGAGACAACTTATGTATTTTGATAGGAGAGCTACTCTCCCTGATTTGGATAAAGGTGTTGAAAAATTCTATAGGAAATGGGGTTTATATATAAATGTATTACCCACAGAAGAACAAATGCAATTTTTTCAATTGTTTAGTAACACAGAATGGTATCTTCACAAACAAATTTTACTCAATGCATGATTTTATAGGTCTAGAGGTAAACATTGGTGACTGATTAATCTGGCTTTGGATATGATCTATTGTTTCTATACTGATAAGGTGCCAGCCAATCAGCTCCCAACTGTCATTTTTCAAGCACAGCCTGTGAGATGGCAGTTAGAAGCTGATTGGCTGGCACCTGATTACTTTTCACTTCTCCTAACACTGCTTAGTAAATAGACCCCTATGTCCTATGCTATAGTCTTCACCTGAACATATTTGGATTACATACTTGCTTCATATTCACTTCCCCAACCCCACCATTTCTCCCCTTATGTGCTTTTCCCTAATATATGTGTGTATGTGTGTCTGTATGTTGGTTTTGTTTGTTTGTCAAGACTAACTGGTCAGGTTTGATTGTACATCTTTTTTTTTTAATTGGATAGATGTTGCTGGCTTGGGTATTTTTTTACCTTTATATAATCCTAGTAAATGTTCTGAGATGATCTCAGGTCTTTCTTATTGTAAACCACATGTATGACAATACCCGGAAGCGATTCTCGCTCTTTTGATTTTTGTTATTATGTGAAAATTTCAACAAAACAGATTTGAAACAAAAAATAATGTTCTGCGTTTTAAATTTGACATTCTATTTTAATACCAAATTTAACATCAACATTGGTGGGCTTTTTAATAAAAAAATTTGGTGGAAAACTACCTTGGTGCTACACTGACATAACATTGGTGGGACAGTGGCGAAATAATTACATTGATGGTGCAGTGGGTTAATTAGATTGATTTTGCAGGGCGTTAATAATACCGCTTTTACACCTAAATTACGGGTCTGACTTGGAGGTAGGAACAGGGTTCCAATCCGGATCGGACCGGGAATTTAGCCGGCACCGACCCAGTATTTTCCCGAGCCAGCGCCGTTCACACCGGACCCGGCTTTTCCGGTGTGGAAGTGGACGCTTGGAGATGATGTCATCTCCAAGTGCCACTGAGGCCGGCCAATCGGCAGGCATGCTGCATGATCCAGATCACTGTGACCCAGATCGCGCCGTTTACACTGCAGGGTTTCACGGGTTATTCCGGTGTTAAACCCTGCTAGTTACCTGGGTTGTATTGCTGGGTCACTCGACCTGGCAATCCAACCCTTTCCCCTTTTACACCAAGGAGCTACCCAGGTTAACCCTGCATTAACCCGGGTTTTAGCTGTAGTGTAAAAGGGGTAATACATTGGTGGTGCAGTGGGTTAATTACATTGGTGGTTCAGTGGGTTAATTACATTGGTGGAGCAGTGGGTTAATTAAATTGGTATTGCAGTGGTTAATTATATTGATGTTGCAGTGAGTTAATTAGATTGGTGGTGCAGTGAATTAATTACATTGGTGGTGCAGTGAGTTAATTACATTGGTGGATCAGTGGGTTAATTAAATTGGTGGTTCAGTGAGTTAATTACATTGTGGTTCAGTGGGTTAATTACATTGGTGGTTCAGTGGGTTAATTACATTGTGGTACAGTGGGTTAATAACATTGGTGGGGCAGTAGGTTAATTAGATTGGTGGTGCAGTGGTTAATTACATTAATAGTGCATTGACTAATTACATTGGTGGTTCAGTGGGTTAATTAGATTGGTGGAGCAGTGGGTTAATTACATTGGTGATGCAGCGGAATACATTGCACTATGCTGAGTATACTTATTATAAACAACTGGCAAATTCTCCCTAGATGATATACGCGTGCTGCTTCTCCATCCTCGTCCTCATCGTCTGGCACAAAATGGAGGAGGGGAGTGACCAGGAAAAGTGACAACATATTGTCCATCGTTCACATGGAACGATGTGTGCCAAATCATAAAAGGCAAGCCGATATCTTTGTGCAGGTTCAATAGATCAGCAACCACAATTAGCGACAGCGGGAGCGCACATCGGCATCATTATCATGCCCACACACTGCACTTTTTAAACAATTTGTCATTTCAATTGGTCGAAAACAGCCGAATCTTTTAAAAACTTGCACCGTGTATGGGGGCCTTAACACCTGAACTGTTGGGGAGCCTAGAGGACCACGTTTGGGAACCTCTGCTGTACTGTGAACATGCTTGTATAAGAGTCAATTGCACCTATTTCAAACAAAGCTGATGCTGTGAACAATATTAAATGCATGAACTACAGGCACATGACAAGCATCATGTATATACTGTATGGTCAAAACATTTGTGCAGTGACCTTCTGTTTCATAAACTCTGACCCCTGTTTGCTTTAGGCTGTGTCCAAAAGGACTGCGGCTTCTTTTTGTAGAGTTGCCTTGGGTAAAAAAAAAAATACACAAATATGTTGTAAAAAATTCTATCAATCTGAACCTAGCCTTAATGCATGGATGGGAAACCTCAGGCCCGGGGGCCATATAAGGCCCGCGGAATCATTTGATCTAGCCCTCTGAGCATTTTTCTTCTAGCCTCGTCTGGCTAACAGGGTACCTAGAATGGCACCCTGCAGCCAGAATCTATGCAGCAGTGCCACCTGGACCGTCCTTAGGATGCTTCAGACAGTCACACCGCTGCCCTTACAGCTCCCAGAGCATCCACAGGATACTCCGAACATTGCTGTAATCACTCGCAATTGTAACCCTGCCCCTGTGTGACGTCACATACCCGCGAATAATATTGTATTTATCAAAATGGCCCTCGGCAGAAAAAGGTTCCCTACCCCTGCTATAATGGAACAATCTGGAATGTGAAAGAAGAAAAACTGGTCTTGGTAGAAATAACCCATGCATACTCAAAGCATCTATTTCCATAAAGTAACATTTTACCTGTTTTATATACAAATTATTTATAGGAGTGAAATAGGAATTTTGATAGTGACAACTGTGCCATGATTTAATTATGTAGCACCACGTCATGTCTGTGCTCTATAAATACTACATTGAACAGCTCAACAGGGGTTAATGAATAGTTCTTTTACTGAAACAGTGACTGAGCACAGCTGTTTGTTTTCACAACAATAGACACCAGCCTCTATAATTACATGCCGAATTCAGCAACAAAAACCTGATGCAAGTTGTATTCATCTGGGACTTAATTAATTAATCATTTTACAATTCCCTTAATACCTTGCTTTCCCAGTCTAATTGGTGTAGGAATGTGCGAGATGGGACTGCAAAATGCCCATGACCTGTACAACTGCAGTGTTCTATCTCTCCAATTTTCTGTCCATATTATTCTACATTCTGGCTTCCTGCCACATAAAAATTCTACACAGTAACACAACATGTGGATAGTTTATAATATACAAGGAAATGCAGCTATTAGATAAGAATTGTACTGAGACGTATCTTTCCACAGTAGCCCAATGCACCACAACTGACATATATGTGGATCTAACACATGACCCCCATACACCAACAGATTGCCACAATTCCCTGATCCCCAGACATCTGTGTCGGGGCATCGGTAAAATCCAACATGTTGGATTTCACTGATTTGCTGATCACAAACAAAATATGATCGTGATCAGCAAATCTGGATTTTTTAAAATGTTGAATTTCCCAGATTCCCCGACGGATCAGCACCATTAATGGCTGCTAGTTGTGATATTTCTGACAGGCGGATTGGCAGTTCTGGTCTGATCGGGGAATCAGCGGATTATCCAGTAGATGTATGGGACCTTTTACAGCTACACAAACAAATTGTGTTAAGTGATTCATGCATATCTCCCAACTTTGCAGGTTTTGGAATCCTACCACAAAAGAAGGCACATGACCACCTCTTGTTGAAGAGCTTATGTTGACCGAACACCCCTTCTTTCCCCTAAAAACCCCAAGCATTGTTTCACAGCAGTCTCATGCAACAATACTAACCACTGTGCCACACATGACTTTCCAATGTTTTGGTATGACGCTTGGTTTACACTTTTACACCAAGTTCAATGCTTCTGCAACATAATTAGGATAGTTTCACATCTCATTTATGTACAGAATGTGAGAACATTTTTCAGAAAGTGCCTGTCTGAATGAGCTGCCAAAATCATTCCACTTGATACAAATGCTTTGACTTCTTTTTTTATCTTTGTGTTGTTACCTGAGCTGAATTAATGAATTGAGATGAAGAGGGATTTGACACAATATAGTCAGTGGAAACCACAGTTCCTGTCACATCAGAGTGATTTACCTGGTGAAACCCTGCATGCAATTTTGAATAATGAGAATGATGTTTTTAAACATCATCTAATTAATTCAGCCCAGGCTGGTGAGGTATCGCACAAGAAATTTTCAATGCTGCTTTTTCTACTATAGGGAATGTTTGAGCGCTTTCACAGATTGATATCAATATACACTATGATCCAAATGGCACACAACATGATCTCTTAAGTAGAGTATCTACAGCAGTGGTTTTCAACCTTTCAATTTAAGGCACACTACACAAGATTTAAAAATTGCCAAGGCACACCATCCGGCGATGCGCCGTGCATGACCAACAAAATAACATACACATTGGCTCCCACATTAAAAATACACACATATTGGCCTCCACAGACATAAAACACACTACATTGGCCTCCACAGGAATAAAACACACTACATTGGTCTCCTCAGGAATAGAATACACTACATTGGTCTCCTCAGGAATAAAATACACTACATTGGTCTCCTCAGGAATAGAATACACTACATTGGTCTCCTCAGGAATAAAATACACTACAGTACAAGTACGCTAAGTTGTCTGCCGTAGCACACTAGTTGAAAAATGCTGATCTACAGTATCAAGAGCAACCACCATACTATAACCGGCAATAGGCTGGCTGGAAACTTTTAGCCTGGGCACAAGCACATGGCACTGGCCCATGAGAAGCCTACCAACCTCGGTGCCCGGAAGGAGTGCTATCTGTTGCCCCTACCCCCCCGCGACTGTACTATACACTGTAATACATCAAAAAATAGTTCACAAGACACAACACATTTTGATCTGTCCAGGTCTGCACTCCTAGCTAGCTATTTGTGGGGCTTTCAGTGTGATACTGAGGGGTCTATTAACTAAGCAGTGTTAGGAGACAGAGTGAAAAGTGATAAGAAAGTGATAAGGTAACAGCCAATCCGCTCCCAACTGTCATCTCACAGGCTGTGTTTGAAAAATGACAGTTGGGAGCTGATTGGCTGGCACCTTATCACTTTTCACTCTGTCTCCTAACACTGCTTAGTAAATAGACCACTAAGGCTTTTATGGACCAGAGACAGTCTCCAGTCACAGGTACTCTGCCACAAAAGCACACACACACACTGACCTTACTGACACTCACTCTGTAGTCCAGTCACACCACAAACACACCACACTTACTGACACACAATTACTTTACTGACACTCTCTCTGCAGTCCAGCCACAACACACACACACAATGACTTTACTGACACTCGCTCTGCAGTCCAGTCACACCACACACACACTGACCTTACTGACACACAGTGACTTTACTGACACTCTCTCTGCAGTCCAGTCACAACACACACACTGAGCTTACTGACACTCTCTCTGCAGGCCAGTCACCACACACACTGAGCTTACTGACACTCTTGCAGTCTGTTTTCCCTGATATTCGGGGAGATCTCCCATTACTCCAAGGTTGTAGCTAAATCCAAGTTGAAGAATGGACCTCGCTGACATCACAACCACGTGACAGCTGCAGAAGAGCTGGACTGCTACCACTGTTACTGTCCACGTGGGCACAGAGGGGGAATGTAAACCTGTTGCGAGCGAAGCAGTCCGCAAGGGGACACTTTTGGCCCCCCATTCTAAACCGTGCCCCTCCCCCTTTGGTCACAGGTCACGTGGTTGTGACGTCAAAGGTCCTGTGATCTTCTTCTAGACCTAACCATTAGTCCAATCTCCTGTGCTGCTGATCTCTGGGTTAAGCAGCTGCTGGGTCCTAGCGCTACATTGTTTGTTTAGTGAACGACAGCTTCTGCCAGGATGTAGATTATAGACCGGCAGACGCAATGCCGCTGGTCTAAATCCCGACACTACCTGCCCGACACAGGACTTAAGATAGGTGTCGAAATACCGACACCTATCTTAATCCCGATGCCGAAAGACCGACCCCCGCCTTCCCGATTGTTGTGTGTTGGGTAAGTATAACACTTAGCCCGTGGTTGGGGGGGATAGGATTAGGGACCCCTGGGGGATTTAGGGTTAGGCACCCCGCTGGGGAAGGTTAGGGTTGGGCTAGGGGAAGGGGGGATAGGATCAGGCACCACCGGGGCGAGGTTAGGGTTAGGCACCTCCACGAGAGGGTTAGGCACCCCTGGGGGAAGGTTAGGCACTATGGGGGAGGCTAGGGTTAGGCACCCCTAAGGGAGGGTTAGGGGGGGGAGAGGGGATAGTTAGGATACTTACCACCAGGCATGGGGATCTTCTATTGTCGGCCTTCCACTGTCGGGATTTGAACCAGCGGCTCGGTATTTAAATCCCATTCCCTTCTGCCTCCCTGCCTGTGTGCTACAATGAAGCTTCCCTGATAGTGAATGTGGCTAGATTCCAGCCCTGGGGGCGGATTGAGAGGGAACACCGCCCAGGAAATGGTTGCAAGTGTAACCCCCCTTTTTACAACTAAAGGGTCACCAGCTTACTAACACCTTTGCTACTCCTAATGTACCCACCCTTAGCATTCCTCTAAGTGGTGTACATCCCCAATATCAGTGCCTCCACCCAAGTACTTATGGTTTATGTGGGTCTACTTGGGAAACCCCAATGGTTAAAATTAATAGTGTGGTGTATAGATTATGTGTGATCACAATACAATACTGTGGGGCCCATTTATCAAAGTGCATTTGAGGTAAATTCCCCGAAAACACCTGTTTTCGGGGGTTTACCTCAAATACTTAAAATCCCCCGAATGTATGAAAGAGGGACCGCAGCAGGTATCTCCGATACCTGCTGCGATCCCTCCATTGCCGCCGGCAGCCGCCTCCCCCATAGGTTTCTATGGGGGATGCGATGCTGCCAAATGTATCAATATCGGGAATGCGAAACATTCCCGATATTGACCCCAGCAGCTAACGCTATCTGAAGATAGCATTAGCCGCTGTGTCCTATGGGCACTTACCCGCATTTCAGCTGGCGGAGGGATCTTCCAGACCCCTTCGCCGGCAATGGGCGCCGCTCATGTGCAGTCCGCGGTACTGCGCATGCGCAGCAGCCCGGAATGTGCTCCGACCACATCGCAGGGACGGGCTCTTTTCGGAGCCCGTCTCCCTGCATGTGCCGGGTCATACATTCGGCCGGTATGATCGCATTTTGCAATGCGATCATGGGCGGTACTGCATGCCCTGATCGCATTGCAAAATGCGATCCTTAATAAATGGGCCCCTGTATCATTTCACTTAACATTTACCACCATCTTTTCCTTCCATAGATTCCGCAGTAATGGATCTCCCACTGTAATTACTCCAGGTAAGTAAACATACAGATAGTTGGCTTGTCATATATTACTTTTATGAAGAACTTAAATGAAAGTTATTCCCGTACATAGGCATTCACTTTACATTTGACATAACATTAATGACAACGCAGTAACTATATTATTACAATTTACAATGTTTATACTACTACCTTGAATATGGCACCTAATATCCTAAACTTCTAAGCAATAAAGTATTACAATCCTAAGGACTAAGGATATAAATATTTCCAATTCATAAATCACAGATACTGTCCCTGGTATTAGCCCAATGGTCCATTAACCTAGTTATGAGAATTCTACTTGATACAAGTGAAGTTATGGTTGTACCACAAATTAGTTTCTGTATATTCCAAGTTAAATTAGAGTAAAGTTCATGGAAGTATCTATGCTGATGCCTGGCATAAAAATAAACTCTTAGAATGTCAGTATATAATATCCGGTGGGATTATTCATGTAAAAGCCAGAGAACAAGGCTGTGTGCCTGTGGTATGCAATCGGCTTCCCGACTGTCATATCCCGGCGAGGGTGAAATGACTGGCGTCTAGATATAGATGCCTGTCATTTTACCGAGGCCAGGAGACCGGCTCCCGGCATCCCAATCGAAGGGATGCCGGGCGCCACTGCGGACAGCCACCGGGGGGGGGGGTTAGGTTTAGGGCTCCCAGGGGGGACTTAGGGTTGGGCACCCCCCCGGGAGGTTAGAGTTAGGCTAGGGGGAGAGAGGGTTAGGCACCCCGGGGGGGGGACTTAGGGTTAGGCACCCACTCCCGGGGGAGTTACGTTTAGGCGGCGGGGAAGGGGGGTTAGGTTTAGGCACTTAGAGGGGGAGTAGGCACTGGGGGAAGGTTAGGGTTAGGCACCCCTAAGGAGGATTAGGGGTCTAGGTTAGGTTAGTTCATACTTACCTGGGGACGATTGGTAATTTTCAGCCGTGTCGGCCTGCCGCTGACGGGATTTGAAACCACCGGACTTGTGTCCTGCGGTAAATCGTATGTATTCCGTGCCTGTATAAGATTTTAACTCCTCTTGTGGCTGTAGAATTTACTTGGAAACTTTGTTATAGTCTGCTAAAGTAATGAGCAATTGCTCTCCTAAATATCCACTTGTTACACCGTAGCTTTAGCTGTTCCCAATATACTGTAGTAATACTCAATACGTAGTTATAGTGCAACTGTCTCTGAGATTCCTCTGGCTCAAGTTACACTGTATTCAGGTGCTGTTTCAGACCCTGGATTAACTCTACAGAAAGTAATTAGAGGTTTCCTCTGATATAGTCTATAAGGTATATATCTATAGTTTCTCTGGTATGAAGTTTGTTAATTGCTTCTCTAGTGCTCCTTATGATCCTGGGATATAAGCCTCTGTCCCTATAGAGCCTCTTTGCTGCCACTAGGGATATCTGTGTGAGTGCCAGGTATTAATTACTCACAGCCCGACCAGCACTGCTGATGCCGTCCATCTGACACTGGAGCTGCCTCGCCTCTCAGTCTCCTGCTTTCATCGCCGGACCGGCTCCCAATCAGTGGCATATAGCAGCGGTGATTGATGGCCCTGCAGCCACTGAGCTCATAGCTGTGCGCCAGCTCACCTCGCAACAACACTACCGCCTCCTTTGGCAGGGAACGCCCCCATCGGTGCAGGTCCCTCTGGTTCTCTCCGCCGCTGGGACCACCTGCTGCGACACCGCCTCTCCTGCCAGACAGGGTGAGTACCGCTGTCTCACCTTCTCCAGCTCCGGCTGGGCTCCCTCTCAGGGTCTGCCCCCCTGCACCCGGCAGCTCATCGCCGCTCACTGGCTGCCCGGGTCACAGGAGGGCAGGCACTGGAGGGAGGGATCAGCAGACTGACTCTCAGCTGCTGCTAACAGTTGTTATATATCCTCCCTCTCACCGGATCCTCTTTTCCTGACAGGAACAAATTCACTCCCTTCTATATTACTCTGCCACTTTTACTCCAGTGCAACCAACACACTGTAGCACATCCTCACCACAGAGATAAAAAAGTACCACATAAATTGATATGTTAATACATTAAATACATGCGTCATGAATTGTGACTATACACATATATATATATATATATATTATATATATATATTTTACCTCAAATTGTACATTTATAAATATTAGATTTATGAGTACAGTTCTTATTTAAACCCTTAACCAGGGTTACACAAGCAGACCTAATGGGGGTGGTGTCTGTTGAAAAGGCAGAGTCTGTTGAGGAGGACGGATTCTATGTTGGATGCAGCTACAGCTATTTCTAATCCCCAGGCGTGCCAGGCCTGTGTGAAGGAGGTGTGGCCTAACAGGAGGCGTGGCTATGCCTTCTTATGGAAAAAATAATAAAAATAATATTTTTTCAGTAGCACGAATCGCTGTTGAGGGGGGGTGCTGTGAGCCACTCAGCCCGGCGCATAGCCAGTGGGGGGCGTGATCAGTGTTATTGCTCCCCCCCACAGGCATAAGAGACTCTCAGTGCAGCCCAGTACACAGCAGTGTGTTCTGGGCTGCTGTGATGTAAGAGGGAGAGGAGGTGGTGCCGGAACCAGGCCCCTGATGGACCCCTCCAAGAAGCCTAGGCCTGGGTAATTAGTGCCCACCTCCCCCCCTCTCGGCGCCCCTGCTAATCCCTTGCATGGTGCACACGGGTGCGTCTGAAAGTGCAAGGACTGAGACGCCTACTTTTAGCATCTACCACTTTTAGACACCACCATCGGTCACACCATCAAAACTTGCACCAGCCCTGTGCAAGTTGCATTTCATCCATCAGAGTGTGGCTTCCAACGTGAGCGATTCAGTGTCTCTGTACACAGTAACTTTCAGTGACACTCTGTCGTCATTCCAATAACATGCCTATACTAGGCTAAATCTGTGGCTGATTACCAACCCCCTGTAACCGCCCAGGATCACCCAACACATTTATAATATTCATATTGCTTTGCAGAAATCAAGAATTAAACAACACCTTAAAGATCTATGGGCCTTTTAATGGCCATTGCAGATGCAGATTGATCGTATGCATATAAGTCGCACTGGTGACACGAGGTGGTCATAAAAACGCAGGTACGTCTGTCCGTTTGAACGCCGTTTAATGGGCTTGCATAAATTAGCCACTGCGGTTGCATACGCAGCATGAGAGCTCTCTGCGTATGAGGCATCCTGCAGTGTTTGCAACTTGTCAAACTTCTTATAAATGCTGCGTGACTGACCAATGTACACGATGTACCGATGTTTATGCAGAAGAGTGACAATGGACGGATATGAGAAGGCAGTAGTGGGTGCATTTATGTCGGCTGTGCTTTGGCAGGCATTCGCATATTTTAGCAACTGCGATCCATAGGCAATTGCACTGGTGATTGCATTTGCGTCCGCTGCTGAATCAGGCCCAGTATTAGACAAAGAGAATCATTTTATTTTGTATTTTCTCATAGGAGCTGATGCTGCATGGGATGCTGCAGTGCCCATCTGTGCATCCTTTGCCTCAGTCGCATCTGGAACCTTATGCTAATGTCGCTGCAAACTCTTTCCATGGTGCACAGCTGTGTCTACAGATGCTGCAATACATCTTAGTGCGACTTTAGACCCTACCAATGGTCACACCCTTCTAAATGCAGATTATCCATCTCTTGTATGGCCTCCAATATATGCAGTGTCTCTGCATGCAGACTATCAGCAACACACTTGTGTCCCTCCAATAACACGTCCATTGCTACATCCCACTGTTACCACACATTTCTTATGCACTTCTTTGTGCATCTGACAATCTATACTGCGCCTCTGTACTAACACCATCAGTATGCATGTGCTGTGCAACTCAGACAATAAACAGCACTCCACTGTGTCCAACATCAGCTCTGCATCTGACTCAGGCAGGCCCGGTTGCAGGGGGTACCGTACAATGGGTACTCCTGTCCCAGGCCCGAAGGTTTAGTGGCACCCCGCTAAACTGGGCTATAGTGCCGGCAGCGCTGATCACGCCCCCGGAAGTCATGTCGCCAGCGGGGATCTACTGCTGCTGCCACTTCCGCTGGCAAGTATTCACCTAAAACATGAGAGAGTGAAGTGCTGCCCATCCACTTGCTATATATACATACTAGGGGTGAGCGGGTTCGGATTTCTGAAATCCGAGCCCCCCCGATCCGAGGCCGATCCGAGTCAGGCTCGACTTTTCCCGCCTGACTCGGATCTGAAATCGAGGCAAAACGTCATCATCCTGCCTTCCGGGTCTCGCAGGTTTTGGATCCTATATAAGGTACCCGCGTCGGCGCCATTTTCTCACTCGGCTGTGGACAGTGAAGAGGGAGGGTGGGAGTTAGGGCTGGCTGGGCTGTGTAGTGTAGTGTAGTGCAGAGTAGTGTTGTGCTGTGCTGTGCTGTGCTGCGCTGTGCTGCTGTTGTCCATAGGGGCTGTGTCCACTACTTCAAAGTCCATAGGGGCTGGCTGTGTTGTGCTGTGCAGTCAGTTGTCCAAAGGGGCTGTGTCCACTCCAAAGTCCTGTGCAGTGTCCCAGTCCTAAAGGGGTGCTGTAGTGTTGTCCAGGGGGTGCTCTGTCCGTCAGGGGTGCTCCCCCCAAGTGCTAAAAACAAAAAATTTCTGTGTTTGTGAATTGTGTGCGCAGTAGCCGCACATGCATCAACAAAGTAGTGCCAAGCGTGCGCCTGTGTCATAAGTAAAGGGCCGGCTGGCTTGACCGTTAAAGGGTGCTGTAACCCCCAAAGTACACCCCAAACCAAATAAAAAAATATTTTCTGTGTTTGTGAATTGTGTGCGCAGTAGCCGCACGTGCATCAACAAAGTAGTGCCAAGCGTGCGCCTGTGTCATAAGTAAAGGGCCGGCTGGCTTGACCGTTAAAGGGTGCTGTAACCCCCAAAGTACACTCCAAACAAAATAAAAAAATATTTTCTGTGTTTGTGAATTGTGTGCACTGTGGCTGCACGTGCATCAACAAAGGAGCAGCGCCAAGCGTGCGCCTGTGTCCCATAAGTAAAGAGCCGGCTGGCTCATTTCTTAAAGGGTGGTGTAACCCACAAAGTGCACTACTCTCCAGCAAAAATAAAAAAATATTTTCTGTGTTTGTGTGCGCCTTAGCCGCACGTATATATCAATATAACATAAATGGAGGACCAAACTTTCTCCGATAAAAATAAAATAGGGAAAGATCAAGAACCGCTTCCTCCTAGGGCTGTTGCTGCTGCTGGGAGTTGTTCATCATCCCAGAGAGGAAGTAGGATCACCACTACTTTTACTAAACAATTGACCCTCCAACAGTTCCTAGTGATGAGGATGAAGTACGACAGCAGTCATCCTGAAGCAAAACGTATAACTAAGGCCTTGACTGCTATGTTGGTGTTAGACGTGCGTCCGGTATCCGCCATTAGTGCAGTGGAATTTAGACAATTGATGGAGGTAGTGTGTCCCTGGTTCCAAATCCCGTCTAGATTCCACCTGCATCCTCAAAGCAGCAGCGACAAGTGTGCGTCTGTCTGTTAAAGGGTGGTGACACCCTCAAAGTGTGCTCCACAAACAATAAAAATATTCTTCTTTTTTTTCTGTCTTTGTGAAATGTGTGGGCTGTAGCCGCACTTGCATCCTCAAAGCAGCAGCGACAAGCGTGCGTCTGTCTGTTAAAGGGTGGTGTAACCCTCAAAGTGCTCCAAAAAATAAAAAACTATTTTTTTTATGTGTTTGTGACTTGTATGCGATGTAGCCGCACATGCATCAACACAGTAGCAGCGCCAAGCATGCGCCTGTGTCATAAGTCAAGGGCCGGTTTGGACATCTGGTCCGGACTGAAGGACGTGCCAACAATTTCTGACAAGTCTACTGTCACTGCATATGATACTGTCCTCAAAGCAGCAGCGACAAGCGTGCGTCTGTCTGTTAAAGGGTGGTGTAACCCTCAAAGTGCGCTCCACAAACAATAAAAAAATTCTTTTTTTTTCTGTCTTTGTGAATTGTGTGGGCTGTAGCCGCACTTGTATCCTCAAAGCAGCAGCGACAAGTGTGCGTCTGTCTGTTAAAGGATTACATCGGTGACAGCATCCAAGTAGGCATGTCAGACAGTCCGTACCTGTACTGGCAGGAAAAAGAAGCAATTTGGAGGTCCCTGTACAAACTGGCTCTATTTTACCTGAGATGCCCCCCCTCCAGTGTGTACTCCGAAAGAGTGTTTAGTACAGCCGGGAACCTTGTCAGCGAAAGGCGTAGGAGGTTGCTTCCACAAAATGTGGAGAAGATGATGTTCATAAAATGAATTATCAACTCTTCCAGGGAGACCAGCCTCCAGAACGTACAGAGGGACCTGTGGTTGTGGATTCCAGCGGGGACAAATTAATACTCTGTGAGGATGAGGATGTACACAACACTGAAGAGGGTGAGGAATCGGTGGATGAGGAGGATGAGGACGACATCTTGCCTCCGTAGAGCCAGTTTGTGCAGGGACAGATTAATTGCCAGCTTGTTTTGTGGTGGCCCAAACGAACCAATCATTTCAGCCACAGTCGTGTGGCAGACCCTGGCGCTGAAATGTTTGGTTTGTTAAAGTGTGCATGTTCTGTTTATACAACATAAGGGTGGGTGGGAGGGCCCAAGGACAATTCCATCTTGCACCTCTTTTTTTTCTTTGAATTATGTACTGTTTGGGGCCTAGTTTTTCAAACTGCCATCCTGTCTGCCACTGCAGTGTCACTCCTAGATGGACCACGTGTTTGTGCCGCCCACTCGTATCTCTTAGCATAGTCATCCAGCTTCCTCGGTGCAACCTTTTGGATATAAAAACACTATTGTGAGGTGTTCAGAATAGACTGGAAATGAGTGGAAATTAAGGTTATTGAGGTTAATAATAGCATAGGAGCAGAAAAACCCACAAATTCTGTGATTTTAGCTGTTTTTATGCTTTTTTTTTTAAAAATACAGATCCAAAACACAAAACCCAGAACCCAAAACACGGAATGGTGGTTTCGGCAAAACCAATTCAGATCCAAAACACGAAGAAAGATCCAGATCCAAAACACGAAAAGTGGCCGGTGCACACCCCTAATACATACACACACACACACACACACACCAACACATATATATGTATAATTATACATAATAAATATATTTATTTATTATTACAGGCAGATATTTATAACACAGGCAGCAGCAGGTTGAAATACTCCATTTTACTTACTGAGTCTGTCACACAAGTAGCTGCCCCTCCACCCGCCAGCCTGCCGACCGTCCGTCCGTCCGTCTCCTCCTCTCCTGTTCCTGGTTGTTGGCTTGCATGTTGCTGCTTGTCAGGAGGAAGCTGGTGGCGGACTGGTAGGCGGAGCCACCAGTGGTGACTGACAGGCTCTGCAAATACTTATGGGAGGAGTTGTTGAAGTAGGACAAGCGCAGCAGCTCCCTCGTCAGCCATTTTTCTCTACAGGGATCTTCTGCGCATTCGATCGCGGCAACGGCCCGGCACAGAGGTGATGGGCGGAAACTGATGGGGCAACTGACCTGTCCCGGCGGCCCAAATCATTCAATAGTACCTGGCCCCCTACCCCCCGGCCCAGCCCGCCCTTGGACTCCACCATCAAAAAGATTACACACATTTGCAAGTACTGTATATAAGCTACCTGCCACGTTGAGGCGCCTTTGTTAAGATGGTCCTAACTCTAATCTAGCCATTCATTTAAAAATACATGACTGTATGACCCAATATAGGGGCTCATAATGTTTAAAGTGAGGACTAGCTTAGCAGAGGCGCCTCGACGTGGTGGGTGGCTTAAATAGTTGCAAATTTGTATTACTAAGTCTGAGTGCAGTCATTGTTTGCTGGCTTATTACAGTTTGCTCCATACTCCTCTCTGGGAGAAGCCTAGAAAGGAGATGCAGGTGGGCGGTGATTCGGGCAGGGTTAGACTATTTGCATAATTAGGCCACGCCTCTGTGACCAATTCTGTGGATCATGCATATTTTAATAGGGGGCAGGGTCAAATGATGCTATTATCACAGATTTGTGACACTAGGCCCCTCCCTATCCAGATCGTGGATTCCTAGTATTATTCTCCTCATTCTGTTCACTTCACTAGGAACTTGGAAGTGGGCGGTATGCAGGAGAAATGCCTAGGGATGGCCATCGACGATTCATAATCATCGATGGTTTATGGCCGATGTTGAATGTTTTTCCCATCAATGGGGGAGAATCAGATGGTTTCCCTCCATCGATGGAAAAGCATAACCGAAAAATTTTTTTTTACATGATGCCAGGACATGGATCATAGCTCCGCCCCCCAACACCACAATACCACACCCACCCCCCCAGCCAGTCAGTCATAGAACAGGGTTGACCATCGGTTGGTGAAGCCATCGTTGGTCATACATTGCATAGTTGGTTATCATCGATGGCCACTTGTTATTTTACCATCGATGGTTGGTTACCATACCGATGGCCATCCCTAGAAGTGCCTGCTCTTCTGGGGGTGCGGGAGCCTCCCACAGGTTTCAGAAGAGTAGGCAAGTATGGTCTGCTGGGAGAAGACTTTTCTGTCTTTTCATGTCTAGATTAATGCCTTCCTTACATGCACCTGTAAACTAATAATTAGCATTTTATATATTAATGATTTCTACACATATGGTTTCTATTACTATCTAATTTAAACTTTACTATCTATATAACAATTCTCTAAGGTCTGTCCTGTCTCTAACACACAGTGTGCAGTGGGAGCCACCCCTTCAATGCTCTCAATGCTAGGAAAAGAACCCGCTGGGCATCGGAAACAGGGGTATGGAGAAGGGGGGTGGGACGGAGCGGGCTGGACAGCAGCAGAGAGGGAGGCAGAGCGGGACTGAGCAGGGGCAGGATGCAGCAAAGCAGAGGGGGGCAAACTGAAGTGGGATAGAATGGTGGGCAAGATGGAGTTGGGCCTGATAGAGCAGCAGGAAAGGGGCAGTGCAGGATAGAGCAGGGTTGGGGTGGAATGGAGCAAGGGAAGTGACAGACTGAGGTGACCCAACATGTGCCAGGTCCTTTTCTTGTTATAACATAATAGTGCCTGTGTGAGGCAGATCTCAGTTTTAAACAACTTGAAATAATTACCACAATCGCCATTTCAAATATTAAAAAGGCTGCCCTACAGACAGTGCAGAGATCTTGTACAGTTTGTGAGGCAAAAAGATGCGATCAGCAGGAAATCACCCAAGTGCAGAGAGAAGCACCTGTGCTGCCTCTCACCAGGGCTGTAACTAGGGTAGTGTGACCAGTGCCATGGCACAGGGCACTGTAGGCCAGGGGGCGCTGTTTGGGCCTGTCAATTATCATTCTCACTTGTTGCTTCCTCTCCTTTTATCCCCAGCATCTCCTGGCCTCCCCCATCTCTTCCCTGGTCCTTCCCCATGAGGCATGGCCCTTTTTCAGATGCACAATCTTATGTCCCTATTTAAAAAACCACCAATGCTCTCTCTGGCACAGGGCACCAAAAAGTTTAGTTACGGCTCTGCCTCTCACTATGGAGCAGAAGAAAGGGACCAAGGATGGTTTCTGCCAGCCTGTGCGGAGGGAGTTTTGGCTTCCTCGTTTAATAACACATTTCTTGCTATGTATTTCATACTTGCCTACTTTTGAAAATGCTTTTCAGGGAGATTGTAAAGTAACACCTATGAGCGCGGCGGTACAGTGGGCGTGTACTGCTACATCTGAGAGGCGTGTCATAAAATTGATTTAAATCCAACTGTAAATGAGCCACAAAGCAGTTAGTAAGATCTACTTGTTGATGAAAACACACTGATACTTTTCAGAAAATGTATGTAGCCATAGGGATCATTGTGCCTTATAACCAATGCAGGGAAATTATACGAATAATCCTATTTGAATGTATATATCGCTGTGTTTTTTTTTTTCATTTGACAGCTTCCTAATGGGGGTAAGGTGCAATCAGGGAGATTGCTGGAGTCTTCAGGGAGACAGGGAGATTGCTATTATTTCAGGGAGTCTCCCTGACAATCAGGGAGAGTTGGCAAGTATGATGTATTTACCATGCATTCTCATTACCATAACAATGTCTACATATTTTTATTATGATACCACAGCATAAACACAATAATATGTGTAGTTTTTACCTTTTTTTCCCACTGCATAGTCATTGTAATATATATTATTTGTTCTTCTGCATGAGCTCAGTCTGTTGTGACAGTCACTAGAAAAGAATCCAGTTTATTCTTACTAAGGATGACATATTGCCATGTGGTGCACGGAATGCAGCTGTGAATCTCTGGCCGTCCTCACTGCAGACACAGCAGGGGTCTATTCCCATTCTCTCCATCATAAGAATATAGAAAAACAATCATAGAATAACAGAGAGCATTTAGCTGAACACCATGTATAAACAAACAGAACACTTATATCGTTGTTACCCATTGATTTTACTATTTGATTTACTACTAAGCAATTAACATAGGGAAGACTTTTAACCCATTTTCTGCATGGAATTTATTTGGAAATGATGTACTGTGCGCTGTCCAGGGAATGTCTGAGGTCCAGAATCTTACTTGGGGCATTTGTGAAATTTCCAGTTTCTGATCTACATCTCACTACAGCCGTAGGCTTTTATATAGGATGTTTCACTCGTTATTGGCCCCAAAGTTTTACTTATAACTTTTAAGTAATTGACATACTTTAGTGAAATGTGACTCAGACATACCTTGGTCTATGAGAGACATGGGGACGTTATAGTAAGTGTTGAAAGTGTTCAACATTAGCATCCAGGCCAGCTATTCACCCCCATAGTCAGCAGCGCAGTCTTCAATTCAAATAGGGGAGTCACACCAACTGCCAGTGAGGAACCCCCACCTCTGGAGCCGCCACTGCTAGTCAGTAGGTATTCCTGCTTCTGACAATGGTGTTGTGTACTGAGGCATTTACATTCATCATGTCTGTGTGTTATGTGTCAACAGGGTCAGATTGGGAATTTAAAGTGGCCCTGGAAAAAACTGCGAAAGAGGCCCTATGTGCGCGCGCCAACGGGCGCGGCCGGAAAAGTGGGTGGGGCCTAGTTGCAAGGGGTGTGGTCTACTGTTAAATGCCATGCCCACAAGCCACTCCCCCCATTTTCTCAAGATGGGGGCATGCCCACCGCTCCAGGAGCTGATAGCCATACCCCCAGTCCCTCTCTCCAGTGTATTAGCACAGCGAGCATGTGAATGAGCATTTTCTTACCTATATGATTCTCTGCAATGAGGTACCTCTGAAAAAATTGATCCTCCCTGGACAGGCAGTGTCTTGAGTCAGTATTCACTATTCATGCAGGAGATCACATAGTCCAGAAGCCGCCTGTTAGCGTAGTAATAAAGCCAATGCCATCAACATTCAACAGAGGTTCAACCAGATAATACATAGTAACAGAAGTTTTGGGGCAGGACAAAGTGGGGATTTCCCATATCAAAAATTTTTTATAAATAAAATATATTTGCTCATTTGGTACCATCTGCATCTCCCCAGCACCATCATCCTGCGCCTCCCCAGCACAATTATTCTGCGTCTCCTCAGTGGCATTCTCCTGCCTTAGCACAGAATAGCCCCCCTTTCTAACACACAAATCATCTCCCCTTAGCACAGAATAGCCCATCTCCCTTACACACACGTCATCTTCCCTTAGCACAGAATATCCCCACTCCCCACCAACAGATCATCATCATCTTCCCTTAGCAAACAATATCACCCTTCCCCACAGACAGATCATCTCTCCGTAGTACAGCAAATCCCCCTCCCTCACAGACAGATCATCTCCCCCAAAGACAGATCATCTCCCCCTAGTACAGCAGATCCCCCCTCCCTCACAGACAGATCTTCCCCCACTAAAGCAGCAGATCCCTCCTCCCACAGATTACAAGCGGCCCCACAGACCAATCGGCACACCAGGATTCATCCCGCTGAAGAACGGCCAATCCGCCCCTGGCTGCTACATAGCCTCGCATACACACTGCCCAATAGCCTCACACATGCACTGCCCCATACTTCCCGCATAGCCTCACACGCATACTGCCCCATAGCCTCACACACATACTGCCCCATAGCCTTGCATGCATACTGTCCCCATAGTCTCACACACACACTACCCCCATAGCCTCATATACACATACGCACACTGGCGGAAAATGGAGGGTGTCAACCAGACCATACATCTATAGATATTTTGAAAAAATACCTAAGCAAGGACATTCCCCACCCTCAGATAGCCCCCACACACGTAGACGTGAAGGGGTTAGGCAAGGGAACCCTTTCCCTGCAGGATGATACATTTCCCCATCACAAGCTGGCACTGAATGGGTTAAGGCCCATGAAGGGGCATAATGGTCCCAGGAATCTCCATACAGGGGCCACCCTAAACCATGCAGAAGGTGCACCTCCCCCCAATACTAACAAGCTTTAGTCATTTAACCCCTGCCCCCCTCCCTTCCTTAACAAAGCTTTAGGAGAGGTGAGAGGCACAGGAGGAAGGTGTGATGCACCTCCACACCTATACACCATACACTGAATGGTGTATCAGGTAAGTAATTTATGGCTAGTCCAGGTACAAGGTTGGGGGTAACCATCTGTCCATATCCCAGGGGCCTGTGCCCTTTTTCAACACACACAAGGCACCTCTTATTCCTGGGGACCCTAACTCAAGTACCTCCTCCTGCAGCTGCTCCAGCCTTTGTGTCTTGCTCGCGCTGTTCTGTCTGGTGGCTCACCTGCTCACAGCAGCAGCAGCCCACAATGCATTGATGGAGAACGCAGGCCACTGCTGGGCTGGGAGCAAAAAAAGAATCCCCTCCAGCCCTGTTTGACTCCTCTCCTGGCTTCCCCCCTGCCTGAGTCTCCCAGGCAGCCAGCCCCGATTGTTTCCTCTTCACTCTGTCCCCTTCCAAGACTGTGAACTTACAGTTTAACTTCACAGCCTGGTGAGGGGAAAGAGTGGAGAGAAGACAATCGGGCCGGCCAGTGGGTGGGTGGGCTGGCTGGCAGGCAGGCGTCCCCCCACCCTCCTCTGTGACTTACTTGCGAGGCCGACGGCCGCAGACCTGTTCTTCCTCCATGGTGCCTGGAATGAGAGGAGGAGCATGAGAGAGGCGGGCTGCTTTACTAGATGTAGCAGGCAGCCGACGGGCTGCCTGTCATTCAAATATAAAGCAGGGACAGGCTGTGTGACATCATTCAGGGGGTGGGACCACAGATTACAAGCGGCCCCACAGACCAATCGGCCCACCGGGATTTATCCCGCTGAATATAATGGCCAATCCACCCCTGTGTGCCGATATGAACCTTTATTGACTCAGTTTTCCAGTACACTAGACAATAATTATGCGTTGTTTAGTTGTGTACCGGTTCATATTGGCAAGTAACACATAGACACGAGGTGGGTCTGTTTAAAATGTCACTAAATGACATCAATTAGTTTAAAAATAATAAGAAAAACTTTGAGGCCAATAGCAAGTAAAATCTTAATCCTCATTGTTTTGCAGTAAATAATATTTTCTCACAGCACCTACATCATGTGTTAAATTCCTGATCAGGACCCACTCTGTATGGAGTTTATATGGTCTCTCAGTGTTTGTGTGGGTTTCCATCAGGTTCTCCAGTTTCCTTGCAAACACATTGATAGGGTAAATTAATTCTGACAAAATAAACCCTCTTGTGTATGTGTGTGCTTATATGTTAGGGAATTAAGGGGCCTGTTTATCAACAAGTATTATTGTATGCAACGAGTAATAAAACTCATTGCGTATGCTAAATGGTGCTCCAGCCAATCAGATTCCAACCATCATTTTTCAAAAGATGACAAGAGCTGATTGGCTGGAGTAATCCCTTTAAACAAAAGGGGCCTATCCATTACCCGACTTTGTGAACAATCCGACCAAAACCAGGAGGTTTTGGTCACATTGTTCACAAAGTGGGGTAATGGATAGCCGGCAAGGACCAGCAATGTGCGTGCACGCTGGGTCCTTGCCGTCCTCGACTATCTACTGTACATGCGCGTCAGGTTCAGCATGCTCAGAGATAGAAGGTCGGGCTCCTTCACTGATTGACGTTCAGTGAAAGCCGTTCAGTGCGGGCACCACACCTCGGCGACATAAAGGTCTGAACGCTAGACGTTCAGACTTTCAGGTCGCCTAATGGATAGGCTCCTTAAAGGGGCCTATCCATTAGAAGATTTTTTTATGTGAAAGACCAAAGACTTTTCCTGCCAACAAAAAGTCTTTCATGCAAAAAATCTTTCACAAACATGAAAGACTTTGTGAATGATATATTTAAAGACCAAGGACCAAGGATAGCTGAAGAGACAAGGGAGTGGAAATTTTTAATGAATGGAGTGAATATTCATTAAAGAAGGTGTATCCTTGATGGGTTACAAAAAGATACATTGGTGGGTCGGTGTGTGTCTCCGCCCGCATGGCCGCTGACCACCGCTACCGATCCCCCCCCCCCAGTGCATATACATTGGTGGTCAGTGGGTCCCCATCCCCGTAGACCCCCGCACCTCCCCACCCCAGTACTTACCTTAAAAACGTGAAATACAGCGTGGTCCCCTGGTGTCAGCTTATGCTTGCTGCTACTTCAAGGGCACAGGAGATGACTTGGCAGCTGCTGGGAGTGTCCAGGGAGTGGTTCGCAGCAAAAAGTTGTTTGCCGTTCGCCATTTGTCGTTCACTACATATACACTGAATAACTTTTCTAAAGTCGTTCAGCAATATGCAGAAATTGACCAGCGTGTTCGAACGGCAAATGACTCCTTTTGTCATTCGCGGGAGTGCGCAGCGCAGGACGTTTGCAGCCTATCCATTAGATGACTTTTTGAACGATTCGACCAAAACCTTCTGGTTTTGGTTGGATCGTTTAAAAAATTATGTAATGGATATACCCCTTAAGTGGACAAAGATGTCTTTTTGACAAATAAGAGCAGTCATTTGGTTATAACAGTAATTTGGTTTGTTATGATTATGTATTAATAATTGGAATGGGGACTGGGGACAACATCTTTCCTATGTATTAGACATTTGTAAATGTAAGTTAAATTTAATAGTGTAAAACAAAGTTAAACTAAATAGAATGATGTAAAACAATGGTAGAGAAGATACAGTTTATTTGCTCATTTCATAGGTGTTTAAAGGATACAGTGAATCATACAGACCTTCATGACACTTGTCTGTATCTGTTTAACCACACAATTTCCAAAACCTCAGTCCAAGGAGCATCCTTTCAACACTTATATTAACTTTGTCGCAGGGGGTTTTATGCCATGACTCATCCTGCAGTGAGGACCACGATCATGAAGGAGATTCTAGAAGGAGGCGATAGGTGTTTAAATTGAATACTTCAAATAACAATTTAATTTTTATTTTCTTTATTGTATTTACTCAATCACATTGATATAATTTGGCGTTTAACCATATACCTCTATCCTCTCAGCTGTTCGTTATTTATACTCACTGGAGGAAGTTCATGGTATTTGGTCAGTGAGTGATCAGATCACTGATAGCCGAGCATTTCCTCATGTAGTGCTCCAATGAGACTAGTGATAAAGGTACTAGAGATGAAGGACAATTAACTGTGCTACCTCCACAGGACTCATTCACTCTGAAGGCCAGTACACACTGGACGATGTGTGTTCGGGGAGTTGTCGTCAATGGTGGGCCCGGCTGGGGGTGCCGGCATCGTTAAGTGCATCCTCACATGACGATGCCGGCAATGGCGATTGTCGGCGGGGGGAGGAGCCAGGTCATGCTGCACTCGGCAGCATGGCATCGTTATCAATATCCCCTGATTGATCTGCATGTACAGCCGACTGGGTATATTGTTAACGACCCGCGGGAGCGTGCATTGTTCATCGGTGAGTGCATACACACTGGACGATATGAACGATATATCATTCAACGATATAGTTATCATTCATGGTTATCGTCCTGTGTGTATGGGCCTTCAGAGTTAGTCTTCTCATATACAGACAGGAGGAAGAACACAGTAAATGGCTCATTCACTGACCAATTGCCACAAACTTCACCCTCAGGAGTGGCAGCAATGTAAACAGCCAGAAAATCTCTCCTTATCAGACAAGGAGCATCAGATGTAGCAGGAAACCTTACTATGGCTATAGGGAGAGGTGGCAAATACAGATATTCTTAGTATTCGATAGTTATATGGTGCATAATATAAAAAAACATTGCATAATAGCAAAGCATAAGTACAATATACATCAGCTAACCATAGCATAAGCACAAAACATTACTATAACCGCACAAAATGTTCTTGATGATACAGTAAGCCTGAAAATCAAGACCACAGATTACAATTATTGGCAAATCATGGGGCAGTATCACTATTAGACCATGCTTGTGACCAAATTGTAAAAGAATCCTGATTTCAAACTCGGAGCCAAACTTGGCCAGTATTGGTGTAAAAATTAAATACCCCCCTACTCCCATCTCACGTGCCCTCCACTCTACCCTCTTTTCCCTTTCAGAGCACTGAACAAACTGTAGGGGGTAATCAATATAAAACACAAAAGAATAACATATAAGCACATGTTAGTCCTGCATGAACAGCTGCAAAAGGAAAGTTGCTATTCAGTTTTTTTTCAAATGTGTTTGATGGGTCCATAGTTAAAGCATTTAAAACCCGCACAGGAATACAAATTGTATCATGAGATTAGTGTGTTTAAACATACTACAGCTGAAGTATTGATAATCTTATTTCAACTGTTGCCAATTGTTTAATCTGTAGCAGCCAACACTGAGTTTACCTTACACACCGAGTTGCTGCAGAAATACATTTATTTTATATCAGTCCAATATAAAATGCCTCAGACGCTTTAAGTACAACAGACCAGTCTTGCACAATAGTAAAGTCTGAAAGTTCCAAGCAGCAGGTGTGCTTGGTAAGTGGGTTCATGCCAGGTTAATATACAACAATTATCAGGGAGTCATGCTCCAACAGCTGTGAGGCACAAGGCCAAGTTAGACTTGCTTTTCTTTTATTTGAAAGAACTCTCCTTCTGTCATAGAATACTGCTAGAGTTAGAAAGCCACAATTGGTTCGTATTTTGACTGACGGCTCAAATGAGCCAGTCATCTTTTTCAGCAGTAAAAAAAGAAAGTTAACAAAAAGCAACTGTTCTTTTCTTTAGCACACTTTTCTTTGCGTGGTAAGGCCTATGTCTATAAAACACACACATTGCAGTAAGCTCAGCATGGAAAGTTGGCTACTTCAACAGGATCAACGTTGTGCTGAGTGTAAAAGATGAAGCTGCCATATGCATCTAACTTGCAGAAGTTTATAAAGAGTCAGACCGCTTGCCTGGTCAGCTGCTTAACATCACAACATTAATATGAAACAAATAGAGATGTGCCCCGACCCTTGTGTTTTGGTTTTGGATCTGGATCTCCCCTGGTTTTGGATTTTTTTCCTTGGTGTTTTGTGTTTCGGTTTTGGTTTTGGATCTGGATTGTTTTCTTAAAATATCAAAAACAGCTAAAATCACATAAAATGGGTCTGTTTTTGTTCCTACATTATTGTTAACCTCAATAACATTTATTTCCAGTCATTTCCAATAAATTTTGATCACCTCACAATATTATTTTTTTCATCTAGTTAAGGCCAAAATGTTGCATTCAGCTAGCTGGCTGACTAAGCTAAGCGGCACTAACATGTGGCAGTTCAGCTTCCATTTTCCAACACGGATACAGTGTGTTATACAGTGTGGGTTGGATACACCAATAGTGCGCTTACTGTGACAGCAATGACGGCACAGCGGGGTTGCTAACGCTGTCCTCAGTACATGGAATGGAAGTATCCTCAGTGCAGAGTACCGACGGTGTACCTAACCGGCCCCTCCCCCAGCCTAACCTAACCGTTCCCTCCCGCAGCCTAACCCTAACCAGCGCCTCTGTCAGCCTAACCCTAACCGTACCCTCCCGCAGCCTAACTCTAACGGGCCCCTCCCACAGCCAAACCCTAACCGACCCTTCCCTCAGCCTAACCCAAACCCACCCCTCCCACAGCCTAACCTTAGCCTCCCCTCCCGCATCCCAACCCTAACCGGCCCCTCCTGCAGCCTAACCCTAACCATCCCCCTAGTGCTTAACCCTAATACTCACCGTCAGAATTGTGACCATCGGGATGCTTCTGTCGGTATTGGGACCATCGGCATTCTGGCCATCGGGATCCTGACTATGGGCCTGATTCAGACCCGTTCGCAAGCGGTATGCGCTCGCAAGCGGGTCGATGGTTGCCGAGTGCGCATGCGCGAGACCCGGATAGAGACGGGCAAACTGTCGCTCCGGGTCTCGTATCAAAGGGGGCGTGCTGTCGATGTTGAGTGACATCACGCCCCCTTTCGTGGGCTGGCCGGGGGCGTGGCTGACCAGACGGAGGCGTTTCCATTGGAACGCCTACCGCCTGGGGCCGGCCCCACTGACATCACAAGTGATGTCAGTGGGAGTGCTTTCTGCTCTGTTAGAGCCGAAAGCACTCTTGGGCTTGCGGCAACGAGACCCTACCACAAGGGTCTCGTTGCAAGCCCGATGGTCGCAATGGTCTTGAACATCGCGACCATCTTCCTGGCCGCTCGCTATAGCTGTGGGTTGTCACCCACAGCTATTTGAGCGGCCAGGAGGCCGCTCAAATAAACCAGAGGGCCGGCCCTGATTCAGAGCGAGCGCTCTGTCAGAGAGTCCGGCTCTGAATCAGGCCCTATATCCCATATGCAGAATGACATGCTATATTAGTATCACTAGTCTGACTTTCTGCCCCCTCTCTGTATTGTATAATCCTCTAGATCAGTGGTTCCCAAACTTTTTTGAATCATGGTGCCCTAGTGCATCAGCATTGTTTTCTCGGCACCCCTAAGCCAAAAGTTTGTTTTTGAGAAATTCAGAAAAAAATGTAGTGAAGTAGAACAGTGAAGTAAATTGTTCTGACCTGTCATCCTTAGGTTTGGTTATGTGGTTGTAGACAGGTTTGTGCTTCTATTTGTGCACATATTTACATTACTTTGACCATAAAGAATTTGATTTGGTGCTGGACCACCAACTTGAGGCACCCCTTCAAGTGTTCCGAGGCACCCCAGGGTGCCGCTGCGCACAGTTTGGGAACCACTGCTCTAGACTGTGGTTAAGAATGATGAACTACTGGTACCGCAGGAGCCCATTTAGAGAAGGCTTGTTGCTTGGAAGTGAGACAACACAGGGTCATTACTACACAATGCAGGAATATGCAAAGGGAGATCCCGCTAGGAGCAGGTTAAAGCAGGTGGCGTGCTTTGTTTGTAGTGTGCACATGCATGTACATGCAGTAGTGGTAGTGGAACTTGTAGTGTGGGCAGCTGTGGTGGCACAGTGGAGTATAGTGGCACAGCCACTGTTATATATAACACGCACTGGTATGTTTGGGGCACAGTTTTTCAAAGAGACACTAAGGGTCAAGGCCAGATTTTAGGAGGGGTGGCAGGGGTGGTCACCCTGGGACATACTGGCTATACCACAAGAGCTCCCTTATAAAGCATATGTAATTAACAATTATCAATTAAACAAGTCATAATAACATTCACCTGGATATAATGCGTCACTATGGTGACGCACGAAGCATACACATACCTTCTAATTAGGAGGGCAGGATCATAGTACGCCTCTCTAGTGGCCATACATCTGTTGTATCCACAGCAACCGGCCAAGCAACATACGTGGCTAGACGGGGACACTTCCGTGTATAACACCAAACCAGAAGTGTGTGTGCGTGCCGGAAGTCGATGCTGTAAATAGGCAACCCGTCTGGCTTGCGGGTCACCATACAAACATCTCCGGAAGTTAGTACATAGATAGGATAGCACCATCCAGGTATCTAGATAACAGTATAATCAAATGGATCACTGCGGGCACATGAATATGTGCCACAGTATCAAAACTACACATATGCGAAAAATATAAATATCAGAGTTATCGCTATAGTGTAGATCACACCCAGGCAAGAATAAGGGAGCTCATACAGTGTGTACATAATATTAACAATACAATACCACACAATACACAAAAATATCTTAAACCACAAATAGAAAAATACTAAGATAGAAAATAAAATAAAAAAATTTAAATAGTAATCAAAATAATCAATATACCACCACAAACAAGACAAAATGACAATTACCACCAATAACATCTAATAAATGACCATCATAGATGGACTATGAAATCAATTCATTTGAATATAATAATAAAATCAGCTTAGCAATAATAGCTAAGAATACATTGTGTTCCATAGTATCACACCAAGTATACACATTAGCACGGTTATTACAGTAATGCAAACATTCAGACCAAAGGGTCATTGTAGGAATACTTACAATGGGTTATTCTCAATCAAACTGCAGGGAACTGTCGTATTTAAATTGTAAATCCATCAAGCTTCCCGCATACGGAGTATTAATTCATGATCACCACCTCTGGTCAATTTTGGGACGTGATCGATTAACATGCATTGCAACGACGAGACCTGGTGTCCTTGGTTCAAAAAGTGTTTAGCCACCGGTTTGTCAGATTTATTGGAGTCAAGAGCAGCCCGAATTGAGGCATGGTGGTTGGCCATCCTTTCACAAAAAGGCCTTGTGGTCATTCCGACGTAGTATAAACCACATGGGCATGTGAGAAAATAAACTACAAAGTCCATCGTGCATATGAGCTTGTGTCTAATTTTAATCTTTTTCCCACTATGTGGATGGGGAAATGTGTCACCACTTAGCATCGCTCGACAAATGACGCAGGAGCCACATTTAAAACAGCCGGTCTTACTGGTATTAAGCCAGGAAGTGGCCACAGTTTGAGGTTGAAACATAGGACGCATCAAGATCTGTCTAAGATTGGGCCCCCTTCTATAAGCTTTCATCGGGGGTGGGCATCTCCCCAATTTGAGTGCTGGATCAGTTGTGAATAAAGGGCCTGATTCAGACCCACTCGCGAGCGGCTGTCCGCTCGCAAGTGGGTCAATGTTATGGACTGAGCATGCGCACGACGGAGGGAGCTCCGTCGTGCGCATGCGCCAGACGCGACGAGCGAAGGAAAGTCCTTCGCTCGTTGTGTCCGATCAAAGGGGGCGTGCTGTCAATGTTGATTGACAGCACGCCCCCTTTGGTGGGCGTGCCAGGGGCGTGCCTCCCTGACAGGGGCGTTCCCACGGGAACGCCTCCCGTCAAAAGCCGGCCCACTGACATCACTAGTGATGTCAGTGGGAGTGATTTTGGCTCTGATAGAGCCAAAATCACTCCGGAGCTTGCGGTTGAAAACCTCAACCGCAGGCTCCGGCTCGCAAATTCGATGGTCGCGATGGTCTCGACCTTCGCGACCATCACAATGCACGCTCGTATAGCCTGTGGGTGGTGACCCACAGCTATACGAGCGTCCAGGAGGACGCTCCATGAAAATGGAGCCCGGCCCTCATTCAGAGCGTGCGCTCTGCTCAGAGCGTACGGCTCTGAATGAGGGCCAAAGGCCAGTGTTTCTTGTATATGTGTCCAGAGACAGAAGACATATGGTCAAATGTGGCGACATGTACCAAACGATCTGGCTTCTTGGTGATACGGTCAGAAACAGATGGCATCGTAAGTCGTCGATAAGCTTTATTAATACACCGAATGCTGGTTTTTGGTGAGTACCCTCGTTCCAGGAAATGCAGTCTTATTTCCTCTACTTGTTGTTTAGCTTTAATATCCGAGGAATTGATCCGCAAAACTCGTAAAAACTGAGACACAGGAAGGCTTTCCTTGAGGGAACCTGGATGTTGACTGTTTGCCCTCAAAATTGTATTATGGTCAGTTGCTTTTCTGAATAAGGTAAAGCCCAGATGGTCATTATCTTTAAAAACTGAGACGTCCAGGAAATCAATGGAATGCATGTCAATATTAAAAGTGAATTTGACCAGTTTGCAAGAGAATTTAACTGTTCAACCATTTCATTAAATTCATATTTTGTGCCAGACCAAATGATGAAAATATCATCAATGAAACGTAAGTATGTGACCAATTTGTCACTAAAATGATTTGCAATGTACTTCTCCTCAAATGCCGCCATGTACAGATTGGCGTTTGAAGGCGCTAGATTTGAGCCCATAGCTGTATCAGTTATTTGGGCATAGTAGTTACAGCCATATCTTAAATAGTTTTGTTTTAAGATCAAGTCAGTCAGCGAGATCAAAAACTCAACAGGAGGTTCAGTATGCCTGGACTGTAGCATAGAATTACGTATCGCATTAATGCCCTGTATGTGTGGAATAATGGTGTATAAAGATTTTACATCTAGCGTGGCAAAACACATCTGGGAAGTGATGGGAGCCAACGTTCTCACCTTATCAAGGAAATCTGAGGTGTCTCTAATATAACTACCAGCAGTTTTATGATCAATCCACAAAGCGTTCAAACCTGTCTCAATCAGAGCATCAATTTTACACTTAATGGACCTAGTGGGATTATGGTAGAATCTCATATAAGTCTCATTGTCAGAAAGCTGGCGTTGTATCTCACGTTATATTGACACCAGTCTATATACAGTATATATATATATATATATATATATATATATATAAAATCAACTTTGATTATTTTATTGATAAGGGCCCCGCACATTTGTTGCCCAGGGGCCCCCATAGACCTTAATCCGGCCCTGCTAAGGGGTATGTCTTTTGTGTCCAGACATATAGGACAGAGGAAGAAAAATGTGAGGTTAGGCCATTGGGTCGGAGGTCGCACATGTGTAACAACGCACCTTCTTTACTATGGAGACCCTGTTACAATGAGGATACAGCGCAGAGCGCATTCCTCAATAATTAGTACCTCAATAATTTTTATTTAATCATGTGTGCTCAATCACGGATATTCTTAAAATCTGGACTGTTTGGGTGCTTTGAGGGTCAAGGGCCTGATTCAGAGATGAATGCTAATGTGATTTTTATACAGATCGCGTGATTGTTAGCCATTGCGCATGCGTATAAGCCGCACTGTGTACGCGCTGCGATTGTCTTGCAATTTCGCACACACAGGGGATCCATTTTGCAAAGTGAGTGGCAGGTAGTCAGCGTTTGGGAGAAATAACGAGGATGGTTAATAAAGCACAGGAGTGTCTGACTGTTTAAACGCCATTACATGGGCGTGCATAAATTAGCCCTTGCGATCTCCTACGCAGCATGAGAGCCCTCTGCGTGTCAGGAGTTCTGATGAGTCTGCGGCTTATCAGACCTGCCGCAAGATCTAGATAGCGGCTCGATGTGCATTGATGTTACCGATATTTACGCAGGTAAGCATCGTCATACGCATATAAGAAGGCAGCGGTGGGCATCCTTATGCTCAGGTAAGCTTTGGAACTATTAGGATATTAGCGTATTTTCGGAGCTGCGTTCCGTGCAAAATCGCAGCTACAGTCACATTAGTGTTCATCTCTGAATCAGGCTATAGTTAGAAAAACAGAAAAACTTTTGCTATCGGCGCTAACAAACATATACTGCAAATCTATATGTGTAGCAAATAAAACCAAGGGGAGTTTGTTATGATTTGATCAAAGCATTTAAGCCTGCAGCCCAGCGTCAAGTTAGGAAAAGCCTGGTATACAATATTGAGATTAAAATATATTGGGGTAAAATTAAACTGTACAATGTTATATTTTTAATTCTCTTTATTTCCAATTAAATAAGCAAAGTAATATAGTAATTCCTGAATACGTATATTACACAATATTCTGACATGACTCAGACATGATTATGAGTATTTAAAGATAATCAGTAGTCATCAAGCTATTATACATTCCTACGGTACCTCACTCTCCCATGATTCTCTGACAACACAGCAACTGTGAAAGACTTTTTTTTTTTCTTGCTTAGAATTTTTTACGTTTCATTTTTTTTTCAGTCCAGCAGAGGGCAGTCAAACACATTCCTTCATAAACTTTGCCACACAACTATACAGATATTTCTGTTATGATTCAGATATAAATAGCAAATATTTACTGGAATGAGGGCCTGCTTCAGCAAGGAACGCACAGGAGAGAACGCACGCACTTGGCCGATGTTTTTGCTCTGCGCATGTGTATGCATCGCACTGCGTATGCGCGAACTTGCCAGTGTGATTAGATCATGGTACGCAGACTACACGCAGTGTGTACGCAGACCCTTCCGAAAACGATTGACAGAAAGTGCCATTTGTGGGTGGTGATGGGGTGTGGTCAGGCGAACGCAGGCATTATAACGCCGTTATAGGGAAGTGCATAATTAAGGCAGTGCGGCGGCATATGCAGCCATACCGTAAGCTGTACACAGGAAGCGAACAAATTCCTGCGGCAGGTCAGGTCATCCACTATTATGCTAATGTGTCCAATGGTTATCAGTGTTACTGATGTTTACTCTATCTTGCGTGCTGATCAGGCTGTGAGTAAAGGGAGATGGGCGGCTTATTATGGGGCTGGGCATCTGCACCTTGTGCTATGGTCTCCGTGCGTATGTATTGATTAGCATATTCTCGCAGCGGACGGGTGCGTGCATCTGCTTGCATGTGTACCTTGCTGAATAAAGCTGAGTTTCTCCAAGCCCTAACCATTCTAAAGCTGGGTTCACACTATATAATATATTGGCCGATCATGCGATCCAGGGTGGATTGCAAAAAACATTATATAGTGTGCACCCCCAAATCCACGCAATGCATTGTTTGATGAATTCGGTGGATGCATCTTCCCAACTGATGTGCTGCACATCTGATGGAACAATGCGACGGATGACGCGGTGGAGTTACATTAAGCATGGAACAATATATGTGTAGTTGTGCGGCGGATCACACAGTGTGTATGGCATGTGATATATTGTTACATTACATCGCCGCGTGACTGGGTTGGCACATCGCTGAGGTGTGTACCCAGCTTTACTGGTTTCTGCTGGATTTAGTCATTGTAAATGGGGCTAGGTAGGAAGAAATAGGAAAAGTGTAACCTGCCTTGGGGACAGAACTTTGCCAGCTAACAGCAGACACTGACATGCTGCTGTATTTATATGATTAATCTATGATATAAAATTCTATCAGGAATAGAGATTGTCAATTTAAATTGTTTTAATTTGTAAATGTGGATACATTTGTGGATGAATTTCAGTGATTCAGGATTGGTGCAGATTTTCCCAAAATGCTGGTCCTGGCTTTACAGAATTGGTGCTGATCAATGTAAATAAATATTTAGAAAATTTGAGCAACATGATCCCTCTCTAATTCCTTAATCATCTGCCGTGCTAGATAGATGTGCCATATTTCACTAATAGTGGAACCACAAGTGTGGGATCCCAAATCCAGGCTGTTCTTTGTAGGGTTAGGGCACACAAAACAGCATTCCCCACTCCTACAGTCTACCTGCCCTTTACTGATGTGTGCTGGAGATCTTCCCAAACTATTGGCTGTGAGTCCAATACCCCTTTTATACCAAGCTAAAAATCCTGGGTTGATGCACATCAACCCGGGATTTTGTTGGTGTAAATACCCGGGTATTTTGCGGGGTTGGCCATGAGTCGTTCCCGTGCTACCCTGCAGTGTAAACGGTGCCATCCGGGTCACGATGACCTGGATCGCGCCACATGCCAGACGATTGGCCGGCTTCAGTGGCGCTTGGAGATGACGTCTCCAAGCGTACACTTCAACGGCGGAAGAGCAGGGGTACTGCAGACTCGGCTCCGATGTGAACAGCGCCAACTCGGGAATATCCTGGGTCGCCCCTGGGATGTTCCGGGTCTGATCCGGATTGGAACCCTGTTCCAACCTCCGGGATAGACCAGGAACTTTGGTATAAAAGCGGTATTAGTAAATGAACCACTGCCTAGCATTGGGGTGTGTTGGAGATTTTGCATGCAGTCCATTGCTTTATTATTATTTTATTAAAAAAAAACAGTTATGTTAAATGTAGACTGTCCAAGGTTTTGGGGTTGGGGGAACAAATTATCCCTCTTTTTATTTGTGAATATTGCAAAATACATAGTGATGCACAAATATTTTATCAACATTTATTTTAATGGATATGTTCTGGCATTTGTAGAGTTAATGGAAAATAATATTAGAAAATGGGTTCCTGAGACTGTTATTAAACCCAGTGCTAAATAAAAAATATGGTGGATATATAAAATATGGGGGAAATTGTCTGGTACAAGCTCTACAGGAACTATTAAAAAAATACATTTTAGTATTGGATTAAGGGTTTTTACATTAGGAAAGAGTTTACAATTGTAAAGGTACATAAACTTTGAATGCCAATAATATACACCATATAGTACTTTAGATTGTCAAAATAGAAAAAGACCTGCAGTTTAGCTGCTTATTTTGGCATAACTGAGAATATAGTTAAATGTGTATTCTTCCTTATAACCCTGGTTACTGATTTACTAACATTTGTACTTTACACTGTGGATGTTTTCACTCAGATTCTTCATTTAGTGGTACCAAAAGGGTATATTTTTGGTTTGTTTAGATGCTTAATCTTTCTATACATCTATTCTTCATGACATTGCTATTAGAGTAATTTCTTTATTTTTGGAAAAGTGAGGATATAAAATTTCATGACATAATAGGCAAAATTTACTAAGCAGAGATTTTGGGGTCATTTAGAAACTGCCAGAAACTGCCGTCATTTGATGTCAGGTTGGTAGTATTTAGGTTAGTTTTGGAGCCTAAACTGAAACCGCCATGATCCCCAGCAGTTTCTAAATGACAACCCACCATGGCGTTTTCTATTTGGCAGCAGTTTCTATTAAAACTGCTGTGGATAGAACATAAACAATAGGCAAACACTGCCTAGATCACTATGATCTGTGCAGGCTTCATTATGTTTAAAAAGATAGACATTATTTTAAACAAAAATTTAAAATGCGTGGGATCCCCCCCAAATCCATAACCACCCCTGAACCTCTCAGCCTGGTCTGGTATTGGAAAACTGAGTGTGGTTCCCTCTATTTTCCAAAACCCAGTACCAGGCTGAACCAGCCATGGGGATACACTATAGCAGGGAGACACAAAGCGTGAGGTCCCCTGCCATAATGTTACATCCTTTAGGGATTCTTATACTGTTTTATTAATTTTTATATATACATATTGCCCACAGACAATGTTTTGCTCACACTAATTGGGAGTTTGTGCCCTAGTTCACTTTTTTCTAAACAGAGTGGATAAACTTTCATCCACACAAATAGGACTATATCCTGAGTTTTCATTATATACAGTATGTAGGTCTGTTCATATTTAAGATGTTTACTATTTTAAATACATAATGATTAAAAAACATTTTTTTTATTAGGTACACTACAATACATACTATGACAGCCCATGTTCTCCAATGGCTTTGCTACATTGACAATGTCTTTATTGTAATGATTGGCCTGTTCAGTGAATTACGAAAATGTAATAAATAACATTTGATTTTACATTTACAAGCTTTAGAAGGCCAATAGAAGATAGAAAGCCTGCACACACAGGCCTGGCCTACCACTATAGCATCTTAAGTATGTCACCTGGAGCATGGAATTAGAACCGAAGTTTGTACTGGATTTGGACTTTTGTCTACTTTCTGACCAGAAATGAAACCATTTCCCACACACAGCAGCACAGTAATGCTGCCTCTCCACCTTCATTTACACTCTCCTGAGACTGGTGTCTCATGCTGCAGCCAAATCGAACTCCACAAACTAAAGGATGAGACCACACACTTGAGTGAAGGAGACGCTGTGACTTTTTGCAGATCACTCTATCATGTTTTAATTTCTGATTAAGTTTAACATGGTTTTTAACTTATAATGCGGTCACCATTTTTTTATTTATTTTTTCTCCACCTGAACTTTATACTTCCTCTACCTGCGCATCCTGCCAGATGTAACCTACGCAGTGCACCCCAGATGGCTGCATCAGATGGTTCTTTCTTGGGCAGGATGAATAAACCGAATCTGTATGAATCACCGCCGGACCTAAGCCCGGCGGATGAAATACCGATGCCTGAAGGCCGGCAGCTGAATATCCCGACTAAGGTAAGTAACACCCCAACCCTTCCCTTCCCCACCCTAACCCTCCCTTAGGGGTGCCTAACCCTAACCTCCCCCCCTAGTGCTTAACCCTAACCTCCCCCCAGGGATGCCTAAACCTAACCCCCTCCCCCCGCACCCTAAACCTAACCCTCCAGGGGGGTGCCAAAACCGAACCTCCCCCCAGTGGTGCCTGACCCTAACCCCCCTTCCCCTAGCCTAACCCTAAATCCCCCCGGGAGTCCTTAATCCTAACCCTCCCCCCCCCCTCAGCGGCTAAGCATTCCTGACGCCCGGCTTACCTACGATCGGTATGCTGGGCATTGGGATTTCGGCGTGGGGCTGATGATAGGCGTTAGTATTTAGACACCTATCATTAGTCCCATGCCGGGATTTCAAAGTAGGGAAGCCGCGTTCAGCATTTCGACCTCCGGCTTCCTGACTACATCCCGAACAAACACTTGGATCTATTAATTCAGTGTAGGGGTGAGCGGGTTCGGATTTCTGAAATCCGAACCCCCCCCCGAGCCCCCCCGATCCGAGTCCGATCCGAATCAGGCTCGACTTTTCCCGCCTGACTCGGATCTGAAATCGAGGCAAAACATCATCATCCCGCCTTCCGAGTCTCACGGGTTTTGGATCCTATATAAGGTACCCGCATCGGCGCCATTTTCTCACTCGGCTGTGGACAGTGAAGAGGGAGGGTGGGAGTTAGGGCTGTGTAGTGTAGTGTAGTGTAGTGCTGCTGTTGTCCACTACTTCAAAGTCCATAGGGGCTGGCTGTGTTGTGCTGTGCTGCTGTTGTTAATAGGGGCTGTGTCCACTACTTCAAAGTCCATAGGGGCTGGCTGGACTGTGTTGTGCAGTCAGTTCTCCATAGGGGCTGTGTCCACTCCAAAGTCCTGTGCAGTGTCCCAGTCCTAAAGGGGTGCTGTAGTGTTGTCCAGGGGGTGCTCTGTCCATCAGGGGTGCTCCCCCCAAGTGCTAAAAAAATAATATATTTTCTGTGTTTGTGAATTGTGTGCGCAGTAGCCGCACGTGCATCAACAAAGTAGTGCCAAGCGTGCGCCTGTGTCATAAGTAAAGGGCCGGCTGGCTTGACCGTTAAAGGGTGCTGTAACCCCCGAAAGTACACTCCAGACCAAACCAAAAAAAAAATTATTTTCTGTGTTTGTGAATTGTGTGCGCAGTAGCCGCACGTGCATCAACAAAGTAGTGCCAAGCGTGCGCCTGTGTCATAAGTAAAGGGCTGGCTGGCTTGACCGTTAAAGGGTGCTGTAACCCCGAAAGTACACTCCAGTCCAAACCAAAAAAAAATTATTTTCTGTGTTTGTGAATTGTGTGCGCAGTAGCCGCACGTGCATCAACAAAGTAGTGCCAAGCGTGCGCCTGTGTCATAAGTAAAGGGCCGGCTGGCTTGACCGTTAAAGGGTGCTGTAAACCCCGAAAGTACACTCCAGTCCAAACCAAAAAAAAATTATTTTCTGTGTTTGTGAATTGTGTGCGCAGTAGCCGCACGTGCATCAACAAAGTAGTGCCAAGCGTGCGCCTGTGTCATAAGTAAAGGGCCGGCTGGCTTGACCGTTAAAGGGTGCTGTAAACCCCGAAAGTACACTCCAGTCCAAACCAAAAAAAAATTATTTTCTGTGTTTGTGAATTGTGTGCGCAGTAGCCGCACGTGCATCAACAAAGTAGTGCCAAGCGTGCGCCTGTGTCATAAGTAAAGGGCCGGCTGGCTTGACCGTTAAAGGGTGCTGTAAACCCCGAAAGTACACTCCAGTCCAAACCAAAAAAAAAATTATTTTCTGTGTTTGTGAATTGTGTGCGCAGTAGCCGCACGTGCATCAACAAAGTAGTGCCAAGCGTGCGCCTGTGTCATAAGTAAAGGGGCGGCTGGCTTGACTGTTAAAGGGTGCTGTAACCCCCGAAAGTACACTCCAGTCCAAACCAAAAAAAAAATTATTTTCTGTGTTTGTGAATTGTGTGCGCAGTAGCCGCACGTGCATCAACAAAGTAGTGCCAAGCGTGCGCCTGTGTCATAAGTAAAGGGCCGGCTGGCTTGACCCTTAAAGGGTTCTGTAACCCCCAAAGTACACTCCAAACCAAAAAAATATATATTTTCTGTGTTTGTGACTTGTGTGCACTGTGGCTGCACGTGCATCAACAAAGGAGCAGCGCCAAGCGTGCGCCTGTGTCCCATAAGTATGAGCCGGCTGACTCATTTCTTAAAGGGTGGTGTAACCCACAAAGTGCACTACTCTCCAGCAAAAATAAAAAATAATTTTCTGTGTTTGTGTGCGCTTTAGCCGCACGTATATATCAATATAACATAAATGGAGAACCAAACTTTTTCCGATAAAAATAAAATAGGGAAAGATCAAGAACCACTTCCTCCTAGTGCTGTTGCTGCTGCTGGGAGTTGTTCATCATCCCAGAGAGGAAGTAGGAACATCACTACTTTTACTAAACAATTGACCCTCCAACAGTCCCTAGCGATGAGGATGAAGTACGACAGCAGTCATCCTGAAGCAAAACGTATAACTGAGCCCTTGACTGATATGTTGGTGTTAGACGTGCATCCGGTATCCGCCATTAGTGCAGTGGGATTTAGACAATTGATGGAGGTAGTGTGTCCTCGGTTCCAAATCCCGTCTAGATTCCACCTGCATCCTCAAAGCAGCAGCGACAAGCGTGCGTCTGTCTGTTAAAGGGTGGTGACACCCTCAAAGTGTGCTACACAAACAATTAAAATATTGTTCTTTTTTTTCTGTCTTTGTGAAATGTGTGGGCTGTAGCCGCACCTGCATCCTTAAAGCAGCAGCGACAAGCGTGCGTCTGTCTGTTAAAGGGTGGTGACACCCTCAAAGTGTGCTACACAAACAATTAAAATATTGTTCTTTTTTTTTCTGTCTTTGTGAATTGTGTGGGCTGTAGCCGCACTTGCATTCTCAAAGCAGCAGCGACAAGCGTGCGTCTGTCTGTTAAAGGGTGTTGTAACTCTCAAAGTGCTCCAAAAAAAAAAAAAAAAAATTTAATGTGTTTGTGACTTGTGTGCGATGTAGCCGCACTTGCATTCTCAAAGCAGCAGCGGCAAGCGTGCATCTGTCTGTTAAAGGGTGGTGACACCCTCAAAGTGTGCTACACAAACAATAAAAATATTCTTTTTCTTTTTTCTGTCTTTGTGAATTGTGTGGGCTGTAGCCGCACCTGCATCCTTAAAGCAGCAGCAACAAGCGTGCGTCTGTCTGTTAAAGGGTGGTGACACCCTCAAAGTGTGCTACACAAACAATAAAAATATTCTTCTTCTTTTTTCTGTCTTTGTGAATTGTGTGGGCTGTAGCCGCACCTGCATCCTTAAAGCAGCAGCGACAAGCGTGCGTCTGTCTGTTAAAGGGTGGTGACACCCTCGAAGTGTGCTACACAAACAATAAAAATATTCTTCTTCTTTTTTCTGTCTTTGTGAATTGTGTGGGCTGTAGCCGCACCTGCATCCTTAAAGCAGCAGCGACAAGCGTGCGTCTGTCTGTTAAAGGGTGGTGACACCCTCAAAGTGTGCTACACAAACAATAAAAATATTCTTCTTCTTTTTTCTGTCTTTGTGAATTGTGTGGGCTGTAGCCGCACCTGCATCCTTAAAGCAGCAGCGACAAGCGTGCGTCTGTCTGTTAAAGGGTGGTGACACCCTCAAAGTGTGCTACACAAACAATTAAAATATTGTTCTTTTTTTTCAGTCTTTGTGAAATGTGTGGGCTGTAGCCGCACCTGCATCCTTAAAGCAGCAGCGACAAGCGTGCGTCTGTCTGTTAAAGGGTGGTGACACCCTCAAAGTGTGCTACACAAACAATAAAAATATTCTTCTTCTTTTTTCTGTCTTTGTGAATTGTGTGGGCTGTAGCCGCACTTGCATCCTCAAAGCAGCAGCGACAAGCGTGCGTCTGTCTGTTAAAGGATTACATCGGTGACAGCATCCAAGTAGGCATGTCAGACAGTCCGTACCTGTACTGGCAGGAAAAAGAAGCAATTTGGAGGTCCCTGTACAAACTGGCTCTATTTTACCTGAGTTGCCCCCCCTCCAGTGTGTACTCCGAAAGAGTGTTTAGTGCAGCCGGGAACCTTGTCAGCGAAAGGCGTAGGAGGTTGCTTCCACAAAATGTGGAGAAGATGATGTTCATAAAATGAATTATCAACTCTTCCAGGGAGACCAGCCTCCAGAACGTACAGAGGGACCTGTGGTTCCAGCAGGGACGAATTAATACTCTGTGAGGATGAGGATGTACACACTGAAGAGGGTGAGGAATCGGTGGATGAGGAGGATGAGGATGACATCTTGCCTCCGTAGAGCCAGTTTGTGCAGGGACAGATTAATTGCCAGCTTGTTTTGTGGGGGCCCAAACGAACCAATCATTTCAGCCACAGTTGTGTGGCAGACCCTGGCGCTGAAATGATTGGTTTGTTAAAGTGTGCATGTCCTGTTTATACAACATAAGGGTGGGTGGGAGGGCCCAAGGACAATTCCATCTTGCACCTCTTTTTTTTCTTTGCATTATGTACAGTTTGGGGCCTAGTTTTTCAAACTGCCATCCTGTCTGCCACTGCAGTTTCACGCCTAGATGGGTCACGTGTTTATGCCGCCCACTCGTGTCGCTTAGCATAGTCATCCAGCTACCTCGGTGCAACCTTTTGGACATAAAAACACTATTGTGAGGTGTTCAGAATAGACTGGAAATGAGTGGAAATTAAGGTTATTGAGGTTAATAATAGCATAGGAGCAGAAAAACCTACAAATTCTGTGATTTTAGCTGTTTTTATGCTTTTTTTCAAAAAAATACAGATCCAAAACACAAAACCCAGAACCCAAAACACGGAAGGGTGGTTTTGGCAAAACCAATCCAGATCCAAAACACGAAGAAAGATCCAGATCCAAAACCAAAACACAAAACACGAAAAGTGGCCGGTGCACACCCCTAATTCAGTGCATTTCATATTTCAAATGTTTCAGTCACCAATATATGTCATGCCCGAACTGCAGAACTGTTTGCTGTATTTACTATTCTCTGTTTTGTAAAATGTACTTCCACCCCACTGTATGCTATACTGGTGTGCTATACATCCACTGTATGCTATGCTGGTGTGCTATACCTCCACTGAAGTGCATCCTCCAGGGGCAGGATGTACTTCATGTGGATCTACTCACACAGGGTATATCATACTGCCACACATGTGCCAGTTTTCCCATATATGCCTTGGGTCCTTGTATGGCTTATCTCCCACAGTGCAACCTTCATAGTGCACTCATCATGGCTGCCTCACCTGGTACACTCGTGGATGGGATGAAAAATACATGGACCTGCCTATTATGCTGGGACCCTACTCCTAGCATCACTGCAACCACCCATTTTGAGTCATCTCTTCTATTCCACCCAGGGTAACCCTACGTAGTGCGCCCAAGACGGTTGCCTCATTTGGTACCTTTGTGGGTGGAATATATAACCCATGGAAGTTATTTCCCAAAATGTCTGCACCAACCCTGCAATATGCTTATTGTGCTCTCTAGGTTTTGATTTTAATTATCTCGGTGTGGTTTTCTATTTTTTGCAACACCAAATCCTTGTACAATGTACCATGTTTTCTGATGTCTGTAAAGCGATTTTGAGTCCTATGGGAGAAAAGCGCTATATAAATAAAATTATTATTATTATTATTATTAAGTCTACTACAGGAAAAAAATAAACTTCTAATCCAATCACTCATAAAATTGAATTGGTCCGGTTTATATTGCAAGATGGATTCTCATTTCCTGGAGGAGGTCACTGTGTACTGCAGGAAGAGGGGAATCCCAAGAGGCATGGCAGCATGCCCTGGAGTAGAGTTGCAGAGACTGTACAGGTTTGTCTCAGGTTACCAATGATTCCAGCCTAAACCAAGTTGCAGAAGGGTCACTATATTAAGTCAGAAAGCCAGAACTGTAAAGAAAAAGCCTCCTTTTTATCTTCTTGTGTAATACATCCTTAGTGGGTCATCAATACCAAAAGTGTTCTACAGACGTTCAAAGATTCCTAATTATATGATATGTATAAAATAATAGGGGGATTTATTTTTTCGTTTTGTTTTTTAAGAATCGATTTTTAATGTTTATATCTTTATATTGGTAAAAAAAAAAAAAAATATTTGTTCAACCCAAAACTTTTCTTCTAAAATATCCTTACAATTGTTAAAATAAATACCATTACAATTTTATTCATAGGTATTGTAAATACAAAATATTTTGTGCATGGCCCTTGACAGTTTGCTAAAACTTAAGTGGACCCCAGCAGAAATAATTGCCTACCCCTGATTGAGCAGCTTCAAATTGGTTGACTGCGTCTTGACCCCTATAGCTAAAAGTACTTATATCATTGCAGTGGCAGATATATTATACGGAGTATGCATTACATTTCCACTTGGGCTACTGCAGGCCAGAAGATTCCATTTGGATTTATAAAAGTGAAGGCAACAGATGTTATTTATTTTCATTTTTATTTGATGTAATCCAATGTAAAATAATATAATCTGTATTTGTACTAAAGTTTTATATGAAAAATGCAACTTTTACTTTATTAACCAGCTTCTCTACATTTTTATGCTACATCTGCGCTATTGTTGGGAGTAAGTATACACACTTGTGTGTTTGACGCATGTCTGGTGCAAAACTAATGGTTTTGTGCTACATTTTTGAGTGTTATAGATCCTTTTCCTCCTTCCTTTACTTATTCTAAGATATAAAGTCCTCCTGGAATGTGAACATTCACCAGCATTGATAATATGATAATCATGCCTCACCCACAGACGTTGTACAAATTGGACTATCCTAAACAAACATATAACAAAGTGCCTTATGCTGTTTCATTTTCATTTTACATGCTAAGACACCTACTGTACAAAGATACACTTTTTTTTTTCTAAAGAGTGATTTACTTTTGCAACAATATTGATTATTCTATTTCAGTTTACTGTTAAACTATGTATATAATTACTCAGTGTTTCATGCTTGTAGACAGCTGGTACCTGGTAAATAGATTCATACAGTATAATTGCTCATATTCTTTGTGGTTATAATAACAGTGTGAGAAAATTTGTTTAAGATCCTTAATATTTTTTTACATAAGGTAATTTAGGTGTTGGCTTTTTTCAAAATTATGATAGATATAGACACACACACATGCACACACCCACACACAGACCTATATATATATATATATATATATATATATATATATATATATATATGTATGTATATATATATATATATATATCTTAAAGCAAGAGAACGGAATAAAAAATTAAAACTGCGGTGCTACTGTCAAAACTGGATTATTGGCTGAGACAAGATCAGTTTAAAATTGAAGCGTGCGCAACACCATCTTGCAAATGGCAGCTAGACTCCATTTTAGAAACAAGAATCTGCAAGACGCCATTTTGTGACCAGCGTCACTTTAAGTTACAACTCAGGAGCTAAGAACAGATGGCAATGTTTTTGTTAATCTACCAAGGGCAACTGGAAGAACAAGCTTCCTGAGTAAAAGTAAATAGAATAGACAATGGGTATTTTTACATACAAATTGGGAATCCCTGGATGCAGACAAAGTATAGTTGTGGCAATTGTAATATAATCCAGGCATTGATCTACACAATTGGATTTGTCTGAATCCTAAACAGGTCTTAGCCCCACACAGAGACAGGATGGCCCCAACTTCACAGCTTGATTTGGTAACACAGTTCACACAAGAGTCTGGGAGAACAAAAGAGCTTTTTCCTTTGAACACAGGAAAGGTGGGGGCCTGCTGACAGAGGGCATGTGGAACTACCATGCTCAGCAATCCACACTGCTTTATGTTCACTTCGTGTATGAGAAATTATGCACTTAAATCTCACTCATTAATAACTAGCGTCCTTATAGCGTCCTTATATCAAACCCCGAATACTCACACATTACATATTCACACATAAGGTTTAATAAGCTTTAAAGTGTATGATTTAAGTTGGTTCAGTTAGTTTAAATGCTGAGAAATAAAGATGTTTGATAACTAAGGTATTATATATGCAAAACAAGTGGTGTTTGGTCTTGTACTGATGCGTACTCTTTTTACAGAATTCCGGTACTATCGGTGTGGAGATCGTATCATGCATTCTCGAGTTATGGATCACAGAGCCTATAAGCAACAAAATGTACATTTTAGGAACAACTGTTAGGATGCAGCATGGGGAGGCGGAGGGGAAAGACCATCAGTTGTTAGAGGCTGGGCGAGTCTATTTGAACCAGCCTGTTAAATGCACTGTAACATATGCTTCTCCCCTTGGAACCAATGGCATAAGCACGAAACTTCTCTATTGTCCTGTCTATTCTGGGGGGGTATAAACATGTGTGCTCAAACACTAGGTCTTTAGTCTTCGTGCTGAATGCTGAATGATGACGGGGTGTCTTGCTGATGCCTATCACTGGGTCCAGAAGCGTGGTGTATGTATACTGTACTTGGGGGTCTGTATAATTCCTTTGCGTCTAATTGTGTCTGGATCAATAGCGTGTAACTGACTGTACTTTTTACTTGAATAATACTTTGTGTTTTAGAACCACATGTTCTAAGTCTGGAGTCTCTATTTACTGTATGACTGCGTACACAAATTAAGCGTCATCCTTAGAGGTTTATAGGTAGGATTTTAGAAGGTACAGGCAGGGGTATATAGAGGTTCAATTTTAATATCGTCAGATGGGGGCTCATCGAGTAAAGTCACTTACCTACTCACACGGCACATACGGCTATCGATGTCTCAGCAAAGGGTGGAGTGGCCACATGCAGGGTTTTCCTGCAACCGTTTTGTGCTGAAAAATCGCTATCCATTTTCGTGTGAGCAAAGGAAGCTGACTAGAATCCAGGGACAAGAAAGGAAAAAGTTTGTTTTCCTTTGTTGATAGAACCTAGCGTTTAAAGGGGTGCCGCAGTATTGAGTATGCGGCTGAGTCACAGTTTTGCGCACAGAAAAGACGCACTTTTGCGTACGCAGTTAAAAAGTCATTATACGGTTGTGTGGTAGTCGCATTATTTTTTTTATGTGGCTGGTCGCACAATAGCATATACATACTTTTGGTTGTGCTGCCATGGTGTTTAAACAAAGCCATTGAGGTTTACATTTTTTTTCTATTACCAATATCTGGGTTAACGTGTATTTTTCTGCGCAGGAAAAAAGTGTGTAACAGTGAATATTTGTTGAACAAAGTTAAGGGTATCGTATGATCCTTAAGGGCTAGGTGCAAGGGTTAGTCTAACTGCTCGGTAAGCAGCTTTACCGTTCTATACACAGTAGCAGGTGTACATGTTGTCTTTGTTGTAGAGAGGTGCGTGAGAGTAGCCGACATATAAACTCTCATAGGTGTGGAAGTTGCCTTACTAAATCTTATCCGGGTGTGGAAGTTGCCTTTTTCAAATCTTATCCAGGTGTGGAAGTTGCCTTACTAAATCTTATCCAGGTGTGTGGGCGCCGCCGACTTAAATCATCCACAGGTAAGTAAAAGTGTCTTGATTGTCTTTCACCGGTTTAAATCTTTATTGAAAAGCGTAGGAGTTGTCTCAGAATGGGAGCCACGCAAATAGTAGAGATGTTAGGCAATGATGTGCTGCTAATGGAGGCGCCGATCGGATCGGCCCGTCGTATCATGCATACCAAGTACGGTACTTATGCAATAAGGTATTGTGATTTATGGTTTAATATGACGAGGAAGAGTGTTAGACCGTTTCCCAGAATTGGTAGTTTTGATAAAAATGTATTAGATAATGTCCGGGATCACATCAGTTTGATGCGCTCCGGAGAGAAAAAGGTTAAATATTTTGAATGTTTAAAACTGTGGCAGCATGAAGGGGATGCGTGGCTTAAAAATGTGCAAGCAACGCAAACTAGCGCCGTGAGCGCATTGCCAGAAAATACATCCGTGATGCTAAATTGCAATATGGGCGAGCCGCAAATTGGCTCGCACGTGCGGCGAGGTAGCGTTGTGGAGAGTATTGCCAGCAGTTCACGCTCACCTCCCCCACCTTATGTGGATGGAGGTGCAAGTACAGTTACCAAAAATACCCATAAAAATGTAACAAGCAATTTGTACCCTCTCTTAAGCAACCATAAAGAAAATGTTTATGATATGGATGATGAGCCTATTGTAATGTCTGCCATTTCCCATGCTGTGCAAATGATAGATAGTGCATCACCACAATCACGGGTGGTGCCGCCATCTCCATCAGTAACAGCAAGGGAAGTGTTAACACACTCTGCACCCATAGAGGAAGTTGTTAATACCATACGTAGCAGCAGCAGACTAAACCCCCAGCCAGGTAACAAGGTCAGAGGTAGCAACGCTACCGGTCTGCATCCCATTCGGACGATAACTGTTCCGAATGGAAATGCAGATGCGAACGGTGTAGTGCCCATGAGGGAAGTAGTAATGCATTGTCCCTGGACAAGAGCAGAACTAAATTCCATCACAAATGATTTCCCTGATCCCAAAAAGGAACTAGCCAAATGTCAAAGATTTTTGAGAAATTTGGGTAGTTCTCATGAGCCAACTAATAAAGACTGGCGTGTGGTGTTAAGGGCCTGTCTGCCACGCAATACCGACGTGACAAAATTTATCACGGATTGTGTATTGGATGGTGACGTTCCCTTAACAGACCAAGTAAACCAAGGTAACATTTCCCACATTGTAACTCAATTGGGTATATATTTTTCAGTAGTAGTTAACTGGAACAAAATTTTCACAATTAAGCAAAAGGAGAGTGAGTCTGCAGAGGATTATTGTGATCGGGCTCTGCAGGCTATCACCCAGTACACTGGGATAGAAGATATTAAAGATAGCACTCACCACAGGGGAATGATAGTCACGGTACTCATGGACGGTCTGAGAGATTACTTAAAGACTCGGGCTCAGACCTCACAGCCTGGCTGGCGGGGACTTACAATAGATACCCTCATAGAAACCGCCATTGAACATGATAAAAATATCACAAAAAAGAGAGAGACCCAGAGCGAAAAACTAATGGCTGTCAGTATCCAAGCTCTGGAGGGAATGACAATAACATCACAGCCAACCAACACACCTGCACCCACACACACCTGCACCTGAACAATTACATGTCCTCACCAATCCCACACCACAGCAAACACATCCTTACCCCACATATCATACACAACCACAGGTCCCATACTCATATCCCCCACAATATCCTTACCCTCCCTATCCTTACCCATACCCACCACCTTTCCCTCTTGCTGAAATCCCACAACAATCTTTTCATCCACCCCGTTCAAAATTATGTTATAACTAGGGGTGTGCACCGGCCACTATTCGTGTTTTGTGTTTTGGTTTTGGATCTGGATCTTTCTTCGTGTTTTGGATCTGGATTGGTTTTGCCAAAACCACCCTTCCGTGTTTTGGGTTCTGGGTTTTGTGTTTTGGATATGTATTTTTTTTTTAAAAAGCATAAAAACAGCTAAAATCACAGAATGTGTTGGTTTTTCTTCTCCTATGCTATTATTAACCTCAATAACCTTAATTTCCACTAATTTCCCGTCTATTCTGAACACTTCACACCACACAATAGTGTTTTTATGTCCAAAAGGTTGCACCGAGGTAGCTGGATGACTATGCTAAGCAACACGAGTGGGCGGCACAAACACGTGACCCATCTAGGAGTTATACTGCAGTGGCAGACAGGATGGCAGTTTGAAAAACTAGGCCCCAAACTTTACATAATGCAAAGAAAAAAAAGAGGTGCAAGATGGAATTGTCCTTGGGCCCTCCCACCCACCCTTATGTTGTATAAACAGGACATGCACACTTTAACAAAGCAATCATTTCAGTGCCAGGGTCTGCCACACAACTGTGGCTGAAATTATTGGTTCGTTTGGGCCCCCACAAAACAAGCTGGCAATTAATCTGTCCCTGCACAAACTGGCTCTACGGAGGCAAGATGTCGCCCTCATCGTCCTCATCCTCCTCATCCACCGATTCCTCACCCTCTTCAGTGTTGTGTACATCCTCATCCTAACAGAGTATTAACTCATCCCCACTGGAATCCACCACCACAGGTCCCTCTGTACGTTCTGGAGGCTGGTCTCCCTGGAAGAGTTGATAATTCATTTTTATGAACATCATCTTCTCCACATTTTGTGGAAGCAACCTCCTACGCCTTTCGCTGACAAGGTTCCCGGCTGCACTAAACACTCTTTCGGAGTACACACTGGAGGGGGGGCAACTCAGGTAAAATAGAGCCAGTTTGTACAGGGGCCTCCAAATTGCCTCTTTTTCCTGCCAGTACAGGTATGGACTGTCTGACATGCCTACTTGGATGCTGTCACCGATGTAATCCCCCACCATTCTGTCAATGGTGACAGTATCATATGTAGTGACAGTAGACATGTCAGAAATTGTTGCCAGGACCTTCAGTCCGGACCAGATGTCCAAACTTGGTCCTGCCTGCCCTGCATCACCGCCAGCGGGTTGCTTAGGATACCTAAGTTTTTTCCTGGCAGCCCCAGTTGCGGGAGAAAATGAAGAAGGAGCTGTTGACGTGTCACGTTCCGCTTCAGCTGACAGTGTTTTCACCAGCAGGTCTTTGCACCTCTGCAGGCTTGTGTCGGCCGGAAAGAGAGACACCACATAGGTTTTAAACCTAGGATCGAGCATGGTGGCCAAAATGTAGTGGTCTGATTTCAACAGATTGACCACCCTGGAATCCTGGCAAAGCGAATGAAGGGCTTCATCCACAAGTCCCACATGCCGAGCGGAATCGCTCCGTCTTAGCTCCTCCTTCACTTTCTCCAGCTGCTTCTGCAAAAGCCTGATGAGGGGAATGACCTGACTCAAGCTGGCAGTGTCTGAACTGACTTCACGTGTGGCAAGTTCGAAGGGCTGGAGAACCTTGCACAACACGGAAATCATTCTCCACTGCACTTGAGTCAGGTGCATACCCCCTCCTTTGCCTATGTCATAGGTGGATGTATAGGCTTGAATGGCCTTTTGCTGCTCCTCCGTCCTCTGAAGCATATAGAGGGTTGAGTTCCACCGCGTCACAACCTCTTGCTTCAGGTGATGGCGGGGCAGGTTCAAGAGTGTTTGCTGGCGCTCCGGTCTTCGGCACGCAGTCACTGAATGGTGAAAGTGGCCAGAAATTTTTCGGGCCACCCAAAGCGTCTCCTGCACGCCCCTGTCGCTTTTCAGAAAATTCTGCACCACCAAGTTTATTGTGTGAGCAAAACATGGGACGTGCTGGAATTTGCCCAGATGTAATGCCCGCACAATATAGGTGGCGTTGTCAGATATCACAAATCCCCAGGAGAGTCTAAGCGGGGTAAGACACTGGGCGAGGATTTCCCTCAGTTTCTCTAAGAGGTTGTCGGCAGTGTGCCTCTTACTGAAACCGGTGATACACAGCGTAGCCTGCCTTGGAACGAGCTGGCGTTTCTGAGATGCTGCTACTGGTGACGCTGCTGCTGTTGCTGCATACGGTGATACATCTACCCAGTGGGCTGTCACAGTCATATAGTCCTTAGTCTGCCCTGTTCCACTTGTCCACATGTCCGTGGTTAAGTGGACATTGGGTACAACGGCATTTTTCAGGATACTGAGGACACTTTTTCTGACGTTTCTGTATAGTCTCGGTATCGCCTGCCTAGTGAAGTGGCACCTAGACGGGATTTGGAACCGGGGACACACTACCTCCATCAATTGTCTAAATCCCACTGCACTAATGGCGGATACCGGACGCACGTCTAACACCAACATAGCAGTCAAGGCCTCAGTTATACGTTTTGCTTCAGGATGACTGCTGTCGTACTTCATCCTCCTCGCTAAGGACTGTTGGAGGGTCAATTGATTAGTAAAAGTAGTGGTGTTCCTACTTCCTCTCTGGGATGATGAACGACTCCCAGCAGCAGCAGCAACAGCAGCAGCGGCAGCAGGAGGCATAGCAATGCAGGATCCTCCGGAGGAATCCCGCATAGGAGAGTCAGTCATGCCAGTGACATGGCCTGCAGGACTACTTCCAATCCTGACTAAGGAGGAAATTGACGAGGAGGGAGTTGATGGTGTGGTTTGCAGGTGCTTGGATACAACAGGACAACGTGATTTAGGTGTCCCTGGACTGCTTACGGTCTTAGCCAAAGTTTCTGAACTTGACAGTAACTTTTTATGAACGCGCTGCAGGTGCCGTATAAGGGAGGATGTTCCTAGGTGGTTAACGTCCCTACCCCTACTTATTTCACCTTTACATATGGTACATATGGCAAGACAGTTGTTGTCCGGATTTGGATAGAAATATTGCCAGACCAAAGAGGTGGAAAGTTTGGTCTTCTGCCCAGGCATGACCGTGATGGGCTTTTTCATCCCACGGACAACAACTGTCTCCCCCGGAGCCTGATTTAAACAAACCACATCACCATCAGAATCCTCCTCGCCAACTTCCTCCTCAGCGCCAGCTACACCAGTATCCTCATCCTGTTGTACTTCAACAGTGACATCTTCAATTTGCATATCAGCAAGTGGACTGTGGGTGCTCCTTTCAGCACTTGCAGGGGGCGTGCAAATGGTGGAAAGAGCCACCTCTTCCAGTCCAGTGCTGGGAAGGTCAGGCATCGCAACCGCCACCACACTTGGACTCTCCTTGGGGATTTGTGATATCTTCTTAGAACGCACAGTTCTTTGCTGTGCTTTTGCCAGCTTAACTCATTTGATTTTTTTAGCGGGAGGAGGGCTTCCATCGTCATGTGAAGCTGAACCACTAGTCATGAACATACTAGTCATACTAGTATGACACACACTAGTCATAGGGAAAGACCTTAGCCGTTCCTTGCCACTCCGTGTCATAAATGGCATATTGGCAAGTTTACGTTTCTCTTCAGATGATTTAAATGTTTTTTTTAAGGTCATTTTCCTGAACTTTGTCATTTGGGATTGTATGTGGCCTCTACTATGACATTGGGCATCGGCCTTGGCAGACGACGTTGATGGCATGTTATCGTCCATGTCATGACTAGTGGCAGCAGCTTCAGCACTAGGAGGAAGTGGTTCTTGATCTTTCTCTATTTTATTTTTATCGGAGAAAGTTTCGTCCTCCATTTATATTATATTGATTTGATATATACGTGCGGCTAAGGCGCACACAAACACAGAAAATATTTTTTTATTTTTGCTGGAGAGTAGTGCACTTTGTGGGTTACACCACCCTTTAAGAAATGAGCCAGCCGGCTCATTACTTATGGGACACAGGTGCACGCTTGGCGCTGCTCCTTTGTTGATACACGTGCAGCCACAGTGCACACAATTCACAAACACAGAAAATATTTTTTTATTTTGTTTGGAGTGTACTTTGGGGGTTACAGCACCCTTTAACGGTCAAGCCAGCCGGCCCTTTACTTATGACACAGGCGCACGCTTGGCACTACTTTGTTGATGCACGTGCGGCTACTGCGCACACAATTCACAAACAAAAAAATATATATTTTTATTTTGTTTGGAGTGCCCTTTGGGGGTTACAGCACCCTTTAATGGACAAGCCAGCCGGCCTTTTACTTATGGGACACAGGCGCACGCTTGGCACTACTTTGTTGATGCACGTGCGGCTACTGCGCACACAATTCACAAACACAGAAAATATTTTTTTATTTTGTTTGGAGTGTACTTTGGGGTTACAGTACCCTTTAACGGACAAGCCAGCCGGCCCTTTACTTATGACACAGGCGCACGCTTGGCACTACTTTGTTGATGCACGTGCGGCTACTGCGCACACAATTCACAAACACAGAAAATATTTTTTTATTTTGTTTGGAGTGTACTTTGGGGGTTACAGCACCCTTTAGCGGTCAATCCAGCCGGCCCTTTATTTATGGGACACAGGCGCACGCTTGGCACTACTTTGTTGATGCACGTGCGGCTACTGCGCACACAATTCACAAACACAGAAAATATTTTTTTATTTTGTTTGGAGTGCCCTTTGGGGGTTACAGCACCCTTTAATGGACAAGCCAACCGGCCTTTTACTTATGGGACACAGGAGCACGCTTGGCACTACTTTGTTGATGCACGTGCGGCTACTGCGCACACAATTCACAAACACAGAAAATATTTTTTTATTTTGTTTGGAGTGTACTTTGGGGGTTACAGCACCCTTTAGCGGTCAATCCAGCTGGCCCTTTATTTATGGGACACAGGCGCATGCTTGGCACTACTTTGTTTATGCACGGGCGGCTACTGCGCACACAATTCACAAACACAAAAAAATATATATTTTTATTTTGTTTGGAGTGCCCTTTGGGGGTTACAGCACCCTTTAACATACAAGCCAGCCGGCCTTTTACTTATGGGACACAGGCGCACGCTTGGCACTACTTTGTTGATGCACGTGCGGCTACTGCGCACACAATTCACAAACACAAAAAAATATATATTTTTATTTTGTTTGGAGTGCCCTTTGGTGGTTACAGCACCCTTTAACGGACAAGCCAGCCGGCCTTTTACTTATGGGACACAGGCGCACGCTTGGCGCTGCTCCTTTGTTGATGCACGTGCAGCCACAGTGCACACAATTCACAAACACAGAAAAAATATATTTTTTTTTAGCACTTGGGGGGAGCACCCCTGATGGACAGAGCACCCCCTGGACAACACTACAGCACCCCTTTAGGACTGGGACACTGCACAGGACTTTGGAGTGGACACAGCCCCTATGGACAACTGACTGCACAACACAGTCCAGCCAGCCCCTATGGACTTTGAAGTAGTGGACACAGCCCCTATGGACAACAGCAGCACAGCGCAGCACAGCACAACACTACACTGCACTACACTACACTACAACACTACACTACACTACACGGCCCAGCCAGCTCTAACTCCCACCCTCTCTCTTCACTGTCCACAGCCGAGTGAGAAAATGGTGCCGACGCGGGTACCTTATATAGGATCCAAAACCCGCGAGACCCGGAAGGCGGGATGATGACGTTTTGCCTCGATTTCAGATCCGAGTCAGGCGGGAAAAGTCGAGCCTGACTCGGATCGGCCTCGGATCGGGGGGACTCGGGGGGGTTCGGATTTCAGAAATCCGAACCCGCTCACCCCTAGTTTTAACTGTCACCAAGTGGGACACGTAAGTAAGAACTGCAAAGTGAAGAACACCACACAGGAACACGAGTTTCCCATGGGTTCATAGGTAACCCCAGTATCTTCTCCCATGCCTTATATGACTGTTTACAATCTTTTCAACCTGCCAATGTATCTGTTCTAATGTAAAATGTGGACGATTTATTGTTGTATTTTAGGTCATGTTTAAATTATATTAAACTGTTGTGCTTTATATCCCACTCATAGGACACAACTACTCGGAATACTATCCAACCCAGTGGCACAGGCATTATTTAGAGCAGTAGCTATTAATAACAAAATTTAATTGCAGGAACCTGTATGCAGATACTATATCCCTAGAATTATTAAAAATGATAGGGGGACTTATTTTACAGGTGACATTTCCAAGAACATGTGTAAGGTGATGGGTAACAACACTAAGATTATCTCAGACTGTCTTTTCCTTTATTTGCCCCCCCTTTGAGATTCTGTTCAAACAGGCAGCCTCATGTGAAAATATGATAATCAGGTTACTGTAAAGGTTCTCACGAAGAGGAATGCGAATAACAGAAATTGAAAGTGTTATTAACTAACATATTTAATGCAAACTGTCATGATGTCAAATCTGGAGAATTTGTTATGATCCAAATTTTTTTTTAGCTAAGGTTGTTTGACTGATCGGTGGAAAGGTCCGTATCTGACGATACAGCATCCTCAAAGGGTGGCCGAGGAAGATACGTGGGTCCATTCCACTCACTATAGGGAGGTTAACCAAGCGGTGGAGATACAAGGTGGAGACAAGGCTGATAACGTGGACCTGTCGATTGCGAGCTTGTGCCGGAAGAATTAAAAAGGTGATGGTGAGATATCTGAGCTAAAGAAATGTGTAGATCAGTGCTTCCAGCAATGGAATGGTCTGCTGTGGTCATCCTAGTTCTTTTTTTCCAGAGTTTTTGTCATGATGATCTGTTTGGGGATACTCAGTGTCTGTGATGGAGGACCGATAAAGGAAATGTGAGCTGACGGCAGAGCTGATGGAGTGGGTTCAGGAGGAGGAGTGCAATGCCAATCAGGGGAGTGTCTGACCAATTTTAGTATTGTAATTGTTATGTTATTTGGGAAGAATACTTCCAGAAGTTATGACCCTCACACATGATTGAAATGCTTGGTATACATAAAAACACACCATCACCATATCTTCACACGCAAAATGAACACAGAGGCAAGAGAAATCTGATATCTGGGGACGTGCATAAAGCTGCTCAGTTAATTAGTCAGACAACTGGCTTTCAAGTTTTAGTCGCACTGGATCCCACCAGAATTGCTCGGGGTACATTAAATTTTAGATATATTGAGGAACTTGCTAAATTGATAGATAATATCACCGAGATGTACGATGACACATTCAGGTATACAGGGAGAGAATTGCAAGCGTACAAGAAAGAACTGGTGCAACACAGGCTAGTGTTGAAACTGCTGTTACTGGAGGGTATTGCGTAACGTTAGCCACCCAATTTGGAGTAAAATATTGCACTTATGTCACCAATGATACCAGCGACCCTAAGGAGGTGATAAACCGGAAGATGGATGAAATTCTGCAGCTAAAATGGGAATTTCGTAAGAACCATAATGCTTCAGTGGCTGAAGTAGGGAAAGGATAGAAGCATGGGTGTCATGGCTGAACCCAGTGAAATGGTTCTCAGGTCTAGGGGAATGGGTCCAGGAAGTGATCACCAGCATAGGCAAATTCTTGATCCTTATACTAAGTGTCATCATAATAATTGGCATATGTGTCCGGTGTGTTCCTATTGTGTTGAAGTGTGGAAAATGTAAAAATAGAGCAAAACGAAAGAATGAAATTATGATAGTGGCCAGTATGAATACCGAGGTAAATACAGAACTGCATTACAACCCTGAGCTAGGAAATACCATCATTTAATGTATTATATTTAGACATGCATAGAATGTATTATTGAAATATTATTTTTAAAACACCTCAGATAATGTAAAGTCTCAATTCCCATTCAAGGCTGCTTTTATAAGACTCGTGCATCCCCACACCTTTCACATTATCTTCCAAGATCCATGGTGTGCGTATAATAGTAGTTTTATGTCCCCACTCAGAGACACATTATTGATGGATTAAGAACCACCTTGTGCCATCCCATGATAACACTAAATAATATGTAAATGTAAGCCTAAATTAAATTCTAATAGCAGATTGTGATAGCATGTTGTTCGCTATCAAAGGGTGGACTGTCAAAACTGGATTATTGGCTGAGACAAGATCAGTTTAAAATTTAAGCGTGCGCGACACCATCTTGCAAATGGCAGCTAGACTCCATTTTAGAAACAAGAATCTGCAAGACGCCATTTTGTGACCAGCGTCACTTTAAGTTACAACTCAGGAGCTAAGAACATATGGCAATGTTTTTGTTAATCTACCAAGGGCAACTGGAAGAACAAGCTTCCTGAGTAAAAGTAAATAGAATAGACAATGGGTATTTTTACATACAAATTGGGAATCCCTGGATGCAGACAGAGTATAGTTGTGGCAATTGTAATATAATCCAGGCATTGATCTACATAATTGGATTTGTCTGAATCCTAAACAGGTCTTAGCCCCACACACAGACAGGATGGCCCCAACTTCACAGCTTGATTTGGTAACAGTTCACACAAGAGTCTGGGAGAACAAAAGAGCTTTTTCCTTTGAACACAGGAAAGATGGGGGCCTGCTGACAGAGGGCATGTGGAACTACCATTCTCAGCAATCCATACTGCTGGATGTTCACTTCGTGTATGAGAAATTATCCACTTAAATCTTACTCATTAATAACTAGCGTCCTTATATCAAACCCCGAATACTCACACATTACATATTCACACATAAGGTTTAATAAGCTTTAAAGTGTATGATTTAAGTTGGTTCAGTTAGTTTAAATGCTGAGAATAAAGATGTTTGATAACTAAGGTATTATACATGCTAAACAAGTCGTGTTTGGTCTTTTTACAGAATTCCGGTACTATCGGTGTGGAGATCGCATCATGCATTCTCGAGTTATGGATCGCAGAGCCTACAAGCAACAAAATGTATATTTTAGGAACAACTGTTAGGATGCAGCATGGGGAGGCGGGAGGGAAAAGACCATCAGTTGTTAGAGGCTGGGCGAGTCTATTTGAACCAGCCTGTTAAATGCACTGTAACATATGCTTCTCCCCTGGGAACCAATGGCATAAGCAAGAAACTTCTCCATTGTCCTGTCTATTCTGGGGGGTATAAACATGTGTGCTCAAACACTAGGTCTTTAGTCTTCGTGCTGAATGCTGAATGACGAAGGGGTCTCTTGCTGATGCCTATCACCGGGTCCAGAAGTGCAGCGTATGTATACTGTACTTGGGGGTCTGTATAATTCCTTTGCATCTAATTGTGTCTGGATCAATAGCGTGTAACTGACTGTACTTTTTACTTGAATAATACTTTGTGCTTTAGAACCACATGTTCTAAGTCTGGAGTCTCTATTTACTGTATGACTGCGTACGCAAATTAAGAGTCATCCTTAGAGGTTTATAGGTAGGATTTTAGAAGGTACAGGCAGGGGTATATAGAGGTTACATTTTAATATCGTCACTACATAGATATTATATGATAATAATACATCCCTTTTGATCACAGTAATGTCAACGCTGGATGGAATCAGTGAGAATCTGTTTTCTTCTGGATGAAGTCCTCGATATAACAATTGCTTAGTTGAAACATAGAAGGAGACATCAAGCAGAAAAGAAAACCAATGTGTAGTACTGTTTAAAACTATCAAACATGGAAATATCATTCAGCATGAGATGTCTGTTCTGAGGTGATGTATCATAGCGTACCCCACTCACATCAGATGTGGCTAGTATATATAATAAAAGGTATCTTTGATATTAGTAATCTTCCTAAACAGGTTGGCGTACCAAAACTCACTTCTCGTTGTTGAATGTAAAAACATATAAAGGTATCTTTCTTGCAAAATATTGTGGATAAATAAATATAATTATTTCCAATAGATGTAAACACTTTCTAGTAATAGCGTACCCAAACTCACGCTATATCATAGGTGTTAAATCACAAAAAGGTTTCTTTTGGATGATAGATATAGAATCATACCCCAACTCACGTTGAATAGCACAATGGAACTCCTATAAAGGTATCTTTTTCCAACAGTGTTTAGTCCTTCAATGTAAATCCTCCAAAGTATAAATCCATACGTTTTTTTCCATCCAATAAGTTTTGATAGGTAAAAAATTTTTTAACAACAACTAAAAAAAATCTAAAAATGGTGCATGCATAACACCATAAAGTGATACATATAAAAGACCAAGACAAAAAAAATGAAAATAATGAAAAAGATGGTCCAAAATGTACAATAAGAAAAAAATAACAAAATTCAAGTATAGAGCCACTCACACCTTCAGTAATATGTCAATGCGTTTCGGTAACTGGTTATTGTTTAGAATTGTGGTGGAATTCTTATTAGGAATATTATCAAAACTATTGGCAGCTTATTTTTTGCGCCCTACAAGTTGTCTCCTCTTCTTCCTTTTTCTATATATATATATATATATATATATATACTATGTATATATATACTGTATATTATATATTTATATATATATACAGTATATATATATATATATATATATATATAGTGTATGTCTATTGCTAAAGAAAAACATGTCACTCTAACTAAACAGTGTTGTCAGATTTACAAGAAACAACTTACATTGTATTTCATTGATACAGCTTTTAGTTAAAATAAAAACCTGCTAGGCTATAAGGAAATAACCCAAGGTTGGACTGGCCCCCAGGGGAAATCCCACTGCCTGAGGGCCCCACCGCTTACTCTAATGTCGGGTTCCAGACTGTGCATTCAAATAATACATTGTTACTCTATTAAAGGGTCAGTTACATGGTCTCTAAATGTCTGTCCAAGCCTCTTTGGGGGCTGGCCTTATTCTCAGTGGTAATTGATCACACCCCAAAGCATGGGCTCCTACCACTGTATTCCCCACGGTGCGCCCTTCATGCTCCAGCCCGACACTGAAATAACGTCATTGCTGGATGTATTCTCCAGGGCTCTACATGGCTGTTAAAGTTGTGTGGATGGTTACAGTAATACTTCCAACCTAGTTTTGGGGCTTTACACCAAGTCACCTTGGTACCGGGAAGGTTAACTGGTGATAAACATGTACCTTTTCCCCCTTTTGGAGGAAGAGACTAATGCTCTCGATTAGCCATGTCACTTTGTTGTGGTGATAATGCACTTGGTGATTTACATGGGGTCATGTATTTGTATTATTATTAATAAGAAAAATAAGAAAATAGGTGCATACAAAATATATTATCATGAGAATACAAACACTCTGTAAAACTAGCTTATTACATTTCTAATAAATGAATGCTATTGCACTTGTAGGGACAAATTTCAAGTTGAATGTCATTTAAACTTCTGGTTTAAAAAATGCATTTTATGGTACTAGCATGCACAGCAAAACCAAGCAGAATTTGGAGTAAAGAGACAATTTGCACTTGCGGCCCCTAAACCTGTACAGAGGCACCTGCGCACGCAGGATGGGTTTCCGAGTACCTAGAAACCCCCCCTGCCCACCACTCCATCGTAGCCCAGCTTAACAATATTTTTTTTTGTGTAAAGACTTGAGCTGGCAACTGTCCCTGGCTGAGCTGCCTGTAGGGGGAGCTCCAGCGCTTGTGCACAGCTCCTCCCGGGCAGTTCCCATAGGGCACTGCGCACCGGCATTGTGGGAGGCAAGAACATCAGATCCTGCTGCGTGACAGTGACCGGCGCTCTCTCCCAGAGCGGCAGCACAGGTGGGTGTAATGTTTTACATGTGGGGGGAGCCGGTGGTGGTGGTGGGGGGAGGGTGAGCTTTGTCAGTGTACCAGTCTGTGTGTGTATAGGCTTTGTCAGTGTGTGTATAGGCTTGGTCAGTGTGTTTGTCAGTCTGTGTGTGTGTGTGTGTGTGTGTGTGTGTGTGTGTGTGTGTGTGTGTGTGTGTGTGTGTGTGTGTGTGTGTGTGTGTGTGTGTGTGTGTGTGTATAGGCTTTGTCAGTGTGTGTGTCAGTCTCTCTGTGTGTGTATAGGCTTTGTCAGTTCAATTTAAGGCAAAATCATTATTCTTTTCTGCAGATCACTGTTGCTTGTTTCTTTGTAGTGTGTGTGTATAGGCTTTGTCAGTGTGTGTGTGTGTATGGCTGTGCAGGCTTTGTCAGTGCAGTGTCTGTCTGTCTGTCTGTCAGTGTCTGTGTATAGGCTCAGTGTTTGTGTATAGGCTTTGTCAGTGCAGTGTCTGTCAGTGTGTGTGTGTATATAGGCTTTGTCAGTGTGTGTGTATAGGCTTTGTCAGTGCAGTGTCTGTCAGTGTGTGTGTGTATAGGCTTTGTCAGTGCAGTGTCTGCCAGTGTGTGTGTGTCTAGGCTTTGTCAGTGTATGTGTGTGTCAGTGTGTGTGTGTGTATATGCTTTGTCAGTGCAGTGTGTGTATAGGCTTTGTCAGTGCAGTCTGTGTGTTAGTGTGTCTGTGTGTGTGTCTGTGTCAGTGTGTGTGTCTGTCTGTGTGCGTGTATATGTCACTGTGTATGTTTGCGGTGCCACCTTTTTATTTCTTCAAGGAGCTGAAAAGCTCCATATAAATATAGTCAAGCAGACTCCAAATAAAAAAGTTCAACACCCGGGGTGCAGATCCTAAGAACTAAGTAGATCGCTCAGTCTTAAACATACAATCACATACAGGCAGCACTTCACATGTACTCAATAATCCAAGCTTGTTAATCCATTACTGTGCAACGTTTCAGATGCAATTATTACATATTTTGTCAGGGTATTGACGAAATATGTAATAAATTAATCTGAAACGTTGCACAGTAATGGATTAACAAACTTGGATTATTGAGTATTGATTATTGAGTACCCGAAGAGTGTTGCCTGTATGTGGTTAGATTTTTTGCCATTGGTTTTGTAATCAAGTATTGTAAACCCCCCTTTCAAAATCCTGCGTTTGCCACTGCAGAGGTGTGTTCCTCAGAGATGAAGCCTATATAGGTTAGTAGTTATAAAAATAGTGTGAGTCATAAAACAGCTTCTTCCGGCCTGATGTAAAGATACATGGTGGTGTTGGTAATGGTGATCAACAGTACATCTCTTTATGATCAATGATCAACAGTACATCTCTTTATGACAGGCAGTTGAAGATACGAGTGAGGAGAGAGGGGGAGAGGTCAGAGGAGGAAAGGTAGATCTGAGTATCATCAGCATACAAATGATATTGTAGGCCAAAAGAGCTGATGAGTTCACCTAAAGAAGATCTATAGAGGGAGAAAAGGAGAGTCCAAGAACAGAACCTTGGGGAACACCTACCATTAGTTGAAATGGGGGGAAAGAGGAGACATGAGAGGAGACAGAGAAGGAACGGTCAGAGAGGTAGGAGGACAGCCAGGAAAGGGCAGTATCATGTAGACCAAGGGAGTGAAGGCTCTGTTTGAGAAGGAGGGTGGTCCACAGTGTCAAAAGCAGCAGATAGGTCAAGGAGAATGAGCAGAGAGTAGTGGCCCTTAGATTTGGCAGCAAGGAGGTCATTGCTGACTTTTGTAAGGGCAGCTTCAGTGGAGTGGAGAGAACGGAAACCTGACTGAAATGGGTCAAGTAGGGAATGGGATGAAAGAAAGGCGGTAAGGCGGTTGTAGATAACAAGCTCAAGGAGTTTGGAGACAAAATCATGGAGAGAGATGTGCCGGTAGTTGGAGAGAGTGTTAGGATCAAGGGTAGGTTTTTTAAAAATGGGGGAAACAAGGGTATTTTTGAATGCAGAAGGGACAGTGCCAGATGAAAGAGATAGATTGAGGAGGTGGATAGGATGGAAACAGGCAGAGGGAAGCAGAGGAGGCGAGAAGAGATAGGGTCAAGGGGGGAGGTGGAAGGGTGGGATGATCGGATGAGGACCATGACTTCCTCTCAGATACAGGGGAGAAGGATGTCAGAGTCGGAAAGATGTATGGGGAGGGGTGGTCAGGATAAGGAGAGGAAGAGTGCTGAAGGTCTGTTGGGATATAATGTCCTGATGTATGGAGTCAATTTTAGATGTAAAGTAGGTTGCAAAGTCAAGGACAAAAAGCAAGGAGGGGGTGGGCAGAGGAGAAAGCTGAAAGTGGCGAATAGATGCTGGGGATTTGAGGACTGGGAGGAGATGAGGTTTTTGAAATATGACTGTTTAGAGAGTGAGAGGGCAGCATTGTAGGATGGGAGCATACATTTGTAATGGAGGAATACTGCCATAGAGTGTGATTTTCTCCACTGTCGCTCGGCAGTTTGTGAACACTTTTGCAGGTATCTGGTGCATTTGGAATGCCAGGGTTGAGGTATGTATCTGCACCTAGAGCTCCATCCAGTTGGAGGTAGGTTGCTGCTGCAACCAAGGGGCTGGCCATGTGAGCTTCTAAGATATAGATGTGACCATGTCAGGGAAAGCCCAGCTTGACATGGTATCTTATGCGACCATGCCAGGCCAGTGGTTAAATGCAAAACCAGGTTTGTATTTGCAAAACCACTGATAGTCAGCAGCTTTGAAAAGCTGTTGTTTGGTGAATATACCCCTGAAGTAAAATCAGTAACTACCAGAGAGGCTGGTAGAAGAACATTAATCACACTTAAATATATCCAAACCTATAATTTTTTTTATCTAGAATGAATTCCAAACATTCTGTTTTCAGGCTTGGGTGTGTGGACCCTCTCCAAAAGGAGAAAGGCCCTTTTCTCCCTGTCCCCAAAGTCATGAATCCCTTTCACCAAAGCCACAATGTACAACAGGCTCTTTTTGTCCCAAGATTGATCAAAACTTCCCTTGGGGAATGGACTCTTCATGAAGTTCAGCCCAGAAGGAGGGTGCCTCTGATGCCTTGGGAAGAGGATCACTTATATTCCCTAATCTCCTTAAAAAAAAATAAACTTTTCAGTCATTTTATTAACTAAAGATAGATACTGCAGTAAGAGGATACATTACCAGTATCACCCTGAAGCATAGGAGGGGTCTGCAAAATGCCTGCCATGTTCAAATCACATAATCTCAGTATGACTCACATATTTACATCAGCTTCTCATGCTGCACACAGAGCAGATACTAATCCAAGGACAGATCATTCAAAAATATCACTAGACATACCTGTCTGACACTTTCAATCTTGTAGAAAAAAAAGTGTTTTAGTGTATATATTTTTCTAAAAATAACTGTCAAATTGTAAAGTAAATATATTATGGAAGTGTCAGAATATTTTCCTGTGTGACATGCTATGTGCAGATCTCACTACACGACTGCATACCTGACGGACAGAAATTGAAATCATAAATACGAGTAAATAAAAAAAGTTTGAAAAAGTCTAAGCATACTTTTCTTTAGTGCCATCTACACATAACACTTAGGCACAGTACAGTATGCTCATGTGCCATGGCATGCTTTGCCCAATTCATTTGTGACATTAAAGGACACGAGCTGTTTTGTTGTATTATTATGTTGTGACAGGGTACAGTATGTACAGTTGCCAACATATTGTGGTGTATATAGTTCTCATTGCTTTGTATGTAGTCTGGTGGAAGTTTACAACGGATCTTATTATTTGTTTGTATTAGTTGGCGTATGAATCTCTAGTCTGTGTCTTTGGTTTTCCTGCTGTTTTACAGTAAAGAAGCATGCTCATTCACTGTGTCCAAGTTGTTAAGAAACCCTTATTGAAGTATAAGTCACAGACTTAACACATATGAACCTAATTTGCAATGTCCTACTTGGTGGAAACATTTAAGCACAGAGTTGGAAGAGGAGCTGAAAAATTAAATTGGCACCACACCCATGGAGAAGAGAGTCAGAGAGGGCAGAGATGAGGAGTACCACAAACTGGGGGAGATCCTGCTTCCTGTCTTCTCCACCAGGTAAGTGGAGGGTAGATTGGAGATTATATATATATATACAGTCAGGTCCATAAATATTGGGACATTGACAGAATTTTCATATTTTGGCCTCTATTCACCACCACAATGGCTTTGAAATGAAACAAACAAGATGTGCTTTAACTGCAGACTTTCAGATTTCATTTGAGGGTAATTACATCCAAATTAGGTGAACGTTGTAGGAATTACAACGGTTTCTATATTTGCCTCCCACTTTTTAAGGGGCCAAAAGTAATGGGACAAACTAAACAATCCTAAATCTAACTTTCACTTTTTAATACTTTGTTGCAAATCCTTTGCAGGCAATTACAGCCTGAAGTCTGGAACGCATAGACATCACCAGACGCTGGGTTTCATCCCTGGTGATGCTCTGCAGGGCCTCTACTGCAAATGTCTTCAGTTCCTGCTTGTTCTTGGGGCATTTTCCCTTCAGTTTTGTCTTCATCAAGTGAAATGCATGCTCAATCGGATTCAGGTCAGGGGATTGACTTGACGATTGCATAACATTCCACTTTTTAGCCTTAAAAAACTCTTTGGTTGCTTTTGCAGTATGCTTTGGGTCATTGTCCATCTGCACTGTGAAGCGCCGTCCAATAAGTTCTGAAGTATTTGACTGAATATGAGCATATAATATTGCCCGAAACACTTCAGAATTCATTCTGCTGCTTTTCTCAGCAGTCACATCATCAATAAATACAAGGGAACCAGTTCCATTGGCAGCCATACATTACCACCACCATGCTTCACTGATGAGGTGGTATGTTTTGGATCATGAGCAGTTCCTTTCCTTCTCCATACTCTGCTCTTCCCATCGCTCTGGTACAAGTTGATCTTTGTCTCATCTGTCCATAGGATGTTGTTCCAGAACTGTAATGGCTTTTTTAGAAGTTGTTTGGCAAACTCTAATCTGGTCTTCCTGTTTTTGTGGCTCACCAATGGTTTGCATCTTGCGGTGAACCCTCTATATTCACTCTTGTGAAGTCTTCTCTTGATTGTTGACTTTGACACATATACATCTACCTCCTGGAGAGTGTTCTTGATTTGGCCAACTGTTGTGAAGGGGTTTTTCTTCACCTGGGAAATAATTCTTCTTTCATCCACCACAGTTGTTTTCTGTGGTCTTCCGAGTCTTTTGGTGTTGCTGAGCTCTTTGGATCTCATATTGAGAGTCGACAGCAACTGATTCCAAATGCAAATGTCACACCTAGAATCAACTCCAGACCTTTTACCTGCTTAATTGAAAATGAAATAACGAGGGAATAGCCCACACCTGTCCATGAAATAGCTTTTGAGTTGATAGTCCCATTACTTTTGGCCCCTTAAAAAGTGGGAGGCACATATTGAAACTGTTGTAATTCCTACACCGTTCACCCGATTTGGATGTAATTACCCTCAAATTAAATCTGAAAGTCTGCAGTTAAAGCACATCTTGTTTGTTTCATTTCAAATCCATTGTGGTGGTGAATAGAGGACAAAATCTGAAAATTCTGTCAATGTCCCAATATTTATGGATCTGACTGTATATATATATATATATATATATATATATATTAGTGGTGAGCGGGTTCGAATTTCTGAAATCCGAACCCCCCCGAGCCCCCCCCGATCCGAGGCCGATCCGAGTCAGGCTCGACTTTTCCCGCCTGACTCGGATCTGAAATCGTGGCAAAACGTCATCATCCCGCCTTCTGGGTCTCGCGGGTTTTGGATTCTATATAAGGTACCAGCGTCGGCGCCATTTTCTCACTCGGCTGTGGACAGTGAAGAGGGAGGGTGGGAGTTAGGGCTGGCTGGGCTGTGTAGTGTAGTGTTGTGCTATGCTGTGCTGCTGTTGTCCATAGGGACTGTGTCCACTCCTCCAAAGTCCATAGGGGCTGGCTGTGTTGTGCTGTGCTGCTGTTGTCCATAGGGGCTGTGTCCACTCCTCCAAAGTTCATAGTGGCTGGCTGTGTTGTGCTGTGCTGCTGTTGTCCATAGGGGCTGTGTCCACTACTTCAAAGTCCATAGGGGCTGGCTGGACTGTGTTGTGCAGTCAGTTGTCCATAGGGGCTGTGTCCACTCCAAAGTCCTGTGCAGTGTCCCAGTCCTAAAGGGGTGCTGTAGTGTTGTCCAGGGGGTGCTCTGTCCATCAGGGGTGCTCCCCCCAAGTGCAAAAAATGTTTTAATTTTTTTGTGTTTGTGAATTGTGTGCGCAGTAGCTGCACGTGCATCAACAAAGTAGTGCCAAGCGTGCACCTGTGTCCCATAAGTAAAAGGCCGGCTAGCTTGTCCGTTAAAGGGTGCTGTAACCCCCAAAGGGTACTCCAAACAAAATAAAAAAATATATTTTTTTGTGTTTGTGAATTGTGTGCGCAGTAGCCGCACATGTATCAACAAAGTAGCGCCAAGCGTGTGCCTGTGTCATAAGTAAAGGGCCGACTGGCTTGTATGTTAAAGGGTGCTGTAACCCCCAAAGTGCACTCCAAACAAAATAAAAAAATATTTTCTGTGTTTGTGAATTGTGTGCACTGTGGCTGCACGTGCATCAACAAAGGAGCAGCGCCAAGCGTGCGCCTGTGTCCCATAAGTAAAGGGCCGGCTTGCTCATTTCTTAAAGGGTGGTGTAACCCACAAAGTGCACTAGTCTCCAAAAAAATAAAAAATAATTTTCTGTGTTTGTGTGCACCTTAGCCGCTCGTATATATCAATATAACATAAATGGAGGACCAAACTTTCTCCGATAAAAATAAAATAGGGAAAGATCAAGAACCATTTCCTCCTAGTGCTGTTGCTGCTGCTGGGAGTTGTTCATCATCCCAGAGAGGAAGTAGGAACACCACTACTTTTACTAAACAATTGACCCTCCAACAGTCCTTAGCGAGGAGGATGAAGTACGACAGCAGTCATCCTGAAGCAAAACGTATAACTGAGGCCTTGACTGCTATGTTGGTGTTAGACGTGCGTCCGGTATCCGCCATTAGTGCAGTGGGATTTAGACAATTGATGGAGGTAGTGTGTCCCCGGTTCCAAATCCCGTCTAGATTCCACCTGCATCCTCAAAGCAGCAGCGACAAGCATGCGTCTGTCTGTTAAAGGGTGGTGTAACCCCCAAAGTGCGCTCCAACCAAAATAAAATAATCTTTTTTTCTGTGTTTGTGAAATGTATGCGCAGTAGCCGCACCTGCATCCTCCAAACAGCAGCGACAAGCGTACGTCTGTCTGTTAAAGGGTGGTGTAACCCCCAAAGTGCGCTCCAACCAAAATAAAATAATCTTCTTTTTTTCTGTGCTTGTGTGTGAAATGTATGCGCAGTAGCCGCACCTGCATCCTCAAAGCAGCAGCGACAAGCGTGCGTCTGTCTGTTAAAGGGTGGTGTAACCCTCAAAGTGCGCTCCACAAGAAATAAAAAATTCTTCTTTTTTTTTTCTGTCTTTGTGAATTGTGTGGGCTGTAGCCGCACCTGCATCCTCAAAGCAGCAGTGACAAGCATGTGTCTGTCTGTTAAAGGATTACATCGGTGACAGCATCCAAGTAGGCATGTCATGTACTGGCAGGAAAAAGAGGAATTTGGAGGCCCCTGTACAAACTGGCTCTATTTGACCTGAGTTGCCCCCCCCCGTCCAGTGTGTACTCCGAAAGAGTTTTTAGTGCAGCCGGGAACCTTGTCAGCGAAAGGCGTAGGAGGTTCCTTCCACAAAATGTGGAGAAGATGATATTCATAAAAATGAATTGTCAACTCTTCCAGGGAGACCAGCCTCCATAACGTACAGAGGGACCTGTGGTGGTGGATTCCAGCGGGGACGAATTAGTACTCTGTGAGGATGATGAACACAACACTGAAGAGGGTGAGGAATCGGTGAATGAGGAGGATGAGGATGACATCTTGCCTCCGTAGAGCCAGTTTGTGCAGGGACAGATTAATTGCCAGCTTGTTTTGTGGGGGCCCAAACGAACCAATCATTTCAGCCACAGTCGTGTGGCAGACCCTGGCGCTGAAATGATTGGTTTGTTAAAGTGTGCACGTCCTGTTTATACAACATAAGGGTGGGTGGGAGGGCCCAAGGACAATTCCATCTTGCACCTCTTTTTTTCTTTGCATTATGTACTGTTTGCGGCCTAGTTTTTCAAACTGCCATCCTGTCTGCCACTGCAGTGTCACTCCTAGATGGGCCAAGTGTTTGTGCCGCCCACTCGTGTCGCTTAGCATAGTCATCCAGCTACCTCGGTGCAACCTTTTGGACATAAAAACACTATTGTGAGGTGTTCAGAATAGACTGGAAATGAGTGGAAATTAAGGTTTTTGAGGTTAATAATAGCATAGGAGCAGAAAAATCAACACATTCTGTGATTTTAGCTGTTTTTATGCTTTTTTTCAACAAAATACAGATACAAAACCCAGAACCCAAAACACCGAAGGGTGGTTTTGGCAAAACCAATCCAGATCCAAAACACGAAGAAAGATCCAGATCCAAAACCAAAACACGAAAAGTGGCCGGTGCACACCCCTAATATATATATATATATATATATATATATATATATATATATATACATATAATGTCACAATTGCACAAACTTTGCAGGGAGAAGATGTTTAATTATTTAAAATATGTGTGTGCTAAGTGTGTCTGTATGTTGTGTGTGTGTATGTATGTACAGTATGCATGTGTATATATCATACTTGCATACTTTTGAAAAAGAATTTCAGGGAGATTGTGAAAGCAGCACCTATGAGCGTGGCGGTAAAGTGGGCGTGTACTGCTACATCTGAGAGGCGTGTCTTAAAATTGATTTACATCCAAATGTAAATGAGCCCCAAAGCAGTTAGTAAGATCTACTTGTTGATGAAAATACCCTGATACTAGAAATACATGTAAGCATTGGGATCATTGGGGTAGATGTATGAAGCCCAGAAACGGTATCAGCGCACGTTAAGTGCGCTGATACCGTTTCTCCCCGATGTATGATTGGGGGTCTGGGCGGTAAATGACAGGGGCGCTATGCGCCCCTGTCATTATCAGCACTGCTATCTACAAGATAGCAGCGCCGACAGCCTGGGCTATGTACGAACGGTCAGATCGTCTGAACGTTCGGCCGGCTGTAGCTGTCGTTATCGACAGCTACAGCCTGGCGATAGCCTATCCCCACAGCAGGGACAGCGCTGTCCCTGCTGTGGCGGCTACCGGCTTCAGGGCTGCACGCGGGGATCTCGCGATACTTGCGAGATCCCGCGCATGCTCATTGGAGCCGGCCGGGCCTGACACACATCGCATCAGCACTAGGCTGATGCGATGTGGTCTGTAGCGGGTAGCGCCGGAGGGGGTAGTTAACGCTCCCCCTCTCCGGCCGGTGAGATGTTCACACATCTCACCGGTAGTGCTTCCTGCTTCGCCTCAGTAAAGAGGCGAAGCAGGAAGCGTTATAGCGGCACTTAACGTGCCATTATAATACATCTACCCCATTGTGCCGTATAACCAATGCAGGGAAATTATACTAATGATCCCATTTGAATGTATATATCTCTGTTTTTTCTTTTGTACAACAGCTTCATAATGGGGGTAAGGTGAAATGAGGGAGATTGGTAGACTCTTCAGGGAGACAGGGAGATTGCTGCTATTTCATACAGGATTGGGTATGGAATCCCTGCAGTTGGGAATGCCGGCTGTCAAAAGACCGACAGCGGCATCCCAATGCTGAGGTTCCCAACAGGGGATAAGTATGCTATCCCTGCCCCTTTTACACCCTAACCATAACCATCCTTTTCTTTACCCTAAAGCTCACTACCCTGCACCCTAATCCTCCCTATCTCACATTCTAACCCTAAGTGCCTAAACCTAACCATCTCCCCTTAGTGCCTAACCCTAACCTCCCTTCCCGGGGTAGGCCTAAACCTAATCCTCCCCTCCCCCTGCGGCTTACAGCTAAGGCGCCCACTGTACTTATGATCGGGATGCCGTCTGTTAGGATCCCAGTGTCAGGATCTACACTCATGTCGGGATTCCGGCGCCAGTCTTCTGTCCACAGTTCGGAATTCTAGCACCAGGATTTAATTAGTCGGCATCCCGATCATAGGTTTTTTAACTACATCATATATACAGTCAGGTCCATAAATATTGGGACATTGACAGAATTTTCATATTTTGTTCTCTATTCACCATCACAATGGCTTTGAAATGAAACAAACAAGATTTGCTTTAACTGCAGACTTTCAGATTTAATTTGAGGGTAATTACATCCAAATCAGGTGAACGGTGTAGGAATTACAACGGCTTCTATATGTGCCTCCCACTTTTTAAGGGGCCAAAAGTAATGGGACAAACTAAACAATCCTAAATCTAACTTTCACTTTTTAATACTTTGTTGCAAATCCTTTGCAGGCAATTACAGCCTGAAGTCTGGAACGCATAGACATCACCAGACGCTGGGTTTCATCCCTGGTGATGCTCTGCCAGGCCTCTACTGCAAATGTCTTCAGTTCCTACTTGTTCTTGGGGCTTTTTCCCTTCAGTTTTGTCTTCCTCAAGTGAAATGCATGCTCAAATATATTCCGGTCAGGGGATTGACTTGGCCATTGCATAACATTCCACTTTTTAGCCTTAAAAAACTCTTTGGTTGCTTTTGCAGTATGCTTCGGGTCATTGTCCATCTGCACTGTGAAGCGCTGTCCAATGAGTTCTGAAGCATTTGACTGAATATAAGCATATAATATTGCCCGAAACACTTCAGAATTCATTCTGCTGCTTTTGTCAGCAGCCACATCATCAATAAATACAAGGGAACCAGTTCTATTGGCAGCCATACATGCCCACACCATGACACTACCACCACCATGCTTCACTGATGAGGTGGTATGTTTTGAATCATGAGCAGTTCCTTTCCTTCTCTTCTCTTCCCATCACTCTGGTACAAGTTGATCTTTGTCTCATCTGTCCATAGGATGTTGTTCCAGAACTATAATGGCTTTTTTAGATGTTGTTTGGCAAACTCTAATCTGGTCTTCCTGTTTTTGTGGCTCACCAATGGTTTGCATCTTATGGTGAACCCTCTATATTCACTTTTGTGAAGTCTTCTCTTGATTGTTGACTTTGACACATATACATCTACCTCCTGGAGAGTGTTCTTGATTTGGCCAACTGTTGTGAAGGGGTTTTTCTTCACCAGGGAAATAATTCTTTTGTCATCCACCACAGTTGTTTTCTGTGGTCTTCCAGGTCTTTTGGTGTTGCTGAGCTCTCCGGTGCGTTCTTTCTTTTTAAGAATGTTCCGAACAGTTGATTTGGCCACACCTAATGTTTTTGCTATCTCTCTGATGGGTTTGTTTTGATTTTTCAGCCTAATGATGGCTTGCTTCACTGATAGTGACAGCTCTTTGGATCTCATATTGAGAGTTGACAGCAACTGATTCCAAATGCAAATGTCACACCTAGAATCAACTCCAGACCTTTTACCTGCTTAATTGATAATGAAATAACGAGGGAATAGCCCACACCTGTCCATGAAATAGCTTTTGAGTTGATAGTCCCATTACTTTTGGCCCCTTAAAAAGTGGGAGGCACATATTGAAACTGTTGTAATTCCTACACCGTTCACCCGATTTGGATGTAATTACCCTCAAATTAAATCTGAAAGTCTGCAGTTAAAGCACATCTTGTTTGTTTCATTTCAAAACAATTGTGGTGGTGAAAAGAGGCAAAAATCTGAAAATTCTGTCAATGTCCCAATATTTATGGACCTGACTGTATATATATATATCTATTTCCAGGGGGAATGCCCCAGAATGGCGTTCCTGGAGGTCTTCTGAAAGATTATGTCATCAGGAATGGCGTTTCGGAACCTCCCGTCTGTGCAGCTTGAAATGCTGTTACTCTGGGGGCTGGCCCACAACACATGAAGCACAGTGGGGACGGTGATGACAGGTAAAAAAAAGATCCTGTCATCATAACCAGAAACCCGGGGGGAGAGTGTCCGCTGCTATTGCACACACTTCCAGGGCCATACCGGCGGTGCAGCCATGAGACGGTCACCTGGGGCTCAAGACCCCGTCACACACTATAGCCCTACAGCCCAGTAGCAGCTGTACCTGGCTGCTGGAAGACATCAACTTCGTATCCCCACTGAGGCAGTGCACTGGCACTCATTACTGTTCGCGGCACGGCACCTAATTCAGCAAAGTTGCGAATGTGATGTCATAACAGTGCGATGTTGTCTGTATGCCTACCAGGATCTAAGTACTGGCTACTGCTACCTGTCACTGTCAGTCAGAGTCTGGAGACAGGAGAGGGATCCAGAGGCTGCAGAGGGTGAGATTGGACTGGAGGAGGAGCTGAGCAGCCGAGAGGAGAAAGACAATCCAGCGGAGCAGGTAAGTTAACCATTGGGGGAGAGAGCAGATGACAATTACTGGGGGGTGGGGACCACATAATAATGCATATATATACTAGGAGAAGAGGGGGACACAATAATGCATATATGTGTGGGCACCTCACAATCTCAGTGCCCCCTGCTGTGGCCCTGCATTTTCACATAACATGTGCTGCAAAACTCTGAGCCCTTGCATCCGACACACTGAAGGGGGGGTCTCTCATAACCTAGGCAGCATTGCCCCTCCATTCCTAATTCCCTCCATTGGCATCATAAGAGGAGTGGATTTTGTTTATCTTGCCCCTTTATTAGGGACCTTTAGCGCTGCTACCTGACTCTTCTCCTTTATTCTCCTCTTATACCTTCTTACACAGTAATAGAGGCACACAGTACCTTCCCATGTGTACCCATACCCACATTACACAAACCACACCCCCAACATTCCCATGCCCATTTTTAAATTGCATTTGCTGTTAGAAAACCTGGGCCACTTGCTCTTGTTTGCTCCCCGGCTGAAAGTTACCAGCCAGCCCCTGATCATAGGCAATACAGTCTAGGTGGATTTCGGTGCACCATAATGCCCATCATAGTATTTTCACTGGACTTGATTCTAAAATGTGTTTTTACTATCCTCTACATATATTTGCAGAATAAGAGAGATTATACTGGAGAGTAAATCATTATTAATTATACTTACATTTTTAATGACTACCCTTTGACCTGGGATTACTCCTAGAAATTGGGCACAGTTGCAAAGTGAGGACAGCATTTAATCCAGAGGTTCCCAAACTCGGTCCTCAAGGCACCCAAGGAACAGTTCAGGTTTTAAGGATATCCATGTTAGACCACAGGTGTCTTAATTAGTACCTCAGTCAATTTGATGTAATCACCTATGCTCATCCATGGATATCTCTAAAACCTGATCTGTAGGGGTGCCTTGAGGACTGCAATTGGGAACCACTGATTTAATCTATAAATTCAAATTATTTTCATGTTTTCCACAGAATCAAACCAATTTAATAAAAATATTGGTTGCTACATATAAAAACAAGTAGACAAGAATACTAGCTTTTAGTGTAGTACTGATATACAAAGTTTCACCCACCATTGTGAGAAACTTTAGAAGGATACCTAAAGTAGGGGGTAAGATGCTAAATTAATTGTAGCAATGTCTTACACTCACCAAAATAAATTATTACCAGCTCAGTGTGACCTGTGAGCATCAGAACCAGCACCTAATATGCTTCATCAACAATGTTATCTCATACCAAGTGATCTAATTGGTCTGCACCATTTGGAAGTTTTGCTGCACTAACCCCATGAACCCCTCTAGCGGGCCCCTAAGGTGCAATATGTATTACACTAAGGAAGTATTCTGAGAAACTGAAGCTGGTTACACATTAGGATGATTAATCAGTCAGCAGACTGATCTGCCATCTAGCAACTGATTGGTAAGCTATAAACACTTACCAATCGGCCGCTCGATGTGTCTGAGCTGTAATCACAACTGGGTGAGCATTTAAATTTGCCCGCCCTGTTAAAATGTCAGGTCTGTAGCAAGTGTACGGGCGGGCGGTGGGTCACCCGTACACACCTGCAGATGCACCAGTATACCTTTCAGATATATCAGCATGGGCTGTGCTGCAGGGCTGACCTGATATGTCTGTGGATGACGTCATATGCAGATAAATCGGGTGTACACACCCTACGAAGCACTCGCATTATAAAGCTTGTCGATAGAACGACCGGTATATCACCAAGTGTGTACCCAGCATAACTCTCCCTCACAATCCTGGAACAGCTCTATCTCCTGATAAACAGGGATTGTGGCAAGAAGTGTGCCCATTCTCTCTGCTGTAATGTCACATATACCTATAACATCTGCTTCAGAGTCTCACTAAACTGCTTGCACAGTCCATTACTTTGTGAGGGGTAGGGAACAGTATGAGCCTGTCTTATACCACACTTTACCTAGAAGCATTCCCTGATCGCTTGAGCTCTCAATGTGGAACCTTACACTATTAAATACTCCTAAGATTTTCTCACATCATCTATTACTTCCTATATTACCCAACCTACTGTATCTCTGCTTGATCTGGTCTTCCCTCACACATCCTTAAACCTTTGTATATCCCCAATATTGCCAACACCTTCCCCTTCCTGTTTAGAATGTAAGCTCCAACAAGCACGGCCGTCCCTCCTATTGTTATATCCCTCCCCCTAGATCCAGTTGGTATACTTTATTACTTTACCTACTTTTGTAATTATGTATATTTGTTATTCTGTTACTTTGTTCACCCTGTTTGTATCGTTGCTCCTTATAAATAAAGGAGAACAATACAAATAATTATAATGATAATAAAAGCACTGGAGATGCTTTCTCTTGCTTTTGGACCATCCTTTATATGCTAATTTGGAGGTTTATCTAAATAAAAAAGACAATGCTGACATGCTTTCTAAATCTGAATAAATGTGAGAGCAAATCTTGAATTAAATGATAAATTGGATATCCCACAGTACTTCGCTATTGGCTGATTTTTTCCTTGTGATATTTGGATATTCCACATCTGCTGGTTCAGAAGGAATGAATATTTACCATAAGTGAACCTGTTTCAGTTGAAGGTGATTTCACACAAGTTTTCAATCCTGCATGCACACCAGGGTCTATCTCCTTGCAAGCTGTGTTTGGCTCCACCAGTGAGTGAACGGTATCTTCATTTTTCTCTTTCTTTTGAGATTAAGAGAAGATCACTATTGAACAAAGTGAACCACAGAACTCTCATTATGTTTACATTATAATTAAATGCTATGTGCTAGTTGTAGAAACTAAAGGTCTAGCAGTTACTAATATTGTATGTATTTATATAGGCATTTGACCAAATCATTTGCTTACTTTAATGTTCAGATGTATTGCCCAAAACTATGCCCATGGGTCAACCACCACCTCCAACACTTCAAGTGCTTTGAAGCCGGATTCCGAGTACGCAGTCTGGAAGCATCGGCATCCAGAGTAGCTAAGCTTCACTATGGGACTTGGCCTCCTCCCAAGAGACAACAATTCTCATTGGTTCATTAGCAGTCTTGCAGAGCAGCTCACAGCGTTGATCATTTCTAGCCCTCAGTCTCTGGACCAGAGGAGCAGCAGCCTAACACCACCACGTCCTCCGAGTCATTACAGCAGTTCCCGTTAGACAACTGGGCAATGCACACAACCAAGATTAAACTATATTATAAGGGCACAGTCGTGCCCTTATATTAAGGCTGAATAAAAAAAACGGAAATCTAAATAGAGAATTCCGGAGGGTGTTTAAGGGGCTACACCTCAAAAGCTATAGGAGGTACCGAGCTGAAATTTGGCAGGGACATGTAGAACTGTCGCTTGGTGCTGCATGCCAAATTTCAGGGCAAAAACATAAAAAAATGAGGATTTGGGAGTAATTTAAAGTTCCAACTGTCAGTTTTTTCTGATACTCTCAATTAGGACCACTATTCTGCTGTTCTCTATGGGGGATTTTTGGGAAGGCATAACTCAAGGTAGGGGGCGAATTTACACTTGGGATTTGTTTTATTAGGTAGTTATTGTTCCAGGGTAGGGCCTTTTGGGGTTCAGATAATTGAGAAAGTTACGGTTTTTAAACTATTATACACTATAATTATGTAACTATTTGCATGGGATAAATAATAATTTGCTTATTGGAGTACATGTAGATTTGTATGTATGTCTGTTTCATTTACATAATATAGGACTATTTGTAATGCACATGTGTACCAAAATGACTGGAGAGGCAGAATGTGGGGGTAGCAGGGCTAGTTCATATAATTCTGACCCTATGAATAGATGCAGAGGTACACTCGCCATGAGCCATATATAGTACAGGTAATAATGACGATGCTTATTACTTGCACTATTTAGGCACTTCCCATTGGCTATTTACATATTAACTCCTCCTCCAGCTGACAGTACTTAAACTGCTAGTGTGTGCTATGTTATATAAAGTTGTGGCCCTCTATTTGCATGATTTAACTGCAATTTATATTGAACTACTTTCAAGCACATCTGTAGGCTATCTCTACACAACAGCAGATAGTATAAGTGTACACATTGCATACCTAATGTATAACTGGCAAAAATGCTACTGACGTACAAGCCAGACAGAGATGCATTCAAATGGAATTGCAGGTAAATGTACTTTTCTTTACATATGACCTTTCCTACATATTGTCAGGAGCAAATCTGTGAGCCCTATGGTGTGTTTTTTTCTAGGTGAAGGGGGACAGATATCAATATTCTTCTGTTACTACTTTATAGTCTAGTAATCATGCCTTCTGCTTACACTGTCATTATCAATGGTCCATCTCGTCCTGAGGCTGAATTCTTTGCTCAGTAAAACTGAGTCATCTTGTATTTCCAGTTCTTTGCAGGCAGTTAGGCATCCACAAGCCTAACAATAGAAATGTCAGGGGTGTTTTATAATAACCAGTTTATTCATCAGTCTTAGATTTCTTCAGAAAACTCTGCACCAAGCCTGACTGTTCCAGTATGACTCGCAGTTACCAGGAACCATACTTCTGATTCTGCCAGCCTATGGAAAGCATTTCTCGTGAGCCATCATTATGGAAAAGCTGACATAACATATCAAGCACACTTTATATACCTGATGGTAAGGGATTAACATCGTGGTTGTAATCTAGATACCACTATATCTATGTACCAATTCTAGATCAAAAAGCACAGATGAAATATAGTTTAGCTTAGATTTATATTTTTGTAACCACTGTTTTTTTTCATAAATTACAATACAGAATACAGAGTCAAAAATTGATAGGTGCCACCAAATTGAGTAATATTGCTAATATAGTATGAATGCTTACAAGAGAAAAAATGATAAAATCATTTAAAGGTTGCACTGGTGGGAGATCATTAAAGACCAGTGGGGAGTTCAACACTCTTTCCATTAAGTGGTCACAAATGGGAGGACCCTGATGAGCAGCTGATACTCCACATAACAGAACTGGAGCTGCCAGAGTTCTGAGTTCCAAACAAGAACATAGATAAAAGAGTCTGTTAATAAAGCAATACTAACCACTTCCTCTTACTTGGCAATAGGAATACAGCTGAGAAATAACCGATTTCTCTTGCAGTCCATAGACTGGGTCTCTGATCAGTTTAATCATACCGGCACTGCTGGTGACAGTTGGTATAAAACTATTTAGGTTGTAATCATGTGGCATGATTGATAAGTATATAATCATACGGTTATATCTGGCTGGTATATAATAATGTGGGTTCTTTGGGTGACAACTAACCATGGGACTGATTCTGCGACGGATGTATCTGTAGACCATTGTCCATACATCCTCGACAGCCTGTTTACTACCTTGTGCTAATGCAAGTATCTGCCCATGTATGCCAAGTATTCATGTATCTGCATGCGAAAGGCCAAACTACCCACTGTTTTTTCCGTCCTCGGCCGCAGCGGTCATCATTGCTACCAGGACTTGCACCCACCTCTTGCTGGGTCCAAAAGATCCATTTGAAACAGGCGTCCCATTCCCATTCTATTCTGCATGCTACGAACAAGACATATCAGTTCCATTGGACCACCTAATGGCTGCCCAGTTACCACCCTACAATCTGTATTTTACAGATAGAGTGATCCGTCAATCTCTGTCCGTGTGTGAATGCTGGACTGGCACATGAGAGTCGGCGCATGGACTGGCACATGAGTGTCAGCAATAGCTTTTTATGGTGCATGTTTGTAGATATCTGAAAGATCCATCCGCATTTTCACTTGTATCTGACATATCTAGCAAGTTATCAATTGTACCGGCAATTATGGGTCTGGTTTATTATCACGTATGACCATCTTATTGGTGGGCACATCTGGTTAGTATATCATCATGTGGGAATGTTTTACTGGTTTCTTGTCATGTGGACACCTCTGGCTGGTTTATTAAGGTGAGACCATATCTAGCTGTTGTGAAATCACCTCTGATTGATGAATGAACAAGGTGTAGTGAGGACGGACATGGAAGATTGAAGTCCACTACTGCTATTGTGCCTAGGGTCTCATCTGGACTAATATAACTGCAAAAACAACCTATCCATTTATGCCATTTCTATTATTCTGAGTATCTTCTTGTTACAACCAGATGCCCAGTCCCTTCACGCTGTCGGGTACCGGATCCTCTGTTTAGTGGCCGCTGGCCTCCATACATTTTATATCTTGAGAACGTTTGCCAACATCTCAAAGAAAATGTAATTATTCACATAGATCATCTTTTAAGGTCTTTGGTGTAAATGATATGTAAAATTCAAAGCTTAGACAGACTTTTATACTTGGGATGCTGGCAGTGGTATTCTGACTGGTGTCGGGATTCTGGTGCAGGCATTCTGAGCACTGGCATCCCGACAGTCGGGATTTTAACTGCATCCTGCTGGAATTGCTGACATCTTTATGGCTATATCTACCCAAGAAAACATTTGAAAATATAATAATAATAATAATAATAATAATAAGTACATTATATAACAAAATAAATGTATACAGCAGTTGTACTGTGCCTTCATATTTTTCCATATGCTGATAGCCCAGGTGACTGCTCTCCCATCGTACCACTGATTAATTATTGCATCTGGGTATACTCCAAGTCCTCTGTTCCTTCAGCATTATACAGAATTGGATAATAATACAAAGTTGTAGGCAATTAACATTGTTTAAATTTTACTAATTACATAACATATAACAAATATTTCCAACATCTTTTCTATACTATTAGCAGTGTGCCTGCTATTGAGTCCAATGCAATGTCTTGTGCTTAATTTGCATTTAAATACAGCATATGGTCCCCCCAGTTGGTTGCCATATGGTTTTGTAGGCTATACAGATATGATATGTAGTATTACACTTTCCCTTTATTTTATCGCCAAAAGTCATAACCATTATGAAAAGTCAAAATCAGGCATGTTTTACATTAACTTTTCAACCTTTCATTTTTTTCTTCTTTCTATCTTTAATGTAAGCATGCATTCCGTATGACGGAGTTATTTATACAGCATGTGAAATAAGTCATATGTTTAAGCAATAAATATAATAGATGGATTTTCTACAATAGATGTGGTTCATGGTTTAGAAAGCACATTACACATCTTCCATCCATTGAAACTGTAAGGGTTAGAACGAAGGTTCTCATGTCTTCAGAAGATTCTATTGGAATAACAGCAGCAGCAGCTTTTGTAGGAATAACCAGAGACATCTGTCTTCACTATTAGCAGCATTTATGTCATGGCAACTTCTTTCAATTTAGGGCTTCACTAGAAAGAGCTAAAGTTTTTGGTCTTATCAGGGGACAGAATAGACAGCTATAACATATAAAAATAAACATGGGAGTGTTATCTACAGGCTGTAACAGGACTTAATAGCGCCTTGTGCTGCCTTGCCACCTCAGCGCGTCATAGAAGCACCGGTAACTGCAACGCTGATTGGAGCATCCTGAAGATGCTCCAATTAGAATCACAGATTGCAGGGTGCCTGCCAGGAGCATCTAAAGAACGCTCCAGTGGTGCCGCAGCAGTGATCCTGGCTGCAGAGTGCCTTTTCAGGCAGCTGTACCTTGATGCCACAATGCCCATCATTGTTTAATTAAGCATCTGATTTAGACAAACTGTTTTCAGCTGTGTTCAGTCTGAGGCATACTCCCTGCCTCCTCCCTGCTGGATCTGGTTAGTGCTTTATACGTGTGTGTGTGTGTTTGTGTGTGGGTGCGCACGCGCGACATTTGTTGGGTTTGCTGTATTTTTGCACATTTTCAAAATAAATGCGATTTTTCACTTTGAAACTACAATACGCATGCTGATCCTTCCTTGACTATATTGCTCTGATGAGTATATATATATATATATATATATATATATATATATAGAAAAAATGGATGGGTACAGCGCCAATCTTAGCAAATTTATGGATTAATCGAACAAGAAGTTGAGCTATCAGCTGTTTCAAACTGGCACCTCAGCCCGAAAATATTATAGGCGTCAGCTATGGGTAAATAGGACAATACTAGTGCAAGTATTTAAAAAACAAATAAACAGAATTAGAATTGACCCTTCAGCGACAAGTATGCTCAGTGAAATAAATATTAATCTATGAATAATAAAAACAACAACCAAACCTGGATATAAAGTGTCTAGTGCAATTAACGTAAGTTCATGACGTACAATAAATAATTAGTCAGAAAAACAAAGATAGTAAAAAAGTGCCTGTGCGTTATCAATAAATAAATAAATAAATAATTATGTAAACAGTTGAGGTTCTGTGACAAATACAGCCCTATAAACTGAGATCACTTAGGATGAAAGTGCCAATGCAATGAGATAAAAATCAAGAAAATTTATTTTAAAGACAAAGAATAAAATTTAAATGAACCAACATAGAAGTAAAAAAAGCAGCAAAAATAGTTTAAAAGAGAAAATAGGTTGTAAACAATAGCAGCTTATCTGAGTGCGTAGAAAAGTTAATTCTCTCAGAAGTTCATGAGACAGGTAGCAGTCACTCCCAACGCGTTTCGTACTATGACTTCATCAAGGGGATAGTGTATAGGTGTAGTGGTCAGATATTTATACCCCTTTAGGGGTTCAACCAAGGTCAGGTATCCGCATCACTTCCTGTATACAGGAGCGCACCTGTATACAGGAAGTGATGCGGATACCTGACCTTGGTTGAACCCCTAAAGGGGTATAAATATCTGACCACTACACCTATACACTATCCCCTTGATGAAGTCATAGTACGAAACACGTTGGGAGTGACTGCTACCTGTCTCATGAACTTCTGAGAGAATTAACTTTTCTACGCACTCAGATAAGCTGCTATTGTTTACAACCTATTTTCTCTTTTAAACTATTTTTGCTGCTTTTTTTACTTCTATGTTGGTTCATTTAAATTTTATTCTTTGTCTTTAAAATAAATTTTCTTGATTTTTATCTCATTGCATTGGCACTTTCATCCTAAGTGATCTCAGTTTATAGGGCTGTATTTGTCACAGAACCTCAACTGTTTACATAATTATTTATTTATTTATTTATTGATAACGCACAGGCACTTTTTTACTATCTTTGTTTTTCTGACTAATTATTTATTGTACGTCATGAACTTACGTTGATTGCACTAGACACTTTATATCCAGGTTTGGTTGTTGTTTTTATTATTCATAGATTAATATTTATTTCACTGAGCATACTTGTCGCTGAAGGGTCAATTCTAATTCTGTTATATATATATATATATATATCTCTCTATACTCACCAATGCAAATGCAGATATAGATGTTTTAATAGCTTATTACATGCCCATTAGGATACAACATCACAGGCAGCTCTCTGCCTTTTGTCAAGTTTTTCAACCTTGTACATAATCACAGAGTTGAAACAGGAACATTCAGTATAGATCCAAAAAAGGAGACATAAGCTACCTTATACCCTGTGGTTCCTGAAAGTACCCACAGCGATCAGCTAGGATGCACTGCAGCTGTCGGCATGCATTCCAAGCTGGACTGCAAAGCCAGAAGTGTGCAACATATATCATTATATAGGATGTGATATCAGTGTGCGCTCCACAGTGGTATGCACACCAGTGTCTAGATTTTCATTGAAATTTGGTGTATGGTGACTCGTGGCATATAGTAAAGTATTGCGATCCATCTCCATGCAGAAAAGGATTGTACAATGTTTAGAATCCTTCTTGAATGCGGTTACACCTAAGAGGTCCATTGAATATCTATTAATACTTCCAGTGGATCCAACTAGACTCACAAACCCATTGGCATGATTTACTATATCTCAAAATATATCTTCTGTGTCATTTCAGATCAGTAATGTCATTTATAAAATGATAGTAGTGTGCGATTTTGTAACCAAACACTGGCAGTATATTTAGTACTCTCATATTTGCACATATACAGTATATGTTAGCATGTATCGGTGTCAGGTTTGACCACATCGCTGTGCGAGAAGGTTGTTTAAAATATATATACCCCCATAGAGATAGGCATTTTCTTTCAAAACAATCTCTCGGAATTCTGTAATAAACTCAGTTGGAGGACCAGAGTGTCTAGATATACAGAAGGCTTATTTCACTGCAATAATACCAGCATTAAGTAGGGTTATTGTACAGCATATGAGAAGCTGACATTCATGGTTGGGTTGGGAACGGGATTCTGGCGATCGGGATGCCAGCGGTCAGAATACTGACAGTGGCAACACGACAGTCAGAATCCAGACACCAGAACATAAATAGCCTAACCCTAACCCTCTCCCTAACACTAACCCACCTTTTCCGCAGCCTAACCCTCCCCCATGTAGCCTAACCCTAATCCTCCCCTCCTCAGCCTAACCCTAAACCCTCCCACCGCAGCCTAACTCTGACCCTAATACTTACCGTCGCGAAGATGGTGGCCGGGATTCTGGAGCCGACAGTCTGACTGCTGTCAGGATTTTGGCACCGTTATTCTAAGCGGCGGCTCTCCTACCACCAGGATGGTAACTACATAGCCAATGGTTGCATGATAGACCTCATCTTAACATGAGATATCTGTCACAAGCCGCAGCCGTGTCCTGTTGGATGGTGGTTCTCTCAGGCCGGTTGCAGGGAGACAGAGACGCCACGCTGTCAGCTCATAAAGTGCTCCCTTTAGGCGGTACATCATCCCTGCTGGAACGGCATTGGTGTTTAATCCTTTTTCTGCCCTGCTGATGCGTTGCTCGGATGCCGGTGATAGCGTTCCACATGTTTCTGGTTCTGGTGTTTGCATCGTGTTGGTTGAGTGTCCTGAACCTCAGCCTGCCTGTCTCCAGTATCCCTGCCGCTTGTGTCAACTTGGCGGCAAAGGCCTCTTCCTAGTGTCTCCTGCCGCACTCCAGCATTATCTGTTGCTTGTGTCATCTCGGCGGCACAAGTCACACTCCAGCGTCATCTGTTGTTTGTGTCATCTCGGCGGCACAAGTCACACTCCAGCGACATCCACAATTTGTGTCAACTCGGCGGCACAGGTCCCATCTAAGTGTCTCCTGCCGCTTGTGTCATCTCGGCGGCACAAGTCGCACCCCAGCGTCATTAGTCGCTTGTGTCATCTTGGCGGCACAGGTCTCATCTAAGTGTCTCCTGCCGCTTGTGTCATCTTGGCCGCACAAGTCACACTCCTGCGTCTTTGCCAATGCAATTCTGCATTATCTGCTACACAGCCCAGAGACTGTATCTGCTTCCAGCCCTCAAGGCTGCTACACAGTCCAGTGGCTGCATCTTCCACCAGCATTCAAGGCTGCTACACGACCCAGAGGCTGCATCTGCTACCAGCCCTCGAGGCTGCTATACAGCCCAGTGGCTGCATCTTCCACCAGCATTCAAGGCTGCTATACTGCCCAGAGACTGTATCCGCTTCCAGCCCTCAAGGCTGCCACACAGCCCATTGGCTGCATCTTCCACCAGCCCTCAAGGCTGCTACACAGCCCAGTGGTCGCATCTTTCAAGAGCCCTCAAGAGGCAGTTTTCTTTCTGCAAGGGGTACCCCAACCATCATCTTTGCATAATCCTTGGCTCTATTGCTACTCAGTGTGGATTCCGCTTAGGACTCATGACAATATCCTACCTATCTACTCCAAAAATCTCTGGTATCTTTATGATAACTAGAAATATTACAGACAATATGTTGTAAAATCCAAAAAAAGAGAGAAATCGTGAGCAACAGAATATGAAATGTATATCGTATGTTTGGTTGACCCTTGATGAAGGTTATGTAAATACCGAAATGGGCCGTCAGGATGACCATATACTGCACCAATATGCTGCTAACGTTTATCCACACCATATGGATTAGTATAACTGCTTTTTACTTATGATGGCTTTTTCTACATTATGGCATTTTTTTAATACTATATTAAAATCATTCTTGGATATAGACTATGTGGTGGTATGCTGGCCTCCTCAAGTTTACCTTTGTTGGATAACTTTAGGTGCTTACTAAGGATATTCTGACCTAGCACCCATATGCTTTGACTTGAGGTGTGCAATTTGCTACTTATACAGTATATATATATATATATATATATATATATATATATAGTTTCACCTTAGACGTGGAGCACATACTTAAAGATCACACGTCAGGAGTGCCTGGCACATAAATAGATATATACAGAAAGGTATTTCCTATGATGTACAGTCCTGATGAAAAGGCTTTAGAGCCTTGAAACATTGATTTTTATCTGTACACATGCTGTTATTTATTTAAACACCTTTATTTGAACTTTACAAACCAGGAGTGCCGCCTCTTTTTTCCTCATCATAGGAAATACCTTTCTGTGTAAACTTATGGAGGATGGCACCCTGTATTATTATTTCCCTCAACCAGAGTGTCGAATTTGTGGAAGAGTGTGTGTGTGTGTGTGTGTGTGTGTGTGTGTGTGTGTGTGTGTGTGTGTGTGTGTGTGTGTGTGTGTGTGTGTGTGTGTGTGTGTGTGTGTGTGTGTGTGTGTGTGTGTGTGTGTGTGTGTGTGTGTGTGTGTGTGTGTGTGTCCGGAAAAAATTCACAGCGCTTCACTTATTTTTCACAGTTTGTTATGTTACAGACTTATTCCAAAATAGAACAAATTCATTTTTGTCTTCAAAATTTTACACACAATGCCCCATAATGACAATGTGTAAAAAGTTTTTTTGAGATTTTTCCACATTTAATTAAAAAAAAAATTTAAGAAATCAAATGTACATAAGTATTCACAGCCTTTGCTCAATACTTTGTAGATGCACCTTTGGCAGCAATTACAGCCTCAAGTCTTTTTGAATATGATGCCACAAGCTTGGCACACCTATCTTCGGGCAGTTTCGCTCATTCCTCTTTGCAGCACCTCTCAAGTTCCATCAGGTTGGATGGGAAGCGTCAGTGCACAGCCATTTTCAGATCTCTCCAGAGATGTTCAAGTCTGGCCTCTGGCTTGGCCCACTCAAGAACATTCACATTCACAGAGGTGTCTTTGATATCTTGGCTGCCTGCTTAGGGTCATTGTCCTGCTGAAAGATGAACCGTTGCCCCAGTATGAGGTCAAGAGCGCTCTGGAGCAGGTTTTCATCCAGGATGTCTCTGTGCATTGCTGCATTCATCTTTCCCTCTATCCTGACTAGTCTCCCAGTTCCTGCTGCTGAAAAACATCCCCACAGCATGATAGTTGCCACCACCATGCTTCACTGTAGGGATGGTATTGGCCTGGTTATGAGCGGTGCCTGGTTTCCTCCAAATATAACGCCTGGCATTCACACCAAAAAGTCCAATCTTTGTCATATCAGACCAGAGAATTTTGTTTCTCATGGTCTGAGAGTCCTTCAGCTGCATTTTGGCAAACTCCAGGCGGGCTGCCATGTGCTTTTACTAAGTAGTGGCTTCCGTTTGACCACTCTACCATATAGGCCTGATTGGTGGATTGCTGCAGAGATGGTTGTCCTTCTGGAAGTTTCTCCTCTCTCCACAGAGGAATGCTGTAGCTCTGACAGAGTGACCATCGGGTTCTTGGTAACCTCCCTGACTAGGGCCCTTGTCTCACGATCGCTCAGTTTAGATGGCCGGCCAACTCTAGAAAGTGTCCTGGTGGTTCCAAACTTCTTCCATTTATGGATGATGGAGGCCACTGTGCTCACTGGGGCCTTCAAAGCAGCAGATATTTTTCTGTACCCTTCCCCAGATTTGTGCCTCGAGACAATCCTGTCTCAGAGGTCTACAGACAATTCATTGGACTTCTTGCTTGGTTTGTGCTCTGACATGCACTGTCAAGTATGGGACCTTATGTAGACAGGTGTATACCTTTCAAAATCATGTCCAATCATCTGAATTTACCATAGGTGGACTCCAGTTAAGCTGTAGGAACATCTCAAGGATGATCAGTGGAAACAGGATGCACCTGAGCTCAATTTTGAGCTTCATAGCAAAGGCCATGAATACTTATGTACATGTGATTTCTTAGTTTTTTTTTATTATTAAATTTGCAAAAATCTCAAAACAACTTTGTCATTCTTGTCATTATGGTGTATTGTGTGTAGAATTTTCTGGACAAAAATTACCGTAATTTATTCCATTTCGGAATAAGGCAGCAACATTACAAAATGTGAAAAAAGTGAAACGCTGTGAATACTTTCCAGATGCACTATGTATATATATATATATATATATATATATATATACACACACATATACAGTATACACACGCACAGCATATACACACAAGCATGCATGCATACATTCACACATGTTAGCATACTTACACCAGCTTGCACAGATATACACACATAAGTAAACTTATACACATCATACACACTCACACACATACTTACACACAGCGTATACACAATGCATACTAACACACCGCATACTTAAATACACACACAAGTGAGGTGAGATTGTGTTTACACTTCATGCAGCCGGACGTGGCTGTTTGGAAGGTTTTTATACACACAATTTTACAATAAGATTTTGGGACATTGAGTGTATGCACAGCTTTTTATTACAGCAAAGACTTGGTGCTACAAATCATAAGATAGTTACAATTATTTGTAACTGTACAAGTGCTGATACATTATTTCAATTGTATATTATACTGCTTTAACCATTTTATTTACTTGAATTGATGCATATACTTTTAAATATATTTCATTATACAGATAGTTTTTCATATTGATGTTTGATATTTTTTATGATTAGAATTAAATGAATATTTTGAATATATATTATTTATTGTATTTTGTTGGCAAATTTGCAATGCACTAATTGTTTGTGTTACGGTTTTTCCAGGACACCCTGCGTAAACCCCCAAAACTCAAGGACAAGATCTTCTGCCACTAACGGCCTCCCGTTGTTCCCTTAGAACTAGGAATGTTCACCGGTATTTAGGTGGCCGCCTGGACTTAAACTTGAAGTAATAAGGGTTTACACAGAGCACCCAGGAGTACCAGAATAAAAGATGACACAAATGAGAATCGGTAGCTGAGACCGGCTTATGCAGAGCTGGTGGAATAGATGCAGCTAATATGGCACTGGTGGTATAGATGCGATTAATGCCGCACTGGTGGTATAGATGTGGTTTATGCAGCACTGGTGGTACAGACGCGGCAGTTGCCGCTGGTGAAATAAAAGCGGCTGGTATAGTCTGTAGAATAAATACAGTTTATAGCTAGAGGATAAGAGATGGCCAGTATAACCTGTTGAATTGATGTAGCTAGTAGCTGGTGGAATTGGTGTGGCTGGGACAGCCTGTAGAATTTATGCAGCAAGTAGCTGGTAAAATTGATGTAGCTGGTATAGCCCGTTGAATTGATGCAGCAAGCAGCTGGTAGAATTCATGTGGTTGAATGCCGAGGAGCGACTTGATTAGCCATGGTGTGGCTACGAGAGCCAGGGTATATGGTACGGTCTGATGACCGAGATGCGGCTTGATTAATCGTGGTGCGACTACGAGAGCCGGAGGATATGGTGCGGCCTAAAGACCGAGGTGCGGCTTGGTTAGCCATGGAGCGGCTACGAGAGCTGGAGGATATGAGATGCAGGAACAGAGTCCCAGAAGCAGGAACCGGAAGGGCACATACAGACAGGCTATAGATGGCAAGGCCGTGAAGATGCCACGGGATATTTAAACAGACGAAAAAACAATCAAAGTAACGGAAGATTCTCAGTAACACATGATGTCGTCCAGCATCCAGATCGCCTAGCAACAGAGGGTGCAGGACTCGTACGGCAGGTAGAAGTAGAAGTAGTAACCATCAAAGTGCTGGAAGGCAGCAAGTTGTGCCGGCGACTTGTAACAGTTTGGATAAACATACTCCTCCATTATATATTTTATTATTTATTTATTTATTAACAGTTTCTTATATAGCGCAGCATATTCCGTTGCGCTTTACAATTGGAAACATTGATAGAACAAAACAGGGTAATAACAGACAGACATAGAGGTAAGAGGGCCCTGCTTGCAAGCTTACAATCTATAGGGAAACAGGCATTGATACACAAGGATAGGTGCTATATATATTGCAATTTGGTCTGGCCAGAATGCAGAGTTTCTTGGTGGGCTGCATGATCCAGTCACACAGGAATGTCGGCAAATATATCCTTCTTAGAGGAGAGGAGACTGCTGTTGCTTAGCAGCAGCAGTCTCCCACTGTGGCCCTACACACAGCAGCGTGTGCTGGGCTGCTGACAGGTAAGATGGAGGAAAGGGAGGGGCAGCATCAGATTTTTAAATCCAAGAAGTGGTGAAGGAAAGGTAGGACAGGTTCCGTGCATGTGCTTAGCCACAGCTTAATTGACATTGATGTTTAGGGGGCGAAGTGGGGGCTGCGATAGGGACCATTCCACAAAATGGCAGCATGTTACCCACATTTTGTTGGCATGCCAAGCCCAGGGTCTGCATCATCTGCATCACTTTCATCTGTGTTGTCACTTGCACTGGATGAAATTAACATTTCCATCACATTCAACTTCGCACAGAACTGTATGATGGTACAGGTAAATCTTTGCTATGTGGTATCGGTTGTTTTGCAGAATTCATACTTGGGTGTTCCCATTTGCATTTCTTAAATTGAATCATACCCTTCACATTTACAGCACAAAAATAGCAATCACTGATGTGATTTTTTGGCTCACACCACATCATAGGTATGCCGAAATGAAGTCCTTTTCCATCACCTTTAGTCTAAGTATGGAGTGATTCCACACAGGTTTTACAAACTTTGTGAAGCACCAAATCTTGCTGGCTTATGTGACATCCAAAATAAGCCTGATACGCTTGTTTTAGGAATACAGTTATATTTTTTCCTTCTTTTGCAACACTATATTTGCCATAAATATAACAAAAAACATCAGGGTTGTTAGTATACCATCTCCGAGAAGAACTAATTTTTACGGCAAAAACATTTTGCTAACTCCCAACAAAAGCCAAGGACGTACTGAACAAAACAAGCCAAACCGTTGGGAAATTGGTTGTGGTGGGACAGAGAGGGGGCCGAACAAAGGAACAGGAGGTGTGCTAACTGCGTCACTCGGTCCTCTCCATTGCTCCTCTCTGTATGCTGGGAGGAGGCGTGGCTGTGGTCTGAGGATGTCCCAGCAGGCTCAGCAGTGCACTGCCACGCCTCCTCCCAGCGGTAGTGAGGAGATTTCAATGTGTTATGTGTCTCAAACCTGACTACCAGCTACGTTATCACAAATAAAACTAATTCTTGTTATTATTGAAAGAGGGTAGTTGTTAAAAAAGCAAAACTAAGTTGATTCTGTTAAGTAAAGCGACCTAGACTACTAAGGTACCTCAAATGGAGAAAATAATCAAATTTTATAATTTTTCATTTAATTTGAAAACTGGAACTAATTCAGCTATAGTGAACATATAATGTGAAAATAGGACCTGCGAGTACTCTCAGACCGATCTTAAATCCTTGGCAAGAAAAAATATATATTTTTTGTTCCCCTGTGCTATAGATTCAGTGATGTTGGCCTGTAAACATTTCAGTCTCCTGACAAGTTACAGCCTGAAGATGGGACCAATGGCTCCTACTGAAGCTATGAGTAAAACTATTTGTTTGTTCACTTACCTGGGACAGAATAAACTAAGAATCAAAAGAATAACTTGCTCTGTGGTGAGTGCACATAACCCAAGCACTAAGGGCCTGATTTCAGATTTACGCAATGATGATATTTATGCAGATCAATCGATTACTATCCATTGTGCATGCGCAAATGTCGCACTGTGCATGGGCATTGATTGTATTGCAGTTTATGCCCACACACAGATGATTCATTGGCAAAACAGAGGGTGGTTAGAAAAACGCAGGCATGTCTTATCGTTTAAATTCCATTTCATGGGTGTGGATGAATTAGCCATTGCGATCTCCTTTGCAGCATGAGAGCTCTCAGAGTTTCAGGAAAAACGCAGTTTTTGAGGGAGGCCATACTCGACTTACATGCTGTGTGACTGCCCAATCTGCGTTGATGTTACCAATGTTTACTCTGTTGCACATCATTGGACAGATATGAGAAAGTAGCAGTGGGCATCCCTATGCTCGGGTAAGCTTTTGGAGACATTAGCATATTTTCGCTATTAGAGTCTGTTATGCTGGGTACACACTGGCAGATATATTGGCCTATCAATTGATCAGCCAATATATATCGGGTGCCCGTCAGCCAGTGTGTACTAACAATATGTCTGTGAACGACATTGTTCACAGATGTATAGTGTCGGCTCTGCTGCACAGCCGATGGCAGATATATCTGTAGATATATATGTCCATCGTGCTGTGTGTACGGGTGGTACACTTGCTGCAGAGGCCGTGGGGAGGGGGATATGACATGCCACCATGCCAGCGGGACCTGCAGCCAGATGACAGATGATGGGTGTTCAGTATGAATGAACAACCATCATCTGCAGATATATCTGTCAGGTGTGTATCCAGCTTAAGAGTGCGCAGCTGTGATTGCATTACCGTAAATCTCGGTATCAGGCCCTAAGTTCCATGCTGCAAAGTGCTTTGCAAAACAAGTCCTCTAAGCGGGATATGAAATATTGCTGGACCTATGTTCAGCGGTTCAAATCCCAACGCCGGAAGACCGGCACCAGTGAAGATCCCGACAGCTGTAAAGGTAAGTATTAATTAACCTACCCCCCCCTCCTAACCCTCCTTTAGAGATGCCTAACCCTAACCTCCCCCCCTAGTGCCTAACCCTAACCCCCCTCTAAGTGCCTAACCCTAACTGACCCCTTCCCGTAGCCTAACCCTAACCCTCCTGGGGGTGCCTATCCCTAAATCCCCCCCTGGGAGCCCCTAACCTATATCCTCCCCCCCCACCACCCTCCACCCCCACCCCGCCTGCTGCTATTACATTCGATCGGTATGCCGGGCTTCGGGCTCCCGACGTAGGTCTAATGACAGGCGTTGGGATTTCGACGCCTGTCATTAGTACCTTGCCGGGATTTGACAGTCGGGAAGCCGGTGGTCGGCATTTCGACCATCGGCTTCCTGACTGCATCCCCTCTGAGCAATTGTTAATACATTTACTTTTGTATTACTATTGAAGACTACTGTACATGAACAATTGTCCATCAGCCCTTGTGATACTGTTCCCACCTTGCATCACACTTCATATATAATATATCAGTATTTCACATACATACAATCACGTCTCATACATGCAATACATCATTATCTACCTACATTTTTTTACACATTTGCTTTTCATATTGTTACATCCTTATTTATAAACCAGTTTCTTTTGTTTGTTTGTCTTTTTGTGTTATTACTTTCTCCTGATTACTCTGAATACTGATCTGATTATCACTGTTTTAAATAAACATTTCTTGAGCATGTCTCTAAACCTTTGATCATTGTCATCACAAATGGTTATTTTGAACACATAGCACAAAGGTCATTAGAAAAACAGATGACAAGATAACCTCAACCTTCCAGAGGTCATCAATTATATTTACTAAACCGTGTCTTGTTATAAATTGCTTTCATTAAGAGTGCATTTTTGCTATAAATAATATATTATTATTATTAACTTTTATTTACCTTTATTTATATAGGACAAGCATATTCCATTATGCTTTACAATTGGGAATAAATAGTAATAAGACAAGACTGGGAATTAAAAGTCAGAAAAATAATTAAGCGGACCCTACTCTACACTACTGGTCATGAGTTTTAGAACACCCTGTTTATTCCAGTTTGTATTGAAATGTAAGCAATTCAAATATAGTGAATAACGTGAAATGGTACACAGAAAGGGGACAAACTGCTAGAGGTTAAACAAAAAATGTTTAGATATGCAAAAACAGAACAATGTAAATTTCAAAAGTTAAAAAAGGGTCTTTTCTAGGGAACAAGTAATGGATTAAAAATGAACAGCTGTTCTGCAGCAAACAAAATGGTGCTTTCCTGGCCATGAAGCACCACCAGTGGACTAATGAAGAGCAAAAGGTCTTATGGACTGATAAATCAAAATTTTAAATTTTTGGTTCATCATGCAAGGTTTTTGTACGCCGTCGAGTAGGCGAAAGGGTGGTTCCTCAGTATGTGGGGTTCATTTACTAAGCAGCAGCTTATTTTGCTATTAAAAGCATTGCCCTTTTAAATGTTGGACTTAAACATGCCAGCAAGCTTTTACAAGCCTCAACATAGTAAATAAACCCGTGACACCAATTGTCAAACATGAGAGTGAGGGTCTGAGGCTCTTTGCTGGATCATGAGTTAAAGACTTGCACAGAGTGATTGGCACCCTGAACTAAAAGGGCTACCACAATATTTTGCACCACCAATTAATAACCTCTGGTCTATGCCTAGTTTGTCAAGGGTCATCCTACAGCAAGATAATGAACAAAAATATACCTCCCAGGCTATGTTAGAATGACATTACAAATGGTATTGAAGAGAAAGAATGCCTTTTTGCAGATGACACAAAAATATGCAACAGGGTAGACACACCAGGTGGGGTAAGATAAATGATGGAGAATCCAGGCAGATTGTTTAAATTGAATTAAGTTTAATGAATAAACATGTAACTGGATTACAGTGTAAGTGAATAAAATAGTTGTTAATTTTGAGAAGAAAAAATGTGTTGAACAGTGAATTGTACTCTCAGGAAGTGCTTAATGCTTCTTCAAGGTCAGGGCTGGCATGTCTACTCACTGTTTGATGTGCTGAGCTGTGGCTGCTCAGGAAAGTCCTGTTCAAGTTCCTAGAATAGATCACCATTGTAGAAGTCAATCTTTGGTGAGGATTGGTGTCAGGTCCTTTTTTGAATTTTTTTTCTGTCATAAATGTGTATTTCTGTCAGTGAAGCAGTGATGTGCTGCTTTTCTGTGAGCAGCATCTCTATGGGAGTTGTTATTGGTAACATTTGTGAAGTTTTACAGCTGTGGCTTTGTAATGAGGTTTGATTACAGTGGAAAGTAGATCAGGCCTGAGGTGTGCAGTCGTTGGGAAATACTGCACGGTCATGTGTTCTAGTGTGTCTGATCATGTTGGTGGGATTCGTATACATACAGTATATAAAATATCACAAGTACTCGGATTTAGGCCCAAGACTTATGGATTGTCTCTCATCTTTTCTATTCTAATTCTAGCATAAATAAAATTATATAAATAATCCTAACACAATGAAAATATTCTAAGCAGCAAACTTAGCTATTGGAATATAAACAATAAAACAGTAAGCTCTAGAGACATCTGCTGGGGCAGGATATTACTGCAGTAAGTACACTTCATATACACAATGGAGTAAAGTACAAAACAGACATGCTTCATAAATGTACTTGAACAATGAATGTTTAAAAAAATAGGTCTCGTACATCCACTTACATATAACACACAGAATATAGTAATGTCTAATAAGCAAGAGCCACTTTTTTCAAATAAATAAATGTAATAACAATGTACATATATGAGCACTTCATACCTTAATATTAATATGATAATACATTAAATACAGTAGCAGATACCAGAAGTTCCAAAACCCCACTATTCCATATTTCAAGGATATCCATGCTTGAGCACGTGACTTAATTAGTACCTCAATTTGATTTAACCATCTGGAGCCAAGCATGGATATCCTTAAAACCTGGTCTGTGATGGTGGAGTTTGGGAACCTCTGGCATATACTATTGAATAGAGAATTAAATGAGGCACTGGATCATTTAAAGAAGATAAAAGAAAGAATTTAAATTTGAAGCTATCCCAAAACTGTAGAAAGTGTGAAAGGGATGGATACAAGATGAGATTACGGGCCATGTGTGGAGAAGGAGGTGACCAGATGATGATGCAACATGCATTTCGGTTGTCAAGTAACCCCCCTATTTCATACTTGCCTACCCTCCCGATTTGGTCCGGAGCCTCCCGAAAATCGGGTGCCGCTCCCGACCCCCCGGGAAGGCAGACAATCCTCCCGGCCCCGGCGATGTGCCCGCACCCCCCCGCACTTTTAAGTAAATACACCGGCAGCAGGGGGTCGGTGACGCGATTCGCGCTGAATCGCGTCATCGTGGCTCCGCCCCCAGCTGCACAATGCCATTAATCACGGCATTGTGCAGAGGGGGCAGAGCCACGATGATGCGATCGCGCTGTCACGCCCCATGCTCCGCCCCCAACATCACGTCAGGTGCCGGGCCCCGCCCCCTTTGGCCACGTCACGCCCCCAGCCCTGTAAGCCCGACAGCTCCCTCCCGGAAGGAGGGAGCTAAATGTCGGCAAGCCTGCCCTATTTGTTTGGGGACATTGTGGTAGTGTGTTCTGCATAACTCGTACCAGGTATTACCTGATGCCAACACCCAGCCTGTAACTCCCATCTCTACAGTCTGTGGGGCAGCAAAGAGGTGTCCATACACATGCAGGTTTATAACAAGAGATGACATGCAGCACAGATGCAGAAAGTGATATTGTAAAGCACAGTTACCACAGATGAATAGAATGGGCATCAAGTCGATACTAAGTAAATAAAAAAAATATATTAATTTATTTTACTTGTTAACCACATGCCCCCTATATTAGAGTCCCATATGCAGTGCCCCCAGTAGTGCACATTATGCAGTGTCCTTTATGCAGTGCCCCCAGTAGTGCCCATTATGTTGTGCCCCCAGTAATGCCTCTTATGCTGTGCCCTCAGTAATGCTCCAGTCCACGCTGTCAGCTCCCCGTATAGATGCTGTCGCTGACTGAATCTGACTAGATCCAGCAGCAGGCACAGGCTCCTCTCATCGCAGGTGACGAGGGTGACGTCATGATGTCACCCACACACCGTATCACTGGGAACGCTGGCCTCTGCAGCGATCAGAGGTGTCTTTAGTTTCTGATCGCTTCAGAGACCAGCGTTCCCAGTTGCACCATAAACTTGGCCGACCATGCTACATAGGGTGCAGGGGGACGCTTGCTGGGCGGGCGGACTCCCTAAGCCGCCAGGCCCCATAGCAATCGCACACCCTGCACCCTCTATAGTTATGCCACAGGGTGCAGCTGTGTGCAATATGATATTAACTGGAATAGATGCATAAAGCACTGATAAATGCAGATAGCTGGAGGCTGGGTCAGATGCAGCACACTCTTGAATACAAAATACTGGAAACTGGATAAGCAGCTGGTGCATTTGTGAATGCAGACCAGAATCTGTTGAGAAGAAAGCAAGAAACAGCAAGTACCTGTACAAACCATTTAGCAATGCAAAGGGTCCAAATACATCAATTTAATTGTATGTGTGGTAAATACTGACTGCTTGCATGTATTCCACAAATGCTGGGCAGCTTTATTTGCCGACACACTTTAGATTTAAGTTTGGACATGCTCCTCCTAAATCTTACGGGTCTATGTATTAATAATTGCGATACTTCCGCGATGAACGGTCCAATGCACCAGGGATATTTAAATTTTTAATAAATATATCCCGACTGTGCACTACCGGGAACTCGCAGGGACAGCGGTTGCGGTTCCTGCGAGTTATATCCACAGACATGAAAGACTTCTCTGGGGTAAGCTGACACTGCTCATTCACACAGTGTCAGCTTCCAGGGGCTGCGAGAGAGAGATCGAAAGATCTTCCTTTCCCTGGAGACCCCATAGACAAACAGTCTATACCATCTGAAAATGGTATAAACTATGGTGGTAAACTCCGAAAAGCTTTGCTTTTTGGAGTTTAGTACATAGGGGGTCAGATCGTATTCCCCATTGATAATAATGGGGACTGTGATTCGAAGTGCTAATTAGCACTTTGCTGGAGATTCCTGTGATATGCCTTGCAATGTGCCATTAGTACATAGGATCGATAGATAAAATTATGCAGAAACTGCAGTTTCTGCATAATTTTATGTAAGAATCAGCTTGATACACAGGCCCCTAATTCTCTCTGCACATTTTAAATCTGCCCCACCTGCAGTGCAACATAGTTTTACCAAGGTGCACAGTTACTTGGTCTTTTTTGCTTTGTTCCTAACTCTGAATCAGGCCCAAAGTCAATAGCTGAGTGCACTTTGTAATGCAAATAAAAGAAGCAGGATGCACTTTTTAAACACAGGTAACAGGAGCTGAATATGCTTGGTAAAAGGAGTTAAATACACTTGGTAACCACAGGTAACAGGAGCTGAATATGCTTGGTAAAAGGAGTTAAATACACTTGGTAACCACAGGTAAAAGGAGCAGAATCAGGTGCAGAATCAGGAGCAGGCTGCACTAGCAATGCAGGTTACTGAAACAGGTGTAGAAAATTATAGCTTGGAAATCTGAAGCTGGGACAAACGGGATGTAGTTATGAGACCGGCGGCCGTGATGCTGCCGGTCTCAATACCGACAGGGGAATCCCGACAAGGGACTTAAGATAGATGTCGAAATACTGGCGCCTATCTTAATCTTGATGATGGAAATTAGGGGTTAGGGGGTTTTTTTTGGGGGGGGGTTAGGCACCCCTAGGGGGGACGGTTAGGGTTAGGCACCAATGGGGGGTAGGGTTAGGCACTAAGGGGGAAGGGTTAGGTTTAGGCACTAACGCGGACGGTTAGGTTGCAGGTAGGGAGGGTTAGGCTATGAAAAAGAAAGGTTAGGGAGAAAGGGGGGAGGGTAAGTACACTTACCCGACCCCTGTCGGGATACCAATAATCGGGATGCCACTGTCGGTATTCTGACAGGAGGCATCCCGACAGCCAGCATTACATACCGATTCCGGGACAAACACAGAGTGCTCTAAAGCAGAGATTCTCAAACTTGGTCTTCAGGACCCCAAACAGGGCATGTTTTCAAGGTCTCCTTACAGAATCACAAGTGAAATAATTAGCTCCACTTGTGGATCTTTTAAAATGTGTCAGTGAGTAATTTATACACCTGTGCACCTGCTAGATGACCTGTGTGGGGTCCTGAACGACCGAGTTTGAGAACCATTGCTCTAAAGCAATGATGGAAACTTGTGACAGAAACAAACGCAGAATCTTGAAGCAATCCTGAAATCTTGAGTTAATACAAAACACAGGAAGAACTGGGACAATGCAGAGCTACAAAGACACCAGGTACTAATCTCTGGAAAGATGTCTGACCCCATGTCTGGATTTAAGTAGTGCACTCTCAGAAATTATAGGCTGAATGGAGCATGTGACTATAGTTGCCAGCACCTGGTTGGTGCAGCCAGTCATGTGATTGCATTCATTGTTCAGAAGCGTGGGGATGAACAGGAGAGAACACCAACCACACACTATAGCGCACACAGGGGGGGGTTTCTGAGTATCCAGAAACCCCCCCTGACAGACTGAAGTGCAGGAACCATGTTCATAAGCCCCACCCCCTCACGGGAAATTGTCGCGATTCGCGGGTCAATATGGAGGAGGCGGAGTCAATATGATGCAATTTCATTAGAATCGAGTCATTTGGTCCCCCCTCCCAATTGACCAGCGAATCACTGCAATGTGTGAGGGGGCGGGGCTTAAGAACATGCTGCCAGCCTGCCATGTCCTGTACCGGTCAGATCTCCTGCAAGGTAAGCTTGTTTGTGTATATGTGACGTATATATGTGTGTGCATATATATGTGTGTGTATGTATATATATATGTATATGTATTCACACACACACATATATATATATATATATATATATATATATATAATTGAATCCCCCCCCATAAAAATCCTGCGTTTGCCCCTGACATATACTGATTGGCAAGCATAATCCTCGTTGACACCAGGAGGGGCACGATGACCATGATGTGACACAGTCGGACCAGGTAACTTGAACCCCAATGTGTGACATGTTTGTTATGTGCATAATGTATTTGTTGTTGCTTCTGCTTGTGATGAGAAATGTGAGTTTTGTCCTTTTCTCTATTCTTTTTCTTTAAATAAAGAATTTATATATAAAAAAAAGTCCATAATATTAAGAGCAGAGTATCGGGGTGACAGCAGACTGGGCATGACCTGATAGCAGAGTAGACTGTCACTATAATGCTCAAGCAGATTGTGCTGGGAGCAGTAGTTCCCAAGCCAATAGTTAAACTAGGCCCGGGTATAATGTGCTTATGTTGTACAATTTTGCTGCCGAGATTATTATGTATTCATCTTGCCAGGAATATTTACATATTCTATGAAAATATCTCCGCTATGTACCAAGGGCAACTCGCAGAGACAGTGGTTGTGATAGTAACTGTCCCTGCGAGGTATATCCCCGGCATTTAGAAGAAGTCTTTCACAGAAGTGAAAGCCTTCTCCCGTGGAAGCTGACACGGCGCATGTGCACAGTGTCAGCTTCCGGGCCGGCCAGGGGCTTGGGGGAAAGATCGAAATATCTCTCTCCTGCCCCTAGAGCCTCCATAGGCTTACAGTAGTTTACACCATTTGAAGAAAAGCTTTGCTTTTTGGAGTTTAGTACATAAGGGTCAGGTTGTAGTCCCAATTGACAATAATGGGGACTGTGATCTGGAGTGCTAATTAGCACTTTGTCAGAGATTTCTGTGAAATCTCCTGCATTGTGCTATTAGTACATAACAAATACATAAATTTATGCAGAAACTACAGTTTCTGCAAAATTTTATGTAGTGAACCTATGTACTAAAAGCACAATGCAGGAGATATCACAGAAATTTCCGGCAAAGTGCTAATTAGCGCTGCAGATCGATGCCCCCAGCGAAGCTTTTCGGAGTTTAGCCCCAGTAGTTTACACCAACTTCAGATGCTTTAAAGTACTGTAAGTCTGTGGGTCTCCTGGGACAGGAGAGAGATCTTTCGATCTCTCCCCCGCAGCCCCCGGCCAGTTCCAGAAGCTGATGCTGTGTGCATGCGCAGTGTCAGCCAGAGGTGTATCTAGGGATCCGAGCGCCCCTGGCAATGTAATGGACTGGCGCCCCCCCATGCAGTGCCCCCAGTAGTAACCCTCCAGTAGCAATCCCCCTATGCTGCATTGCCCCCAGTAGTCCCCCCTATACAGTGCCCCCAGTAGTAGTCGCCCCTATGCTGCATTGACCCCAGTAGTAGTCCACCCTATAGAGTGCCCCCAGTAGTAGTCCCCCCTATACAGTGCCCCCAGTAGTGGCCACCACCCTAAATTACCCCCAGTAGTGGCCACCCCTATACAGTGCCCCTAGTAGTGGCCACCCCCCTAAATTGTCCCCAGTAGTGGCCGCCCCTATACAGAGCCCCTAGTAGCAGGCACCCCCCATAAAGTGCCCCCAGGAGCGTCCACCCCCTATTTCAGTGCCCCCAGTAGTGGCCACCCCTATAGAGTGCCCCCAGTAGTGGCCACCCCTATACAGAGCCCCCAGTAGTGGGCACCCCCCCATAAATTGCCCCCAGTAGCGGCCACCCCCTATTTCAGTGCCCCCCTACACACACACACACACACAAAGAAAAAAAATACAACTTACCTGATCCCCGCTCCTGACGCGACTACCGCTGTCCAGTCAGAGTCCTGTTCGCTCTTCTCCTGCATGGGAGAGACGTCATACGTCATGACATCTCTCCCATCACAAGCTGCGGGGGTAGCCGGCACACGGAGCTCATTTGTGCGCTCCAGCCGGCTCCCTCCGCGGACGCAGCAGCAGCAAATGAGAGTCTGTCTGCCTCTCATTAGCTGGCTGCTATTACAAACACAAAGCCGCCGCTGGCGGCTGCGTGTTTGTAAACTGTGTAGGGCAGACCACTATCTCTGCGGTCTGCCCTACACTTGTGGGGCCGGGGGACTCGTCCACCCCTTGGCTGCTGGTGGCACTGCCGGACGGCGCCCCCCCCTTTGGTCGGCACCCCTGGCGAGTGCCATCCTGGCCAATGGGTAGATACGCCCCTGGTGTCTGCTTTCCCCGGAGAAGTCTTTCACTTCTGTTAAAGTCTTCCTTAGAATGCCGGGGATATAACTCGCGGGGACAGTGGTTACCGTAACTGCTGTCCTTGCGAGTTCACCTTGGTACATAGCTGGGATATTTTTATTAAAACTGAAAATATCCCCGGCGAGTTAGGTACATAATAATCTCAGCAGTACTGCAATTATTATAACATAGACCCCCTTATCTGGAAGATAATTTGATGAGCTATTGGTGCATTGCAAAGTTAACCAACTGTTATACCTTTTTTCAAGATAGTTTTGCCAGTGGGTGGCACTGTTCTACTAATATCTTTGTACTTGGTAACTTATTTTATGGAAAATGTATTGCAGATAAATGTTTGTATCATCGTCCTTGTTTATGTATCCACTATTTGTCCTTCTGCAAAAATTATTATTACTCAGTTCACCATTACATCTCGCAAATCTCTTGACATGACACATCTCAGCTAATGGAGAAATTGCTAGTGTTATTGAGCTTCGCTCCTCTGGGTGGCCGGGACATGTAGTCCCACTTTCCAACTCCTGACTCACGGTACTGCTGTAGCTGATGTTCTTTGGGCAGGCCATGTCGTTGTGGGTGTCCAGCTAGTTCCGAGGGGAAGGCTGATATGATAACACATATATTATATATTGTTTATGCGATGAACAGGCAATGTTAATGACTCTACAGTTTGTTTTTTACAGTAGGGGCCTATTCAAGATGTTAACTATCGAGGTCCGAACGGACCCCGATAATTAACACCCTAACTCGCAGCGGACACCAGAGCAATTCATCATTTCTACGGCGCTGAGGCAGCTGATTCGAAAATCAGCTGCCCCAGCGAGCGGATTCACTGCTCCTTTCAGAGCAGTGAATCTTTTCACTGCTCGCGAGAGCAGTGCGCACGCGTGACCTACAGGTCACACATATGCACAAGATCCCTGTGGTCCGGCGAAAGGAGCCGGACAAGGGTGGAGGGATCCGAAAAGCTCCCTCTTCCCTCATCTGAAGATGGCGAATGCTACCACAATCAAGCTCCGAAAAAATATTTTTGGAGCTTGATGAATTCTGTCCCCTTACTAGTGTATGGGGACAGGGGGCCATTCTGCAAGAGGAAGGTAAGCAGAAGATATCTGTGAAATCTCCTGCTTTACCTTCGTGATGAATGGCCCGATAATTGAATTTTTACAATTGCAGGTGAAAATGTGTATTGTCACCTGCTTTTGTAAAAATGAAGTGATGATGAATAGGCCCCTAGGTCAGGTGTTAGAAGTAAGCACAACTTCCAAACTACCATTGCACTTTCATCTACATTCCTGTTACGTTTAAGCAATAAGCACCGATTCTTTTCAGTCTATTACATCTTTATTATATCTTATCTTACATCTTTCTCACATTTTAGGTCTGGTTTATATTCACTGCCCTGTAATACATTGACTAATTTATCATTTCTTCCATGATGCAGAGAAGAAGAATCGCCCTTGAGCTGCAGCAGGAGGGAACAAGGTGTGGCCCAGGCTTGCTGCTATAAAATGTAGTCTTGCTCCCAGATCGTATGTGCCCTGTTCTCTGCCCTTCCCCAAACCTGCAACGTATAACTAACTACCTCTCAGAAGTGATGCTACATGGGGGGAAGATGTTGGGTTGACCTAGACAGAAAGGAAGCAGAGGAGACCCTCAGCAGTGCCCATTCATCAGCCCTCCCTAAGACAGGGCAAACAGGTGTTCCTCTCATGTGACTGTGTGAGGAGGGGGAGGGGGCCTGGTGCTGTGCCCTGACATATCTGTATGTACTGCTAATGCTAGCTATACGGCTACTAAGAAGGGCTGCAGCATGGTACCCTGTCTGCGTGCTGCTCGTAAACTTGATGTGAGGAGTCTGGGTGCAGTAAAGCAACGTCCTCACTATTAGGAAATGCTATTAAAAGTTTGAAGACGACTAGTTAGCCTTAGCCATGGTGGATGCTTAGGCTCTCAAGAGTTATGGTGTGACGGATAATATACACAGGGGTCTATTTACTAAGCCTTGGATGGAGATAAAGTACCAGCCAATCAGCTCCTAACTGCCATGTCACAGGCTGTATTTGAAAATTGACAATTAGGAGCTGATCGGTTGGTACCTTATCTCCATCCACTTTATCTCGATCTAAGGCTTAGTAAATTGACCGGGCAGTGTTGCAAGCTGTGCTCCCTATGTGTAGCCCAAGTCTCCCAGTGCCAGATCTGGGCTCACATATGGACATTCTGTTACAGTAAATAACACGTGATAGTAGAACTAGGTGACCGTGTTGCACTTTGCATGATGTGTGATCACTGCTCAGTGTCCCGTCCTGTTACGCCCAGCTCTCTCAGAAGGCAGAACAGATGCCTTGTTACCGACATAAGCCCTCTCATTTTCCTGCCCTCAGCGCCTCTACCCTCACTCACTCCCTCCCCCTTCCTGTGGGGTGTGGAGTGGAGGAATTAGAAGTGGTGCTCTGCCTGTCTCCTTGGAGGTGAGAGAGGGGGGAGGGATGTAAAAGTGGGTCAGGATGGAATGTAACCAGACTCTGCCCCTCCTGCAGATATAAGGCTGCTCTGCCTGCCTTCCTGTTGTACCGGCCGCTGCCGCTGGCATTCCACTGTTGATATTCACTAACAAACTGCCTGATGGTAACCAGGGGACCCTAAAGGATGTTTCTGTCATCCTAGAGAAAGAAAATGTAGTTGCCAAAGTAACAAAGTTTGGTTTGAAGGTAGTGATGCAGTAACTTTCTTAGGTGAGCTCCCTGATTGATAGATCATTGGTACTGTGCCTAAGGCTGTTTTAGGTGAGGCTAATCTGCTGTGTAACCGTTTGAATGCTACACTCTTAAATGCTGAAAGGGTTAAAAGAGTGTCTCTATGTTGTGCAGTAATTCCTGGTACCATGAAACCATACAGACATATATAACTTCACTTTAGCTGCTATGTTTTGTCATTTAAAACAAACATTGTTTGTTTTAAAGAAATATCTGGATTTAATCAATTAGCTCCCAATGTATCATTTTCTACGTTTGCAACAAACATTGGGTGAGATGAGAACAACTTTCATCCATTCAGTTCTGTTATCAGGATTCATTATTGTGTATCTATTTGTACTTCTATCATGAAAATAAATTGGGATGATGAAATTAAAGCAAAATCTTGGAGTCACCGCAGCTTTAATAGAATTCTTGTGGTGGATTTCCCGCTAGGTACGTGCCCATGGGCGCCATTTTCTGGGGTCAGCATAGCAATCATGGTATATTAATAAGAAAATGAATTGGAGGGGTGATTAGTAATGTTATGCATAGGGGCGGCCTGACTTCTACATCTGACCCTGAAGAACTATACCTAATCTATTTAATTTTTGATCATATCTCTCAGCCCTCATCTTCTATATCCAAGACCCCCTCAATTGCCAAATCTCACAGCTTTCAGTTACTTTTAAAACTAGAAATAAATACTCCAGGGATCAACCCCCCATAGGGGGGTTGGTGAACATTTTGAAAACTATGGGAGCTGCTTGTTCTACAAATTGGGACATGGGCAGTCAATCACTAGAAAATTACATTGCAGGGGAGGCGTTCTTTAACACAATTTGTGTATCCTGTCATTTCATGTACATCATGTTTGAGTACACAATTACAGACATTGTTATAGAAAGACATTACAGGCTCCATTATGTTCATCATGTTACATTTGCAATCTATTATACTTCCAATGAAAATAAGTATATGGTACAAATAATAATTGCTGACTTTTTATATAAGTCTTATGTTAAATTTGGCATTGATTTTCATACAGGGCCAGATTCAATCAGCACCTTGCCTGCTAGTTCTAGGTGGGTTTTATGGGCCAGAATATCTGCTTCTTTATTGCTTGTATAATGTAAGTAAGGTTATCCTCCCATATTCACCCGATATGTGCGCAGCTGTACATTGTGGCCAAATTTCGCAGTTAATCTGCTTTCAAACTTATTAGATAAAAATATTTTATTTCTATGTTTTGTAGTATTAACATAATTAAAGATAGATTGCATAACTATGATACACATAAGCAGGTGAAATCAATATTTGCAGTGGTATTGAAGATCCTATTATTTAAAAAACGAAACACTAAAGGCCATATTCCATTAGATGCGAAAAGTACATTGCCGGACTTTTCGACGACATCGGAGGTTTTGGGTGCGAAAAAGTATCACGCTCGTACCCGCGTATCCCCGTATTCTATTCCAAATCGGCAAAAATGGGACCTGGCAAAAAAGAAGTGAGATGTTGTTTAGCGTCTTTGAAAAAGTGATGAAGAATAACATTTAGTAAGTTTGTGAAAAATGAGTAGTCCCTATTGTGGACTTTTAAAAATCGTGAAGAATCCACCTGCAATAAAAAAAAACACCTGGGGCATACGTGGGGACCCCCCCTGAGTCTATTTTGCTAGTTGAGAAGTTTGTCCCCCAACTTTGTTTTTTCCACCCCCAAAACGAAAGGACTTTTTTTGGGGTGTTCTGGGTAACTTTGAAAAAATTTTTTGACAGTTTACCTTGGGGGACAGTCCAAGGGGTGCTGGGTGGTTTCTGGAAGTATGTACCCCAAAACCCCTGTTCTGCACTTTTTTCGACACAAAAGAATTGAATACGGGGATAAGTCCAGATTGGCGAAAATTACGTAATCGGCAAAAAAGTATCGCAGAGAATGACTTTTCACCGGCAATTGAATACTGCCTAAGGGCCTGATTCAGCAGCGTATGCAATTGCAACTACATAAGCTCATTGGTCGATTGTTCATAACTGCGTGTGAGTATAAGCCGCACTGTGCATGCGAGATGAGATCGATCTGCGATTTCACACGCACAGAGGAATCCATCACAGAGAGCAGTAGAAAACGCAGGATTTTGAAAAGGGGGGTTCCGAATCTTTGGTTACCGAACCACTGAAAAAATGTCTACCCACAAAGCTATATATATATATAGAGAGAGGTAGAAACGACTTACACAGAATTTAGGAACACTACAGTAAAATATACCACAGCCTATGACAGGGCAGGGTAAACACACACACACATACACCTCTATCACTAAAAAACTTGAATGCAACAGGCAAATAAATACAGCCAGCATGATTTATTGAAGACCACCCCCACTCCCCAGTAGTGCCCCTTATACAGTGCCCCCAGCAGTGGTCCCCCTATGCAGTGCCCCTTATATAGTGCCCCCAGTAGTGCTTCTTATACCAGTAGCACACACAGGGGGGGGTTCTGAGTACCCAGAAACCCCCTTTCAGACAGACTGAAGTGCAGGAATCATGTTCATAAGCCCCGCCCCCTCGCACAAAGTGCCGCGATTCACAGGTCAAAATGGAGGAGGCGGAGTTAATATGATGCGATTTTCATTCGAATCGAGTCATTTGCCCCCCCCTCCCAATCGACCCATGGCAATTTGTCATGAGGGGTGGGGCTTAAGAACAAGCTGCCAGCCTGCTATGTCCTGTCCCGGTCATATCTCCTGCAAGTTAAGTTTGTTTGTGTATATGTGACATAGGTGTGTGTGCATGTAAGGTATGTGTGACATATATATGTGTATGTATATATGTATGTATGTGTATTCACACACATATATATATAATATGGAAACCTCCCCCATAAAAATCCTGCTTTTGCCCCTTTATACAGTGTCCCCAGTAGTGCTCCATATACATTTCCCCCAGTAGTGGTCCCCCTATGCAGTGCCCCATATCCAGTGCCCCCATTAGTGGTCCCCCTTATGCAGTGCCCCTTATACAGTGCACCCAGTAGTGGTCCCCCTATGCAGTGCCCCTTATACACTGCCCACAGTAGTGGTCCGCCCTATGCAGTGCCCCTTACATATATAAAACAAGACAAGCACATAATATACTTACCTGAAGCCCCACTCCTGTGCCTGCCACCGTCCGCTCCTCTGTCCTCCCGCTCGGCACTATGGGAGAGACGTCATGACCTTTCTCCCATCACCAACTGCGGAAGCCGGAAGGTGGAGCTCATGAGTGAGCTCTAGCTGGCTCCCTCTGTGGATGCAGCAGCCAATGAGAGTCTGTCTGACTCTCTTTGGCTGCTAAAACAAACACACCACCGCCACCGGTGGTGTTTGTTACTGTGTAGTGTGGACTACACTCAATGCGGTCCGCTTTACACTTACTGAAAGACGTGACCTGGACTGTGGCCGGCGGTGCCACCGGTCTGACAGCACTATGCTACTGATTGCCGGGCAAGGGGGGTTTCTGGGTACTCAGACCCCCCCCCCCTGCATACGTGTATGGAGTGATTGACATGCCGTGTGCATTTATGGAGAGTGACTGGGGAGTGGTTGTAGAAATGCAGGAGAGTGTGTGGCATTGGAATGCCATTGCATGGACGTGCATATATTAGCCACCGTCATTGCATTCGCAGCTTGAGTACTCATTGCGAGTGACGAGACTTGCAGTTTCTGTGACTGGGCAGAGATGGTGTAAATTGTGCATGACTGGCCGAAGTTTTTGTCGATGGTACAGATGTATACGCAGGACTGAGAGCTAATACAGATGTTGGAAAGCAGCAGTGGGCCCAGTTCCACTGCAGGATTTGCAGCTATTGATTCTGTCTTATTGGAGCGGTCAGTATCAGTGGATAAAGTCTCAGACGATCCTCCTCTCCCCAGAGGTTCAGCTCTCCCTGTCCTGTTGGCTTCAGACGGCTCATCTGAACAAAGGTCACTCTCTGTGGATCCTAAAGTGGGTACTCCGCACCACGGATGCCAGTCTTTGAGGATGGGACACGGTGACAAGTTATCGCACTTTCCAGGGAAGGTGGACGTCTCAGGAAAGTCACGTTTTATGTGGATATACAATTTTTATTATGGTGGCATAGGTTATATTGCGCTAGGGTTTAATCTTGTAGTCTCAGGAACATCACCTGCCCATAAATATCTTGGAACTCCGGGCAGTATATAGGGTGCTGGTTCTAGCACGAGACCTCGTTCATGGCAGGCCTGTCCAGATCCAGTCTGACAATGAGACAGCAGTAGCCTACCTCAACCATGAGGGAGGCATGCAAAGTCGGGCAGCCATGTGGGAAGTGGCAAACATTCTGACTTGGGCAGAACGTCCTCTTCTGGCAATTTCATCAATATTCATCCCAGGAGTCCACAACTGGGAAGCAGCCTTCCTGAGTTGTCAGGACATGCATACTGGAGAATGGACTCTCCACCCAGATATCTTCCAGCTCCTAGTGGACAAGTGGGGACTACCAGATGTGGATCTCATGGCCTCACGGCACAATTAAAGGTCCCCAGGTATGGATCCAGGACAAGAGACCCCTCAGCCACCTTCGTGGATGCACTGGCAGTGGGGTGGGATTTCAGGTAGCTTACCAGTTTCCTCTAATCTCTATTCTACCAAGAATTCTCCGAAAATTCAAACAAGAGGGCGGCAGGGTGATTCTAATAGCTCTGGCTTGGCCCAGGCGCCATTGGTTCACTGACCTGAATTTCCCAGTCCTCTTCCATATATACCCCACCCCTAGCCATACGACTTCAGTAGTTTGGTGTGGCAGGATCAAGACGCACATTTGTAACAGGGGACTGCTCTAGCAGTCCTAAGCTTTTAATTTATGATTTATTTTCTTTTCTTATGTTTAAGTCAGCAGTACTCAGCATCTGTATTAAGACACAGATAATGACTCCATCTACCTCCACCGGGCCGCAACATCAGTAATTGTGCTGGTGATTTCGACGGGTCGCGGCCGAGCTTAGTAGCAGCAATGCTGCGACCTGGACTGCACCAGATACTCGGAGAGGTCAGGTAAGATGATTCCTCGCTTATGAGGAATCACGCATGGCAGTCCTCACTTCTGGTGTCAGAGACACACCAGAAGCCGCTGCTGTCAGGCCCGGAATTGTCCGCACTCTCAGTACACCAGCCGGGGCCTTATCGGCTGACACTGGGGCCAGCGTATCTGGCTGCTTAACGCAGCTTAGGTGAGGTAGTCACTCCCCTGGCAGCTCCTCCCTCAACCCAGACACAGTCCCTATGAAGGGTTTTGCGTGTCTGGGTTGCTCCGCCTACTCTCCACATGTATATGAGACGATCCTGGTCCCCCTCAGTGCACCATATAGCTGTGGTCTCAGGATAGTCTGGGTCAGTCTCCTTGTATACCTCTCACTTGGTTAAGGTATATAGGGCCTCATTCAGAGGCGGTCGGAGGATGCAAGCGGTCGCTCAGAAACTGGGCGGCTGCTTGCATCCTGACCAGCCGCCTCTGTTTCGGTTGTTAGGCTGTGGGTTTACACCCACAGCTCTAACGACCGCTAGGGTGATGGTCGCGATGGTCATTGACCATCGGGGCTTACGACGAGACCCTAGGGTAGGGTCTCACTTGTCGTAAGCCCCGGAGAGCTTCTGGCTCTGTCAGAGCCGGAAGCTCTCCACTGACATCACTAGTGATGTCAGTGGGGCCTCCCCCAAATGGCAGGCGTTCCCATGGGAACGCCTCCGTTTGGGCTGCCACCCCCCCGGCCCGCCTTTCAAACGGGGCGAGCTGTCAATCAACATCGACAGCTCGCCCCCTTTGGAAAGAGACCCGCTATGACCGCCGCTGTCGGTCGTAGCGGGTCTCACGCATGCGCATGAAGGAGCCGGCTCCCTCATGCGCACTAGACAAACATCGAGGCGGCCGTGCGGTCGTAGACCGTACGGCCGCCTCTGAATAAAGCCCATAGTGCTCTATGTGCTACTATTCCTGCTGTAGCTGATTTAGAGCAGATTGTAATTATATTACATATGCACTGTTTGTGACTGGTTACTAGCTGCTGATTGACACTGTCTTTTATTTCTAAATCTGTAAATTATAACTATAACTGATTTTTCTCCATCCGCTTGGAGTGGAGGTTTTCTTTCTAAGTACTTCACATTCAATTGAGTTTTGTGAAGGCTGTCACATAACATTGCATTTATTGCCTTTTATTGACCATGTCAAAAGATAAAGGGAAACAGGAGGGGGAGCAGCCTGTGCTGGTTCCATGTAAGTCATGTATGGCTTATGTGTCATCTCAGGATGTAATGGATGGTTTGTGTGTTGTCTGTTTATAAAGAGTCATCTCACCAATCCAGTTTACCTGTACCTAGACAGGAGCCATCTTGGATTTCATCTTTGTCCCAGGTTATGATGAAGGTTGTGGATCATATGGCTGCTCTTACGATGCCTCCTTGGATGGGGTGTCCACAGTATACTATGTTTGCACCTCCTATGCATCCTTCATGGAATGATGTTTATGGCCATTCTAGTCAGAGTATGGCACAATCTAATGTTGATAACAGGTAGTAACCAAAGCACCAAAGTGCAAGTTATCTTTTTATCGGTCTGCCCAACATATGGATTCAGACGCATCATCAGGGGAATCAGATGATGCATAGGGTTCCTCTCCACGATCTAGCTCTGGGGAGGAGGAACATCCATCCACGGTGGATGTTCCTTCTTTGGTGAGGGTGGTTAAATCAGTCGTAGATATTCAGGAAGATGAACTGGTTCATAGTAAGAAGTCTCCAATGTTTAATCACCACCAGAAGGTGGTCAAAACTGAGTTTCCTGTATCTGAACATCGTACAGAGCTTATCGAGGAAGCATGGGGTAACCCTGATAAACAATTTTATGTGAATAAGCGAATAACATCATTGTACCCATTCCCACCTTTTGTATGTACTAAGTTGGAGATACCTCCTACTGTGAATGCTCATGTAACACATTTAATCAGAAAAGCTACAATGCCATTTCTATCACCGTCTTTGCTGAAGGATTCCACAGATAAAAAGATTGAAGCCTGTCTTAATAATATATTTTCGTCATCTGGAGTGGTTACTCGCCCAGCTATGGCTGGAGCCTGGGTATCCAAAGATGTTGAAGAATAGATAGGGGCTTTGGAAGATTCATTACCAAATGCTACCAGAGAACAGATAATGAATATCTCCCACATACGTTAAGCAGCTTCCTATCTGGGAGGGGCTGCAGTAGATGCTGGAATTTTAACTTCTTGGGCATCAGCAGCATCAATAGTGGCACGCAGGGCCCTTTGGTTAAGATCCTTGAAAGCTGATACATGATCGCAGAGGGCACTGGCAGTCTTACCTTTCTATGGAAAGGTACTCTTTGGAGCAGAGTTGGATAATATAATCACTACTCTGGCAGCTTCAAAATCTGCAGGTCTTCCATCTACGTCAAAAACTAGATCTAGGAAGGTTTCTTTTCAGTCCTTACATCCTCAGGGACAAGCAAAGGAACAGTCTTCCTCCAGGCCAACTAATTTCTGCAAATCTAAGCGACAAACTAGGAGGCCTGGCCCGGCAAGACGTCCAGATTTTAAGCCAGACAACAAGCCCTGGGCCTGATGGAGCAGACCTTCTCCTAGGGGATCCCAGGGTCGGAGGCCGACTTCTTCAGTTCGCTGATTGTTGGCATCAGACAACTACAGATTCCTGCATCCGAGAAGTGGTCTCTCAAGGGTATGCCCTCACTCTCAGGATACATCCTGACCCGAAGTTTTTTTGCACAGATCTTCCATCAGATGCGGTCAAGGCCTTGGCCATTCAGGAATCCAGTTATTCCAGGATGCAGGCGGGGTAATAATCCCGGTTCCTGTGTCTCAAAAGGGATGGGGTTATTATTCTAATCTGTTTTTGGTTCAGAAACTGAATGGGGTTTATCACCCTATACTAAATCTAAAAACCCTCAACAGGTTTATCCATGTACCCAAGTTTTGTATGGAAACTCTCCGGTCAATTATTTTGGCAATGGAGCTGGGAGATTACATGGTTTCTCAGGAACATGCAGATATGCATCCTGAATGCCCAATTATACCATCCCACCAACAATTCTTACAGTTTGCTGTCCTTCAGCAGCATTACCAATTTCAGGCTCTACCCTTTGGCCTATTCACGGCTCCCTGGGTATTCACCAAAAAAATGGCAGTCATGACTGCCTATCTCAGGCATCAGAGAGTCCGAATTCTGCCATATCTGGATGACCATCTGATATTGGCGCAGACTCCAGTTATGTTAAATAACCATCTTCAGATGACCATAGCCTGCCCCCAAAGGCATGTCTGAATAATCAATTGGAAGAAATCATCACTTTCTCCAACACAGCAGATGGTGCATCTGGGAGTGTTTCTTGATTCTCAGGCACAAAGGGTGTTTCTGCCAGAGGATAAGATTGTGGATCTATAATTGTGAATACGCAAGTGAAGGGTATCCATTCTGTAGCAATGCAGGTCCTGGGATCAATGGTATCCACCTTCGACATGGTGGGGTATGCTCAGTTCCATTCCAGGCCTCTACAAAGATTGATTCTTTCCAGGAGGAATGGACCACATCATCTTATAAGGTCTCAGAGGATCCTTCTCACTCCAGAGGTTCATCACTCCCTCCTGTGGTGGCGGAGAAAGGATCATCTAAACAAAGGGCACCTGTTCTGGATTCCAAATTGGCTGCTTCTCATCACGGATGCCAGCCTTCGCGGATGGGGGGCAGTGACAGGTCTTTACACCTTTCACGGAAGATGGACAAATCAAGAAAGTAATCTGCCAATAAACATTCTGGAACTGTGAGCAGTATACAGAGCACTGATCATGGCACAGGAACTGCTCCAGGGCAGGCCAGTCCAGATCCAGTCTGACAATGCAACTACAGTGGCCTATCTCAATCATCAGGGAGGCACAAGAACTTGTGCAGCCATGAAGGAAGGGACAAAGGTTCTGATTTGGATAGAACATCATCATCCGGCCATCTCGGCAATAATCATATCGGGAGTACTCAATTGGGAAGCAGACTTTCTAAGTCACTAGGACATACATGCTGGATAGTGGTCTCTTCATCCAGGAGTGTTTCAGCTCCTGGTAAACAAATGGGGCTCTACCAGAGATATATCTCATGGCATCACGCCACAACCACAAGGTCCCCAGATACAGGTCCAAGTCCAGAGACCCATCAGCAGCCTTCGTGGATGCACTGGCAGTAAGATGGGATTTCAAGTTGGTGTATCTCTTTCCTCTGATTTCTCTACTCCCAAGAGTTCTCAGAAAATTCAAGCAGGAAGGCAGAACAATAATACTGGTGGCTCCAGCTTGGCCCAGACGTCATTGGTTCACTGACATCCAGAATCTGTCTATAGACAGTCCATACCCTCTTCCTCTATGGATGAATCTGGTAACGTAGGGTCCCTGTTGTTCCATCCTACTAGCGAAAGGTTTTCCCAGTTCTGTAATTGAAATGATAATTAGGGCACGGAAGCCTGCTTCTGCCCTCATCTATTACAGAGTTTGGTATTCTTTTGGTCACTGGTGTTCCCATAGGAAATATGATCCTAAGATATTCAGGATTTCCAGGGTATTGGCTTTTCTTCAGGCAGGATAAGACAAAGGTCTATGCCTGGCCACTTTGAGAGTGAGTTTCTGCACTGTGGCCCTGATTCAGAGCCGGATGCTCTGACACAGCGCTCGCTCTGAATCAGGGCCATCCTTCTTAATTTTTAGAGCGGCCTCCTGGCCGCTTGTATAGCTGTGGGCGACCACCCACAGCTATAGCGAGTGGCCAGGAAGATGGTCGCAATGGTCAAGACCATCGTGACCATCGGGCTTGCAACGAGACCCTTGTGGTAGAGTCTCGTTGCCGCAAGCCCAGGAGTGCTTTCGGCTCTATCAGAGCCGAGAGCACTCCCACTGACATCACTTGTGATGTCAGTGGGGCCGGCCCCAGACGGTAGGCGTTCCCATGAGAATGCCTCCATCTGGACAGTCACAGCCCTGGCACGCCCACCAAAGGGGGCATGCTGTCACTCACCATCGACAGCACCCTCCTTTGGTACGAGACCCGGAGCAACGGCTTGCACATCGCTATCCGGGTCTCGCGCATGCACACGACGGAGCCGGCTCCCTCGTGCGCATGCGCACTGGGCCAACATCGACCCGCTTGCGAGTGCTCAGCGCTCGCGAGCGGATCTGAATCAGGCCCTGTGTCTGGTTCCAGAAGAAGTTTGCTTTATTACAAGATGTTGGAAAAAAATTGTAAGGAGTTTTGCAACTACAGCCTCATTTTGTTCCACCAGTAGCACCGTGGGATTTGTCTTTGGTTCTTAATAGATTACAAGCTTCCCTATTTGAACCTTTGGGCTCTGTGGATTTGAAGTGGTTAACAGCAAAGACACTTTTTCTACTTCCTATTTCTTCTGCTCTTAGAGTCTCTGACATGGCAGTGCTATCTTGTCGCTCCCCATTTTTGATTTTTCACCAGGATAAAGCTGTTCTTTGTACAAGGGAGGGTTACCTTCCTAAGGTAGTGTCCTGTTTTCATGTGAATGAAGAAATTGCTGTTCCAGCTTTTCAGGCTCCAGACCTTTCTGTAGGTGAAGCCTCCCTGGATGTAGTTCATGCTCTCCATATCTATATGGAGCATACAAACTCATTAGAAAATCTAATGCTCTTTGGTTTTCACAAACAAGGCTGGTCGGCTAACAAGCAGACCCTGGCTCGATGGTTACGTATGACTATCTCTCAGCTGTACACACCAGCTGATCTCCCTGTCCCAAACATGGTCGGTGAGCCTGTGGAAGCATGGAAGCTGCTGGTGCAGCTGGGAAGCCAATGCAGTGGCTGACAAGCTGGTGGCAGCACGGAAGCTGCTGGTGCAGCTTGAAAGCCGATGCAGTGGTTGGTGAGCTAGTGGAAGCATGGAAACTGCTGTTGCGGCTGGGAAGCCGATAACCAGTGGCTAGGCAATACCGCTGGATAACCAGGACACAATGTAGTAAGAATGCGCAGAATGCTAACCATGCATCAGAGCCGAGAGAACCAAAAGGAATGCTATAGTCGGCAAGGTGGCAAAAGGCCAGCGTGCACAAATAGGGGAAGGAACCAATCATGCCATGCTGTGCAACACACATTACCTCTTGTGATGTGCAGATCGCCTAGCAACTGACAGAACAGGAACAACAGTGTCAGGAGATGGTAAACTGTTAGAAGGAGACAAGTCGTGCCCGCGACTTGTAATATTACCCCCCTTTATGCGGGGTTGAAGAACCCCCAGAACCCGGTTTGTCCATAAAATCTTGGAAGAAAAGTCTCTTCAGCCTGGGAGCATGTAGAGCATTTTCAGGAACCAAGGAGTGCTCCTGCGGGCCAGAGCCCTTCCAGTGGACCAAGAAATACAAATGAACCCTGGAAATCTTAGAATCCAAGATTTTTTCAACCACAAATTCGTGTTGACCGTGGACCACAATTTAAGCAGGCCTGGATGGAAGCTTGGGCTTGAACTTGACTGAACTAAAGACTGGTTTAAACAAGGAACAGCGGAAGGTGTTGATACAGAGAGACCTGGGTAATTGAAGTTTGAAAGTTACCAGATTAACCTGAGAAATGATGCAAAACGGGCCAATGAACCTCGGACCCAACTTCTGGGTAGGCATGCGAAGCTTAATGTTCTTAGTAGAGCGCCAAACCAAATCGCTCTTACTAAACATACACAACCTCCGATGTCTATCAGCAGACTTCTTAGAGTGGAGAGAGACCTTCCAAAGGCTTTGATGGACCTAGTTCCAAATACAATGGAGCCAAGAGACAGAAGGTGAGACTGGCATACTGAAGTCGAATGAATTTGCTCTGGGATGTTGACCTGTGACATAGAAAAAATTAGACACTGAAGAAGCTGAATGGCATGAGTTGTTAAAGGCAAATTCAGCTAGCAGCAGATGAGAAACCCAGTCATTATGGCATTTGGAAACATAGCAGCGTAGATACTGCTATAGGGACTGGTTAGCACACTCAGTTTGCCCGTCGGACTGCAGATGATACCCTGAGGAAAGACTGAGGCAAATGCCCAAGGATGAACAGAAGGCTCTCCAAAATTGTGCCATAAATTGTGTTACTCGATCTGACACTATATCTGTCGGAAGACCATTCAGGTGAAAGATATGCTCAAGAAATAAATCAAAAAGCTCATTAGCAGATGGTAGCTTGGTCAATGGGATGAAATGTGCCATCTTACTAAAGTGGTCAACCACAATCCAGATGAAGGAGCATCGGGCATAAACTGGGATGTCAATGACAAAGTCCATGGCTATGTGTGTCCAAGGTCTTTTAGGTATGGAAAGAGGCAGCAACAGGCCAGAAGGGGCTGTCCAAGGTGTTTTGTTTTGGACAAATTTACAAACATCTTTGTTCAGAGAAGGCCACCAGACTGTACGAGAGAGTAAGTCAACTGTCTTGCTTATACCAGGATGCCTGAAAGCTTGTTGAGAGTGGAAATCCAGTAAAACCGACTACCTGAATCTCTCTCTCCGGAACAAATAGAAGACCGGGAGGTTTTTCTGGAGCAGATTCCAACTGACAGGCCTGAATGAGTTTAGCTAGGTTTCGGGCAAAAGCACAGTGGATGCGAGACTCAGGGATAATTGGTTTGCCAGAGCTGGTGGTCAGCTGCGCTGGAACAAAGCTCCTGAAGAGAGTGTCAGCCTTGACAATTTTAGATCTGGGATGGAAGGCAAAAAGGAAGTTGAAGCGAGTAAAGAATAGTGCTCAGCGTGCTTGTCAAGAGTTCAATCGCTTGGCAGACTGCATAAATGACAAATTCTTATGGTTGGTAAGAACCATAATTTGATGTTTGGCCACCTCAAACCAGTGTCTCTAGTACTCAAAGGCCCACTTAATTGCGAGTAACTCCCGATTCCCTACATCATAATTGCATTCTGCCGAGGTGAACTTGTGGAAAAAGTAAGCACATGGATGCAATTTGTGGTCAACTGAATCTGTCTGGGACATGATGGCTCCAGCTCCAACTTCTGAGGCATCCATTTCAAGAATGAATGGGAAGATCAGGATGACGGAGGACTGGAGACTGTATGAAACGGTCTTAAGAGCCTGAACAGCCTTAGATGTCCAATTGAAGGTATCGGCTCTTGTTTTGGTCAGTTCTACTATGGTTGCCATGATAGTAGAGAAAGAGTTGATAAACCTCCTATAGTAGTTGGCAAAGCCAAGGAAGCACTGAATAGCTTTAAGGGTAGTTGATTGGATCCACTCCAGTATGGCTTTGACTTTACCCAGATCCATGGAAAATCCCTGGGAAGATATAATGTATCCTAAAAACAAGATTTGGGTGACATCAAAATCACACTTCTCCAGCTTAGCGTAGAGGTGGTTCTCATGCAGTTTAGTAAGACTCAACGGACATGCTGGTGATGTTGGTCTACAGACTGAGAGAAAATAAGGATGTCATCGAGATAGACTACTACAAATTTTCCCAGGAATTGTCAAAGGACATCATTGATGAGATCTTGAAAGACCACCGGAGCATTGAAAATGCCGAACGGCATGACCAAGTACTCATAGTGCCCTGAGTGAGTGCTGAAGGCCATCTTCCACTCGACCCCACTCCGATTCGGATCACATTATATGCTCCTCGAAGGTCAATCTTAGAAAAGATGTGAGCTTGTGGCAACTGATCGAACAGTACCGAAATGAGCGGTAAAGGATGAGTTCTTGATGGTAATGTTGTTCAGACCTCTGTAACCTATGCATGGATGGAGGAACCCGTCCTTCTTTCCAATGAAGAAAAAAACAGCCACAACCGGTGACTTAGAGGGGCAGAAGAATTCCTTCGCCAATGCATCCTCGATGTACTCTTTCATAGCCTTGTCCTCCGGAATGGAAAGAGAATACAATCGGCCTTTAGGTAATTTGGCCCTCTGAACTAAATTAATGGCACAGTCGTATGGCCGATGCGGAGGAAAGACATTCGCTAGCTGTTTGAAGAAAACTGTCATAATCATGGTACTGAGGTGGGATGGCCGGAGGAATTTCACCAACCGCGGGTTGAACTGCCCGAAAAAGGAATAGCTAGACATACGGCTCTGTCTTGTTATTTCCCCGGAAGACCAATCAATTATAGGGTTATGATCCCTGAGCCAAGGGAGACCGAGAATGACTGGGGCTAAGGGACATCATAGAAGATAAAATGAAATAGTCTCTGAATGCAGAACTCCGACTGACAAACGGAGAGGAGGTGTTTTATATCTAATGTGACCACTGGAAATCAATCCTCCTTCCAGTCCGCAGATAGGGATTTTCTGATCCAAAGGAATGGCGGGCACCCCCAATGACTGGAAGGAGAGGAAATCCATAAAATTGCCAGCCACACCACTATCAAGGAATGCCGTGGCGGCCAGAGTGGAGTTAGAAAGTCGGAGGGCAACAGGGACTAGAACCGAGTTCTTGGGGGAAATAGGAGCCAGGCCTAAATGCAATTTCTCTTGAATATTTAGGATTTGCCTTTTACTGGTCGAAGTGGACAATTACTCACTGTATGCCCCTTGTCTCCGCAATACATACAGAGACCTAGGGAACATCTTCTGCGTCTTTCTTCAGGTGACATTTGAGATGCACCAATTTGCATTGGCTCCTCCGGATCTGAAGACGGGACCCAAGTGAGGGAGTGGGGTGACCTCATGGGGAGATTTTGTTCCTGTCTTCGTTCCTGGAGACGTTGGTCAATCCTGATGGCCTGATACATAAGGTCAATCAAGGACTCAGATGGGGAATTTTGGACAAGGATATCCTTGATGGCCTCAGTGAGTCCAAGATGCTATTGGCTACGTAAGGCCTGGTCATTCCAACCAGAATCAGTTGCCCATCTGTTAAATTATGAAGAATAATCTTCGGCTGCCTCCTGACCCTGCTTGACAGAATGCAATTTGGACTCTGCTATTGCAGTTCTGTTAGGATCATCATAGAATAGGCCCATAGCAGTAGAGAAGGCATCAACAGACTGCAACATGGCATGGGTTGAGGGCTACCCGAAGGCCCATGTCTGTGGATCCCTTTGGGGCAGGGAAATAACTAGTCCTACTCGTTGCAATTCTGTCCCTGAGGAGACAGGACGTAGCCTGAAATGCACCTCGAAAAAAAAGAGTTAATCAAAGGTAAGTATACCATAACTCTTATTTTCTTCTTCAGGATCCATAGGCTTCACAGGAACTACCTTGTGGAATATGTGGTTTGGAGGAAACCAGGTACCAAACAGTCAATGTTCTCTTTTATTATAAATCATTGTGTGTATGCCAATAATTTCTGATATTGTATCCCCCACTTTATCCAGTTCCTTTTGCTTACTATTGTTGTATCTAAATTATATGGAAAATTATTCTCTTTACTTAACCTGTCATGATCTCTAATTAATATGTTATAAAATACAAATACCCAATTCTTCACCATGATCCTCTTGAGAATGAAATTTATATATCATTTTAGTTCATATATATATGTAACAATTGGACCGGCACTCCATATAAAAGATGCAACAGCCGGGGTGCAAGCTCCGTTATGGCAGGCAGAGGCAAGTCATAAATCCAACAAAACGATACTTGGGACAGCACTCCACAGACTTCACAGCAACAATAGAATAGTGCAACGTTTCATATTTATTAAAATCTTTCGTTTTATATATATATTGTGACACAGTTAGGTTAGGGGGTCCCTCTCCTGGGTAGAGGACTCCCTCCTTACACACACACACAGCAGCAGGGAAGCAGCACACCAGTCTGGATGCAAGTACAAGCTGGTCGGTGCCAGTCTTTATTGTACAATAATGTCAGAAACATAAAGAAAACATAAATATAAATCCTAGCCCTGTCGGGGCACTAACTTCACAGGTAGTTCCCTCACTACCAGAACCTGGCAGGGCCTAATGCCCTCGCCAGCAACAAAAGCACAGCACAACACTCACGGTTAGGTTTCCAAGTGTCTCTGAGCAAACTCCCTGCCTGCTCTCCCAGGTGAGACAATCAGCCCTAAACAAACTAGGCTTGTATTGGCCACTCTCAGGTGGAAAACTAACAATCCTGTTACCAGGCTGCGAGAACCAAAACCTGGAGTGGCCGTGGGTGGACCCCTCCCTCTCCTCTCACCCACAACCCCCAGGTCCCAAACCGGCTTTTCAAAAAGCCGAAACTCAAGCCTGCTACACTGCAGACTTTCTCCTGGGGGTTTAAAACACAAAAGACAGGAATCTGGGACAAATGTTCCTGCCACAGACCACTTTACCAGCGATCCTATCACTATATATATATATATATATATATATATATATATATATATATATATATATATATATATATATATGAATAATATTATTCCACAGGGAGAATATCTGTTTCTGATCATGTGTTCTTTGTAAATTTTGCTGTGATTAATTAGGTGAATTCTCAGTTATTTGTTACTGTGCTTGCTAATATCACACTGTGTGATGATTCTTTTTTTAATTTTTTCCATCTCTAATTTATGAATAGAATATTTCTATTATGAAAAAATAGTACTAATATAGTAAGTATTCGAAATAACAAGAAAAATAACTTAACTATATCTTATCAGGTGAGCAAAAATATACATATATATATATATATATATATATATATAGAATTTATATATATATATATATATATATAATGTGCAATCTATTAATTAGACAACTTTTGTGTGTAAATGTGAAACAAATAAATAGTGATATTTTGTCTATTTGGCTGTGAATATTTCTGTGAATCCATAGGTGAAATTAAATATATCTTCCTTTGATGTTGTTTAGTTTATTGATTTATCAATTCTTGTATCATATCATCCTAGTTCATTACCTTTATTTATCTATATAAATTATTGGAAGTATGCACTTCCTTTATATGGTAATGATCTAACGATATTGGATCAGAACCTCTGTATACCACTGCCTATACCTTCTAATGTCCTTCCTATACCTTCTAAGGATGACGCTAATTTGCGTACGCAATCATACCATAAATAAAGACTTAGACGTGGAATCTGTGGTTCCAAAGCACAAGTGTTATTCAGGCAAAAGTTCAGACAGTTACACGCAATTGATCTAGACACAATTTAGGTGCAAAAGGAAAATTATACAGACCCAAGTACAGTATACATGCGCAGGCACTTCCGGAAACCGGAGATATACATCAGCAAGAGACCCCTAGTCATACAGCGTTCAGCACGAAGACTGAGAACCAGCATTCATGCACACATATTTATACCCCCCAGAATAAACAGGACAATAGGGAAGTTAGTTGCTGATGTCATTGGTTCCCTGGGGAGAAGCATCTGTTACAGCACATTTAACAGGCTGGTTCAAATAGAGTCTCCCTGCCTCTAACAGCTGGGGGTCTTCCTCTTCATGCCCCCTGCAACATTCTAACAGTTGTTCATGAAATATACATTTTGTTGCTTGTAGGCTCTGCGATCCATAACTTGAGTTTGCATGATGTGACCTCCCCACCGATAACACCGGAATACTGTAAAAAGAGTACGCATCAATACAAGACCAAATACAACTTGTTCAGCATGTATAATATCTTAGTTATCAAATTCTTTATTTCTCAGCATTTAAACTAACTGAACCAACTTAAATCATACACTTTTTAAAGCTTATTGAACACACCGGACGCATATGCCAATTATTATGATGACAATCAGTATAAGGATTAAGAATTTGCCTATGCTGGCGATCACTTCCTGGACCCATTCCCCTAGACTTCAGAACCATTTCACTGGGTTCAGCCATGACACCCATCCTTCTATCTTTTCCCCTACTTCAGCCACTGAAGCATTATAGTTCTTGAGAAATTCCCACTTTAGCTGCAGAATTTCATCCATCTTCCGGTCTATCACCTCCTTAGGGTCGCTGGTATCATTGGTGACATAGGTGCAACATTTTACTCCAAATTGGGTGGCCAATGTTATGCAATACCCTCCAGTAACAGCAGTTAAATAATTCAACACTAGCCTGTGTTGCACCAGTTCTTTCTTGTACGCTTGCAATTCTCTCCCTGTATACCTGAATGTGTCATCGTACATCTCGGTGATATTATCTATCAATTTGGCAAGTTCCTGGATATATCTAAAATGTAATGTACCCCGAGCGATCCTGGTGGGGTCCAATGCGACCAGAACTTGAAAGCCAGTTGTCTCACTGATTAACTGAGTGGCTTTATGTATATCACCAGATACCATATTTCTTTTGCCTCTGTGTTCATATTGTGTGTGAAGATATGGTGACGGTGTGTTTTTATGTATACCCAGCATTTCAACATGTGTGAGGGTCATAACTTCTGGGACTATTCTTCCCAGGTAACACAAACCTTCGGAACTCGGGGAGAGCCATTTATACGCTTTTCTTCCACAGATGAAATATACATTATCAGAGAGAACATAAGGAATGGTATGCATCATTATCATTAAGCACATTTCCCTTGCAAACAATCCTATTTCTGGTTCTTCCATCTGGTACATGCAAGTTTCTGGCTGTATTATTTTAGCACAATAACCATTTGGCACCTTACCAATAATTTCTTTGGTGGAACTCAATGTATACCGACACCTAAAATGTTTCTCACCAGACTTAATGGAGCACAGCAGATCATGGTTTATGGACTCATTATCATCTCTTTGTGAGAAGGTCATTGTCTGATTATTCCCCATCACTTCCCAACTCCCGGGTTTATTGGGGTTGGTTATGTTTAAACACAAAAGTGATCTATCTACTTGGAATTGATAGAGTTTGAAATGAGGTGGTTTGGATGAAAGGAATTTTCCATCCAATATTTTCCCTTTTGCAATTCTAAAATTTCCGTGATATACAGCGGGGATGGCACCAACCCTACGTTATGCTGTCCCTGGGGCACATGTGAACACACCCAGCAATCACTTTGATTTAACACTTTGCCTACCATGCTATGATAATCCTCTAGAGGATACCCACCCCAGTACGGATTATATTTAGGTTGGCACAGTTGGATACAGTTCTCATCAACTAGGGACCCACAAAGCTTACAAATACAGGAATCTTCAGACGATAACCCTCCACACCTTCCCCGAGTATCCAGAATGACAGTACTAAGATTGGAAAGACATTCCCCTGATTGGCATTGCACTCCTCCTGATTCCACTCGATCAGCACTGCCATCAGCTCCCGTTTCCTCAATCGGTCCCCCATCACAGACACTGGATGTCTCCGGACTGACCAGGATGGTGAACACTCTAAAAGAGAATATGAAAATGAACACAGCAGGCCCGTCCATTGTCACAACAAGACCTGCAAATTTCTCTCAGTTCAGGTATCTTACTACGACCTTTTCAATCCTCCCGGAACAAGCTCACGAGCGACAGGTCCACGCTATCAGCTTTGTCTCCGACTTGTTTCTCCACCGGTTGATTGACCTTTTTGCAGTGAGTGGAATGGACCCAGGTATCTCTTTCGGCCACCTTCAAAGATGTAGTACTCGTCAGCAGCACCTGGTACGAACCTTCCCACCGATCAGTCAAACAACCTGAACGCAAGAAATTTCTGATCATTACATATTCTCCTGGTTCAACATCATGACCGTTCGTTTCAGGCATATCATTAGACAACAATTTCAGTTTCTGCTGCTGTTGCTTTAACTGCTTACTCATTGATATAAGATACTTCACAGTTACCTCGTTGTTACCCTTTAGATCTTCCTGTGGACTTATAATCAAATGAGGTTGTCTACCGAACAATATTTCAAATGGGGACAGATTCAGAGGAGGTCTAGGAGTGGTCCTTATGCTATGTAGGACCAAAGGTAACGCTTCTGGCCATCCTAGTCCAGTCTCAGTCATGATTTTACTTAATTTATTTTTAATAGTCCCGTTCATCCTCTCTACCTTTGCACTGGCTTGCGGTCGGTAGGGGGTGTGAAGTCGGCTATTAATACCCATCAGCTTACACATATTTTGAAAAACATCACCTGTGAAATGGGTACCCCTATCACTCTCGATGATTTTAGGGATACCGTACCTGCATACAAATTCCTGAACTATTTTCTTGGCAGTAAACGCAGCAGTATTAGTGGCCGCTGGGTAGGCCTCAATCCAGTTAGAAAATACGTCTGTGCACACTAATACATACTTAAGGTTCCTGCAGGGTGGTAATTGGATGAAATCAATTTGTATCACCTGGAAAGGTCCATCAGTCGGTGGAATGTGGGACGGTTCAGTAGGGATCGCTGTCCCTATGTTCTTTCTCAAGCAGGTCAGACAGGACATTGCTATCTTCTCTGCTTGTGAACAAAAACCTGGTGCATACAGGTATGCCCTCACCAACTTGCACATACCCTGTTTACCCAGATGAGTCAAGCCATGTGCTGCCTCAGCCAGGCTGGGGTGATATGCCTTGGGGGCTACTGGCTTACCATGTCCGTCCCTCCAGAGCCCAGAGCACTCTTGCCCACATCCCTTGGACTTCCAAATGGATATTTCCTGAATTGAACACAAATTTTGCATCTCAATTAATTTCAGCATATCAATAGTTTGAAATGACATAATTGTTTCAGTTGGAGGAAACATTTTTAACCCTGCTGCCCATTTTGCAGCTTCATCAGCTCTGTTGTTGCCCAGTGACACCGGGTCATCCTCACATGTGTGGGCTTTGCATTTAATTACTGCCACTGCTTTGGGCAGTTGGATTGCTTCTAAAAGATGTTTTATGTGTCGGGAATGTGCAACTGGTGTGCCTGCTGCTGTCATAAAATTTCTCAGATGCCATAGAGCCCCAAAATCGTGCACCACCCTGAACGCGTACCTCGAGTCAGTGTAAATGTTAGCAGATTTGCCTGCTGCCAGTTCACGTGATTTAGTCAGTGCTACTAACTCTGCCAGGCCACCTGGGCTGAGTGAGGAGGACCGAGAGGTTTAGCTTCTATGACGTCTGTGTCATTTACAAAAGCAACCTGTACATAATTCACCTGTGTCTGTTTGTCTATGACAACTCCCATCCGTATAAAAAGTTACATCCACATTCTCTAAAGGTGTGTCATGTATGTCAGGTCTAGCAGTAAAGGTCTGATTCAGATATGTCATACAATCGTGCATCTCATTATGTCTGCCAAACTCCCCTCCCGCCAGCAACTCCTCTCCTTCCACCCTTTGTACATCATGTTGTACATATGGTAGGTATGTTGCTGGATTCAGCGTACTGCAACGTTTAACAGTAATATTTGCAGGAGCGATTAGAGCTAGTTCCCATTTGGTGAACCTAGCCGAGGAGACATGTCTGGTTTGAGCTGAGTTCAACAGAGGAGATACAGCATGGGGAGTGTAGACAATCATATCATGGCTGAATACTACATCCTCACTTTTACTCACCAATAGAGCGGTAGCTGCTACACCTCTCAAACAAGTGGGGAGTGATCTTGCTACCGTGTCCAATTGGGCACTGTAGTATGCTACGGGCCTACTGGCATCACCATGTTTTTGTGTAATGACACCTGCAGCACAGCCATCGGCTTCCGTACAATACAAATCAAAAGGTTTTTCATAATCAGGTATTCCCAATGCAGGAGCTCTTGTCAGACTATCCTTAAGATTAAGAAAAGCCTGTTCTGATTCCTCTGTGTGTATGAAATGATTGGGCTTTGAGGAAGAGACTAATTCCTGTAAAGGTAAGGCCAAAATAGAAAAACCTGGTATCCACATTCTACAGTATCCACACATTCCCAAGAAGGTACGAATTTGCTGTTGATTCTGTGGCAGTGTCATGTTTTGTATGGCCTGGATTCTATCTGTTGTAAGGTGTCGTAACCCTTGGGTTAGGCAGTGTCCCAAATATTTTACTCTGGATTGGCACGGCTGTAGTTTGTCCTTAGCCACCTTGTGTCCTGTTTGTGAGAGATGAAGTAACAAAAGTTTAGTATCATTCAAACATGACATAAACTCTCTTTCAGACCGTCCACAAGTACTGTGACTATCATCCCCCGGTGGTGAGTGCTATCTTTAATATCCTCTATCCCAGTGTACTGGGTGATGGCTTGCAGAGCCCGATCGCAATAATCTTCTGCAGTCTCACTCTCTTTCTGCTTAATGGTGAAAATTTTGTTCCAGTTAATTACTACTGAAAAATATATACCCAATTGAGTTACAATGCGGGAAATGTTACCTTGGTTTACTTGGTCTGTTAAGGGAACGTCACCATCCAATACACAATCCGTGATACATTTTGTCACGTCGGTATTGCATGGCAGACAGGCCCTTAACACCACACACCAATCTTTATTAGTGGGTTCATGTGAACTACCCAAATTTCTCAAAAATCTTTGACATTTGGCTAATTTCTTTTTGGGATCGGGGAAATCATTTATGATGGAATTTAGTTCTGCCCTTGTCCAAGGACAATGCATTACTACTTCCCTCGTGGGCACTATACCATTTGCGTCTGCATTTCCATTTGGAACAGTTATTGTCTGAATGGGATGCAGACCGGTAGCGCTGCTACCTTTGACCTGATTACCTGGCTGGGGGTTTAGTCTGCTGCTGCTACGTATGGTATGAGCTTCCTCTACGGGTGCAGAGGGCATTAACACTTCCCTTGCTGTTACCGATGGAGATGGGGGCACCACTCGTGATTGTGGTGATGCCGCATCTATCATCTGCACAGTATGGAAAATGGCAGACATTACAATAGGCTCATCATCCGCATCATGAACATTTTCTTTATAGTTGCTTAAGAGAGGGTACAAGTTGCTTGTTACATTTTTATGGGTATTTTTGGTAACTGTACTTGCACCTCCATCCACATAAGGTGGGAGAGGTGAGCGTGAACTGCTGGCAATACTCTCCACGATGCTACCTTGCCACACGTGCGCGCCATTTTGCGGCTCGCCCGTATTGCAATTCAGGGTCGTGGATGTATTTTCTGACAATGTGCTCACGATGCTAGTTTGTTAAGCCACGCATCCCCTTCATGCTGCCACAGTTTTAAACATTCAAAATATTTAACCTTTTTCTCTCGGGAGCGCATCAAACTGATCCCGGACATTGTCTAACACATTTTTATCAAAACTACCAATTCTGGGAAATGGTCTAACACTCTTCCTCGTCATATTAAACCATAAATCACAATACCTTATTGCATAGGTACCGTACTTGGTATGCATGATGCGATGGGCCGATCCGATCGGCGCCTCCATTAGCAGCACATCATTGCCTAACATCTCTACTGTTTGTGTGGCTCCCATTCTGAGACAAAATCCTACGCTTTTCAATAAAGATTTAAACCAGCGAAAGACAATCAAGACACTTTTACTTACCTGTGGACGATTTAAGTCGGCGGCGCCCACACACATGGATAAGATTTAGTAAGGCAACTTCCACACCTGGATAAGATTTGAAAAAGGCAACTTCCACACCCGGATAAGATTTAGTAAGGCAACTTCCACACCTATGAGAGTTTATATGTCGGCTACTCTCACGCACCTCTCTACAACAAAGACAACATGTACACCTGCTACTGTGTATAGAACGGTAAAGCTGCTTACCGAGCGGCTAGACTAACCCTTGCACCTAGCCCTTAAGGATCATACGGTACCCTTAACTTTGTTCAACAAATATTCACTGTTACACACTTTTTTCCTGCGCAGAAAAATACACGTTAACCCAGATATTGGTAATAGAAAAAAATTTAAACCTCAATGGCTTTGTTCAAACACGTGGCAGCACAACCGGAAGTACGTATACGCTATTGTGCGAACAGTCGCATACACAATAATGCGACTACCACACAACCGCATAATGGCTTTTTAACTGCGTACGCAAAAGTGCATCTTTGCTATGCGCAAACCTGCGACTTAGTCGCATACTCAGTACTGCGACACCCCTTTAAAAGTAAGGTTCTATCAACAGAGGAAAACAAACTTTTTCCTCTCATGTCCCTGGATTCTAGTCAGCTTCCTTGATTCACACGGAGATGGATAGCGATCTTTCAGCACAAAGCGGTTGCAGGCAAACCCTGCAAGTGGCCACTCCACCCTTTGCTGAAATATCGATAGACGTATGTACCGTGTGAGCAGTTAAGTGACTACACTACGAGCCCCCAACTAATGATATTGGATCAGAACCTCTATATACCACTGCCTATACCTTCTAATGTCCTTCCTATACCTTCTAAGGATGACGCTAATTTGCGTACGCAGTCATACCATAAATAAAGACTTAGATGTGGAATCTGTGGTTCCAAAGCACAAGTGTTATTCAGGTAAAAGTTCAGACAGTTACACACAATTGATCTAGACACAATTTAGGCGCAAAAGGAAAATTATACAGACCCAAGTAAAGTATACATACACAGGCGCTTCCGGACCCGGAGATAGGCATCAGCAAGAGACCCCTAGTCATACAGCGTTCAGCACGAAGACTGAGAACCAGCATTCGTGCAGACATATTTATACCCCCCCAGAATAAACAGGACAATAGGGAAGTTAGTTGCTGATGTCATTGGTTCCCAGGGGAGAAGCATCTGTTACAGCACATTTAACAGGCTGGTTCAAATAGACTCTCCCTGCCTCTGACAGCTGGGGGTCTTCCTCTTCACGCCCCCTGCAACATTCTAACAGTTGTTCATGAAATATACATTTTGTTGCTTGTAGGCTCTGCGATCCATAACTTGAGTTTGCATGATGTGACCTCCCCACCGATAACACCGGAATACTGTAAAAAGAGTACGCATCAATACAAGACCAAACACGACTTGTTCAGCATGTATAATACCTTAGTTATCAAATCTCTTTATTTCTCAGCATTTAAACTAACTGAACCAACTTAAATCATACACTTTAAAGCTTATTGAACCTTATGTGTGAATATGTAATGTGTGGGTATTGAGGGTTTGATATAAGGATGCTAGTTAACTTGGGGCAGATGCGTGCGCATAAAGCTAATAAAACAGCAGTTTCATACAAAGTCCTATGCATTCGCTAATATGCGACTAGATAACAGCGCAATTGTGTGTATTAATGTGTGTATGAGAAATGGTGAAAAATGCAATCGCATGGTGCTAATAGTATCATCGCCACATATACTAAAATGTGAGTTTATCTAAAATGGCGCTTAGGCGGCCATTCGCAAAATGGCGTCTTGCGATCTCATTTTCAAGATGGCGTCTTGCGGCCATTCGCAAGATGGCGTCGTCGTGATTACATTTTAAACTGAACTTGTCTCAGCCAATTATTCAGCTTCGACAGTTCTTATTGTTACAGTCTCCTTGGGTTTGTTTTTATAAATAATTATGTTTAGAATAAGGTCTTCTAGAATAGAGGATTCTTTAATAAAATGGTGTTAATTTTATTACTTTGTCTTTTTATCTTTATATATACTGTATCTAATCCTTAGAAACTTTACTTATTATGTATCACATTTCCTTAGTTGTTATATAGGTATCTTTAGATATCTTTTTTACTCCCCCCTCTCCCCTCTTTTTCTCTTCAATTCTCAGATGATTTGCTGTCTTTTAATCTAAGAATACTGTATAGTTAACCTTTTGGAATGACTGTATCCATCATGAAAATCATCCTCATCTCTCTTCGGGCCAATTCTTTCATCTGATCTTCTCCTCTTATTCCTAGTTGGACTTTTTCCAATCCGTAGGCTTTCAGATGTATAGGATTTCCTCCATGTTTTGTCCGGAAGTGTCTGGCAACACTCGTTATTTGTTTAAATCTTGCTTGATCTTTTTCCACATTCTTAATATTGCCCACATGTTCCAATTTTCTCTGTTTTAACTTCCTGCTTGTCATTCCTATATATTTTTTGTTGCAATCACATTCTAGACAGTATATTACCCCCTGTGTATCACAGTTTATATAGCCTTTGATTTTATGCTGCTGATTGTATTTGTCTGTAAAATCTGTTGTTGTTTTTCTTGAATTTGCAGGCTTTGCATCTTCCACATGGATAACTCCCATCAATCCTATCTATTCTTGTGCCTCTCGAAAAGTGGCTATGTACCAATCTATTTTTTAAATTTGGAGATTTTCTCCAGCTGATATTCACTTGGCTACCTATTTCTTTTGCCAGAATCCCATCTGTGAGTAATACATGCCAGTGTTTTTCTAATATTCTCTGGATTTCTTTCCACTGTTTACAGTACGTCCCTACAAATCTGATCTTATTCTCTGAGTTTTCTATAATTTTAGTTTTGGGTGTCAAGAGATCTTTTATATTACTTCTTTTTGTATCTTTATATGCTCTTTTGATGTTTCTCCTACTGTATCCCCTTCTTAGGAGGCATTCTTCAAGTTCTTTCGATCTTACATTGAAGGTTTGTAACTCTAAGCAGTTCCTTCGGGTCCTTAGTATCTCACCCTTTGGGATGTTCTTCCGAGTAGCTAGGAGATGGGAACTCTCAAAATCAAGATGCTATTTGTCACAGTTGATTTCCGAAAAATGTCTGTACTCACGTCCCCTGATTCGGTGATTCTAATTCTCAAATCTAGGAAGGTAATTTGTTCCTGGCTCATCTCAGATGTTAATTTAAGATTCAAGGTGTTGTTGTTTTTTGTGGTCCCTCCCAAAAAATTAGGAGGTCATCAACATACCGATACCAGGCATTTACGTGTTTGGTATTAATTTCCATATCCTCGTTAAAAAAGCATTCTTTCTCCCACCACCCGAGGTACAGATTGGCATACATTGGCGCACACGTAGTGCCCATTGTTGTACCTCAGGTCTGTAGGAAAATTGTTAGTTGAAAACAAAATATTTTTTGGAGAGGATCAACTCCAATAGTTCACAAAGGAATTTGTTGTGCTCATTCTCTTTCTCCATTCTCAGGAAATATTCCGTAGCACATATTCCAACTTCATGCTTAATGCTCATGTATAGAGATTCTATACCACATGTACAGATCCAAGTGTTCTTGGTCACATTTAAATCCTCAATTTTATTCAGAACATCCATCGTATCTCTTACATAAGATGGTAATTCTGTCACAAATGTGTCTCATGTTCTTCGTCAGACAGCCAATTCCAGACACTATTGGCCTCCATGGTGGTTGTTTCTCATTTTTATGTGTTTTTGGGAGGACATAAAATGTCGGAATTTTGGGTTCTCCACCCACAGGTATTCAATTGTTGTTATATCTATAATGTTCTTATCCTTTGCATTCCCAATGGTCCTTTTGAGTTCTTTTTGATAGTTTGTTGTGGGGTTAAATATGAGATGTTTATAGCATTGTTTATCTTCTAATTGTCTGTTTATTTCTTTAAGATATACTTCTTGAGACCAGAGGACAATATTTCCCCCCTTATCTGATGGCTTAATTACTATTCCTTCCCAGCTTTCAATTTCTTTGAGGGCCTTTTGTTCTTCTTATTTAAATTCATACATTCTTGATGGTTTCTTCTTTCATTATCCATTATCTTGTCCAAATCCTTTGATACTAAACTTTGGTATATTTGTATCTGTGGACATATGTTTTGTGCCGGCATAAATTTAGATTTCCTTTTCAAATCCCTCTTTTTAATATGATCTCTATTAATATGTATTCCTGATTCTTCTCCTAATTCTTCTAGTGCCTTTAAAGCTTCTTTGCTAATTCTTCTAAGTCTCTTTCTTGTGAGTCATAAACATTCAGATGTTCTTCTGTGTTTTTGCTAAAGAATTTTTTCAGGAGTAATTTTCTTGTAAAAAGGTTTTAAGTACTTTTCCAACTCATATCTATTGATATCCCTTGAGGGTGAGAAGGATAGACCTTTCAATAGTACTTGTGTCTGGGTTGGAGTTATTATCTTATTTGATAAATATTTGTAATGCATCTGTCTCTAATATTTTCTGTGTGTTTTGTGTTATTTCTTCAGAATGTCTTCCCACTCTCTCTTTTGTCTCTCTTTCTGAGGTTTCTTGTTCCCCCTTCTTGTTTTCTACCTGGTCCGTCTGTTGTATTGTGTCCTCTTCCTAAAAAACGCTTATCCCATTGGTTGTTCCCTGATGCTTCCATCATTTCTCCTTCTGACGATTCTATTTCTGATGTTGTATAATTTTGTGAATCATAACGTTCCTGTCTTGATTTTCCATTGTTCCATCTAAAAATCCTATTATTAATGAAATCATTTTTATCTCTTACAAATTTTTTCTGTGTTCTTTCTTTTAATGTTATTTCAAAATCATCTATATATTTCTTGTATTTTTCATGCATCTTCCTAAAAATCTCTTGGCTTTCGTATTCTTTTAGTTTTTCACTTGTTTTTTTTATTTCTTTGGAGATTCCTTCTAATCTTTGTGCATCATGTTTAATTAGGATATATATTAGTTCTCTTGAGCATTTTAAGAGGGAGGTTTCCCATTCTTTTTTGAGATTTTCATCTATCTCAAAAGCTGGGAGAGTTCTAGGTTTTAAGCCTCTCTGAACAAGATTTTGTTTTAGATAATTTTCAAATGTTATTTTATTCCATATTGTTTTTGTCTGTTTGTATAGTAAGTTTTTCAATATTGTCAAATACCTCCCAACATTTTGAATCTAGAAGTCGGGACCCCTGTGTACGTGACTGAAAAGGGGGCGTGGCCTTGTTCCCGCTAGGGTACGCCCTCTGGGTGGTGTGTTTATGGTGGCATGTCAAGACCCCATTTTACATCATGCTGGGGCGAGCTCAGCATTTTCTCAGCTTTTTTAAATTTTTATTCTCTGATATATTGAACAGAGCTGTCTGCAGCTGTGCGGTCTACACGTATTAGGAGTGGCTTCAAATGTTAGAAACAGCCAATGCTCCTAGATGAACAATCTATAAGCCCAGCTCCTAAGGTCTCAATTTACATTCTAACTTTTTTTCAGAATATCACTGGACATCAACAGTCCCCCTAAAAATCCGTTGTGCCACATAGGCTGGAATACCTTTATTATGGTGTACTAATTAACATTCTCCTACAGTCTCAGATGTGTGAGAGACATTAATATATATATGTCTACACGGACCATCTAAGAGCTATGTAAACATCAACACCTTTAATGTTATTTGTGATTGTTTATATGCAAGCCACTATACACTGCCATTGTTGCTACATTTTTACAATTTATCTTGCAGGTTTATTATTCTCTGCTTGGTGCAGATTGTATGCAATTACAACAAGTATTGCTTTTATTTTCCTATTCATTTTTTATTGTCTTAGTTGAAGTAATTCTCTAATTTATTTATATATATATATTTTTATTCTTTATTTTTTATTTTCATTATCCCATTAATATGTCATTTTAGCATTTCCTATCCTATATGTATTTTTATTAATTTTTTGAGTGTTTAATCTTACTATTTACTGTGGTCTTCTTATTAAATATTAGTATCTTTAGCGCCTGTCTATCTGTGCTTTCGATTTCTTGGTAATTGTTGGGAGGGTCCAGGTTCCTCCACCTCTATGACGGCTGCTTTATACTAATTAATCCCCTGGTCCTCTACACACTCCCTACATTTATCCTGGTCCACTGAGGTGGTTATAGTCCAGCGCCTATTTTTTGTCTGTGTGTGTGTCTCTCCATGAACTAAACAGATGCCGCATACATTTGCAGGGCCGGATCAAGGCTTGTGGGGGCCTTGGGGCAACTAAATTGTTGGGGCCCCCACCAAGCCACATGGAGCATACCCCCCAACTCCCCTGCCCAGCCACACAGAGCCTACCCCTACCCCTTCCTGACTACTTACCTTCTGGGATGGCTTTGTGTTCTGAGTGCAGCAGCACAGTCAGCGTTGCTGCATACAGTGCAGAGCGGCTCCTAAGGCATACGAGGTCAGCATCACGGACATGAAGTGTCACATAACATTTACAAAAAAATAGCTTGAAAAAAGGAAACAAATGATATACCACTGTGATAAAAAAAAAAGGTCATATAATGACTTTAGTACAGTTTGACCATAGAGTCAGAGCTCTAACACATCTGAAATGTCCACTGCATCTCATTAGTGTGCCCTACACGTGGACTGGAGATTAACAAAAAGTTAAAAAACGTTCTTTGTCCTAGTATGTCACATCAGGATATTCTATTGAGGTACACCTGGATTGCAATTTAGTATAGTATTATAAATGCCACTGTTTATAATCTTGAATAATATCCAGTTATGGCTATTTGTGTGATGTCGTGAATCCACTATGATTCCCAGTATATGTGCATGCATTCAATCTTAGTTGTTTTACTAATATCTTGACATTTCTTGTTGAGTCTGCCGACTGCTGAGAATCATATGGTCTTCTGTTCAGCTGATGAAATCAATTGTTTCATGGCATCACACTAATAGACATAATTGGATATTATTCAAGATTCTAAACAGTAGGATTTACAAAATTATACTAAATTGCATTCCATTGGTACCTCCAAGGTTTAAAGTGGTTTTAGAGAGATGGTGTAACTCATCCCCCACCCACCCGCTAAGCGGAGTTACACTGGGGATGGTGTCTTGCCACTGCCAGGGCCACAACTAAGGTGCACAAAGCAAATTAAAAAAAAAGGTTGCCCTTGAAAACTGTTCTTTAACATTCTGGCTGTATACTTACATTGCTTCTGAAGCACACATTGGAAACCTAAATAGGGGAGGTACAGTAAGATAAAATCACAATATGACTGAGATTAATACCATCTGCTCCAGCCTTTTCCTTCTTATTCTGCCAATTGTGAAGTCTCTAACCTCATTTGCCCTGTGTTTCTCCAGCCTCATCTTCCCTTCTTCTGTCCAGTCTCATCCCCCCTTATGTCTTTCCAGCTTCACCCCGTGTCTCCCCAACCTCATTTATGCCTGCTTCTCTACAGCCTCACCCCGCCTGCATCTCTCCAGTGCCATCATCATGCCCTATGACTGACACCCTTTATGTATGTATGTATTGATTTTATTTCACTGCTGCCCCCCACTTTATATCTATTTATTTCATTTGTCATCCATTCAGCCCCAGTCCCAGTGATCCTTGACCTGACCAAATACACCCCACCATTATTATTATTTTTTTTTACTAACGATATAGAAGTTTAAATGGAGTTTCTATCAATGCTGCAGCAGTATATTTCCTCCTGTCCACTGCTAATCTGTCTCTGTCATCTAAATCTTCACATCACAGTCAGTTACACACATAATTTTGACTGACTCAGTTGGCTCTGGTTTCCCCTCCACTGTGTGATTCTCCTCTGCTGCCCTTCTGCACACCTTTAGGAATGAGAGACAGACATCTCAAGAAGTCAAAGCATCTCATTCCCGGCCTTCCATAGGAGGGGGAGATGTGACGGCTGCAACATCTATTGAAATGGACAGAGCACAACTTGGTGAGCATATGTGACTCACAGGATGAGTCACTTCATTGGCAGGAACTAAGGGGCAGCTTTGCAATTCAGTCCTTGCTAATATGCAAATGAAGCAGGAGGTGTATGGTATTCCCTGCTGCATTTGCGATCCCAGTTATCAAAAGTACCCTGGCACCTTCCATGACACCTGTGTTGAATTAATATACAGAAATAACTATATAGTGAATAAAAAAATATCTCCTGAAACTACCCATGCGCTGAAACAACCTGCTGCAGTTAATGAAGGAGAAAAATTGCCAACTCCACAAAAATACACATTAAAAAGAAAAAAACTGCACTGGATAAAACAGCCACCAATTAACACAGTATAATAATTTATTGTAACAATAAAGATATTTGCTATACAGTAAAAACAATTGACTAGTCATTGCAAAAATGTATCTGTTCAGTCTGAAATATACATGGAATCAGCGCTGCTGATCATACAATGAACTAACATATAAAAATAATGACACATAAACCATACATACAACATGAAATATGAACCATAAAAATGGTAGTGAATAAAAGTCCAGCTAGATATGTATAAATGAGACAGATGAAATCTATAAGTATTAGACCATATAAGGAGAAACAAATGATCATGTAAAATGACAATGGACTGCTTAATGTCTGTGTGTAACATATGAGAGTTACCTTCCTCTTATACCCCTTTTACACCAGGTAGCAGCTCAGTGTTAAAGGGTCCCTGAAAAATAACCCAGCTCAAGTGACCCGGCAATCCAACCCAGCTAGCTATGAGGGTTGGACCCAGGATGAACCCGGGTAATGGTGCAGTGTAAACGGTGCGACCCGGGTTATCCGACCTGGGTCATGCCTAAAATTAGCTGATTGGTGGTTGTGGAGCCATCCACTTCCACTTTTTATGACCTCACAGGTTTAGTAGGGCAGATCTGGGTTCAGAACAAGGTTGACCAGGGATTAACCCAGATCGAAGGTGCAGTGTAAATGGGGTCTGACCTGGGTTGGAACCATGTCCAAAAACCCAGGTCGGACCCGGGTTTTTGGTGGAAAAGAGGTATAACGCTGGGTAGTGTTTGTTAGATGTGCTGTCTCCATCCATACTGCATCCAGGTAACTGAGCTTGTGGTCTCTAGGACCTGTCTGAGCTCAGCAGGAGACCTGACATCAGACATGCACAACTATGGGTGCCGAGAGGAGGGGGAGCGGGTACTAATTAAATGGCCCCGGGCTTGCTGGGGGGGCCCGGCGGGGGTCTGGGTCAGACTTCACTCCTCCCACATTATGACCACACAGGCACACTGCTACTATTATATATGTAGCGGGCGCTGGGAAGACTAGTGGCCGTGATCATGGGTTGAAGCGGCCGGTTCCACCCATAGGGCATGTGCACTCTCTGTGGGTGCACCGGCCACACCACCCTAGGTACGACCCTGCGCATAATTTATTTACTAACTGCACATTGCACTGTTCAATACTTGTTGAATTCCAATACTAAAATCAACCGAGATCTGAAAACATATGTATCCTTTGTACCAAAGGATGAAAAGTCCTTTTACTAGAGAAAGTGGATAGCAAAAGTGCTTATTTTTGCTTTGTCCTATATATTAATGGGGTTACAACAACCCCACCGGGGAGTTACAATTTATCAAGCATTGTGGTTGTACTACTTGTTATGGTAATGTTATTGTCATATGTTGTCACAAGGCTTAAGACACTGCTTTATTCTTGGAATGAAGCATTTTTAATGCAGTTCTAGTGTTCTTACAGAAGAAAAAAATAATTTGATAAGTTTGTTAAAAACAAAATGTAGTAAAAGTTTTATGTTAATTTAAATATCTAATCAACATATCATGGGACAGCTACTCAGTGCATAAACGCATGCAGACATGGGACCTGATTCAGAGTTGCACGCTATTGCACAACTGCTGTGTCTTTGTGTGCTATGGCTCTGCAATAATATGCTAATGCCACAGGAGGCGTCTAGTGTAAATTAACGCCTTCTGCCAGCTTCTGTGATCCACTTCTGCATCCGAAGATACAGCAGCGGATGACTCTGTGTAAACATTTGTTGTCTGAGTAACAGAGAGTGGTACAAAAAAACAAAAAAAACTTCTAGTGAGTGACAATTCTATGGGCAGCCGCATAAACACTTTGTTAATGGTACAGATCAGAAGATGTCCCAAATGGTTCAAGCTGATAGGAATGTGACAGTAACTCATACCACCCAGCGCACTACAACGCCCAGCAATTCCCTCGCACTCTCACTACTCTATACAGTTACTATATACAGTGGCGTAAGTTCATCCCAGACGCCCGGAGGCAAGTTATAATTTGGTGTCCCCCGTCACAGCCGCTGACACTGTAATGTAGCAATTCTCATGCAGACAGACTATAGATAGACGAAGGCAGCAGCTGATGGTCTGACATGGAGCTCTCCACTAGTGTATGGTGGCTTCTCAGGTGCCGGGAAGGGGTGCCATGTATTGAGCGGCTGTGACGGTACACTCCGGGTACACAGTTACAGCCCTAAGTGGGGTGAATATGTTGTGGACAGTGGAGGAGGTGCCCCCTTCATAGCTGGAGCCCGGCGGCAGGCGCCTCCATTGTCTCCCACAGTTCTGCCCCTGACTATATACCTGTGCATCCCTGTGTCTGTTACATGTTGTTTGTACCTTATTAAATAAACCTAAGACCTGGTTAAGTTGTACCATTATACATTCTGGCCAAGTGCATTGTATTACAAATCGACACATATAATAACACCCAGTGACACATCTTCCACTGTGACATACTGATAACAGGCTACAGGTGCAGTCTAGCAGCCACAAGCTAATAAGTTGCGGGCTCCCCCTGCTACGCAATACTCTGCTAATAGTGTGTACCTGGACAATCATGTTGCAATGCAAGGGGCTCAAATACATTTTATTTGCTTTTGCATGCAGGGTAAATACTGTATGCTTTTGCATTAAGCCCACAAATGCTGGTCTATTTTAGTTTTTAGAGTTGAACATGCCCCTCTCAAACCTAAACTCTCTGCACATTTTAAATCTGACCCGTCTTTTGTATCTCCCTTGCGGCCTCTGGCTCAGAATGCCCCCAATGGTACTGAGAAGGCTGGTCTCTAGCGATCAGAGACTAAAGAATCCTCTGACCACTTCAGAGGCAAGCATTTCCAGTAATGCAGTGCGCGGGTGACGTCATGACGTCACCTGCGATGTGAGTAGCCCGCATGCCTGCTGGATCCAGTTAGAACCAGTGGAAGCGGCAGCGACGGCGGGGCTCGGGAGCCCTGACTGCGTGGAGCAGTGCCAGCATGAAGACTGGTAAGTTTCTTCAGAGGGGAGTTGGCAAGGAGGGGGAGCTAATACTGGGGGCACAACCTTAGGGGGAACGACTACATGGAGCATTGCAGAAGGTGCACAACTAATGGGGGCATTGCTTAATGGGCACAGCTACATGGGGCATTGAAGATGGGGCACAACTACTGGGGGCATTGCATAATGGTCACAGCTACAGGGGGCATTGCATAAGGGCCACAACTACTGGGGGCATTGCTTAATGGGCACAACTACAGGGGGCACTGCAAAAGGGGCGCAACTACTGAGGGCATTGCATAATGGGCACAACTACAGGGGGCATTGCATAAGGGCCACAACTACTGGGGGCATTGCTTAATGGGCACAACTACAGGGGGCACTGCAAAAGGGACGCAACTACTGAGGGCATTGCATAATGGGCCACCCCTGAGCTAGCTACACACTGTCAGATTTTTTTGAATGGGACAAGAAACAGGGCTATTTTTCAGCAAATTGCCTGCCCCAATATCTGTGTTATACATTATGCAATTTTTACATAGAAGCTACCGATTTTTCACCACACCACACTGATTTTGCATATGTCCACCCACAGGAATGACATATTGAAAGGAGAACATAGGAAACATGGGCAGATTATTGGGAATGCACACATACTCCTCGATATTGGGAATTTGAAGCCGAGATTTTCGTTCTTGACAGAGATCAGATAATGGAAGGAATGCATTTGTGGATGTTTTATTACCGTTTTATTGGTGAAACGCTTAAATGATCGTTCATACACACTATACAATAAATCAGACCGATCACCTGATTATTCGCAAATTGACCAATAATTGTATAGTGTGTAGGGAGCTTAACTCCCACTTCAGAATCAGGCCTATTGTGTCTATGTGATGGTGTTCTCAGAGAGTCTTTGTAGAACTTTTTTAAGGGGTAAAAACTGTCATATTTTTACCCAAAGCAGGGGTTGTAAACATATCAGTACTATGCCGCTATTATACCACTACTCTCAGTTGGGTGCCTTGTGCTTAGCCCAGTCCTATTTTATAAAGGATATGCAAATAAACTATTGCATATAAAAGATAAAAATGTTAAATTTTGACACTTGAAAAGAAGTCTCATGTACATTGCTTATACCTCAGGACCCCAAACAGTGCATGTTTTCCATATCTCCTCACATAATCACAAGTGAATGGATTAGCTCTACCTGTGGATCTTTTAACCACTTAACTGACCATAAACCGTTCAGAAATTGTTGTTTTTTTATGATTGAATTAAGTCAAGAAGATATATTTAAAACTTATCCAACACAATTTTCTATAAATTTAATTTTTTTATATATATATTTTTAAACAGAGTATACCATAAAAATAGCAATCTATGGTATACTGTAGTGCTGACCATCAACGGCTGTACCATCAATGTCTGATTGCTTCAAACCATCGATGGTTGAGTTCCGCATAAAATAGATTTTTCCCATGTATAGAGAAAATTGATAGTAACAATGGTTGGGACTGCCTGTTTGAAATAGGGACTTGAGATGACTATATGTGGGGTGTCCATCGATAGTTACTATTGATGGTACAAAAACAATCTATGGTGCACCATTGATGGTTTGCACCACTCGAAGGTCACCAGTGCCGAGTGTATGCAAGGCCGTGGGACAATAAAAGCCAGGTGGTGGAGCATAGCGTACCGGGAGCAGTAAAAAAAAAAAAAAAAAAAATTTGGCTCCTGCTCATCCATCGATTGCAGAGATCGAAGGGATGCCGGGCGCCGCGAGAGTACAGCCGCGGGGGGGAGAGTTAGGTTTAGGGCACCCGGGGGGGGAATTAGGGTTAGGCACCCCCCGGGAGGGTTAGGCACCCCGGTGGGGACTTAGGGTTAGGCACCCCCTCGGGGGACTTAGGTTTAGGCAGCGGGGAAGGGGGGGTTAGGGTTAGGCACTTAGATGGGGGAGGTTAGGGTTAGGCACTTAGAGGGGGGAGGTTAGGCACTTGGGGGGGAGGTTAGGGCTAGGCACCCCTAAGGAGAGTTAAGGTAAGGGGTTTGGTTAGGTTAGTTTATACTTACCTTAGGGACGATGGGGATTTCCAGCGCTGTCGGGCGTCCGCTGCCGGGCTCTGCTGTTTTATCGGGCTGCCGCAGCCGGGAATCAAACTGCCAGTCATGCGGCAGCCAGGATCCCATAACGAATGCGCCCACAGGGCATTTCTGACTGGTCGCATCAGATGCGACTATGTCAGGGAAAGCCCGGCTTGGTGCGGTCGCATCTGATGCAGGGGAGTAGCGAGGGTGGTTCCAGTGGAGCACGAGGTCCGGGCACCAAAATGGACAGAGTCCTGGAATTCAAGAAGCGCAACATAGTATGACGGTCGCCTGTTAGTTTTAACTTGGTTTGCTTGCTCTATAATCTAAATTAATTATGGATCTGAGATCTGTTTCTACATTTCATGTTCCCTCAAGCCTCCCAGATTGCCTCCCCTCCGGCCCTCCCTCCTCTGTGATCATCTTCTGTCACCTCTCCTTCCCTGTCAGATTGATTACGTTCACTTCTAACCTTTTTAATTCCATCCCCTCTCTACCCTGTGATCAGCTCTTTGTCCGTGTCCACTCCTTTCTTATTGGCTTCTGTCACGACCCCTCTCTGATCGACTCTTTGCCCCTCCCTTTGTCTGTCTTATTGGCTTCTGTCAATACACATCTCCTCTCCTTTTCTTATTGGCCTCTGACACCTCCCTTCTTTGATCAGCACTTTCCTCTCCCCTCTCCTCTTTGATCCCCTCCCTCCTTCTCTCCTCATTCTGTGCTTCAATGGACTTAAAAGTGACACACCTGAGGTAAAGTCCTAATCTACAATTATAACGGTATGAGTTTAGAAAAGTCACTGCTTTGCTATTTAGGAGACCTGGAATAATAATAATGGGGGTAAACAGAACATGATTAGTACTCCATATTAATATAGGTGCAATGTATATTTGCGAAGTAGGATCATAGCTGAGAAGGGAGCTTCCCATAGGTGTTCCCACTCCAGTGAAAGCTGCTTGTGGCCGTAAATGCAGTAATAAGCTATGCACCCTGTGGAATTTCAATCTAGCACAGGGGTTCCCAACCATGGTCCTCAAGGCACACAAACAGTCCAGGTTTTAAGGATAGCCATACTTAAGCAAAGGTGTCTTAATTAGTACCTCAGTTATTTTGGTTAAACCATCTGTGCTCAAGCAAGGATATCACAAAACCTGGACTGTTAGTGTGCCTTGAGGACCGAGGATGGGAAACACTGCTGTAGCACATGTATTCTGCCAATTTAAGTTAAATGATCAGAATATATAATACAATCTCCTCTATTGACTAATAACAATGATTTAAAGGAGATAAAAGTCACATCCTATGTGCTATACATAAATAAAGCAGTGCCAAAGCAGCTACCCCTTAATGTCAGATAGTGCATCACTGAAGCATTCTATTCCCCCAATGGGATCACAATGCCCAGCGTGATACTGCCACTGTTTGCTGTTTTTCTCTTCACATCAGTATTCCTCCGCAGACTGGCCAAACCCCAATGGCACAGTTCAGTACAGGCACTATGACATGCACTTTCTCCAGGCGCCATGGTTCCACGCTACTACTCTGATCTGATGCGACCATGCCAAGCAAGTGGTTAAAATGTGTCAGTGAGTAGTGAATACACCTGTGCTCCTGCTAGGTGACCTGGAAATCCTGAACTGTTTGGGGTCCTGAGGACCGAGTTTGGGAACCACTGGCTTATACAATAATTAAGCTGAAACTAACATCTAAAAAAAATGAAAAAGGCAGTTTAATGAGTTAATAATCTGTTCTTTGAGGCAATTTTATTTTTCCAAATATGCTATTTTAAGTGAGGAGATAACAAAAATCCCTAATAAGTATGCTGATGTCTGCATATATGGCCACTGAGATTGCTCTCTGAGAAGCAAATTTATAGGCTACAATGTGACGTGAACCATGCTTTCTTATTTCACCTGTAAAGCTCATTTATACCTGACACACACTTATCTCTTAGTGGAATGGAATAGAACCTGGTACAGTAATGACTAATGATTTTACCATGGATTTGAGAGAGTGGCTCAGAGCCTATAAATTAAAGTTATTTGTAACCTGTAGGAATTTGTTATACTGATAGATTTTATGGTGCATACACACGGTACGATAAAAATGCACGATATGAACGATAACGATATCGACCATATCGTTATCGTTCAGATAATACATTTTTTGATGCCTACCAACTCACAAATGACCAGTAATGTATGGGCACACATGGACGATAACGATCTCGATCATCGCCCATGCATGCAGGCCAACCTGGTCGATATCGACCAGGTTACATAGGGACCCGCGATCGTTGATCGCATGCCTGTCACTGGTGGGTTGGTTGTTTGCGGGATGAACGATCACGATCATCCAGCACACCGGGAAGGTGCAGGATGATCAGTCAGCGATATCGTTATCGCTGACTGATCATACCGTGTGTACGCACCATTACTAAACAGTCTTTAATAATGGGTAAATATTTACTTTTTATGGTAAAGATATATATGTAAATGTTCAACCAGCCAAAACTAAACCACCTGTACTTGTCAACAGCATACAGCTGTCATCATGGTCTGTACACCATTTCACATAGGCAATGGAAAAGGGGTTTCCAGTTGCCTGAAACCCCCCTCCCCAGCCCACACTATGACCATAATCAAAATAGTAATATAATAGAATTTTACCAGTGCTGCATGTTCTTCTCAGCGTAAAATAATTAGCACCACCTTTGGATCTTTTGACATGTCAGTCAGTAAAAAATACACTTGTGTACAACTAGATCTGGAAAACATGCATTGTTAGAGATGCACTGCTATAGACCATCAATAGGGTTAATTATTAATACCGTATAATTATTATTATTATAATTTATTACCAGTTATTTATATAGCACATGCATATTCCGCAGCAATTTTCAGAGCATATTTGGCCACTCGCATCAGTCCCTCCCCAGTGGAGCTTACAATGTATATTCCCTACCACATGTACATGCACACACATACAAACTAGGGTTAATTTTTGGTAGGAGCCAATTAACCTACCAGTATATTTTTGGAGTGTGGGAGGAAACCGGAGTACACGGAGGAAAACCACGCAAGCACAGGAAGAATATATTTCTCCGTACAGTTAGGGCAGTTTAATTATATAATATCCAGTGCATAACAAGACCAATATGTACATATATGTCCAGGTGTTACAAGTTGCAGTCACGACTTGTCTCCTTCAAGTAGTTTACCTGGTCAGGATGGGGTTATTCCACTTCCCTCAGTTGCTGGGCGATCGGCATGCCTCAGGAGGTGACGTGTCATCCAATGCATGGCATGATTGGTCTCTCCTCCTATTTGTACACTCTGGCCTTTTGCCGCCTCACCGACTATAGTGTTCCTGAAGGTCCACTCGGCTCTGCCGCATCAGCAGCTCCCGTGCTGCCATTGGCTCACTTGTCTATTCTACGGCTTCCTGGCTGCACCAGCAGCTTCCATGCTCGCCACCAGCTCGCTTGTCTTTCCTAGGGCTCCCTGGCCGCACCAACAGTTTCCATGCTGCCATCAGTTCACTTGTCTCTCCCCTACGGCTCCCTGGCCGCACCAGCAGCTTCCGTGCTGCCACCGGCTCGCTTGTCTTTCCTACAGCTTCCTGGATGCACCAGCCGCTTCCGTGCTGCCACCGGCTCGCTTGTCTTTCCTACAGCTTCCTGGACGCACCAGCAGCTTCCGTGCTGCCACCAGTTCACTTGTCTCTCCCCTACGGCTCCCCAGCCGCACCAGCAGCTTCCATGCTGCCATCAGTTCACTTGTTTCTCCTACGGCTCCCTGGCCGCAGCAGCAGCTTCCATGCTGCCATCAGCTCTCCTGTCTCTTCTATTGCTCCCTGACCGCACCAGCAGCTTCCGTGCTGCCATCAGCTCACCTGTCCCTCCTTTGGCTCCCTAGCCGCACCAGCAGCTTCCGTGCTGTCACCTGCTCGCTTGTCTTTCTTAGGGCACCCTGGCAGCACCAGCAGCTTCCGTGCTGCCATCAGCTCACCTGTCTCTCCTACAGCTGCCTGACTGCACCAGCAGCTTCTGTGCTGCCATCAGCTCACCTGTCCCTCCTTTGGCACCCTAGCCGCATCAGCAGCTTCCGTGCTGTCACCTGCTCGCTTGTCTTTCTTAGGGCTCCCTGGCCGCACCAGCAGCTTCCGTGCTGCCATCAGCAAACCTGTCTCTCCTACAGCTGCCTGACTGCACCAGCAGCTTCTGTGCTGCCATCAGCTCACCTGTCTCTCCTACGGCTCCCTGACCGCACCAGCAGCTTCTGTGCTGCCATCAGATCACCTATCTCTTCTACGGCTCCCTGAGCGCACCAGCAGCTTCCATGCTGCCATCAGCTCACCTGTCTCTCTTACGACTCCCTGGCCGCATCAGCAGCTCCCATGCTGCCACCAGCTAACCTGCCTTTCTTACGGCTCTCAAAGCCAAAGTACACAGGATTGAACACTAAATTGTACACTAACTTGAACACTAAATTGTGTACCGGCACTCAAAGCTGAAGTACACGAAACTGTACACAAACTTGTACACTAAATTTCGTACCGGCTCTCAAAGCCGAAGTACCCGAAATAGAACACTAACTTGTACACTAAATGGCGTGCCAGCTCTTAAAGCCGTAGTACACAGTTTTCTACACCAAACTGTACACAAACTTGTACATTAACTTGCGTACTGGCTTTTAATACCTTTATCAATTACTTTCTTTCTTCTACAACTGGCTACAGTCCGCACCATCGGCTCTCAAAGCCGCATCGATTGTGTACCATTCTCTGCTATCGGCTCCAAGCCGCACCATTCGGCTCTCAAAGCCTCATCAACTTCTTTCTTTCTTCTACTACCAGCTACAGACCGCACCTTCGGCTCTCAAAGCCGCATCGATTGTGTATCATTCTCTGCTACCGGCTCCAAGCCGCACCATCAGCTACCAATGCCACATCAATTGAGTACTGTCTTCTTCAATCGGCTCCTAGCCGCACCATCGTTTCATCAGCCACATCATTGACTGGATACCAGTTTCTGTTCCTGTCGATCCTCTCTCCATGGAATCCCATTGTATTTTTGTGTGTACCTCTATTATCCCGAGTTGTAAGACCAGGCGGCCGCCTAAATACCAGTAAACATCTCAAAGTTCTAAGGGAACAACGGGCGGTTGTTATTGGTGGAAGACCTCGCTATCCTGGGTTTTTGGGGGTTCACGCGGAGCAGGCTTTGGGGTTCATAACACACTGGATTCTTCTGCTGCTCCCCCAGCATACTTGTCTACTTTTAATTTTTCCTCCCTGGGAGAAGCAGGTGGGGGCGGGGCCTGATGTTTAGAGTCATTAAGCCCCGCCTCTCGTGGTAAATTGCCGCAAATAGTGCATATTTAAATAGGGATGGGCCAAATGACGCGATTCTTGTACAAATTCATCATTACGTCCCACCCCCTACTCAGAGACCCCGATCACTGTGAAAATTTTCCCCATTCTCCCCACTTCACTAGGAAGAGGGTAGGAATGCAGGAGAAGTGCCTACTCTACCGGGGTGCAGTAGGTTATCCGAAAAATCGGGAATCTCCTGCGACTTCTGGGAGAGTAGGCATGTATGTCCCCCAGACTCCCGGACTTGCTCCAATGCACTAGAATGGTACACACATCTGAAATAAAAGCATTCAGCTCAGGCAGGATGGCCCTACTGCTACATTTAATGGCTTATTGTGATGGCTGGTCCTGTATATGCTGGAATTATGACACACATTGGGCTAATTATGCCCTTTTCATACATTTGCCACACTCACTCTAAAATCAAGAATTTGTAATCCCCCCCTCTTGAAATTCTGCGTTTGCCCCTGCTTCAGTACCATTTAGTTCAGTACTGTACTTGTCATCTTACAGTAGAAGTATGTGTTCATTTTGTATTTAAAACAAAACACTGAGATGATTTGCTAGCTGTGCAAAAGTGTGGCAGACCATAGTATCTAACCAGGTTTTTATAGTAGACAAAGCCATAAGAGGTAGTTTTTATATATTAACTATATTGTTGTGTAATTATGTGATATATGCCTGAATGGGGGGCTGGGGGCACTAAAGGGCTATAAAGGGGGCACTATAGGGGCTCAACAAGGGGGGGCACAACAGGGGCTATAAAGGGGGCACTATAGGGGCTCAACAAGGGGGCACAACAGGGGCACTGTGGGCTCTACAGGGGGCACTACAGGGGGCACTAAAGGGCTATAAAGGGGGGATTATATGGGCTCTGATGGTGGCTCTAATGGGGGCACTGCAGGGGCATTGTGGGCTCAACAAGGGGGCACTACAGGGGCTATAAAGGGGGCACTAAAGGGGCTCAACAGGGGCTATAAAGGGGGCACTATATGGACTCTATCAGGGGGCACTAAAGGGGCTATAAAGGGGGCACGATAGGGGCTCAACAAGGGGGCACAACAGGGGTACTGTGGGCTCTACAGGGGCTATAAAGGGGGCACTATAGGGGCTCTAATGGGGCACTGCAGGGGCATTGTGGGCTCAACAAGGGGACACTACAGGGGCTCATCAATGGGGCACTAAAGGGCCTATATAGGGGGCACTAAAAGGGCTCAACAGGGGCTATAAAGGGGACACTATAGGGGCTCTATCAGGGGGCACTAAAGGGGCTCAACAAGGCACAACAGGGGCACTGTAGGCTCTAAAGGGGCACTATAGGGGCTCTAATGGGGGCACTGCAGGGGCATTGTGGATTCAACAAGTGGGCACTACAGGGGCTATAAAGGGGGCTCTAAAGGGGCTATAAAGGGGGTACTATAGGGGCTCTAATGGGCGTACTGCAGGGGCATTGTGGGCTCAACAAGGGGGCACTACAGGGGCTCAACAATGGGGCACTAAAGGGGCTATAAAGGGGACACCAAAGAGGCTCAACAGGGGCACTAAAGGGGCTATAAAAGGGGTATTATAGGAGCTCTATCAGGGGCAATAAAGGGGCTCAACAAGGGGGCACAACAGGGGCACTGTGGGCTCTAAAGGGGCTATAAAGGGGGTACTATAGGGGCTCTAATGGTGGCTCTAAAGGGGGCACTGCAGGGGCATTGTGGGCTCAACAAGGGGGCACTAAAGGGGCTATAAAGGGGCATTACCAGGGGATGTGAAGGGGCATAAAAGGGGAACTGAAGGTGCACTAAAGGGGATGTTAAGGGGCATATAAGGGGAACTGAAGGAGCACTAAAGGGGATGTGAAGGGGCAATAAAGGATGAAAAGAGGCACAAATGGGAGCACAGCAAAGGGAATCTAATGGGAGCAGAGGGGCACTACTGTTTGGAAATGTCTATTAATTTTATATATATATATATATATATATATATATATACAGTCAGGTCCATTAATATTGGGACATTGACAGAATTTTCAGATTTTGGCCTCTATTCACCACCACAATGGCTTTGAAATGAAACAAACAAGATGTGCTTTAACTGCAGACTTTCAGATTTAATTTGAGGGTAATTACATCCAAATCAGGTGAACGGTGTAGGAATTACAATGGTTTCTATATGTGCCTCCCACTTTTTAAGGGGCCAAAAGTAATGGGACAAACTAAACAATCCTAAATCTAACATTCACTTTTTAATACTTTGTTGCAAATCCTTTGCAGGCAATTAAAGCCTGAAGTCTGGAATGCATAGACATCACCAGACACTGGGTTTCATCGCTGGTGATGCTCTGCCAGGCCTCTACTGCTAATGTCTTCAGTTCCTGTTTGTTCTTGGGGCATTTTCCCTTCAGTTTTGTCTTCATCAAGTGAAATGCATGCTCAATCGGATTCAGGTCAGGGGATTGACTTGGCCATTGCATAACATTCCACTTTTTAGCCTTAAAAAACTCTTTGGTTGCTTTTGCAGTATGCTTCGGGTCATTGTCCATCTGCACTGTGAAGCGCCGTCCAATGAGTTCTGAAGCATTTGACTGAATATGAGCATATAATATTGCCCGAAACACTTCAGAATTCATTCTGCTGCTTTTGTCAGCAGTCACATCATCAATAAATACAAGGGAACCAGTTCCATTGGCAGCCATACATGCCCACGCCATGACACTACCACCACCATGCTTCACTGATGAGGTGGTATGTTTTGGATCATGAGCAGTTCCTTTCCTTCTCTTCTCTTCCCATCACTCTGGTACAAGTTGATCTTTGTCTCATCTGTCCATAGGATGTTGTTCCAGAACTGTAATGGCTTTTTTAGATGTTGTTTGGCAAACTCTAATCTGGTCTTCCTGTTTTTGTGACTCACCAATGGTTTGCATTTTGTGGTGAACCCTCTATATTCACTCTTGTGAACTCTTCTCTTCATTGTTGACTTTTTCACATATACATCTACCTCCTGGAGAGTGTTCTTGATTTGGCCAACTGTCGTGAAGGGGTTTTACTTCACCAGAGAAATAATTCTTTTGTCATCCACCACAGTTGTTTTCCATGGTCTTCCGGGTCTTTTGGTGTTGCTGAGCTCTCCGGTGCATTCTTTCTTTTTAAGAATGTTCCAAACAGTTGATTTAGCCACACCTAATGTTTTTGCTATCTTTCTGATGGGTTTGTTTTGATTTTTCAGCCTAATGATGGCTTGCTTCACTGATAGTGACAGCTCTTTGGATCTCATATTGAGAGTCGACAGCAACTGATTCCAAATGCAAATGTCACACCTAGAATCAACTCCAGACCTTTTACCTGCTTAATTGATAATGAAATAACGAGGGAATAGCCCACACCTGTCCATGAAATAGCTTTTGAGTTGATAGTCCCATTACTTTTGGCCCCTTAAAAAGTGGGAGGCATTCCTACACTGTTCACCTGATTTGGATGTAATTACCCTCAAATTAAATCTGAAAGTCTGCAGTTAAAGCACATCTTGTTTGTTTCATTTCAAAACCATTGTGGTGGTGAATAGAGGCCAAAATCTGAAAATTCTGTCAATGTCCCAATATTTATGGACCTGACTGACTGTATATATATATATATATATATATATATATATTATTTTGCAGATGTCAGTATGCAATGCAAGACGATTGTGGATGGGATTCATCGAATTGTACCAGGCCAATGAGTGCCTGTGGAAGTTATCCAGCAAGGACTACTCAAACAGAGATAAAAAGAATCAGGCATTTAATAAGCTTGTAATCTATAGCCGAGGCCGAGAAAAAGATGCTGACGTCGTCTGTGTAAAGGCGAAAATTCAGAACAGTGTTCTTAAAGGCGCACAATAAGTACAAAGATGCACAACGTTCGGAAGCAGGTGCTGATGAAGTCCAGAAGCCCAAGCTGTGGTATTATGACCTGATCCTATTCGTTCTTGATCAAGACCTAAAGACATGGTCGCGGTGCTCGCTGGAGCCAAGGGTCGAGGAAGAGGAAGACCTCGAAGAAGAGTTGGAGGGTCAGGATGAGGTAAGCTGTTAAAAATGTTATACTATTTGGATTAGGTAAAGTCTATTGCTTACCTTAAATTAAATAAAAATGGTTATTGATTGTGCATCAGAATGTTTACCTTTCCCAGGGCTTCCTTAATTTCCAGATCACTTAATGGTAAGTATTATTGTTTTAGTAAATGTATATTAATTATTATTATTTTTTTCGTTTCAAGGTTGAAGTTATCGACGTTCATCCTGAACCGCCCTCCAGCGAGCCCACAGAGGTTTTGGAGTCGGATGTGGAGAGGCCGGCCGAGTCTGCATCTTCCTCTGCAAATCCTCCCAAGGGGAAGAGACGAAGGCCGGCTATGAAGACTCCAGCCTCTGGACCATCAAAGACTGCCCAATTTCTAGAACACGCAGAGGAGGTTTTGAGGAATCCCCCGAGTGCAAATCAGTCTTTTGGTAATAATGTCAGGCACGAAATGAATAAGATGACTCCGAGTCAGCAAATCCATTTCAAGAGGATAATGTATCACACTATTATCCTTGTTCACCAAGAAAAATTGGATGAGCATACAGATGTAAGGTCATACATTAGACCTCCGCCCACCCCATCGGCCTCTGGCAATCTCCCCATCCCACCTTATAGACTAGCATATCCAACAAATCCAATGCCTCCTCCATCACATCCCCTCCCGAATGCTGCGTCGCGTAGCCCGGCGCCACCTTCTCCCTATCCCAGTACAATGATGAGTAATATGCACTCATCATGGATGAGTGCACAAGTTACCCTCCAGGCTGACGAGGAAGTTTTTAATTAGTATTTTTTTTATATTCGGTTTTTAAAGTGTTTTTTTAATTGGTCAGTGTTTTTGTCTTTGTGTTTTTTCAAGAACGACCATGAGTTTGGTCATGTTGCCATGACTTGGGCAAATGGACTTCATCAAACTTGCTGCCCGAACGTTGTGTCATCTAGTTACTTATTGTGTTCAAAGAACACTGTTTTGGAGTTTTGTTTATTCCCCTTTACCCTATGGATGTCAGTATTTTTTTCTAAGGCCTCGACTATATTTCACAACATTGTTATGTGCCTGATTCTTTTTCTGTTTGAGTAGTCTGGCACTCATTGGCCTAGTAACAAGGGATGAATCCCATCCATACTTCATGTGAAGTAAAAAAAATGTAAATGAAAAACAGTTGTTGCGTTTTTTGGGGGGTTTTTTTAAACATTGGTAAATTTTGTTTCTTAACATGTTTAGTATTGGTAAATTGTGTTGTGTTAATAAAGTTTTTTTTTAGACACAATTCTACAATATTTGGCTATCTGGATCACAACTGGAGAAGGGCCTCGTGGAGTTAACATAGGTGTCTTTACTTGGACACCTATGTTAACTACAACGGAAGAACTACGATGGACATTATTAGCAACAAGGTAAGTACTTATACCCCTTTTACACCGTGTCAAAAATCCTGGGTTGATGCGCATCAACCCGGGATTTGTGGCGGTGTAATTGATCCAGCCAGGTCCATGGACCCGGTGATCCATCCCGGTAAACTGCACGGTTGGCCACGGGTTCTTCCCGGCCACCCTGCAGTGTAAACGGCGCAATGCGGGTCTAGAAGACCTGCATCGCGCCGTAGGCCGGACAATTGGCTGGCTTAAGTAGCGCTTGGAGTTGACGTCATCTCCAAGCGTCCACTTTCATGACGGAAGAGCCGGGTCTGTAGAGACCCGGCTCTGGTGTAAACGGTGCCGACTCAGGATAATGCTAGATCGGCGCAGGGTCTGATCCAGCCGGAACACTGTTCCACCTCCCGGATCAGACATGGCACTTAGGTCTAAAAGCGGTATTGGTTTTTAACAGTTAATGGAAGGGGTTCAGTTAAATTCAGCAACCGAACTAGCAACAAAGAAGAAATGCTGACTTTTAAATAGGTAATCAGGAATTTAGAGGGCTGCAAAGAGCACCACCCATCCCTTAAAAAAAAAAAAAAAGCCTAATGTAAACTCCTTCTTTAATGAATATTCAAACAATCATTAAAAAAAATCCACTCCCAGAATGATGTCATGCAATATCCTTCATCTTTCATCTTTTGCCAAAATCTGTCATGTACATGACAGATATCTGTCACAGCAGCCCCAGGAATTTTCAAAAGATAAATCTTTTGTCTTTCATCTTTTGAAAAGATCTGCTAATGGATAGGCCCCTTAAGAGTTATATTTGATCTACTACAGAGTATATCTGCAAACAGTTACTGGACGCATACCAAAATGGTTCCCAATGCGAAGTACCACTGCCGTTCTCAGAGTTCAGGCTTCCAGTTCTAGCCTGCATACCGGAGCCAGTAAGCCAGCTCACGTATGTGTTCCTTAACATCCAACTGGCCTGATCTTACCACTCACAATTAGTTACACAATGGAGTTGAGCAACACTCTGCTGCCCTTTTGACTTTTTTTTTTTTAGATAAATCAGCCTGGAAAAGATTCTCTATCACTGGGTTTCAGTGACAATAGAGAATGTGTTATTTCAGGACAATTTGATAAATAGACCCCCATATTTGCAAACAGTGGATTTGTCCTTCAAATTACAAATTCCAATAAAGGATGACATTTACTAACATAAATATTGCATTTAACACAAAGATCAGTCAGAATGACAGCTAACAGGATTTGACAAAACTTCAGTCATAATATGAAGCAAAAGGAAAACCAGTTAGGGCAGTACAACAATCTACTGTAGACGTACAAGGTGACCATCTTTCATGTAAAACACAGATTAAAGCACATACATAACTATTTAGTACAAAATTAATTATGAATTATATATTCAAATCTGTTATATTTTTAGTCTGCATGGGCGATAAATATACAATTAAAGCTCATCACATGCTCCTCTGACCCTGGAGATCAGCAGCAGTGCAGCCTCATGGGAGTGACTCATTGTGAGGCTGTGACTGCTGCTCTACCAGCTGCCTGAAGATGCTGTGGCTTCTAGGGATGGCCATTGATGTGGTTACCATCGATGGCAAAACAGCAAGTAGCCATCGATGGTTACCAATTATGCAATGGATGATCATCGATGGTTTCACCAACCGATGGTCACCCCTGTTTTTTTGCCTGACTGCCGCAATGGCCAATCAGAACCTGGGGGTGGGGCTTTGCGAGTTTTGGGGGGGCGGAGCAATGCTCCATGTAACGGCACATTGTAAAAAAAAATTTTTGGTTATGCTAAGACATCGATGGAGGGAAACCATCTGGTTCTCCCCCATCGATGGCAAAAAATCGACATTGGCCATAAACCATCGATGATTATGATTCATTGATGGTCGATGGCCATTCCTAGTGCCTTCTGGTAAGTACACTGTGTGAGCACTACAGTGTGGCATAATGTGGGGGGCACTACAGTGTGGCATAGTGTGGGCAATACAATGTGCTATAATGTGTCGGGCACTATAGTGTGGCATAAGGTGGGGGCACTACAGTATGGTGTAATGTGTGGGCTCTACAGTGTGGCATAATGTGGGGGATACTACAGTGTGGCATAATATGGAGGGAACTACAGTGTGGCATACAGTTAGTACATGTGTAGTGGTCTCATTTATCCACCTCCATACTCACCACTATCTATCTGCACTACTCCCCTGATCTCTCCTTATCAATCACTATCTCTTTGCACTACTTTCATGACCCTTTGTACTCACCATAACCTCTCTGCACCACTCCCTGACCCCTCCTTACCAACACTATCTCTCATACAATGTGGTATAATGTGTCGGGCACTATAGTGTGGCATAAGGTGTGGGCACTACAGTATGGTGTAATGTGTGGGCACTACAGTGTGGCATAATATGGGGGGAACTACAGTGTGGCATAAACTTAGTACATGTGTAGTGGTCTCATTTAGCCACCTCCATATTCACCACTATCTATCTGCACTACTCCCCTGATCTCTCCTTATCAATCACTATCTCTTTGCACTACTTTCATGACCCTTTGTACTCACTATAACCTATCTGCACCACTCCCTGACCCCTCCTTACCAACACTATCTCTCATACAATGTGGTATAATGTGTCGGGCACTATAGTGTGGCATAAGGTGTGGGCACTACAGTATGGTGTAATGTGTGGGCATTACAGTGTGGCATAATGTGGGGGATACTACAGTGTGGCATAATATTGGGGGAACTACAGTGTGGCATAAACTTAGTACATGTGTAGTGGTCTCATTTATCCACCTCCATACTCACCACTATCTATCTGCACTACTCCCCTGATCTCTCCTTATCAATCACTATCTCTTTGCACTACTTTCATGACCCTTTGTACTCACTATAACCTATCTGCACCACTCCCTGACCCCTCCTTACCAACACTATCTCTCATACAATGTGGTATAATGTGTCGGGCACTATAGTGTGGCATAAGGTGTGGGCACTACAGTATGGTGTAATGTGTGGGCACTACAGTGTGGCATAATATGGGGGGAACTACAGTGTGGCATAAACTTAGTACATGTGTAGTGATCTCATTTATCCACCTCCATACTCACCACTATCTATCTGCACTACTCCCCTGATCTCTCCTTATCAATCACTATCTCTTTGCACTACTTTCATGACCCTTTGTACTCACTATAACCTATCTGCACCACTAACTGACCCCTCCTCACCAACACTATCTCTCTGCCTTACCTATCTGATCCCATTCATACTCACCACTACTTATCTGCACCTTGACCCTTCCATACCAAACACTGCACTGTATCCATGACACCTCCATGCCCGCCACAAACTCCCCCACCCACATGACTAACTACCATGCACAGGAGTAGATCACTGACCTCCCTAACATTATATATATACAGTCAGGTCCATAAATATTGGGACATTGACAGAATTTTCAGATTTTGGCCTCCATTCACCACCACAATGGTTTTGAAATGAAACAAACAAGATGTGCTTTAACTGCAGACTTTCAGATTTAATTTGAGGGTAATTACATCCAAATCGGGGGAACGGTGTAGGAATTACAACAGTTTCAATATGTGCCTCCCACTTTTTAAGGGGCCAAAAGTAATGGGACTATCAACTCAAAAGCTATTTCATGGACAGGTGTGGGCTATTCACTCGTTATTTTATTATCAATTAAGCAGGTAAAAGGTCTGGTGTTGATTCTAGGTGTGACATTTGCATTTGAAATCAGTTGCTGTCAGCTCTCAATATGAGATCCAAAGAGCTGTCACTATCAGTGAAGCAAGCCATCAGTAGGCTGAAAAATCAAAACAAACCCATCAGAGAGATATCAAAAACATTAGGTGTGGCCAAATCAACTATTTGGAACATTCTTAAAAAGAAAGAACGCACCGGAGAGCTCAGCAACACCAAAAGACCCGGAAGACCACGGAAAACAACTGTGGTGGATGACAGAAGAATTATTTCCCTGGTGAAGAAAAACCCCTTCACAACAGTTGGCCAAATCAAGAACACTCTCCAGGAGGTAGGTGTATATGTGTCAAAGTCAACAATCAAGAGAAGACTTCACAAGAGTGAATATAGAGGGTTCACCACAAGATGCAAACTATTGGTGAGCCACAAAAACAGGAAGACCAGATTAGAGTTTGCCAAACAACATCTAAAAAAGACATTACAGTTCTGGAACAACATCCTATTGACAGATGAGACAAAGATCAACTTGTACCAGAGTGATGGGAAGAGAAGAGAAGGAAAGGAACTGCTCATGATCCAAAACATACCACCTCATCAGTGAAGCATGGTGGTGGTAGTGTCATGGCGTGGGCATGTATGGCTGCCAATGGAACTGGTTCCCTTGTATTTATTGATTATGTGACTGCTGACAAAAGCAACAGAATGAATTCTGAAGTGTTTCGGGCAATATTATATGCTCATATTCAGTCAAATGCTTCATAACTCATTGGACGGGGCATCACAGTGCAGATGGACAATGACCCGAAGCATACTTCAAAAGCAACCAAAGAGTTTTTTAAGGCTAAAAAGTGGAATGTTATGCAATGGCCAAGTCAATCCCCTGACCTGAATCCGATTGAGCATGCATTTCACTTGATGAAGACAAAACTGAAGGGAAAATGCCCCAAGAACAAGCAGGAACTGAAGACATTTGCAGTAGAGGCCTGGCAGAGCATCACCAGGGATGAAACCCAGCGTCTGGTGGTGTCTATGCGTTCCAGATTTCAGGCTGTAATTGCCTGCAAAGGATTTGCAACAAAGTATTAAAAAGTGAAAGTTAGATTTAGGATTGTTGAGTTTGTCCCATTACTTTTGACCTCTTAAAAAGTGGGAGGCACATATAGAAACCATTGTAATTCCTACACAGTTCACCTGATTTGGATGTAATTACCCTCAAATTAAATCTGAAAGTCTGCAGTTAAAGCACATCTTGTTTGTTTCATTTCAAAGCCATTGTGGTGGTGAATAGAGGCCAAAATATGAAAATTCTGTCAATGTCCCAATATTTATGGACCTGACTGTGTGTGTGTATATATATATATAGAGAGAGAGAGAGAGAGATGGAGAGTTTTATAGTATTCTATTTTTAGTATATAAAAGGGTCATATTATACCAATACCTTTTCCCATTATAATTTGCCACACCCCATCCAGTGACTGGCCACACCCCTTTGTGGGCTTCTATTATTGTGTTCCCCTGTGGGCCTTTAATGCTCCAGTCCGCTACTGGATAAGACTGTATAGCTCATGCACATAAATATGTCAAATCCTGATCAAAACATGGTGCAGTATTTTATGTAAGAGTCAAGAGTGTTTTGACATTGTGAGTGCCTAATGATAAGGCTAATAACCAGGCTCTTATTGGCTGTCATGACTTTCCTGAAACTAACAATTGGAAAATGGATCACGTTTCTATGGCGTTAATGAAGACTCTGCCTCTTTGCAAAAACAAAGGGGTCTATGTGAGATTTGGAGAGAGAGAGTGGGCAGAGAAAAAGTACTAACCATTGAGCTCCTAACTTTCACTTAACAGGCTGTGTTTGAAAAATGACAGGAGCTGACTGGTTGGTACTTTTATCTCCACCCACTTTATTTCTATCCAAGGCTTAGAACATAGACCTGTAAATCCTAATAGGACGTGGGATGTCCATTTCTGGTACCACAGCTCTAGAGAACTCTGCATTGCTACTCTCACCAGTACTGCAAAGCTTTTGTTTAATGATATTTAGGAGCAACTCAAATTCAGAAAGTGTTGTATATCTTTTTAACTAGAGATGTGTGCCGACCCCCGTCTTTTGGTTTTGGATCTGTATCTCCTTCGTGTTTTGGAACCCGATTTGGTTTTGCCAAAACCACCCTTGCGTGTTTTGGTGTTGGATCTGTATTTTTTCCTAAAAAATCATAAAAACAGCTGAAATCACATAATCTGGACCTGTTTTTGTTCATACAGTATTACTAACCTCAATAACATTTATTTCCAGTCATTTTCAGTCAATTTTGACCACCACACAATATTGATTTAATCCAGTTTAGGCCAATATGTTGCATCGATCTAGCTGGCTGACTAAGCTAAGCGACAGCAGTGGGCATCACAAACATGTGGCAGTTCAGCCTCCAACATGGCACATCTAGGAAACAGAGTGGCACTGCAGTGGCAGATAGGATAGCAGTTTAATAAACTATATGACCCCATAGGAAATTAAAACCAAGAATATTTTGATTAATCAAGAACTAGGTCAGAGGCACGAGGGAGTTGGAGTATGTTTATGGAGTAGAATGATTAGTTTGTACATATTTTTTGATTCTGAAGAAAATTTATGAGGGAGGATCAATGTAGGATCAAGTTCTTCAGTTCCTGAAAGACATCATTGATCTGGTGGAGGTTCGGTATTCGTGCGTGGATAGTTTAACAGAAGATATTATGCAGTCTCTGCACCATTGCACAGAGATTCTTGGGGCATATATGGGAGCAGGTTCACTGAAGCCCACTTGTGTCCAAACCTATGTAAACCAACCACCTAAAACCTGATCACCTGAGTGACATCTGCAGAGCACCTGTGACTAACACACAGTGAGGGCAGCCATTTTGTGCCACATCCTGATTGAATATTGATTCAGCCGATATACGCTGTATATTTTTTAGCTCTAATTGAAATGCGGTGGCCTTGCTTGTGGAGGTGCTGCTAAATAGGACACACTGTAAACAGATGTTTACATTGTGCTTAGGGAGGTTGGTGGGGATAATGGGGCCAATACTTGCTGTTTACATCAGAGGAAAGCAGCCTGTAGCTTTCTGGCTGAACTACAAGTCACAACATCTGTGCTGTTTGCGGGGTCTGCTGGAAGTTGTTTGTCAACAATGGGTGGCACCTACATGCAAAGGAGGCAGGTGTTTATTGTGCTGAACTGTTATTTATAACAACCTATCAATTCACCGGTCCTGGGGCAACAGGTTGGGGTTGGGGGGGAATGGAAAAAATGGGTACATTTGAAAATCTACCATGTTTTGCCCACCCCATGACCAAATAGGTTGTTCATATTTAAAAAAAAAAATTAAAGGGGCATACAGGAGATGCTGTCTGTGGCCATAACAATTTCTGGACATTTTTGGGATTCATCAACTGCATGTAGAAGATTTCAGCGGTTGTGTCAGTACGACTTCCAACATGGCACATCAGGAAACAAATGTTTTTATTAATCAAGAGGCCCAAGGGAGATGGAGTATGCATATAGTTGAAGGCAGGGAAAGGAAGGGTTGATTCGCAGTAAATCCAATTTAAGTTTTGGATTCCAAAGCAAATTTATGAGGGTGAAGGGGAAGCATTTACAAAGAAAATTTACCCATTCACATCAGTCCTTGCCCGAGTTGAGCTCTTTGGTGGTTCCGCATTTATTTAAAAAAATGAAAGGGGCATGCAGGAGATGCTGTCTCTGGCAGCACACAAAACGGAAGCTCTGAACAGGAAGGGGGCAGAAGGATTTAAAAGTCTGGTACTAAACATATCTTATCATTGTGCTTCTAGGATTATGTATGGGAAGGCTGGGAGGGGAAGAGGGAGAAGATCTCCAGATACCACCACAAAGTAGCCGCTCCATTTGGTGCTTGAGTTGCATCTTACCAGTTTTTAAAAAGTAGGACATCTATGAAACATTTGCCACAAAGCAGTGGCAGACAGGATGGCAGTTTAATAAACTATAAAATTAAACATTTCATGCAGCAATGCCCCAAAACAGCACATAATGCAAAGAAAACAGGTGCAAGATGGATTTGTCCTTTGGCCCTTCCACCATCTCTTATGTTATATATATAATATATTAAACAGGCCATGCACAGTTTAATAAACCAATCACTTCAGCGACAGGGACTGCCAATTGTGGCTAAAGCAATTGTTTTTTTGGACCCCCACAGACAAGCTACCAATGGGCAGCTGAAATTGCTGGCAATGATCTCTACGTGCACAACCTGGCTTTACAGAGGCAAGATGTTGTCACCATCATCATCCGATTCCTCACCCTCATCAGTGTGTACATCCTCTTCTTCACACAATATTAATTCATCCCCGTTGGAATCTACCATTACAGGTGCCTCTGTATTTTTTGGATGTATTTGGCGGTATTTGTAGTTCATTTTGTAGAATTTGTGGTTCATTTGATAATCATCTTTTACATATTTTGAGAAAGTATAGCGTCACAATACTTCTATGACTATAGCACTGCGGCACGGATGGCAGCGTCACAATACTTTTATGAATATTACACTGCGGTACGGATGGCAGATACTTTTATTAATGTTACACTGCGGTACGGATGGCAGTGTCACAATACTTGTATGAATATTACACTGTGGTATGAATGACCTACAGCGTCACAATGCTTTTATAAATATTACACTGCAGTACAGATGGCAGTGTCACAATACTTTTATGATTATTACACTGTGATACAGATGGCAGCGTCACAATAATTTTATGAATATTACACTGCAGTACGGATGGCAGTGTCAAAATACTTGTATGAATATTACACTGCGGTATGAATGACCTACAGCATCACAATACTTTTATGAATATTACACTGCAGTACAGATGGCAGCGTCACAATACTCTTATGAATATTACATTGCAGTATCAATGACCTATAGCGTCACAATACTTTTATGAATATTACACTGCAGTACAGATGGCAGTGTCACAATACTCTTATGAATATTACATTGCAGTATCAATGACCTATAGCGTCACAATACTTTTATGAATATTGCACTGAGGTATGGATGGCAGCATCACAATACTTTTATGAATATTACACTGCGGTACGGATGGCAGATACTTTTATTAATATTACACTGCGGTACGGATGGTAGTGTCACAATACTTGTATGAATATTACACTGCGATATGAATGACCTACAGTGTCACAATACTTTTATAAATATTACACTGCAGTATGATTGGCACCGTCACAATACTTTTTTGAATATTGCACCGCGGTACGGATGGCAGCGTCACAATACTTTTATGAATATTACACTGCGGTACAGATGGCAGTGTCACAATACTTGTATGAATATTACACTGCAGTATGAATAACCTATAGTGCCACAATACTTGTATGAATATTACACTGCAGTATGAATGACCTACAGTGTCACAATACTTTTATGAATATTACACTGCGGTACAGATGGCAGATACTTTTATTAATATTATACTGCGGTACGGATGGTAGTGTGACAATACTTGTATGAATATTACACTGCGGTATGGATGACAATGTCAAAATACTTGTATGAATATTACACTGCGGTCTTAATGACTTACAGTATCACAATACTTTTATGAATATTACACTATAGTATGGATGGCAGCGTCACAATACTTGTATGAATATTACACTGCGGTATGAATGACCTACAGCGTCACAATGCTTTTATAAATATTACACTGCGGTACGGATGGCAGTGTCACAATACTTTTTTGAATATTACACTGTGGTACGGATGGCAGTGTCACAATACTTTTATGAATATTATACTGCGGTGCAGATGGCAGTGTCACAATACTTGTATGAAAACTACACTGAGGTATGAATGACTTACAGCGTCACAGTACTTTATGAATATCACACTGCGGTATGGACAGCAGCATCGCAGTGCTTATATTGATACACGGGGGGTATGGCATATAGCGTCACAATGCTTATATGCATACATTGGGGAACAGCATAAAAAAATTATTTTTAACTTTTATTATTTTGTTTTTAACTTTTATTGACTTTTTGTGTACAGCCCGTGGACGGGCAGTATACCCCTGGATTGGACACCCAGCCCCCCATGGATGGAGCACAGCACACCCCTGGATGGTCAACACAGCCCCCTGGACAGAGCACAACACATCCCTGTTTCGGACAACAGCGCCCTGGACAGAGCACACCCCTGGATGGACAACACAGCCCTCACTGCGTAAATAAAAGTTAGCAATTTAGTTGTAGGGTCAGACCTGCCTTAAATGTACGAGTGGCTCCAATGTACTTCGAAGTTACCAATGTTTTTGCTGGATTGCAAGGTATGACAGATGTGTGAGAGGGGAAGTGGGCGTCTACATGTTGTCAGTGAGAGTGCTTTGCGATTTGCTTTGCATATTTTCGCAGCAGAACTGCGTGTGTGATTGCTACCGTGATTGCAATAATGATCCTTGCTGAATCAGGCCCACACTCAGAATGCATATAGCATACGGTTCCACTCAACCTGGTGAGGAGGGATGGAACCTTTTTTGCTATAGGCTTTGACAATTTATGTTTAACAATTTTGTACGTGTCTTGACCTTTTTAAGTTTGAATCATTATAAAAACTATCTAGTCTAAAGAAAACCAAAAAATATTCAAGTAAGATTGCTTTCTACAACCTATATATTATACTGCTGTATTCTTGAATTCTGAGAATGGATTCCTAGGGTTCAGATGTATAATTAAAACGTTATAAATACTACTGGGGCCTAACATACCTTCAAAAATCTCTAATGATGTACATGGATTCTGCCTTGGAGATTAATCAGTACAAGGCCCTTGTTAACAATCTTGGTATGAGTTGTTCGTATTGCCTTGCAGATTGCTAGATTCATTTTTCACTGTCTAACATTAATGGTGGGGCTAACATTTACTTGTCATTATTAAATAGAAATATTTACATAGATGTTTGGGCTTCTATTTATATTTCAGACTTAATTTTCTTTTAGTATGTTTACGTTAATTTGTGATGTAAGTGTTATTAATAATAGTGCTTTATGTTTTATTATGAGGTTGTTTATTAATGTATATTCATTTACAATGTTTAAAATATGTTCATTTTAATGTGTTTAACAAAATGAATATTAAGCTCTGCTTAATCCATTAATGGCCCTAGTAGACAATTTGAAGAAAGGGACCAGAGTATAAATTGTGATCAACATCTAGGGCATAAGGGCATTTTATCATCCAGTGTACAAGGTGATTTTTACCATTTTAGGGCATTGAGTAATTTTACCATCCAATGCATAAATTTATTTCACCAAAACCATCCAGGGCGCAAGGTAATCTTACCATCCAAGGCAGAGAGTTATCTAACCATCCAGGACACACAAGAATTTTACCACCCAGGGAACAAGGTTATGTGACCATCCATGGTAGGTCATCTTGCCATCCAGGTCACGGGATGGGTACGGGATGCCGGCGCTCGGGATCGTGCCAGCATCTGACAGGGTTAGAATACCGACACTTGTCAGTATTCCAACCCTCCCCCTCTCCCTACCTTGACCCTCCCTCCCCGGTGCCTGAACCTAACTACCCCCCCTAGTGCCTAAACCTAACGCCCCCTCCCCTGCACCCTAACGCTAACCCTACCCCCAACCCCGCTACTTACCTTTGGGATTCTGGTGGATGGGATGGGTCATGTTACCATCCAGGGCAGAAGGTCATCTTACCATCGAGGACACAATGTAATCTTATCACCAAGGGACTATGGTCATTTTACCATCCGGGGCACAAGGATAAAATGGGTTAACATATACAGTATGTATCCTACTTCAACTTGAATACCTTTTGCACTGACATATTTTAGCTTTGTAAAACTGGCACAAGGTTTTTTGTTTTCGTTTTTACTGAAAGGCAGATCAATTTGCAGGCCTCACTAAGATAAAGATTGTAAACCTGAGAGCTAGTAAACTAAGGGTCTGATTCAGACCCGGAAGCTAAGCCGCGATCGCACACTATGGCTGATAGTTGCCCGTCTGCACATGTGTTTGCGTTGCAGTACGCAAGCCAGTGACTGCGATTGGGAATCGTGCGCTCGTAGTACACAGACTGAGCACTAATTTGAGTGACAGTGCCGTTTGTGGGTGGTGTCAGGGGATGGTCTATGAAAACGGGTGTGGATGTGTGAATGCAGGCGTGCCTGTGTGTTCTAAAGGCATTTCATGGGCGTGCATAATTAGCATGACAGTGTCATTGTACACGTCACTTGGTTGTATTTCAGCCTGCAGTGATTGCAGTGCTTGCGGCAGGGTAGGGTCTACCTCAAGGGCTACGAGCAGCTCCGATGGCTCTCGATGTTACTGATATTACATGCACTTCCTGGAGATGATGTGTGCTGCGAAGGAAAAGGGGGCTTCTTTAGACCGCGTGCGTTCGCTCTGCTGTCGCTCTTTAAGACATAGAGGGCATCCTTAAGCCTTGCCGTGCAATCGCGGAATTTGCATACCCTGCCCGATGGCAGCGAAAGTGCGCTGGTTTGCGTCCGGGTCTGAATTGCCCCCTATGTATTAAAAGGATATTAACTTTTTCTCAGTCAATCAAGTTAGGAAACCAGTTGGAGGAAAAAAATGTATTACTAATTTAGGATATAACAGTTTTTAAATGGAATAAACCTGCACTTCATATATAATATTGGAGCTGAATTCAAAAATCATTCCTGTGTCCGATAAATTGACAGCAGGCATTTAGAGCGTGGCTGTGACAGCTGTGCAACATGCAGCACAGATATGTATTATGAAGATCCACACAGCCTTACAGTATATATCAGGAGTGGAAAACCATCCAGCTGTTGCTGCTACTTTAGTGCAAAATCTATGTTGAAGGCACCCACTGTACAAATGCAGCTGGTTTTTGTACATAAGCCTCTGTTTATCATGATTTATCCCACCGGTTCACATACTCAGTGACTCTGAGACTGACGCATTGATGGGTGTGTAAAAGTATTTCCTATGGTAAAAAAATAACTGTACAGTAGTAAAATGACCTTGGTGTCTCTTACCAGTTCAATTCCAATATATTGTACACAATATTTTCAAGTATAGCATGAATTTTAAATTTACAAATAACAACTACACTGTTACTTTTAATATATAAAGTTGAGCATTTCGATTCAAAGCTTCAAGCTAATCTGACAAATCCAAGTTTTACATATCCAAGATGAATCTCGGATTAACGAGAATACCCACACTCCTTAAACTTGAAAGCAAACTTTGGTGCATTATGATATATTAGAAGCATTACTGTAACTCCCAGAAGCCCTTGTTACATGGTTTTAATGAACCAACCAGTGAACAATGAACATGGTAGTCCTCCGTAAGAGACAGCTGTTGTCATTGCTGGCAAGCAATATTAAGGGAACACTGCCCAGGAGCAAACCCAGAGTTTCCAGTGTGTAAGCAGAGGCAAGCAAGACTGGTGTGTGTTATTATCTACAGTATGTCAGTATTTCCCAAACTTAGGGGTCTATGTAATTATAATAATAACAATATTTTGAAAGAAAATATCTTCGCTAATTACTAACTTAATCCCCAGGGACAGTGATAACAATAACCAATATCCTGGCGAGTTACATCCCTGGCATATCAGAAAAGTCTTTCACATTTTTTTAAAAACTCCTCCAGGGAATCAGATTCAGGAGCTGGGCGGAGGCAGCAGGAGAGGGATTGGAAGATCCCCCTCCTGTGAGAATGCCTCTATATGCATAGAGCTGTTTACTCCATCTTCTAAAGATGATTTAAACCAACGGGGTTAAACTCCAAGTCAGAATTGGATACATAGGGGTCAGATAGTAGTCTTTATTGATAATAATGGGGATTGTGGTCTATCAACAGTAGTTAGCCGTTTACATGAGATTTCTGTGTACATAGTGGTGATACATAAAATTATGCTGACACTATAGAAACTGACGCCAAGTTCCTGGAGACCTACACACGCGCAGTAGAGTCCACTTGGCAAATGATCCGGCATAGAGGGGAGGGTGTCCCACATGGAGACTGCACTCCTCACTGCACCTGAGCATAGTTTCATTAGCTTTACATATTGTAATAAATAATATTTAATTTTTTTTTTAAAACTGTATATGATGCTGATTTTTGTGAAATTTCTAGAAGTGATATCAAAATTAGAGATGTGTGCGGACCCGTGTTTTGTTTCTAATTCATAATCGTGCATTGGATTTGGTTTTGGTTTGGATTTGGTTTTGGTTCGGTTTTAGAAGCCTTTAAAATCAATTAAAAAAAATAGCTAAAATCATGTAAGTTGGACAGGTAAACTGGGCATAAGGAAACTTAACCAGTTAATGGCCATCCCTAATTAGATTTAGAAGTTATCTGTCTTATGACATGAGACTCAGAACTGGCACCAGCTGCAGAACATTTTGCACTGGAACCACAGTGTGATACACTAGATCAGTGGTTCTCAAACTCGGTCCTCAGGACCCCACACAGATCACGTTTTTCAATCACCCAGCAGGTGCACAGGTGTATTCATTACTCACTAACACATTTTACAAGATCCACAGGTGGAACTAATTATTTAACTTGTGATTCTGTGAGGAGACCTGGAAAACATGCACTGTTTGGGGTCCGGAGGACCGAGTTTGAGAACTTGTGCACTAAATGATGCACTGTCCAGGGCTGGGACCCATAGTAGAGTGTGTTTAGCCGATGTTGAGTAGAAGCAGCTGTGCCCAGAATCAGAGGCACTTTGGTGATGCTGACGGAATATACTACAGGCAGAGTCAGTGGCAATCTGAGAATGCTGGTTCGCAGATGCTGTAGACAGAATCAGAGGTCCTGGGGTAATGCAGGCTTGATATACAGCAGACAGGATCTGAGGCACTTTGCAATGCAGGCTGGATGCACTGCAGATAGGATCGGTGGCACTGTGCAATATTGACTGGAGGGTACGCTTACATTACCAACGCCAGAATACCAATGCCTGTCAGAATCCCAGCGCCGGCATTCCGACTGCCCGGGATGCCGAAGGCAAGTAGAGGGGATGGGAGGAGGGTTAGGGTTAGGCACTAGGGGGAGGGTTAGGCACTTAGGGTGGAGGGTTATGTTTAGGGTGCGGGGAGGGGGAGGTTTGGTTCAGGCACTGGGGGGAGGTTAGTTTTAGGCACCAAAGAGGGAGGGTTAGGGTAGGGAGAGGGGGAGGGTTGGTATGTTAACCCTGTCAGGATCCCGGCTTCGGGTTTCTGAACGCCAGGATCCTGACCGTCAGTAATTCATACCGATTCCGACTGGAAATACTGCATACAGGATCTGAAGCAATTTGTAATGCAGGCTGGCTGTACTGAAGCACTTTGCAATGCTGATTAGAATTAATGCAGACAGGATCTGAGCCAGGAGACCATTCCCAGTGGGAAGAGAGTTGTTCTGACAATGTGCAATCAGCAGTTCCTGGCTTAAGCAGGGTGTCTGGTGCACTGATAGGCTGACTGAATCATGTGACCGGGGTTGCTGCTTTGACAAGCCTGGCTTGTCAAAATGGATCATGTGATGCATTCCAAGATGGCCACGCCCATGAAGCAGAATAGCAGGGACTGTTTGTATACAGATAGTGATAAAGGGCTCAGATGTGCCATGGGCGACCAGGAGGGGCATGGATGGCTGTGAAGTGACACTGTCAGACTAGGTAAGTGGGGCTTTGATGTGTGACAGATTGCTTGCATTGCAAGCCAATCCAAGTATTCTTGTTGGCTGTAGTGGCATACCTGCCTACTCTCCCGGAAGTTGCGGGCCGAATTTGTGGGCATGCCCCCGCACCCCCCTTAAGAGTAGGCAGCCCTCCCGCAACTTGCCCACTTCCTAGTGAAGTGGGCACTGTGGTGAGAGAAATCCAACGAATCGCAGGTAAACAGTGAAGGGGCGGAGCCAATATGATGTGTTTTAAGAAAATTATGTCATATTGGCCCCATCAACTCTCGATTAACCCGCAATTTGCGGAATTTCCCTGAGGGGCGGAGCTTAGTGACGCATAGCACCGGACTCCGCCCCCACTTCAAGTCAGCTGTGTCTCTCCTCTGAGCTGCTCCCGGAGGAGATACTCAAAATGTAGGCAAATATATGTAGTGGTCTTCAGATGGACGGAGATAGTTGCAACTGTTACGTGAAATGATTGATATCAGCAGGCATAACCAGACTCCCATGGTTGTAGAACTGGATACAGATAGTAATGATTTGTGTTGTTTAAAACTTGGAACAACTGATTGCTTTAATCATAGTTGCCTACCCTCCCACATTCTGCAAGAGACTACTGGCTCACTGTGGAGTCTCCCTCTGCCCCACAGAGTTAATGAAAACCCCTGGATTCCCCACTGCCCCATCAGGGGTGGTGATGGGGGTGGGGCCTGAACAAGAGGACATCACAAAGCTTGGCGTCGGGACGCTACCCACAACCCTGCAGTGGTCACATTGCCCAGGAGAGCCAACTCCGGAGTCTATGAGGCCAGTGAGTGGCATCAGGGCCATAACTTGGGTAGTGCGACCAGTGCCATGGCACAGGGCACCGCAGGGCAGGGAGCGCTGTTTGGGCCTGTCAATTTTCCTGTTTCTTTTCATTCTCACTTGTAGCTTCCTCTTCTTTTATCCCCAACATCTCCTGGCTTCCCTTATCTCTTCCCTGGCCCTTCCCCATGAGGCTATGGCCCTTTTTCAGGTGCACTATCTTATGTCCCTATTTAAAAAATAGGGGGGGGCAATGCTCTCTCTGGCGCAGGGCACCAAAAAGTCTAGTTACGGCTCTGAGTGGCATGCTCCTTGAGGCAGCCCCGGCAGCATGATTTCAGGTCACCTGTCTCCAGTAATCCCTACTGTACATGGCTGGTTCTGGGTGGCATATACCATAGCAGGTAGTGTGCAGTGACTTTGTATGGGCATGGTTGCCAAGTTGTTGAATTGTGACTGTGTATGTTTGTGACTGTCTGTGTGCATTCAGCTCCTAGTCATCTGCTATAACACAGAGAGAACTCATTACTGCTTCTGCAGCAACTTTATCGGAAAGTCAGACAGGCATGGAGACAACTAGCACTTCCATAGCTCAGAAAGTAATTCAAATAAATGCTCACCCTCTGTATCTCGTTATGCATGTTTAGTAAAGGGCACTGGAATAATGTATACATTGTTATTTGCCAATGTTCTATTGGAACCTTTGTGCAAATGCAGGGCACTCCACTTAGTGGCAATAGATATGCCCATAAATGTAGCTAGACACATTGGGCTGTAACTAGGGTAGTGCGACCTGTGGCATGGTACAGGGCAGGTGGCGCTGTTTGGGCCTGTCAATTTTCTGTTTATTATCATTCTCACTTGTAACTTTTTCTTATTTTATCCCCAGCATCTCCTGGCCTCCCCTATCTCTCTTCCCTGGCCCTTCCCCATGAGGCCATGCACCTTTTCCGGGTGCTTTATGTCCCTATTTGAAAAATAGGGGGGGGGGCGCCAATACTCTTTCTGGCACAGGGCACCAAAAAGTCTAGTTACGGCTCTGGAGCCTAGACATGCCCTTTAGCATGACACGCCCCCTCAACGGCGCTACTCGTGGCACATTCTACTGCCCTTTAAAATCTCCCTGAAACTATTTTTCAAAAGTAGGCAAGCATGGCTTTAATTCATTAATAGACTTGGATTGTTTTATGAGGTTTTCACAATTTCAGTTTTGTCATGTCCAAAATTGTTACCACGATATTTAGACCCGGTATGAAGTAGCTGCAGAGAGGACAAGAATGCTGCTTAAAATCCCTGAATGTTCTAGTGGCAGTGTAGTGGTCAGCTACAGATGGGTGGATGGGGACACTCACAGGCTAATGCTGGGCAATGCCAGTCACTTGATGAAAGCCTTGATATTTTTCTATCTGGTCTATAGGATGGGATACAATGGGCTGTTTTTTTATTAGATGGAGTTAGAATTCAGTATAGGAGTACACAAACTCCTTCTGGGATTGTTTGGGCACATGGCGATTGCTATGTGTTGGCTGGTGTTGGTCTTAATGATGATGTATAAACTCAGGGCCGTAACTAGGGTAGTGTGACCTGTGCCATGGCACAGGGCACCACAGGGCAGGGGGCGCTGTTTAGGTCTGTCAATTTTCCTGTTTATAATCATTCTCACTTGTAGCTTCCTCTTCTTTTATCCCTAGCATCTCCTGGCCTACTCTATCTCTTCCCCATGAGGTCATGGCCCTTTTTCAGGGGCACTATCTTATGTCCCAATTTAAAAAAATTGGGGGTGGGGGCACCAATGCTCTCTCACTGGCCCAGGGCACCTAAAAGTCTAGTTAAGGATCTGTATAAACTAAATGTACTGTGCTTTATAATATACAAAAAAAGGTGTCCTGCTGTTATTTATCCACAGGTCTCTGGGGTGGAGGAGAGTGGTGATAGCAGTATGCCAGGCTGTTCCAAACAGCTGCGATGTGTGATGCTGGGGCAGTACTGTGAACCGCTTGTTGCTTGTTCATTGAGAGTATCGTAAAACTATCAGTGTTGTATGTTTTCCATAATAAAAGTGCAGTTTCTTTACTCAAGATACTTACAGTACCTTGATGATTTTGAGAGGTGTGTAACTTGCTGGTACATAAGGCTGTCTTACATATGGGTGCAGCAGAAGAGATTTGGATGTGGTGTTGCATCCTGAAGACCCGTTCTTCTTGCTATCAATATAGGTCAGAATATAAAGCAATATGGACTCTCTATGTACTACACAGTGCTCCATTTTTGGAAGGGAGGGGTTCCATATATAATAATATAACAGAGGTTAGGAATAGAGCCGACGGCACATAAACTTCTAAAGTTAAAAATGTTTGTTTACAGTTATAGGCAGATGCGATAGGATGTTGGGTTAGGGGCGGAGTTAGGGAGAGGGGTAGAGAATCTACTGTGGTAAAATCTGCCTCTTTTGAATTGATCTGCGACCAGGGAAGTACAGTTCCTTCTTAGCAGATCTGTCTGTTGGGATAATAGTTTGTACTCATCCCTACTTTCTCTTTCCCTACTTTATATCTTTGCCTACTCTCTTCTCCATACTTTCGCTATATCTACACTCTTTTTTTTCTTATCTAACTTTTCTTTCTCTTTCTTTGCTCTACCTATCTTGCTAACCTGCATTAGCACTATGAGCCGCCCCCAGCGCGCGCGCTCGGTACCCGCCCGTCTGTCAGACGGTGTCGGGCCCGGCGCTCTTTATTCCCCGCAGGTCCTGCCCTCCCGGCGTTCGGGAGGGTCAGGTACAGCGGGCCCCTTATCAGGCAACGCTGCGGTCCCGTGCATGCGGCCGCGGCGGTCCCGCGAGGCGCCACAGTTGCTGCCTCCGCCTGCCCCTGGTTCCCCGCTGGTCGCCAGTACTAGTGCGACTGGGGACCAGGGCAGGCGGGGATCGGGGGCGGCCGGGCATAATACAGCGCCCGCGCGAGTAGCGGGTGCGCACTCCGGCCGTTCCCGCGGCCAGCAGCGCTCAGTTACACCGACCGTCCCTTCTCCCCCAATGGCCGCTCAGAGTGAGCCGGCTGAAGTCCGGGGGGAAGGGCGGCGGAAGCGGCCACATAAGCGTGCACGCAGGCCAATATTTCTTGAGGGGGGGGCGGAGACGAAGGGGGCGGAGACAACGCCTGCATAGTGACAGGCAGGTTAATCCGCCCCCTCTTCTGCTGCCCTCTGTTTATAATGATGCAGACATGGGGTCCCCCATGTCTGCAGTAGCCAGCTCCTCCAGGCCTGCGGGGGTGGCAGCTGCTCCGGCGTCTGCTATGCCCGCAGGGCCTGCGGCACCAGGGAGTGCTCCGTTGCTGGATGCTGGTGCCATAGCCGGACTGCTGGTGTCTGTGGTGGGTGCACTGACACCGCTTTTGACCCAGCAGCCTGGAAACGCTGACACTGGAGGCCCTTCTGCATCGGCGGCGTCCGCCGTGCAGACGCAGCTTGGCCCTCTGGTGCAGCAATTAGGCAGGATTTGCGATCTTTCCCTCGCTCCCATGCCCGCAGCTCCTTACGCTTCTTTCTCTCCCTCTGCCATCTCCCTTCCTCAGCCCAATCAGGCTACGGACACAGACAATGCGCACGATGCCGCCTCAGTCTCTTCTTTTACAGACGACAGTCTGGAGGAGTTAACAGTGGTCGCAGCCCCGACCAGAAGTGCGACGGCGGAAGTCGGAGCTAACGCAGGCGCTGGAGTTACCAATGCCCTTGCCAGTGCTTCTGGTGAGTGTGACAGTACATCTGACTGCGGGTCTACTTCCATTTCCTCCTCCTCTTCAAGCGATAGTTCGCGGAAGGCTAGGCGTAAAAGGGCAAGGAGGTCTCGCAGACGTCGCTCACGTCGTCACAGGCATTCTAGCGAACGGTCCTCTGGCAGTAGTACCAGTGTAGATCGCGGAACGGACCGGAGGATGTTGTACACTGCGCTAATACAGCTGTCACTCGAGGTATGCGTACCAGGGTTAAGCAGCGGATCAAAAAAGGGCGCTACGTAGATATGTTCACCCTTACAGCTACGGCGAAGAAAGCTGCTGCGACCGCAAAGGCAAAAGGGGGTATTGGTCTGGAGGCCTTTAAGTCTTACACGAATTGGTTATCTGGGTGCTGTGTGTTCTCAACTTGCTATCTCAAAACCAGGCCTTCCGAGTACCTTAATGTGATAAGATATTTACACCTGATACATGGCCTATTCAAGGCCTCACACAGTACGGCGTGGCGCCAATACGACGAAGAGTTTCGTCGAAAGCAAGATCGGGATAAGGTCATGGAATTGGGTTGTAAAGATGTTGAAGTGTGGATGGAGGTGACACAGCCTACACGCGTCCTTGCTGATCAGTCCCCTGGGCGGCCAGTTCAACCCTCGTCCCCCTCGGCACCAAGGACAGCCAATGGAGGGCAAAACAAGCGGAAGTGTTACGCATACAACAATGGGAATTGTACCCTTGGTAACAGGTGTCGCTTTCGACACCAGTGCCTCCGCTGCGGCGCGGCACACCCCAGTAAGGACTGCTCCCGCGGTCCAGGAGGAGCTCAGGCCTCCTCTGCAGCACCCTCTGCCAAACGGTCAGGGGCCGGGACTTCGAAGTAAAGCGTCGACTCCCATTCGTCTGGATGCCATGGCAAAATGGTTAGACTGGTATCCTGTGCGGGACGCCGCTGCCTTTTTGCGTAAGGGTTTTGCAGAGGGATTTTCGCTTCCAATAATACGGCCTGTCTGTTCCGGGTCCCCTAGGAATTTACGCTCGGCCTGCGATTTACCTCACGTGCTATAGGATAAGGTTATGAAGGAGGTCGGGCTGGGTCGCATGATTGGACCTTTCCCGCAGCCTCCGATACCCGATCTGGTCCTTTCCCCTGTGGGTGTTGTCCCCAAGAAGGCCCCCGGGAGTTACCGTTTAATTCAGCACCTGTCACATCCGTCAGGCACGTCGGTTAACGACGCCATAGATGTTGAGGTCTGCCGCGTACAGAACCAGTCATTCGAATCTGCGTTAGCATTGGTTCGCGCAGCGGGTCCGGGTTCTTTCATGGCGAAAGTGGACATTGAGTCCGCCTTCAGATTGTTGCCCCTGCATCCTGAATCATTTCGCTTCATGGGGTTTCGGTTGACGGATGGCTATTACCTGGACAAATGTCTTCCGATGGGCTGTTCTATTTCCTGCGCGTTCTTCGAGCGTTTCAGTTCCTTTCTCCATTGGTGTGTCGTGGTGGGGTCAGGGGAGACGAGCATAACCCATTACTTGGATGACTTCTTGTGCGTAGGTCCAGCTGGTTCGCGTTGCTGCAATCATCTCCTTTTTTTATTGCAAGCACTCTTCTCGGAATTTGGAGTACCTATCGCGCACGATAAAACTGGGGGCCCAGCCACTAAGCTGGTTTTCTTGGGTATTGAAATTGATACCTTGGAGGGTCTTTGCCGGCTGCCGCCGGACAAGATTCGTCGTTTGCAGGATACTATCCTCCTAGCGTTGGCAGGAGGAAAGGTAACTCTTCGTCAAGGTCAATCCCTGCTCGGGCTGTTTAACTTCGCGTGTCGAGTTATCCCGATGGGGAAGATTTTCTGTCGGAAGCTACAGAGGGCTTTGGTAGGGCTGCGTCACCCGCACCATTTTCTGCGACTGTCGTCTGAACTAAAGCTGGACCTGGCGGTTTGGGACGCATTTTTGGTCGATTTTAATGGAGTGCGCGTCTGGCCTGCGGATCCTCAGCCTAATGCTTGCCTGCAGCTCTTCACGGATGCTGCTGGATCATCAGGTTTCGGATCTTTTTTTGGGAGGAGATTGGTGTTTTTCAGTTTGGCCGGTGGAATGGGTACAGGCAGGATTGACCAAGAACTTGCTCCTACTGGAGCTGTTTCCCATAGTGGTGGCATTAGAGCTATGGTGTCAACGGTTGCGCGACCGTTCCATAGTTTTTTGGTGCGATAACCTGGGGGCAGTACATGCGATCAATAACCAAAGATCGTCGTCGCTGCCAGTGTTGCGGCTTCTTGCTTGGCTGGTTCTGCGCGCTTTGCAGTTTAACATATTGTTCACAGCTCGTCATGTGCCGGGTACTGATAATTCCATTGCTGATGCGCTCTCCAGACAGGATTGGCGAAGGTTCCGCGAATTGGCCCCGTACGCGGCATTAAAAGGTGAGCTTTGTCCATTTCATTGTTGGCAGATCATCAAACCAGAATGGAAGATCTTGCACGTCGGTCCGTGGCCCCACGGACGTTGACGGCCTACCAGACATCTTGGCAACAGTGGGAGAAGTTTTTGCAAGGACGGAGTTCGTCAGGTAACTCTCGTGATACTAATATGGTTGCTTTTGTTTGTTTCTTGTTAGATTCCGGCAGGTCGCGGGCTTATGTTGCCCAGAGGCTTGCTGGGATTTCGTTCTTTTTGCGCCTAGCGGGGCGGAGGGACATAACTAAGGGTTTTTTAATACAAAGGGCCCTTAGGGGTTGGTCTCGCGTCAGGCCTGCCACGGATGACCAGCGTCGTCCTATTGGTCCTGATTTGTTAGCGCGTCTAGGTGAAAGTTTGACGGGCATTTGTTCTTCGCAATTCGAGGTTCTGTTATTCCGCCTTGCTTTTGCGATGGCTTTTCATGGGGCTTTTCGCATCAGCGAGCTGGTAGCGTCTTCGCGCCGCGCTCAGCCCCCTCTGCTTCATTGTCACATTTTGCTGCGTGATACGCTGTTGTGCCGTGTTCGGCGTTCCAAGACCGATCAGTTGGGTAGAGGTCGCTGGGTGTCCCTGAAGTCCTGTCCTGAGGACGGGATTTGTCCGGTTCACTTGGCCTCCCAATATACTCTTTGCAGGCCAATGCGGCCGGGGGCTTGGCTTATGCACGAGGACGGAAGTCCTTTGACTAAATTCCAATTTAGATCGGTCTTCCATCGCTGCATACGGCACCTTGGGCTTTCCCCTTCGGATTACGGCACCCATTCTTTTAGAATAGGTGCCACCACTTTTGCGGCCTCCTCGGGTCTTTCTTCACAGGAGATCCAGGCTCTCGGAAGATGGAAGTCCAATGCCTACAGAAGTTATGTTCGTCTGGAATCATAAATTGTTATACTTTATTCGTTTGGACTTGAGTGCCTTGGCCAACTCGCTGCCTTTCCGGTGGGGGTCCCGAGAGATTTTGCCCTGTTTTTTGCCCTGCTTTGGACATTGATCGTTTAGCTTAATATAATATTAATGTGAACGAATGAAATATAGAAAAGATCCAGCAGGTTTTTTGTAGGTTTTCACCGCGGGTCAAGTCTTCCTCCCCCCCTCCCACCCTCCCACTCCTCCTTTGTGATTTACATGCTGCATATATGCTTATCTATTTTATTTCTGTATATTTGCAGGTGTCCAGGACGCTAGGCCCATTTGGCTCATTGGTCACTCTTTTATTTTTTGGGCTGAGCAGTCGCGCTTTGCTGTAGATGCCTCCGTGTTCCCACGTTGGGAGAGTGTTAGGTGGTTGGGGCAGAGGGGCATGCTTTGGGAAGCTTTGTTGCGCAACTTGCACAGGTCAGTAGCTGAATTTGGTTCCCCTTTAGTGTTAATTATACATCTCGGGGGCAATGATTTGGGCCAGCAAACTTCCTTAGAGTTGCGCCATGCGATTGTTCGTGACTTGAGAAAGGTGGTTCGGTTATTGCCTAACTGCCTTTTGGTGTGGTCCCCTATCATCGCCAGGCTTTCATGGCGATATTGCTATAATAGTGTGGCTTTGGACAGGTCCAGGAGGAAGGTTAACAAATGGGTGGCTAGGCACGTGCTGGAATTGGGAGGGTTGGTGGTGCACCATCCTTTAATTCGGATTCAGGATGCCCACCTTTTCCGCAGGGATGGAGTTCATCTTACTGAGGAGGGAAATTTTTTTGTTTCTAGAAGATATTTTTGCAGTTTTTAAGGGCTTGGTTGGTTAGCATGGTGGCGGGCTGCTTCTCTCCTGAGAGCCGCTGTGGCGGGAAAGACCGGCAATATTGAAGTGTCCATCTTGCAGCAGTAATAGCGGTGCGCACCCCTTCAATGCACTGATAGGCTGATTTCACCCTATTGGGGTCAGCGGCACCTCTCGACCGAGCAGGATGAATGTTGCATTGGCATGGGTGTTGGGGCCGCATCACTTGCTCTGAAAGGGATAGTTGGCCCTTTGCAAGTTTTTAAGATCACCCTACCCTTGTCTGGGATAGTTGGCCCTCACAAGTTGTGATTTACTTCCGGCCTAAGACAAGTGGACGCGGGTTAGTTGCCGTTCTTTCTCCTGCCACCATGTCTACCTTTGTAACCAAATAAAGCTGACCAATTAATTTAAACGGCATAACTTGGTCTCCTGTGTTTATTTTAGTTAAGTTTAGTTTAAGTTTATGGGTCACATCTATCATCTGACGATAGAAGTTTAATAGTTATTAAATAAAATACAATTTTGGTCAAAAACCTTGCACATCCAGTAGGGGAGAGAGTGGTACAATATGATGAATCTCATTGTGTCTGTGGCCTCACATAAAGAAACCATCAGCAGGCAAATATGTAGGGTGAACTGTAAATGTGCTGTTCTTTTCTCCATATTTGGCTAAAATGTAACCGCCTTCATGCGAACCAAAAAAGGAATATGAATAGTATTTTTATTAGTACAAATACATGTATTACTATAAAAGAAGAAGACGCAACAAACTTGTGAAAGGACGTACACTTTCATGCACACTAATACAACAAAGGAAATACACACTTGCAATAGCATCTGTAATATTAATGCTTTGTGTTGGGTGTAGCTGCAATCATTTGTGTCCTACATACATGCCAAGGTGTGCACTGTATATGTCTGTGAGACTGAACATTTGAAATTGTGAAGCTTGCTTGAAGATACTGTTCCATACAGGAAGATGACTAAGAGCCAGAAACAGGCTGTAAACCTCTTTCTGCAAGCAAGAACTCTAGCTGTTCTCTGAAACTCTGTATTGCTGGCATGCTATTTTCCTGTTTGGAAACTACAGCAAGAGAAAAAAAAATAGATTCTCTCCTTCCCTCTTCCTGTCAGGACAAGAAAGGGAAATAACGAGTTTAGTACAAAAGTAACAGTCAAACAGTTAGCTTCTCTGCCACTGTCATAGCCTGTTTTTCAATGATTTAATTGGTCAGGACCAGGGGCTGGCTGGCAACTTTTAGCCTGGGGGGCAAATGCATGCAGGCGGCCCTGGCAGAGGAGTAGCGTGTAGCCAGGGTGCCCGAAAAACGTGCGTGCTACGGCGCCGCCCCCCCTCAAGTGTTCCAGGGAGGGGGCGGGTCCATATGGGATTAATGTAAGGTAAAAATAAAGATTAGGGGCAGCCCCCTGTCGTAGTGCCCATATGCAGTGCCCCCGTGTGCCACAGGAGAGAACACCCTTATGCAGGCCTCCAGTAGTGCCCCCAGTAGTGATCCCCCCTATGCAGTGCCCCTTGTGCCCCCAGTAGTAAGCCCCTTATATAGTGCCCCCAGTAGTGGTCCCCCTGTGCAGTGCCCCTTGTGCCCCCAGTAGTAAGCCCCTTATATAGTGCCCCCAATAGTAGTACGCCCTATGCAGTGCCCCTTATATAGTGCCCCCAGTAGCAGTCCACCCCCCATGCAGTGCCCCCAATAGTGGTAACCCTTATGCAATGCCCCTTAAATAGTGCCCCCAGTTGTAGTCTCCCCCCTATGCAGTACACCCAGTATTGCCCTTTATATAGAGCCCCCAGCAGTGGTCCCTCGATGCAGTGCCCCCCAGTCGTAGTCCCCTCCCCCTATGCAGTGCCAATAGTAGTAGTCCCCTCCCCCCTATGCAGTGCCCCTAGTAGTAGTCCCCTCCCCTCTATTCAGTGCCCCTAGTAGTAGTCCCCTCCCCTTGAAGTGCCCCCAGTAGTAGTCCCCCCCTTGTAGTGTCCCCAGTAGTAGTAGTCCCCCACCCCCCTTGCAGTGCCCCCCAGTAGTAGTAGTCCCCCACCCCCCTTGTAGTGCCCCCAGGAGTAGTAGTCCACCCCTTTGTAGTGCCCCCAGTAGTGGTCTCCTCATTGTAGTGCCCCCAGTAGTAGTAGTCCCCCACCCCCTTGCAGTGCCCCCAGTAGTAGTAATGCCCCCCTTTGTAGTGCCCCCACTAGTAGTAATGCCACCCTTGTAATGCCCCGCTTTGTAGTGCCCCCAGTAGTGGTTTCCTCATTGTAGTGCCAGCCCCCCCCCCCCCGTAGACACACATAATATAAAAAACAAAATAAAAAACACCTGAATCCCCGCTCCCGCCGCCGCCATCTGCTCCTCCGTCTGTCCTCCCGGGCCGAGCCGCTCTGCATTATGGGAGAGACGTCATATGACATCATGACGTCTCTCCCATTGCCCACTGTGGGAGCCGGAAGATGGAGCGGCCCCTGCAGTGGGCGCAGCAGCAGCTAATGAGAGTCTGATAGACTCTCATTGGCTGCTGTTCAAAACAAACGCACAGCTGCCGGTGCCGGCGGCTGTGTGTTTGTCACTTGTGTAGCGCTGACCGAACTCCGTCCGGTCAGCGCGCCACTACACGCGGTGCAGTCTGTGTCACAGTGACACAGACTGCCCCCCGGCTCAGCCCGCCACTGGTCAGGACAATAGCTAATTAGCTGCGATGATCTCGCGGATGCGAGTCATTGCGGAAACAGCCGCACTTTACAGCAGCCCGAACTCACACAAAAGTGTTTGCAGGGGCTCCGAACAAAATTGTGCGAATTCGAGCTCGGAGCAGGCCACAAAGGGTGAGAGTTCAGGTGCCATTGCCGGCATTTTCAAGCCGTGACAACAGCAACTCCACCCTTCGTGGACATTTGGATTGACCACTAAGAATTTAAGTATTTGTTAACTGATCATACCAGACACAACAAATCATAGATATTGTTGTTATTTTCTTTAAACTCGCTTACCTCGCAACTCTTCTGATTTAGATGGGACAATCCAAATTTGATAGCTTTGTCCATCCATGATGAATGTGGCAGATTTTTCCTGATTGGGCCAGAGGGTTGGGAGTTATGTTCTATTCAGTGCAGAGTAACAGTGAACTGGTATTCGCAGCATTGATATGGTCCTTATAGACTAGGAGAATAAGGGGCATATCCAATCGGCTAATTGTCGCGCTGGCCGGGATTCAATTAGCGGGATTCCACGCGCGGGTGTCCCTGAGACCCTGCGCGCGAGTCCCCGCTGATTGAATTTATCTCGCACCTCATGTAGGTGCGATGTAAAATCAGCATGAGGCCGCCCTATTCAGCCTCGCGCGAGAGGGTATTACACACTGATTCCGCAGTTCTCGCGGAATCAGTGTGTTCTCGCGTGGAAGTGCCAGTCTAATGACGCGGGGAAATAGCTATTTGATTGAGTAGCTAAACCCCGCGTCGCGGGACTTTTGCCTGTCAATTAGCTGCGGGTGAAATCCCGCGGCTAATTGGATATGCCCCTAAGACGGGGGTGTCCAGCATGCCGTAGTGCTGGACACATCCATCTTCTCTTTTTCTTTACCCCAGTTAACCCAATCTAAAAAGTTTTGAGGAAAGAAAACAGTGATAGGATTTGCTCACGTTGGAATGTGTAGGTGACACTGCACCAGCCATAGGGCATCGTAAGTGTCGGTAGTAATCGTGATAATGCGCCAATGGTGGAGTGTATGAGTCCACCAGCGAATTTGCACTGTCCACAGACAGTGAAAGTGGGCGTCTAAAGGCTTGCACTGTCCGGAGCTCCCAAGTACACAAGAGGAAGGCTGAGAGTGAGACTAACAGCTGCAAATCATACTTGCCGACTATCTGGCTGTCCCTTCCGGGAGGGGAGTGTCAGCACACGGGGGCGGGGCAGGCCAGACGACGAGTGTTTGCAGGCGGGGGCGGAGCCACGCGATCGTGTCATTTTGGCCCCGTCCGCGCTACACACTGCCGATATTACAGTCATTGTGAACCAGGGGGCGGGGCGACTGTGGGACTATTAAATGTAATTGTGGGGGATGGGAGGGGCCGGCGGGACCCGGGAGGCTTGCCTGCCTTCCCGGGAGGTCAGGAGCAGCACCCGATTTTCGGGAGGCTCCTGACCAAATCGGGAGGGTAGGCAAGTATGCTGCAAATACAAAATAAATTGCAGCGTGCATGCATTAGCATCCACCTCTAAATCAGGACCAGTGTGAGCACGTTCGGAAGGTGTTCTAATACACTATATCATCCTCCTTTTTTCTGTTTTATATACCACGTGCACCAAAAAAATTTGAGCATGTGTAAACAATTCATCATAATGAACTACAACATTTTATATTGTGGACTTGTGTGAAACCTTTTTGTAATATTGATCAAGTATACCCACTTGTATGTCTGTGGAGCGCCGGAGAGGCTTATCCACTTCTCTTGTTATATTTGCGGTGTGTATGTTGTCAGTGCCAGATTAAGGTTCTCATGGGCCTGGAGCTGAAATTTAAGAAGGGCCTATTGTGTGCTGTGACAGAGGGTGCGATGTTTCAATGATGTTCCAGGACCACGTAGGACCAGGCTTGTCTACCCTCCAAATTTGGCCGGGAGCCTCCCAAATATTGTGTGCCGCTCCTGGCCCCCTGGAAAGGCAGGCAAGCCTCCTGGCGGCCGCCTCCGCAATTATGATAGAAACCTGCACAGCAGAGGGGGGTGGTGATGTGATTCACGTCATCGTGGCCCCAACCCGGTTCGCAATGCCGTTAATTTCGGCATTGTGAAGAGGGGGCGGGGCCATGAAGACACGGTCGCTCGGTCATGCACCCGCCCCCATTACTTCATCACCGCCATGCCCCCCCGCTGTATACAGACATTCAGCTCCCTCGCGGAAGGAGGGAGGGAGCTGAATGTCGGCAAGTATGCGTAGGACCCTTTCCTCATGGAGCCGTTTCATCGCAAGTGAGGATGTCACAGGTCTCACGAGATTGAGTGTCCCAGAGCATCCATACCACAAGTAGGCTGTAAATAAAGAATGTGATTGGGATCATGATGCGCCATTGTTGGTCCAGTCTGGGTATTTATCTTTGTAATTGTTATGTTTGTATGCACCCTGACAAAAATATTAATCTCGCACCTACCCCATCCGATCTCATTTAAATATTGTGCTTTTATTTGTCATTCTTTTAGACATATATTAATAATATTTACACATGTATTATATATATATATTTATTTATAGACACATATATAGATGCATACATATATATATATAAATATATATAGCTATACACACACCCACATATATATAATATACTCTAAATATATGTGTGTGCATATATATATATATATATATATATATGTCCCCACAGGCGGCACTCTGACATCCAAATAACAGCACAGGAAGATGTGATTGATATCACCAACGTTTCGGAGTGTTTATTCCAGCTCCTTCATCAAGGTACAACAATGGTATATGTATATACTGTACATATAATAAAGACATTTATACTCACAATACCCCACGTGCAGTCCACACCGCGCAGCGTCTGGGGCCGGGTCACCTGCTGATGACATCATCACACCTATCCTCCACACCAATGCTTGTACATCGTAAGTCCTAGGAGAGTGGAGACACCCACAGCCTGGCTATCCGTTACCCTGGCAACACGCGGTGTGGACTGCATGTGGGGTATTGTGAGTATAAATGTCTTTATTATATGTATATACCATTGTTGTACCTTGATGAAGGGGCTGGAATAAACACTCCGACACGTTGGTGATATCAATCACATCTTCCTGTGCTGTTATTTGGATGTCAGAGTGCCGCCTGTGGGGACTTCTATTTGTGGGGTCATCCTTGGCTGACCTTAACTGGAGGGCACCTGCAAATTATTTTCTGTATATGGGAGTGCCACCTTTGAGGATTTTGTATATATATATATATATATATATATATATAAGGCGCGAGCTGCAGCTGACAGTATGTACGGCTAGTCCCACCTCTCCTTACAGTGCTGTATATTGATATGCAGAGCTAGACGCATGGTCCGGGGCGCCCTTAGCTTTAGAGAGGGGAGGGTTAGGTTTAGGGAGCATAGCTGGGTTAGGGTTAGGTTTTTTGGGGGGGGTTAGGGTTAGGCACCCCTAGGTTAGAGGGCTAGGCACCAATGGGGGGGTTCAGTTTAGGCACAAAGGGGAGAGGGTTAGGCTACTAAAATGGAGGGTTAGGGGGGGAGGATAAGTATACTTACCCGACCCCTTTCAGGATACCAACCATCGGGAGGCAGCTGTCGGTATTCTGACAGGAGGCATCCCGACAGCAGGCATTCCATACCCATTCCGTGTCTGTCATGCTGCTGCTAGGTGCCAATGACATGCCTTCAAAAAGCTATATATATATATATATATATATACATATATATATATATTTATGTGTGTGTATGTAAATATACAGTATATATAGCCACCTATCCAGCCCTGCACTCTGACGTTTCCTCTTCCCAGACCCTTTCTGCCTCACTCACACAGGGTGGTGTTGCAGCCCTCTTTTGCCTGCCTCAGCCACCCACCATATTAATCTTACTTTGTTTTGTGTGTTCCTGGCTGCTGCTCTTCAGGTGCCATGGCTCCTCTCTGTAGTCCTTCAGTGGCGCGCGGTGACGTCATGCGCGCTGGAAAAACTTTATTGTGCATCAGCACTGCAGACAGTTGGACAGCAGGACCAGGATCTCTCTGACTGTGGGGCGGGCTCCTTTTAGTAGCGGCAGGTTGGGGAGCGGACTGCCCGGGGGTCCCATATACAGTACATCATTAGCGGTGGCAGTAGCGGCAGCAGCGGGTGTAGGACTCTTTAACCTACACTGGCTGTAGCGGCAGCGGGCAGGAGCAGGCCGGGCCCCCCTTTTCTGTCTTAGTGTCTACTACTGTTCCGACGGTCCCCCCCGATGGCGGCCCTGCATCATACTTGCCGACAATCAGCTCCAGCCTTCCGGGAGGGAGCTGATTGTCGGCTAATAGCAGGGGGCGGGGCCGGCCATTGGGGGCGGCCATTTGGTGGCACACTGGGGGCGGGGGCGGGGACAAACGATCGCGTCATCGTGACTCTGCCCCCTCTTCACAATGCTGTTATTTTCAGCATTGTGAAGCAGGGGGCGGGGCCACGATGACGCGATTCTGTGCGAATCGCGTCACCGGGCCCCCCGCTGCGGGGGTTTCCGTTTGTTTCAGGGGGAGGTTGGGAGGGTCGCAAGCTTCTGGGAGGCTTGCCTGCCTTTCCGGGGGGTCGGGATCGGCACCCGAAAATCGTGAGGCTCCCGGCCAAATCGGGAGGGTAGGCAAGCCTGCCCTGCATACATACACATATATATATATATAATACGATACACACACACACACAAAACCAAGCATCGGCAGTTCTTGAAATTAATTATATAACACCACACAAGACAGTTCGTTCAAACAAGCTACCCTGTGTGGTGCATACTTAATTTCAAGACCCGTGAGTGCCGCAGCTTGGTTTCTAGTATTAAGTATTGTATATTTTTGAGGGCACCAGGGAAAGTTTAAACTTTGATTGTGAAGTGCCGTCTTTGTGTTGGTATATAGATATATATATATATATATATATATATAAGGCGCGAGCTGCAGCTGACAGTATGTACGGCTAGTCCCACCTCTCCTTACAGTGCTGTATATTGATATGCAGAGCTAGACGCATGGTCCGGGGCGCCCTTAGCTTTAGGGAGGGGAGGGTTAGGTTTAGGGAGCATAGCTGGGTTAGGGTTAGGTTTTTTTGGAGGGGTTAGGGTTAGGCACCCCTAGGTTAGAGGGCTAGGCACCAATGGGGGGGTTCAGTTTACGTATAGATTATAATCTAAATATATATATTTATTTTGATAAGTGGCCTGCCCTGCATTATACTACATTTATTCTACACTATCAGCAGCAGCCAGGCAGCCTGGCCAGCAGGACTGACCAGCATCTCACCTCAGTCAGGACTCGGTGGATCAGACAACACTGCCAGGCCACCTTCACGGAGCTGCTGTGTCTGCATTGCTGAGCCTTCTGCTGGTGGACATGGCCGGGGCCGGGCGGGCTTCTTCAAGTTCAGACAAGGGCGTGGTGCTGGTGGAGGGCGGCATCTATGTGACGTCAGACGCAGTGACGTCAGGCGGCGCGGAGGCGGCGCCGAGTCACTGTGAGTTAGCGGTGCTGGGAGGGCTAGTGTGAAGCCTTCCACTGCTCCGCCATCATGTGCTGTCAGCTTTTGAACCTCCGGCGCCGCAGCCAAGGGGGGTTGATGTCGGCTGGGAGGGGGGCAGGGCCTCGGACAGCTACTGACTGGAGGGCTGCTGTAGAAGGAAAACAAAGTCCTGTCTACAGCAGCGCACGCAGCAAATACTTCTGTGGGCCTATTCTGATAGTGGGCCTGGAGCTGAAGCTCCATCAGCCCCATTGTTAATCCGGCCCTGTATGTTGTTGTTGACATCCAGAATCTCCTTTTCAGGTGCACTAATTTTAGTGTCATTGTATAGTTTTTCATTTGGCTTCATCCTGTGCTGACTACATGAGAGGCATAGAACTGGAGCTACTGGTAGCAGAAAAGACACTGCAGGGGTGTCTTTGTCATCCCTGCAGTGATGCTCTCAAGCTTCTCCCCTGGTAGTGGTGCTCTCCAAGCAATCCTCAGATTGCTGTCTGAAAAACTTGTATTTACTAAACATCGTGTAATACCCGGCAGAGCCAGGCTTAAGGTCCGCCCCGTAATTAAGCCCCGCCTCCTGGTGACATCATCTGTCAATCACCAAGAGGACAGGAGGAAGCAGGCTGCAAAGGGGGCGTGGCCTCATGGGGAAAAGGGGGCATGGCCTCGCGGGAGCGCAAAAAAGCTCCTTAGGGAGAAGAAGAAGGGTGGCCATCTTAGGCTGGGGCCGCGGGACGGGAGGAGGGAGGTCCCACGGTTCCCTGAGGTTCAGGGGAGGGAGCATGGCTGCTGCCATGAGCCACATCTTATATGTACAGGGAGAATGCCCCTGTAATGCAGAAAGGGGCCCCCTGCAAGAAACCCCTAGGCTATAAGGGGTCTTGAAGTCCCTGGATACAGACAAGGGGGGGAGTCACCCCTTCCCATAGTCTTGTAGGGGAGCTGCTATATGAGAAGCAGCACTATTGATAATGAGACTCCCTTATTAGAAGAGGATTGGGGAGTGCTGCAGAGGTAGCAGCTGGAGCCAGAGTGCCTGTTCAGTGAGGAAGTCACTGCAGAGGATCTCAGGGGAAGTGCTGCCTGATGCCACAGTGGAAGATGAGAGATCTCCTGTGAAGAGACAGCCCATGTGATAAGAGGGTGAGTGTCTGAGATGCATAGTGCTGGATCCCTGGTTGATAGCCCCTGGAGAAGTGCCCCATAGTGAGGGAGGGCTCAGTGCAAGAAGGCAGTGTGGCTAGAGGGGAGTCCTATGGAAGAATCCTATGTAACCATGTGCTGAAGTAGAGAAGCCCAGCAGTGAAAGGGTTAATGGACAGCTCGCCCCCTTTGGATCGAGACCCGCTACGACCGGCGCTGTCGGTCGTAGCGGGTCTCACGCATGCGCACGCCGGCGCCGGCGTGCGCATGCTCTGTGGGGGGCCATCGACCCGGTCCGAGCGCATCGGCGCTAACGACCGGGTCTGAATGACCCCCTTTGTGCTAAGCACCTGAGTATTCGGGGGCCCTGCTGGTCATGGATGCCATACCCACGCCATAGCCGGAGCAAAGAAGGGTCACCGTGAAGAGGTGAGAGACAGTATTCAGGTACTCCATGTAAGTGTACCACATTACCAGTAGGGTTTCACAATCGGATTTGAGTGTCAGTAGAACTCTGATGATGATATCAAATGTATATTTGTTGTCTAAAACCCTAATGGATATACCCCCTTTCCTCACTAGAATCAACTGTTAATCTGCAGCATATTTAAAGCCATATGATCTGTGCAGGCTTCATTATGTTTAAAAGTCAATAAATGGGTAAAATAAAATGTGTGGGGTCCCCCCAAAATCCATAAGTAGCCCCAGGCTTCTCAGCCTGGCCTGGTATTTAAAAATAGGGGCAAAAAATGGCGTGGGGGTCCCATTATTTTCCAATAACCAGCACCAGGCTATACCAGCCGGGGGGGATAACTGTATAGCAGGAAGACACACAAATTCGTCAGCCCAGTGGATGAATCCCTCAGAAATTCGGGATCCTGCAGGATTCTGTGCAGTGTTTCGGGAAACACACTTGACACATGCAGATCTTTTTTTTTTTTTACAAATCTGCTGCGATGTTTCTAGCGGTTCTATCAGTTTAACAAACCCGATGGTTAGTAAATCCGGGGTTTCCATTGTTACCTATGGGCTGATTCAGAGATCGATGCAAATTCTGTCACAACTACATCTTTATACGCAACAACTGTGCAAAAATATGCAGCCGCGAGATTTGTATTGAGATGCCTACTGAGGTCCAAGTGCTTGCATACAAAGACGCACTATAAGTCGATCATCGAAGTTCTGAGTATTGGAACTGAGATGCCAGAGCCCAGTGGCAAACGCAGGATTTTGAAAGGGGGGTTTCCAAATAATTGTTTACAGACCCAATGACAAAAACGTCTAACCAGAATAAGCCTGCAACACACACTTTATTGTGTACTTCAAGTGTTTTAATATAAATAACAAGGCATCAGGTGGCTATAGGCTGCTCTGAGATACATGATATACTGTAAGTGAAGCAACCTGTGGATATGTTTTTCTGTTTCAAATGGGTAATAGAGAGTAATGTTGATGTTCTAACAATACCCAAGTTCCAAAAAGGTCTGAATGTACTTTTGACACAATAGTACCGACACCACTCAACCTAGTTTTCATTATCTACTTATTGATTTGTTTGTACCTCTTTGTTTATATATTTTCTACAATTATTATCTATAGCTTCCATTATGTTATTATTACCCTTTTCATCCGTATGTTTCTCTCCATGTTAGGTACATGCCATCATTTATATAGCTTTTGACCTCTGCATTTCTTCATCTCTACTTACATCTTACAGCAGCCATTTTGTCCTTTCCTATGCCAATACTTCTTTCACTATAATTACTGACATGCCGACATGTTCTCACTCCCACCCCTTCCCTCCCCCTTAGCCTGCACACTACACAACACTGACACAGACAGATACACACAAACACACACATTGATAGAGACAGACACACACACTGACAGACACACTGACACATGCACTCACCTAATAAAAACTAATGCAGAGCCAAAATTCATAAAGCAGTGATCAATAATTTATTAAATATATGGTCCCCCCCCTCCCCCAAATACATACAGCAGTCATTTGGCTTCATTTAATAAATATTACTCTCGTCCCCCCCCTCACCCCCCGGCAAATACATACAGCGGTGAATCCACTGGCATCATTTTGTAAAGGAAATTCTCCCCCCCCTATCCCTAAATAGGAAATTCCCCCCCCCCACCCCCCACCCCCTGCAAATACATACAGCGGTGAGTCATCCTCCTGCATCTTATTATAATAAAGATTATCCTCGCTGCCGCCGCCCGTTTCCCCCCCCAAATACATATACATACAGGAGTCATCTGACTTCATTTTATTAATATAATTCCCCCCAGCATCCCCACCTACCTCAATGCGGCTCCGGGACTCGATGCGCTTGCAGTAGAAGATAGAGAGTCCCGGCAGCAAAAGACAGAGGGTCCCAGCAACAAAAGACAGAGGGTCCCAGCAGCAAAATACAGAGAGTCCCGGCAGCAAAAGACAGAGGGTCCCAGCAGCAAAATACAGAGAGTCCCGGCAGCAAAAGACAGAGGGTCCCAGCAGCAAAATACAGAGAGTCCCGGCAGCAGGCGCTCTCTCACATTGCTGGCCGGTCACAGTGCCCCTATGGGAAGTGACTGGGAGGGACAGCTCCCCTTACAGCCAGCCCAGGCTTTGAAAAAAAAAAAGTCATGTTGTTTAGCAGCTCGCCGGACTGGCGGCGATAGAGCAACGAGCAGGGGGGTTTCTAGGTACTCGGAAACCCCCCTGCGTGCACGGGTGGAGCCTGCGCAACTGCTTACAGGATCATCCCCAAAAGATTCATGACACACTTGCATTTGAGTCACCACTCCTGCTGCCGCCCACAAATGGTCCACTGTTCGTCACCCTCTTTGCAAATAAATCCTCACTGCGACCACCATAGCAGGAGCATTGCGATACATGCACAGTGTGACTTATATGTATGTGCAGTAGAAAAAAAAATGTCCATATGCATAAACATTGGTATTGTGACTATCTCTGAATCAGGTCATTTATTAAATAAGCAATGTTTGGCCCGATAGTCTATTGCAGTCTAAAGTCTTTTTTTTTTGCGATTTTCCTTGGTAAATCTCACACGGCAAAAAGCAAACATAAAAAACATTATCGAAATTTGATACCAAGGGCTCTATTTACTACAATCCGCATATTGAATGCGGATTGTAGTGTGATATTACCGAGTGAATTCGCATTGCGAATTCAGGCAATATCACAGGGATTTACTATAAATCCCTTGCAGGGACAGAGCTTGCGATAATGCTCTGTCCCTGCGGATCCCATCCGCACTCTAGTCGCGGTATTTTCGGAAAAAATACCGCGACTAAGAGCCTGCGCATGCACCGACCCACCGTCGCTGCTACCCCCCACCAACGCTAAGCCCCGCCCCCCGCGATCGCGGATTCCCGCGACCCCCCCTCCCTTCATTACACTTACCTGCATCCTCCTGGCCTCCGGTGATCTTCTCCGGGCTTCCCGATCAGGTGATCTCCCATACTGCACTGGGGCCCGATCACCTGATGACCGGGCAGCAGTGCACTGTGGGAGACCAGCTGACCGGAGAGGAGCCATCACCGGAGGCCCGATCACCGGTCCTGGATTCAGGTAAGTTTTTTTACAGCAATCAGCTTGCGGTCTGTTTAGACCAGACAGCTGATTACTGGTACCGGCTCCCGCCTCTGCTCTCCCCGTTAGAGCAGAGTGGGAGCCCGGTAACCGGGGGAGACCCTGGATAACGCCACCTCCAGGTGGCGTTATTATCACAGGGCTTCCCCCGGTATTTTTTTACAATTTATTTTTAGTAACTCTGGTCGGATCACATTTCCCATTACAATTATGGGAAATGCGATCTGCTTTACTAAAAATAAGTGATACTTAGCGGTTGGAGTAGAATTTTACTAATTCTACTCCAATTGCCCTGTAATAACTACAGGTGATACTAAAATAATGTGAAAAGGTGTGAAAACACCCTTTTTCACTTTATTTTAGTAAAAATAATGTTAATAAATAGAGCCCCAAGACTGCTATATTTCCACTATAATAACTCCAAGGTAGGGTTATTGCCAATAGGCTTTGCACCAGATTTAAAGCTAAAGGTTTTTCCAGTTCTGTAATGCAAACGATGCTTAGGGCACAGAAGCCTGCCTCTACCCGCATCTATTACAGAGTTTGGCATTCTTTTGGTCAATGGTGTTCCCATAGGAAGTATGATCCTAAGGTGTTTAGGATTTCCAATGTACTGGCTTTTCTCCAGGCAGGTTTAGACCATGTTCTCCTCCTGGCCACTTTGAGAGTGCAGGTTTGTCAGTCTAGTTCCAGAGGAAGAATGCTTCATTACCAGATGTTAGAATTTTTTTCCACAGAGTTCTGCGACTTCAGCCTCCTTTTGTTCCACCGGTAGCACCGTGAGATTTGTCCTTGGTTCTTGAAGGGCTACAAGCTCCCCCATTTGAACCTCTGGACTCTATAGATTTGAAATGGTTGACAGCGAAGACATTTTTTCTCTTCGCGATCTCTTCTGCACGCGGAGTCGCTGATTTGGCAGCGCTTTCTTGACGCTCCCCATTTTTGATTTTCCACAAGGATAAAGCTGTTCGTCGTACAAGGGAGGGTTACCATCCTAAAGTAGTGTACCGTTTTCATGTGAATGAAAAAATAGTTGCTCCAACTTTTCAGGCTCCAGACCTTTCTGTAGGTGAAGCCTCCCTGGATGTAGTTTGTGCTCTCCGTATTTATGTGGAGCTTACAAACTCTATTAGAAAATCAGATTCTCTTTTTGTATTATATAGTTTTCACAAACAAGGATGGCCAGCTAATAAGCAGACTCTGACGAGATGGCTTCGCATGACTATCTCTTAGGTATACACACAGGCTGATCTCCCTGTCCCAAGCATGGTGACAGCACATTCTACTCAGTCTGCAGGACCATCGTGTTACAGTTCACGCACGTTTGTGTAAGACCTCTAGAGCCAGGTAGAGGATCTTCCACCAATAACTGCCACCCGTTGCTCCCTTAGTGAATTATTTACACACCGGTACTTAGGTGGCCGTCTGGATTTACGTCTCCAGCAGTGGAGGCTTAAGCTGCATACACATCTAAAGATTATCTGTCCAACCAGCCAACTAGTTGATTGGTTGGAATGAAAACCTGGTAAGGTATGACAGCAAATGACAATCAGCAATTTGCTCCCAAACGCCGGAAAATTGACAAAAACTGTTGTTTGAACAAATTGTTTAGATCAAACATTTAACAAACTTGTCTGACGACTATTTTCATCTGTTTTCTGGCATTTAGGAGCAAATTGCTGATCATCATTTACTCCCATACCTTACCAGATTTTTATTCCAACCAATCACCTAGTTGGCTGGTTGGACAGATAATCTTTAGGTGTGTGGCCAGCTTAACACAACCGGCGAGAGACCGCAGGACTGCTGACTAGAACAAGACAGGAAAGTGATGTGGCAGTCCTTCCACAACTGGCTAACTGGAGTGAGGCTGCAGGTAATGGTATTGAAGTTAACACTTCAGCTCCCAGGATGCCTCGGGTTCTCCTCCATATATACCCCGCCCCTAGCCACAGGCCTTCAGTTTAGTTAACAAACCTCAAGGCAGGAGAAGGAAAGAGGAGAAGAGCAATCGTACACCAGAAAGACTCTTACACAAAAAGAGTAGTTGTACACTTTTACTACTCTCATAACCCTGCTTCCAGAATGCCAGTTGCAAGGCATCCTGTGGCACACACACCACACATGATGTTGGCGGTCACAGAGAGCCTGAGCCTGGCCAGTAGGGATGAGAATCATTTGATGTTTCATCTGAAACATCGGTCAGATGGTCCCAATGGGCATCATTCAGGTAGGATCGCAAGTCTGCAATCGCACGCACACCGGAAGGTTCCGAAATTATGCAAATGAATGCGATCGCAGCACTATACCAAGACGCCCACCAGCTTATACAGCCGCCCACTTCCCATTACATACACCGCAAGTCAGCGAAGACATCGGTAACATAGAGTAACATCAGACCCATACGCAGAGTTGTGGTTGAGCTTGACATGACTTAATTATGCACGCCCCTTTAACTGCGTTCTAACCCCACAGGCATGCCTGCGTTCCTTCGACTACCCCCTCTCGACCCCCAAACGGCACATGCTATCAATCATTTCTCCGTGGCTCTGTGTATCTGCTGCATTCGCATTCGAGATCACAGCGGACAGTATGTGCATGCGCACTGCAGTGCATATGCATGCGCAGAATGCAAACATCGAGTGGGTGCGTCCAAACGCAGACGTGTGATCTAAGCTGTTTGAGGCCCAATGTCCGATGTTTAACCCTGCAATGGTGAGGATCCAATGTTTCCTCACCAACGCTAGATTTCTCCCCCGATGTTTCCCAAATGGATTCCAATGTTTTGTTGTTGTTGTTGGTTTTTCAACTCTGTGTGGCTCCTGGCAGCTGTAGTTACTGTGTTTGTGATGCTGACATTTCACATTGCCGCATTCATGCATGCTGCTGGGGGCTGTGGCTAACAGAGTGAAAGACACTTTGGACAGCCAATCAGCAGCAGCACATAGAACAGCCCCGCCCCCAGCTCACTGCCACTGGTGCTGCTCTCAGTGAGTTGCTGGGCTGGCAGCATGTGTGCTGCTGGGGGCGGTGGCTCACAGTGACAGACACTCTGGCTAGACAATCAGCAGCTATTGGTAATTGAGCAGTGAGTGTGTGTGTGTATATATATATATATATTAGGGGTGTGCACCGGCCACTTTTTGTGTTTTGGTTTTGGATCTGGATCTTTCTTCGTGTTTTGGATCTGGATTGGTTTTGCCAAAACCACCCTTCCGTGTTTTGGGTTCTGGGTTTTGTGTTTTGGATCTGTATTTTTTTGAAAAAAAGCATAAAAACAGCTAAAATCACAGAATTTGTAGGTTTTTCTGCTCCTATGCTATTATTAACCTCAATAACCTTAATTTCCACTCATTTCCAGTCTATTCTGAACACCTCACACCTCACAATAGTGTTTTTATGTCCAAAAGGTTGCACCGAGGTAGCTGGATGACTATGCTAAGCGACACGAGTGGGCGGCACAAACACGTGACCCATCTAGGCGTGAAACTGCAGTGGCAGACAGGATGGCAGTTTGAAAAACTAGGCCCCAAACGGTACATAATGCAAAGAAAAAAAAGAGGTGCAAGATGGAATTGTCCTTGGGCCCTCTCACCCACCCTTATGTTGTATAAACAGGACATGCACACTTTAACAAACCAATCATTTCAGCGCCAGGGTCTGCCACACAACTGTGGCTGAAATGATTGGTTCGTTTGGGCCTCCACAAAACAAGCTGGCAATTAATCTGTCCCTGCACAAACTGGCTCTACGGAGGCAAGATGTCATCCTCATCCTCCTCATCCACCGATTCCTCACCCTCTTCAGTGTGTACATCCTCATCCTCACAAAGTATTAACTCGTCCCCACTTGAATCCAACACCACAGGTCCCTCTGTACCTTCTGGAGGCTAGTCTCCCTGGAAGAGCTGATAATTCATTTTGATGAACATCATCTTCTCCACATTCTGTGGAAGCAACCTCCTACGCCTTTCGCTGACAAGGTTCCCGGCTGCACTAAACACTCTTTCGGAGTACACACTGGAGGGGGGGCAACTCAGGTAAAATAGAGCCAGCTTGTACAGGGGCCTCTAAATTGCCTCTTTTTCCTGCCAGTACAGGTATGGACTGTCTGACATGCCTACTTGGATGCTGTCACCGATGTAATCCTCCACCATTTTGTCAATGGTGACAGTATCATATGCAGTGACAGTAGACATGTCAGAAATTGTTGCCAGGTCCTTCAGTCCGGACCAGATGTCCAAACTTGGTCCTGCCTGCCCTGCATCACCGCCAGCGGGTTGCTTAGGATACCTAAGTTTTTTCCTGGCAGCCCCAGTTGCGGGAGAAAATGAAGAAGGAGCCGTTGACGTGTCACGTTCCGCTTCAGCTGACAGTGTGTTCACCAGCAGGTCTTTGCACCTCTGCAGGCTTGTGTCGGCCGGAAAGAGAGACACCACATAGGCTTTAAACCTAGGATCAAGCACGGTGGCCAAAATGTAGTGGTCTGATTTCAACAGATTGACCACCCTGGAATCCTGGCAAAGCGAATGAAGGGCTTCATCCACAAGTCCCACATGCCGAGCGGAATCGCTCCGTCTTAGCTCCTCCTTCACTTTCTCCAGCTGCTTCTGCAAAAGCCTGATGAGGGGAATGACCTGACTCAAGCTGGCTGTGTCTGAACTGACTTCACGTGTGGCAAGTTCGAAGGGATGGAGAACCTTGCACAACACGGAAATCATTCTCCACTGCGCTTGAGTCAGGTGCATACCCCCTCCTTTGCCTATGTCATAGGTGGATGTATAGGCTTGTATGGCCTTTTGCTGCTCCTCCATCCTCTGAAGCATATAGAGGGTTGAGTTCCACCGCGTCACAACCTCTTGCTTCAGGTGATGGCGGGGCAGGTTCAAGAGTGTTTGCTGGCGCTCCAGTCTTCGGCACACAGTCGCTGAATGGCGAAAGTGGCCAGAAATTTTTCGGGCCACCCAAAGCGTCTCCTGCACGCCCCTGTCGCTTTTCAGAAAATTCTGCACCACCAAGTTTATTGTGTGAGCAAAACATGGGACGTGCTGGAATTTGCCCAGATGTAATGCCCGCACAATATTGGTGGTGCCTCTTACTGAAACCGGTGATACACAGCGTAGCCTGCCTTGTAACGAGCTGGCGTTTCTGAGATGCTGCTACTGGTGACGCTGCTGCTGTTGCTGCGTAAGGTGATACATCTACCCAGTGGGCTGTCACAGTCATATAGTCCTTAGTCTGCCCTGTTCCACTTGTCCACATGTCCGTGGTTAAGTGGACATTGTGTACAACGGCATTTTTCAGGACACTGAGGACACTTTTTCTGACGTTTCTGTACAGTCTCGGTATCGCCTGCCTAGTGAAGTGGAATCTAGACGGGATTTGGAACCGGGGACACACTACCTCCATCAATTGTCTAAATCCCACTGCACTAATGGCGGATACCGGACGCACGTCTAACACCAACATAGCAGTCAAGGCCTCAGTTATACGTTTTGCTTCAGGATGACTGCTGTCGTACTTCATCCTCCTCGCTAAGGACTGTTGGAGGGTCAATTGTTTAGTAAAAGTAGTGGTGTTCCTACTTCCTCTCTGGGATGATGAACGACTCCCAGCAGCAGCAACAGCAGCAGCGGCAGCAGTAGGCGTAGCAATGCAGGATCCTCCAGAGGAATCCCGGATAGGAGAGTCAGTCATGCCAGTGACATGGCCTGCAGGACTACTTCCGATCCTGACTAAGGAGGAAATTGACGAGGAGGGAGTTGACGGTGTGGTTTGCAGGCGCTTGGATACAACAGGACAACGGGATTTAGGTGTCCCTGGACTGCTTACGGTCTTAGCCAAAGTTTCTGAACTTGACAGTAACTTTTTATGAACGCGCTGCAGGTGCCGTATAAGGGAGGATGTTCCTAGGTGGTTGACGTCCCTACCCCTACTTATTTCACCTTTACATATGGTACATATGGCAAGACAGTTGTTATCCAGATTTGGATAGAAATATTACCAGACCAAAGAGGTGGAATGTTTGGTCTTCTGCCCAGGCATGACCGTGATGGGCTTTTTCATCCCACGGACAACAACTGTCTCCCCCGGAGCCTGATTTAAACAAACCACATCACCATCAGAATCCTCCTCGCCAACTTCCTCCTCAGCGCCAGCTACACCAGTATCCTCATCCTGTTGTACTTCAACAGTGACATCTTCAATTTGCATATCAGCAAGTGGACTGTGGGTGCTCCTTTCAGCACTTGCAGGGGGCGTGCAAATGGTGGAAAGAGCCACCTCTTCCCGTCCAGTGCTGGGAAGGTCAGGCATCGCAACCACCACCACACTTGGACTCTCCTTGGGGATTTGTGATATCTTCTTAGAAAGCACAGTTCTTCGCTGTGCTTTTGCCAGCTTAACTCTTTTGATTTTTTTAGTGGGAGGAGGGCTTCCATCGTCATGTGAAGCTGAACCACTAGTCATGAACATACTAGGGATCGACCTTAGCCGTTCCTTGCCACTCCGTGTCGTAAATGGCATATTGGCAAGTTTACGTTTCTCTTCAGCTGATTTAAATGTCTTTTTCAAGGTCATTTTCCTGAACTTTGCCATTTGGGATTGTATGTGCCCTCTACTATGACATTGGGCATCGGCCTTGGCAGACGACGTTGATGGCATGTTATCGTCTATGTCATGACTAGTGGCAGCAGCTTCAGCACTAGGAGGAAGTGGTTCTTGATCTTTCTCTATTTTATTTTTATCGGAGAAAGTTTGGTCCTCCATTTATGTTATATCGATTTGATATATACGTGCGGCTAAACACAGAAAATAATTTTTTTTTTGGTTTGGACTGGAGTGTACTTTCGGGGGTTACACCACCCTTAACGGTCAAGCCAGCCGGCCCTTTACTTTTGACACAGGCGCACGCTTGGCACTACTTTGTTGATGCACGTGCGGCTACTGCGCACACAATTCACAAACACAGAAAATAATTTTTTTTTGGTTTGGATTGGAGTGTACTTTCGGGGGTTACAGCACCCTTTAACGGTCAAGCCAGCCGGCCCTTTACTTATGACACAGGCGCACGCTTGGCACTACTTTGTTGGTGCACGTGCGGCTACTGCGCACACAATTCACAAACACAGAAAATAATTTTTTTTTTGGTTTGGACTGGAGTGTACTTTCGGGGGTTACAGCACCCTTAACGGTCAAGCCAGCCGGCCCTTTACTTATGACACAGGCGCACGCTTGGCACTACTTTGTTGATGCACGTGCGGCTACTGCGCACACAATTCACAAACACAGAAAATAATTTTTTTTTTGGTTTGGACTGGAGTGTACTTTCGGGGGTTACAGCACCCTTAACGGTCAAGCCAGCCGGCCCTTTACTTATGACACAGGCGCACGCTTGGCACTACTTTGTTGATGCACGTGCGGCTACTGCGCACACAATTCACAAACACAGAAAATAATTTTTTTTTTGGTTTGGACTGGAGTGTACTTTCGGGGGTTACAGCACCCTTAACGGTCAAGCCAGCCGGCCCTTTACTTATGACACAGGCGCACGCTTGGCACTACTTTGTTGATGCACGTGCGGCTACTGCGCACACAATTCACAAACACAGAAAATAATTTTTTTTTTGGTTTGGACTGGAGTGTACTTTCGGGGGTTACAGCACCCTTAACGGTCAAGCCAGCCGGCCCTTTACTTATGACACAGGCGCACGCTTGGCACTACTTTGTTGATGCACGTGCGGCTACTGCGCACACAATTCACAAACACAGAAAATAATTTTTTTTTTGGTTTGGACTGGAGTGTACTTTCGGGGGTTACAGCACCCTTAACGGTCAAGCCAGCCGGCCCTTTACTTATGACACAGGCGCACGCTTGGCACTACTTTGTTGATGCACGTGCGGCTACTGCGCACACAATTCACAAACACAGAAAATAATTTTTTTTTTGGTTTGGACTGGAGTGTACTTTCGGGGGTTACAGCACCCTTAACGGTCAAGCCAGCCGGCCCTTTACTTATGACACAGGCGCACGCTTGGCACTACTTTGTTGATGCACGTGCGGCTACCGCGCACACAATTCACAAACACAGAAAATAATTTTTTTTTGGTTTGGACTGGAGTGTACTTTCGGGGGTTACAGCACCCTTTAACGGTCAAGCCAGCCGGCTCTTTACTTATGACACAGGCGCACGCTTGGCACTACTTTGTTGATGCACGTGCGGCTACTGCGCACACAATTCACAAACACAGAAAATATATTATTTTTTTAGCACTTGGGGGGAGCACCCCTGATGGACAGAGCACCCCCTGGACAACACTGCAGCACTCCTTTAGGACTGGGACACTGCACAGGACTTTGGAGTGGACACAGCCCCTATGGAGAACTGACTGCACAACACAGTCCAGCCAGCCCCTATGGACTTTGAAGTAGTGGACACAGCCCCTATTAACAACAGCAGCACAGCACAACACAGCCAGCCCCTATGGACTTTGAAGTAGTGGACAACAGCAGCACTACACTACACTACACAGCCCTAACTCCCACCCTCCCTCTTCACTGTCCACAGCCGAGTGAGAAAATGGCGCAGACGCGGGTACCTTATATAGGATCCAAAACCCGCGAGACTCGGAAGGCGGGATGATGACGTTTTGCCTCGATTTCAGATCCGAGTCAGGCGGAAAAAGTCGAGCCTGATTCGGATCGGACTCGGATCGGGGGGGCTCGGGGGGGTTCGGATTTCAGAAATCCGAACCCGCTCACCCCTAATATATATATATATATATCCAGGCACAAAGGTATAGCACTCCAATAAATAAGTGTATCTCAACCACCATTAATACATATAGACAGTAGTGTAAGTTGATGTTTTGGTATATATAAAGAACGTCCTCAGGACAATAATGTAGCAGAATAAGAAACCTGCAGCCACAAGTAGATGCTACTTACCCCGCTCTAAATATAGAAGATACCAACCCAGTGAGTGACTGCTGGGACCACGAGACGCTCAAAAATTACTTCACAGAGTTTCCCAGCAACACCAGCTGTGGCAAGCACGCTGTCACCCGGCAACCACTGACACAGCCGTAGTACTGATGCCTCTTGTGCACAGTCCTGACCGGCTGGGCTAATAAATAGGCCAGGAGAAGAGCAGAGCCTGCGGTCACATGGGATTCAATCGCGGCAGGGAGAGCCCATCTGCCACTGCGCCCTTCCAAGCTATGGCGCTGCGGGCGACGGCCCTGTCAGCCCGCCCCTGGCAGTACATAGGAGAGAGGAGCTACATATCCTCAGAAAGCCTGCAGAACCAGTGTCTAGCAGCTGATGAGAGATCCAGAGAGAGACAAGATGCTGTTGAGACATGCTGAAGCAGGCCAGCTACTTTCTGCCATCCAGATTCAAGCTGTAGAGAGCAAAAGTGCTGGTACTTGTGGTGCCACAGTAGTTTAGTATTCCAGAGATCAAGTGTTCCAATGAAAGACATGCCTATCTTCCAGAAGGGAAGCTGCATCACTATAGAGTTCTGCCAGTGGATGAGCTAATGCCATTTATATAAACACATTTGTTTTCTACATAGAACATTGGTACTATTATAATATTAGATTTAATAGCACTGTAATAATAGACTGCATTCTGTTTATTTTTTTAAGGACCACAACTGTGCGCACAAACAGTGGTCCTAACCAATTTGGTGCCCTAGGCAAGATTTTGGCAGATAATCCCATCACTAAGCTTAGTATTTAAACATGGACACAAAAAAACCCACATTGGTTTATGACTTATTGAGGTGGTCAGTGGCTGGGTCATGCATTCTACACCCTGTCCACCAATGTGAGCTACCCACTGTCCACCAATGTTACCCACCCTCTCTCCTCCTAAAAGTATAAAGCATGACCCAGCTACCACCCGCCTATATGAGGAGGTCGGTGGCTGGGTCATGCATTATACACCCTGTCCACCAATGTGAGCCACCCACTGTCCAATAATGTCACCCACCCTCTCTCCTCCTAAAAGTATAAAGCATGACAGGGTGTATAATGCATGACCCAGCCACCGACCGCCTCATATAGGCGGGCGGTGGCTGGGTCATGCATTATACACCCTGTCCACCAATATGGTCCACCCACCTACCCACTGTCCACCGATATCACCCACCCTCTCTCCTAAAAGAATAAAGCATGACCCAGCCACCGCCCACCTATTTGAGGTGGTCGGTGGCTGGGCCATGCATTATACACCTTGTCCACCAATGTGAGCCACCCACCTACCCACTGTCCACCAATGTCACCCACCCTCTCTCCTAAAAGTATAAAGCATGACCCAGCCACCAATCACATATATGAGGCAGTCGATGGCTGGGTCATGCATTATACAGCCTGTCCACCAATGTGAGCCACCCATCTACCCACTGTCCACCAATGTCACAGGCCACCTATTAATTACCTAGAAAATATTAAAACACCATACCAAATATATTAAAACACCATAACAAACATATTAAAACACCATACCAAACATATTAAAACCCTGTAAAAAATATTAAAATCCTGTAAAAAACATATTGAAACACCATAACAAACATACTACAACACCATAACATGAACAAACACACTGAAATGTACCTAAAAATGTAAATATATACATTACAATACAACCAAACATATCAACATTAAAAATTACAAAACTATTTAGAATTATTGCTAACAGTGTATATGTCCATATTTAGGAATGATTACGGATAAGGAGAGAGAATTCGTCACTGGATTCCTGGAGATCTTGGAGTCCAAAGAATGTCTATGGCGCATAAGCTGTAAAGACTACTCCAATAAGTCCAAAAAATGGCAGCATTGGAGAAATTGCTGAAGTACAACAAGAAGTTTTACTCTGATGCTACCATAAAAACGGTCCGCGCCAAAATACAGAATTTGCTCACGGTGTACATGAAGGAAAGGAAGAAAGTGGAGGAATCCAAGCATTCCGGAGCGGCCCCCGATGATATCCATCAGCCCATGCTGTGGTACTACCACCTGATGTCCTTCATCAGCGAGCAGGAGCCACAACGGCAGTCTCTGGTCTTGATGGCCGAGCAAGAGGGAAAAGAGGAGGCGGCAGAAGTGAGTGGACCGTCTGAGGATGTTTTGGTAAGTAGAGACACAGTTCACACACCAATACCTTTTTTTTTTTTTTTTTTTTAAACAAAACATTTTAGAAAAATCTGAAATGTCCACTTTAGTCAGTTATCTCAGACAGTTCCCCTGCCATGGCACCACACATGGTCCACTGAAATAGGCCATTTACTCCTCCCTAACTTCTTTGGCAAGTGCAAGTGGCAATTTACAGTGCCATGCTGGAGGCAGAGGATGATTTGCCACATTTTTTGAATATGTAATGTCTTTTTTTTTATTATTATTGTTTACTGAACTATCACCAAATTTTATCACTCCTAATAGCTACTGTATGGGATACGGTGGTGATGACACTGATTGGACAAGGTCTCTACACACATGGCGCAAGTACAGATTGATGGAAGCCACAATCTGTGCCATGTGTATATTGGCCTAGTCAATCTGGCATCTGACCCACCGGACTGATAAAATTTGGTGATAATGCTGTATTCTACATTTTATATGTATACTTTAAAATTTATATATAAAAAAACCCACCCCAAAATTTTATTTATTACTGTGCAGTGTTGTTGGTAATATTGTTATTTAAAGAGTTAAAAATGAAAAAAAAAGATAAAAAGAAACAAATGTGTAGTGCAGTGGTTCCCAAACTTTTTTGAACCACGGCGCCCTAGAGTATAAGCAATGTTTTTACGGCACCCCTAAGTCAAAAGTTTGTTATTGAGAAATTCAGAAAAAAATGTAGTAAAGTAAATTGTGCTTATCTGTCATGATTAGGTTTAGTTATGTGGTGGTGGACAGGTTTGCGCTTCTGTTTGTCCACATATTTCAATTACATTGACTATAAATAATTTGGTTTGGTGCTAGACTACTAACCTGAGGCACCCCTGCAAGTGTCCCAAGGCACCCCAGGGTGCACCCCAGCGCACAGTTTGGGAACCACTGGTGTAGTGTGTTTTTTTTTCTTACCTTGCAATACTGGTACTGCAGCACTTTAACAATAGCCTTACAGGTCTCCGGGATGATGACGCCCAAGGACTGAGGGGAGTTGAGGGTCCCAAACCTCAGGTCTTCCAGTGACCTTCCTGTAGCCAGCTACCTCAGGGTAGCCACCAGCCTCTCTTCAGTAGGGATTGCCCTCTGCAGCCTTGTGTTCTGCAGGGCCGGATGTGGGGGGGTCACCATACTCAGCAACTCCTGTAAGCCCTCAGAACAACAGCACAGTAGTAGTGCCCTTATTACACAGTATTCCACACAGTAGTAGTGCCCTTTATACACAGTATGCCACACAGTAGTAGTGCCCTTTATACACAGTATGCCATACAGTAGTAGTGCCCTTTATACATAGTATACCTCATAGTAGTAGTGACCTTTATACACAGTATTCCACACAGTAATAGTGCCCTTTATACACAGTATGCTACACAGTAGTAGTGCCCTTTATACACAGTATGCCACACAGTAGTAGTGCCCTTTATACATAGTATACCTCATAGTAGCAGTGCCCTTATTACACAGTATTCCACACAGTAGTAGTGACCTTTATACACAGTATTCCACACAGTAGTAGTGCCCTTTATACACAGTATGCCACACAGTAGTAGTGCCCTTTATACACAGTATGCCACACAGTAGTAGTGCCCTTTATACACAGTATGCCACACAGTAGTAGTGCCCTTTATACATAGTATACCTCTTAGTAGTAGTGACCTTTATACACAGTATTCCACACAGTAGTAGTGCCCTTTATACACAGTATGCCACACAGTAGTAGTGCCCTTTATACACAGTATGCCACACGGTAGTTCCCTTTATACACAGTATGTCACACAGTAGTAGTGCCCTTATACACATTATTCCACAGTTCCACAGGGTATAGCTCCTTATTCACATAAAAGTGAAGATAGGTAAGGGGGGAGGCTACTGTGTTGCATAATGTGATTAAGGAGCTTTATGCCACACAGTAGAGACCCCCCCTCCCTTTCCTATCTGCCATTAAAGAGTGGACTGAGCCTAATGCCCAGCCAACCAGGGGCTCTTGCTATTGCCTACCTACCATAGGGCACGGGCCTAACATACCCCACAGAGCTGATTGCACCCACGGGCCTAATGCCCAACACCTGGAGGTCTAGGGAGGGGGTAAAATACCAGCGACCAAGGCCACCTACCTGTAAGCTGGGAGAAGCTGCAGTGGGGACCTTTGTTTAGCTCTTTGCTTCCCACCACCTGCAGCACGCTCTGGTCCTCATCTTCTTTGTTCTGCCGCCAGGCTGGTGCAGCCAACCTTCCTTCACCCAGTGCTGCCAATCTTCCTTCTTCATCCAGCACCATGTACAGAGCTATGATGCAGCGAGCCGTGATAGGCTCGGTGCATCTACAACCGGCATTCAATTAAACTAATGATACTGCCACCTGGCCAGCTGCCCTCCGGAGACCGACTCCTTGCGAAACTGAGACAATTGGGTGTCCCATAGAATGTCTTCGTGACATACGGTTCAATTCCGTTACGTTCCCAGGAAAACCGGGACATTTAGCAATCCTATCACAGAGTGATTGACAGGCCAGCGTTTGGGGAGGTAACGGGGAGTGGTGGCATATGCAGGATATAGTCTCCAGTCTCTGACTTCCAATGGCCATTCTGCAGGACCATAGACTTACTCAGGACTGCAACAATCTAATGATCTATGACTGATGCAGCGACTTTGAACGTAGATGCTGTGACTTTTTATGCAGATGCTTGGATTTGCAAAGCTCCAGCCAGCCCCCTTATGTTTCTCCAATTCCCCCAGTGTCTTTCCAACCAGCCCTCATCCTGTCTCTTCAGCCTCCCCAGTATCTCTACAGCCAGCCCCCTTCTGTCTCTCCAGCCCATTCCAGTGTCTCTACAGCCAGATCCCTTTTATTTCTCCAGCCAGACCCCCTCTGTCTCTCCACTACAGCCAGTCCCCAGTGTCTCTCTAGCCAGCACCACAGTGTCTCTCCGTTTCCAGCCAACAGACACTTACCTTCTCCTGTGTCTTCTGGCTGCGTCTGCTGTTTTTCGCGACACGACTCTGACATTCAGTGGTGCGGCCACGTTGCAAATCTTCAGGTACTGCCGGCGGTTGGTGCAATACAGTTTTTTTTGTTTATTGTGACTTGAAATAAACAAAAGAAACCCATATTGCACCAGTTGTTGCCAGTGATGTATAAAGATGAGACAGCGGCTCCCTGGACTCTACAGATAGATCCATTTATAACAAGCACCTGAGCCACTGCAGTGATCAGCAGGGAACAGGCAGCGGTTACAGACAGATTTATCTGTGTGCCTCTTGTACCCCCTGTCTCCAGGCCTGCTCCCTGGTGCCCCCTGAGAGCTGGTGCCTGGAGGCCAATGACTCCATTGTCTCCAGGAGTTCTGCCACTGGAAACACCTCAAACAAGCACGAAGTCTGGCTACATGCCCACAACACGTCCATGACATTCCCATTAGACAGATCTTTTGCGTGCATCTGCACGATATACTTCCAATTGCCACCCAGAATTGCCCATTTTATGGACAGAGCGATCTGGCCATGCACAAAGCAAACCATCTGCTGTCATAGGCTCTGTAAAGGTGCGCATGTAGGGTGCGGTGCAATTGCTCTTTGCAGCACATGTGTAGTCTGTATATAATCGCAAGAAGTGCCCACTTTTGGACTTGCCTCCAACTTAGAACCAGGCCCACTTGTGTGGGCGTGCTCCATGAAGTGTGCTGAGTAAACATCTAGGCGCACCTGTGCAAAAACCAAGGCGTTTTGTAATGCGCATCTAGTTTGATTCATAAATGAATCTAAAAGAAACTTTGGGATGTTTGGGATAAATTTGTTTTAAATATTGTATGTTTGATGCTTTCCTAAGTAGGATTTCAGGTAAAATTGTTTCTGGTCCTTAAAACTCCCTAAAGAAAAAAAGGACTAGCAAGTAATGTGCAAAGACTGAAGGGATTAATGTGTAAACATTCTGTTGGAAATACATTGGCTTTTTCCGGGTGTGGCTGAAGTGATCTCCAGGTCCTTCTGTAAAACAATGTACTGCAGGCATCCCAGAACCAGAAGCAATCAATAACAAGAAGGGGAGTTCTAGCTTATAGTGTGTTATATCAGCCCACTTTCCCTTGTTATAGCAATCTAACTGTACGTACAGACTTATTTTTTTTGTTAGATAAAAACAAAGACTCTCACATACAGGTGTCAGTTTTTATCTTACTGCATTCTGTACTGAAAAGATGTGTAAACCAGTCTGACAGCTTTTTGAACAGGCTGCACACTGGGGGGACCTTGACAAAACAATATTTGAAACAGTATCATCAACAATAACTAATGGAAGGGAAACTGTTGACAGCCTAAAAAACAGTTGTTTTTGTTCATCTTCCCAATATATATTCAGTGCCTTCCAATACAGCCTATTTCAAGCAGATATATTTTGCTGTCATTTCCTGCCCTCTGATTGTGTGGGCTGTAGTAAATTAAATATGTGAAAACAAATCAGAAAACCAGCTGTTATCTTTATAATAGATCTTAATATTAGTAGCAGCGAAAGTTTTAACTGTTTACTGTTGTTTTAACTGTTTACTGTTCACGTGAAGCCGTGGGTCGCTTATGCGCACTGTGAGGGAGGGTCGGAGGAGGTGGCGGGATACAAATGGATCCATCTTCGATATCCCAACCCTCTTCCTATAGGAAGATGACGTTAGTTCAGCTTTTGAAGCTTGATAAATTGACTAATTACAACATCCCTGTACACTCTATGGAAGGGGTTCCCAGCCACGGTCCTCAAGGCACACTTATACCTAAATTCTGGGTCTGACCCGGAGGTTGGAACAGGGTTCCATACCTGATCAGACCTGGAATTTAGCCGGCGCCGACCCCAGATATTCCCGAGTCGGCGCTGTTCACACCGGAGCCGAGTCTGCAGTGACCCGGCTCTTCTGGCATGGAAGTGGACGCATGGAGATGACATCATCTCCAAATGCCACTGAAGCCGGCATGCGGCACGCTCCAGGTCATCGTGACCCGGATAGCGCTGTTTACACTGCAGGGTTTCACGGGTCATTCCCGTGTTAAACCCTGCAAGTTACTGTTCCTGGTTTGGATTGCCGGGTCACTCGACCCAGGAATCCAACCCTGTCCCCTTTTACACCAAGGAGCTACCCGGGTAAACCATGCAACAACCCGGGTTGTAGCTCTGGTGTAAAAGGGGTATAACAGTCCTGATTTTAAGGATAGCCCTACTTGAGCACAAGTGACTTAATTAATACCTCAGTTATTTTGATTTAACCACCTGTGCTCAAGCATGGATATCGCTAAAACCAGAACTGTTAGTGTGCCCTGAGGACCACGGTAGGGAATCACTGCTCTATGGGGACAGTGTCGCATATGGTGTTGTAAATGAACGACATTAACAGATTGATTAATAGGTATTGATGCTTGAAAATGTATAATGGTGTCATGCAATTTGATAACTAGGCCCTCTAATGTAATATAATGAATCCGCATATTCACAAAAGTTAATATTGTCTTGATATTTACCAATTAATACAAAAATTGCATTTTCCATATAAAATGTAATAAATTAAATACAGTACAGACTAGTGTTTTCACCCTTAAAATTTAAATGGCCATTTTCTTACTTGAAGTAATTAAAATGTCAATTAAATAATGTGATTAGATGAATGTGACACCATTTACTATTGCCCCGTTATGTAGTCATTATGTCGACATTCAGAATGTCGACATGGTTGACTGGTAGTTATCATTGGGTATTCTTACAATTGCAGTGTAGTATCCATAAGAAATACTCTACCTAAAAAGAGTATCTGCAGATGTATCCACTATGCATCCACGTCTAATTGTGTCACACAATTATGTGGCTACACCGTTACTGTACTCAACCTACGCCGGCATCTGCCCACCAATATTCCACCTCTTCAGGCATCGGGAGACATAAGACAAGGAAGTAGAGAAGTGTATAAGCAGACATATACTGTACAAATGTACATATCTTATGCAAAATAACAGATGTACAATGAGTCCCATAATACCTTTCTCATTAAAAAATGTGATGCTAATGCTACTTGCTTTTCAGGACTCTTTCCAAATCTGACCCACCTCATTTCTGTCCAACCGTATTTTAGCCATTATTCACGGTGCTCGTTTTTGTGGGCTATCCGCCTATTTCTGTGCACTTCATTTATTTTGACAAATCCAGTTCTACTTCCACCTGTATTGTGTCTGTGGAAACAGCAGCATAGTCTAGTAAATATAGGAGACAAAGGACATAGGAGACATCCCAGTTCTTAATTCTTGCAGGAAGGCTTTGGGGTGATGTCATCAGTCAGCCAACTGTCAGAGCCAAAGAGCTACCATTAGTTACACTGAGGCACCAGAATTTTGGGGATGGCTTAAACATTCAAGAACTGAATGTTTATTCATTTTTTTTTTTTTTCCAGGTAACTCTGGGCCTAATTCAGACCCGCTTGCGAGCGCTCAGCGGGTCGATGGTGCCCTAATGCGCATGCGCACGATGGAGGGAGCTCCGTTGTGCGCATGCGCAAGACCCGCATAGCGACAGCCAAGCTGTTGCTATGGGTCACGCACCAAAGGAGGCGTGCTGTCGATGGTGAGTGACAGCACGCCCCCTTTGGTGGGCGTGCTGGGGGCGTTGCTGCCCAGACGGAGGCGTTCCCATGGGAACGCCTACCATCTGGGTCCGGCCCCACTGACATCACTGGTGATGTCAGTGGGAGTGCTTTTGGCTCTGATAGAGCCAAAAGCACTCCTGGGCTTGCGGCAGCCAGACCCTACTGCAGGGTCTCGTCGCAAGTCCGATGGTCGCGATGGTCATGACCATCGCGACCATCTTTTTGGCCGCTCGCATAAGCTGTGGGTGGTCACCCACAGCTATGCGAGCGGACAGGAGGCCGCTCCATTTTTAGGTGGCAGGGTCCTGATTCAGAGCGATTGCTCTGGTCCGAGCATCCGGCTCTGAATCAGGCCCTCTGTACAAAGCACCAACTTCCACAGGGATTTAAATGAAACAAACACCCCTTTCTCATTGGCTGACAATGGAGAAGAGACCATTTGTTTAATCATTTAAATAACTTGAGTGCCCATGTGCACTTCTTACCTTCTGCCGGCTAAGGCATCTCATAGCTGTCACTGACACAGAGGAGCAACAGCTGGCAGCAGCACTGTAACTGAAAACCCCATCCACTGCCAACAAGAGACGCAAAAAACAACTAGGAGAGCATGTAGTGTCCGTCCACCAGCCCTACCTATTATAATGGCTAATCAGAACATGTTGATGAGTTTCACTATTATAAAAAGGGTAAAAGAAACAAGAAGCTCTAAGGCTACAGTGTTGCAATGGTGCTCCACAAACCCAGTTTTAACTAGGGGTGTGCACCGGCCACTTTTCGTGTTTTGTGTTTTGGTTTTGGATCTGGATCTTTCTTCGTGTTTTGGATCTGGATTGGTTTTGCCAAAACCACCCTTCCGTGTTTTGGGTTCTGGGTTTTGTGTTTTGGATCTGTATTTTTTTGAAAAAAAGCATAAAAACAGCTAAAATCACAGAATTTGTAGGTTTTTCTGCTCCTATGCTATTATTAACCTCAATAACCTTAATTTCCACTCATTTCCAGTCTATTCTGAACACCTCACACCTCACAATAGTGTTTTTATGTCCAAAAGGTTGCACCGAGGTAGCTGGATGACTATGCTAAGCGACACGAGTGGGTGGCACAAACACGTGACCCATCTAGGCGTGAAACTGCAGTGGCAGACAGGATGGCAGTTTGAAAAACTAGGCCCCAAACTGTACATAATGCAAAGAAAATAAAGAGGTGCAAGATGGAATTGTCCTTGGGCCCTCCCACCCACCCTTATGTTGTATAAACAGGACATGCACACTTTAACAAACCAATCATTTCAGCGCCAGGGTCTGCCACACAACTGTGGCTGAAATGATTGGTTCGTTTGGGCCCCCACAAAACAAGCTGGCAATTAATCTGTCCCTGCACAAACTGGCTCTACGGAGGCAAGATGTCATCCTCATCCTCCTCATCCACCGATTCCTCACCCTCTTCAGTGTGTACATCCTCATCCTCACAGAGTATTAATTCGTCCCTGCTGGAACCACAGGTCCCTCTGTATGTTCAGGAGGCTGGTCTCCCTGGAAGAGTTGATAATTCATTTTATGAACATCATCTTCTCCACATTTTGTGGAAGCAACCTCCTACGCCTTTCGCTGACAAGGTTCCCGGCTGCACTAAACACTCTTTCGGAGTACACACTGGAGGGGGGGCAACTCAGGTAAAATAGAGCCAGTTTGTACAGGGACCTCCAAATTGCTTCTTTTTCCTGCCAGTACAGGTACGGACTGTCTGACATGCCTACTTGGATGCTGTCACCGATGTAATCCTTTAACAGACAGACGCACGCTTGTCGCTGCTGCTTTGAGGATGCAAGTGCGGCTACAGCCCACACAATTCACAAAGACAGAAAAAAGAAGAAGAATATTTTTATTGTTTGTGTAGCACACTTTGAGGGTGTCACCACCCTTTAACAGACAGACGCACGCTTGTCGCTGCTGCTTTAAGGATGCAGGTGCGGCTACAGCCCACACATTTCACAAAGACTGAAAAAAAAAGAACAATATTTTAATTGTTTGTGTAGCACACTTTGAGGGTGTCACCACCCTTTAACAGACAGACGCACGCTTGTCGCTGCTGCTTTAAGGATGCAGGTGCGGCTACAGCCCACACAATTCACAAAGACAGAAAAAAGAAGAATATTTTTATTGTTTGTGTAGCACACTTTGAGGGTGTCACCACCCTTTAACAGACAGACGCACGCTTGTCGCTGCTGCTTTGAGGATGCAAGTGCGGCTACATCGCACACAAGTCACAAACACATTAAAAAAATAGTTTTTTATTTTTTGGAGCACTTTGAGAGTTACACCACCCTTTAACAGACAGACGCACGCTTGTCGCTGCTGCTTTAAGGATGCAGGTGCGGCTACAGCCCACACATTTCACAAAGACCGAAAAAAAAGAACAATATTTTAATTGTTTGTGTAGCACACTTTGAGGGTGTCACCACCCTTTAACAGACAGACGCACGCTTGTCGCTGCTGCTTTAAGGATGCAGGTGCGGCTACAGCCCACACAATTCACAAAGACAGAAAAAAGAAGAAGAATATTTTTATTGTTTGTGTAGCACACTTTGAGGGTGTCACCACCCTTTAACAGTCAGACGCACGCTTGTCGCTGCTGCTTTGAGGATGCAAGTGCGGCTACATCGCACACAAGTCACAAACACATTAAAAAAATTTTTTTTTTTTTTGGAGCACTTTGAGAGTTACAACACCCTTTAACAGACAGACGCACGCTTGTCGCTGCTGCTTTGAGGATGCAAGTGCGGCTACAGCCCACACAATTCACAAAGACAGAAAAAAAAAGAACAATATTTTAATTGTTTGTGTAGCACACTTTGAGGGTGTCACCACCCTTTAACAGACAGATGCACGCTTGTCGCTGCTGCTTTAAGGATGCAGGTGCGGCTACAGCCCACACAATTCACAAAGACAGAAAAAAGAAGAATATTTTTATTGTTTGTGTAGCACACTTTGAGGGTGTCACCACCCTTTAACAGACAGACGCACGCTTGTCGCTGCTGCTTTGAGGATGCAAGTGCGGCTACATCGCACACAAGTCACAAACACATTAAAAAAATAGTTTTTTATTTTTTGGAGCACTTTGAGAGTTACACCACCCTTTAACAGACAGACGCACGCTTGTCGCTGCTGCTTTAAGGATGCAGGTGCGGCTACAGCCCACACATTTCACAAAGACCGAAAAAAAAGAACAATATTTTAATTGTTTGTGTAGCACACTTTGAGGGTGTCACCACCCTTTAACAGTCAGACGCACGCTTGTCGCTGCTGCTTTGAGGATGCAAGTGCGGCTACATCGCACACAAGTCACAAACACATTAAAAAAAATTTATTTTTTTTTTGGAGCACTTTGAGAGTTACAACACCCTTTAACAGACAGACGCACGCTTGTCGCTGCTGCTTTGAGGATGCAAGTGCGGCTACAGCCCACACAATTCACAAAGACAGAAAAAAAAAGAACAATATTTTAATTGTTTGTGTAGCACACTTTGAGGGTGTCACCACCCTTTAACAGACAGATGCACGCTTGTCACTGCTGCTTTAAGGATGCAGGTGCGGCTACAGCCCACACATTTCACAAAGACAGAAAAAAAAAGAACAATATTTTAATTGTTTGTGTAGCACACTTTGAGGGTGTCACCACCCTTTAACAGACAGACGCACGCTTGTCGCTGCTGCTTTGAGGATGCAGGTGGAATCTAGACGGGATTTGGAACCGAGGACACACTACCTCCATCAATTGTCTAAATCCCACTGCACTAATGGCGGATACCGGACGCACGTCTAACACCAACATAGCAGTCAAGGCCTCAGTTATACGTTTTGCTTCAGGATGACTGCTGTCGTACTTCATCCTCATCACTAGGGACTGTTGGAGGGTCAATTGTTTAGTAAAAGTAGTGATGTTCCTACTTCCTCTCTGGGATGATGAACAACTCCCAGCAGCAGCAACAGCACTAGGAGGAAGTGGTTCTTGATCTTTCCCTATTTTATTTTTATCGGAGAAAGTTTGGTCCTCCATTTATGTTATATTGATATATACGTGCGGCTAAAGCGCACACAAACACAGAAAATATTTTTTTATTTTTGCTGGAGAGTAGTGCACTTTGTGGGTTACACCACCCTTTAAGAAATGAGCCAGCCGTCTCTTTACTTATGGGACACAGGCGCACGCTTGGCGCTGCTCCTTTGTTGATGCACGTGCAGCCACAGTGCACACAAGTCACAAACACAGAAAATATATATTTTTTTGTTTTGGAGTGTACTTTGGGGGTTACAGAACCCTTTAACGGTCAAGCCAGCCGGCCCTTTACTTATGACACAGGCGCACGCTTGGCACTACTTTGTTGATGCACATGCGGCTACTGCGCACACAATTCACAAACACAGAAAATAATTTTTTTTTTGGTTTGGACTGGAGTGTACTTTCGGGGGTTACAGCACCCTTTAACGGTCAAGCCAGCCGGCCCTTTACTTATGACACAGGCGCACGCTTGGCACTACTTTGTTGATGCACGTGCGGCTACTGCGCACACAATTCACAAACACAGAAAATAATTTTTTTTTGGTTTGGACTGGAGTGTACTTTCGGGGGTTACAGCACCCTTAACGGTCAAGCCAGCCGGCCCTTTACTTATGACACAGGCGCACGCTTGGCACTACTTTGTTGATGCACGTGCGGCTACTGCGCACACAATTCACAAACACAGAAAATAATATTTTTTTTGGTTTGGACTGGAGTGTACTTTCGGGGGTTACAGCACCCTTAACGGTCAAGCCAGCCGGCCCTTTACTTATGACACAGGTGCACGCTTGGCACTACTTTGTTGATGCACGTGCGGCTACTGCGCACACAATTCACAAACACAGAAAATAATTTTTTTTTGGTTTGGACTGGAGTGTACTTTCGGGGGTTACAGCACCCTTTAACGGTCAAGCCAGCCGGCCCTTTACTTATGACACAGGCGCACGCTTGGCACTACTTTGTTGGTGCACGTGCGGCTACTGCGCACACAATTCACAAACACAGAAAATAATTTTTTTTTTGGTTTGGACTGGAGTGTACTTTGGGGGTTACAGCACCCTTTAACGGTCAAGCCAGCCGGCCCTTTACTTATGACACAGGCGCACGCTTGGCACTACTTTGTTGATGCACGTGCGGCTACTGCGCACACAATTCACAAACACAGAAAATAATTTTTTTTTTGGTTTGGACTGGAGTGTACTTTCGGGGGTTACAGCACCCTTAACGGTCAAGCCAGCCGGCCCTTTACTTATGACACAGGTGCATGCTTGGCACTACTTTGTTGATGCACGTGCGGCTACTGCGCACACAATTCACAAACACAGAAAATAATTTTTTTTTTGGTTTGGACTGGAGTGTACTTTCGGGGGTTACAGCACCCTTAACGGTCAAGCCAGCCGGCCCTTTACTTATGACACAGGCGCACGCTTGGCACTACTTTGTTGATGCACGTGCGGCTACTGCGCACACAATTCACAAACACAGAAAATAATTTTTTTTTTGGTTTGGACTGGAGTGTACTTTCGGGGGTTACAGCACCCTTAACGGTCAAGCCAGCCGGCCCTTTACTTATGACACAGGCGCACGCTTGGCACTACTTTGTTGATGCACGTGCGGCTACTGCGCACACAATTCACAAACACAGAAAATAATTTTTTTTTGGTTTGGACTGGAGTGTACTTTCAGGGGTTACAGCACCCTTAACGGTCAAGCCAGCCGGCCCTTTACTTATGACACAGGCGCACGCTTGGCACTACTTTGTTGATGCACGTGCGGCTACTGCGCACACAATTCACAAACACAGAAAATAATTTTTTTTGGTTTGGACTGGAGTGTACTTTCGGGGGTTACAGCACCCTTTAACGGTCAAGCCAGCCGGCCCTTTACTTATGACACAGGCGCACGCTTGGCACTACTTTGTTGATGCACGTGCGGCTACTGCGCACACAATTCACAAACACAGAAAATATATTATTTTTTTAGCACTTGGGGGGAGCACCCCTGATGGACAGAGCACCCCCTGGACAACACTACAGCACTCCTTTAGGACTGGGACACTGCACAGGACTTTGGAGTGGACACAGCCCCTATGGAGAACTGACTGCTTAACACAGTCCAGCCAGCCCCTATGGACTTTGAAGTAGTGGACACAGCCCCTATTAACAACAGCAGCACAGCATAACACAGCCAGCCCCTATGGACTTTGAAGTAGTGGACAACAGCAGCACTACACTACACTACACAGCCCTAACTCCCACCCTCCCTCTTCACTGTCCACAGCCGAGTGAGAAAATGGCGCCGACGCGGGTACCTTATATAGGATCCAAAACCCGCGAGACTCGGAAGGCGGGATGATGACGTTTTGCCTCGATTTCAGATCCGAGTCAGGCGGGAAAAGTCGAGCCTGACTCGGATCGAACTCGGATCGGGGGGGCTCGGGGGGGTTCGGATTTCAGAAATCCGAACCCGCTCACCCCTAGTTTTAACATATGTGGGTTGCCTGTGGAATTGATTTAGTGAGAATTGGAAAATTCAACACTTTTAATTAAATCCAGACTAGAACACCTTACCTGACTTTCAGATATAGATTATCTTATAAAGTATTAAACAACGGCTGCAAAAACAAAGAGGACTAAAAATCAAAATAATTAATAAAAATGTTGCTTCTATTAGATCTGCTGACAGCCAGACTCAGATCCAAAAAAGGTACAGTTTAGATTAATTTAGTATTATTTACTTACTTATTTAAAGAATATTTAGGTATATTTGTATCACTTTCCATGCCAAACTGTGTACAGCCATGGCCAAAAGTTTTGAGAATGACACAAGTATTGGTTTTCAAAAAGTTTGCTGCGTCAGTGTTTTTAGAACTTTTTGTCAGATGTTGCTATGGTATACTGAAGTAAAATTACAAGCATTTCATAAGTGTCAAAGGCTTTTATTGACAATTATATTAAGTTTATGCAAAGAGTCAATATTTGCAGTGTTGACCCTTCTTTTTCAAGACCTCTGCAATCCGCCCTGGCATGCTGTCAATCAACTTCTGGGCCACATACTGACTGATGGCCGCCCATTCTTGCCTAATCAATGCTTGGAGTTTGTCAAAATTTATGGGTATCTGTTTGTCCACCCTCCTCTTGAGAATTGACCACAACTTCTCAATGGGATTAAGGTCTGGGGAGTTTCCTAGCCATGGTCCCAAAATTTTCATGTTTTGTTCCCCAAGCCACTTAGTTATCACTTTTGCCTTATGGCAAGGTGCTCCATCATGCTGGAAAAGGCATTGTGTGTCACCAAACTGTTCTTGGATGGTTGGTAGAAGTTGCTCTTGGAGGATGTTTTGGTACCATTCTTTATTCATAGCTGTGTTCATAGGCAAAATTGTAAGTGAGCCCTTTCCCTTGGCTGAAATGCAACCCAACACATGAATGGTCTCAGGATGCTTTACTGTTGGCATGATACAGGACTGATGGTAGCGCTCACTTCCTTCTCTGAAAAAGCGTTTTTCCAGATTCCCCAAACAATCTGAAAGGGGATTCATCAGAGAAAATAACTTTATCCCAGTCCTCAGCAGTCCAATCCCTATACCTTTTGCAGAATATCAGTCTGTCCCTGATGTTTTTCCTGGAGAGAAGTGGCTTCTTTGCAATAAACTCACGTGCAATGATCAGACCATCCTCCAAAAGTCTTCACCTCACTGTGCGTGAAGATGCACTCACACCTGCCTGCTGCCATTCCTGAGCAAGCTCTGCACTGGTGGCGCCCCGATCCCGCAGCTGAATCAACTTTAGGAGATGGTCCTGGCGCTTCCTGGACGTTCTTGGGTGCCCTGAAGCCTTCTTCACAATTATTGAACTTCTCTCCTTGAAGTTCTTGATGATCCGATAAATGGTTGATTTAGGTGAAATCTTACTAGCAGCAATATCCTTGCATGTGAAACCCTTTTTGTGCAAACCAATGATGACTGCACGTGTTTCCTTGCAGGTAACCATGCAAGGAATATCATCTGATCAATCTTCATGACATTAACAAAGGAAGAACAATGATTTCAAGCTACACCATCCTTTTAAAGCTTCCAGTCTGTTATTCTAACTCAATCAGCATGACAGAGTGATCTCCAGCATTGTCCTAGTCAACACCCTCTCTTGTGTTAACGAGAGAATCACTGACATGATGTCAGCTGGTCCTCTTTTGGCAGGGTTGAAACGCAGTGGAAATGTTATTTTTGGGATTAAGGCCCTGATTCAGAGCCGGACGCTCTGACCAGAGCGCTCGCTCTGAATCAGGGCCGTCCTAGTTAAATTTGGAGCGCCCTTTTGGACGCTCGCATAGCTGTGGGTTACCACCCACAGTTTATGCGAGCGTCCATGATGATGGTCGCGATGGTCAAGACCATCGCGACCATCGGGCTTGCGACGAGACCCTGCGGTAGGGTCTCACTTCCGCAAGCCCTGGAGTGATTTTGGCTCTATCGGAGCCAAAATCACTCCCACTGACATCACTAGTGATGTCAGTGGGGCCGGACCCAGACGGTAGGCGTTCCCATGGGAACGCCTCCGTCTGGCAGCCACGCCCCCGGCACGCCCACCAAAGGGGGCGTGCTGTCACTCACCATCGACAGCACGCCCCTTTTGGTGCGAGACCTGGGGCGACAGCTTGGCTGTCGCTATCCGGGTCTCGCGTATGCGCACGACGGAGCTCCCTCCATCGTGCGCGTGAGCATTTGGGTACCATCGACCCGCTTGCGAGCATCCTGCGCTCGCGAGCGGGTCTGAATCAGACCCTAAGTTCATTGTCATGGCAAAGAGGGACTTTGCAATTAATTGCAATTCATCTGATCACTCTTCATGACATTCTGGAGTATATGCAAATTGCCATCATAAAAAATGAAGCAGCAGACTTTGTGAAAACCAATACTTGTGTCATTCTCAAAACTTTCGGCCATGGCTGTAACTTCAGACAAAGTACAAAACCTTTGTATTATGTATTATCATGTTTGTGATAGATTTACTGTAACAATCACTTATTTTGAGTCATACCCATCTGTGGGCACTTTTCCATACGGCCATGGTGTTATACTTAAGCCGGGTACACTATACAATTATCGGGCCTAAATGTATGATTGGCTCTATAATTGGATAGTGTGTATGCAGGAGGGTTGGTCGATAAATGGCTTTAAACTCACCTGTAATGGTCAGAGTGGGAAGATGGGATCTGATGTGCTGCACACGCTATCATGTTCCCAACCTCATGGTCCCATTGAAGATATTTGAAGATAGCACACATTGGCCCTGATTCAGAGCCGGACGCTCTGACCAGAGCGCTCGCTCTGAATCAGGGCCCACCTCCATAAATATGGAGCGTCCTCCTGGACGCTCGTATAGCTGTGGGTCACCACCCACAGCCTATACGAGCGTGCAGGATGATGGTCGCGATGGTCTTGACCATCGCGACCATCGCTAGTGCGAGCAGAAGCCTGCGGTTGAGTTTCTCAACCGCAAGGCCAGGAGTGATTTTGGCTCTATCAGAGCCTAAATCACTCCCACTGACATCACTAGTGATGTCAGTGGGGCCGGCTTCTGACGGTAGGCATTCCCTTGGGAACGCCTCCGTCTGGCAGGCACGCCCCTGGCATGCCCACCAAAGGGGGCGTGCTGTCAATCAACATCGACAGCACGCCCCCTTTGATCAGACACAACGAGCGAAGGAAAGTCCTTCGCTCGTCGCGTCTCGCGCATGCGCACGACGGAGCTCCCTCCGTCGTGCGCATGCGCAGTGCACACCATCGACCCACTTGTGAGCGGACAGCCGCTCGCGAGTGGGTCTGAATCAGGCCCATTGAGCTAAAAATTAATCAGTGTGTATGGGTGCACACCGATCCGTTAATAATTCTGTTAGATCACAGCATTTATCGGGTCTGCAGAATTTATCTACAGGTGTGTACCCAGCTTTACTTTCATATGCAAATGCAAGAATCCACCGAAGTGTGCAGAAAATCCTTCAAAGTGGAAGCCTATTTTTTATCTTAATTTTAATATAAAAAAAATATATATATTTGAAAACACTATCCAGCACATGACATTCACAGTCAATGAAAGAAGAGACTCTGGTTATGTATACATCCCCATGAGAAAGACTACTCATTATACATATGTTTGCTTATAACCTTTAACCAAGGTCAGGGAATAGTTGCTTTTCCCTGATCAATAAAAAAATTTAATTCTGTATTTAGAAGATCTGGCTAATTATTCTATAAGGAAAGGTGTAATCCATGTCTGAATAGAAGCTTGGAAGCAGGGGCATAACTAGATATTTGAAGGCCCCATAGCAAAAGCTTGTAAGGGCCACTATGTACCACCCAATGGTGAAAAATGTTTATAACACATGTAACTTTGACAAGGAAGATGGGGCCCCCTCAGCTTTGGGCCCCACAGCAGCTGCACCCCTTGCACCTATGGTAGTTACGCCCATGCCTGGAATCAAGTATTTTGTTCTGGTATCATTTTTCACGTCAGGACATCTTTTAAAGGAAAATGGTCATAGACATTTATTAGTGCCTGTTTTAAGAACTTCAAAAAATGCATTTGATGAAGAGAACTGTTGCTGGCCAGGATGACATGTAGAACCCCTTCGCTGAGCAATATTTAATGCAGAACCCTATTACTGGCCAGTGTATAGTGACCAGCATATACAGTAAAGTAGATAACCATTACTGACCAATATACCAAAAAGAGCTCCCTTACAATTAGTATACCATTAGGGCATTATTTCAGATCACTACAGCAATCATAACCTCAATGCTGACCAATATAATATGCAAAGATCCCTTAAAAACCAGTGAACAATGTAGTGGCTGTTGGCTGATTACTCACTAGTATATAATGCATGTCCCTATATCAGAAGAGTATACCGTACACAGGGCCTGATTCAGAGACGGACGCTCTGAACGAGCGCTCGCTCTGAAACAGGGCTTTTTTTTTTTTGTTCGGCCTCCTGGCCGCTCGCATAGCTGTGGGTGACTACCCACAGCTATTGCGAGCGGCCAGGTTGATGGTCGCGATGGTCAAAACCATTGCAACCATTGGGCTTGCGACGAGACCCTTGTGGTAGGGTCTCGTGGCCGCAAGCCCCAGAGAGCTTCTGGCTCTAATAGAGCTGGAAGCTCTCTCACTGACATCACTGGTGATGTCAGTGGGGCCGCTCACAAACGGCAGGCATTCGCTTGGGAACGCCTCCGTTTGTGAAGCCACCCCCCGGCCACGCCTACCAAACGGGGCGAGCTGTCAATCACCATTGGTGCGAGACCTGGAGCGACGGAGCACCCGTCGCTGGCCGGGTCTCGCGCATGCGCACGACGGAGCCGGCTCCGTTGTGCGCATGCCCAGTGGGCAAACATCGACCCGTTTGCGAGCGCCAACAGCCCCATTGCTGTAAATGTTTATAATGCAGAGCCCTTTTTCTAAGCAGTAGACTGTTACCCTCGTTCAGATTTTGCACTGTCACTTTGGCTACTGCAGTTAATAAACCTAAAATACCTGAAAATTCTCCTTTCAGTGGGTATTTTGTGGGGAACAAACTGGATTTAAAAAACATGCATGCAGGAAAAAGTCCTAACACATCACGGTTAGGGTATGCAGTCAGATTGTTGACATTCACAATGACGACAACCAGAATGCCGACACTGTAATCTCGAAAGGTTTTGAATGTCAACATTCAAAAAAGAGACAAATTCGGTCATAATGTCGACATGCAACATGCTAGGCTTAGGCTGCGGTTAGGGTTAGATAGTATGGTTGACATTCTCACCGTCGACATGTTGAACATGTTTACATTATGTCAGTGTCAATATGTCAAATGTCAACTTGTAAAACCTGTCAACATTCACAATGTCAACATTATCTAGTCGACATGGTGAATGTCGACATTCTGATTGTCAAACTGGTATACCACAGCCCACGTTCAGAGCCTGGACACACCAGAGCTACCGTCATCCTTTTCTTTTCTTTTTGAAACAGAAGAAATATGAAGATTACATGTGCCAACAACACAGTCATCTATGTACATAACGCTTTAAATTTTTTGCTGTACAGTTTTGCAATCACAGCTTATCCTTTTATTCTGGTTTTGGTTTTATTTGACTTGGAAGGGAAAAAAAAGCAAAGCAGAAAAAAGTAAGCAAGTGAAATGCAGGGGAACAAAATAAAAAAAGGGGGATGGGAGAGAAAAGAAGGTAAAAACAAACACAGCAAGGTCCATTATTAGTTGAACAGACAGCAATACAACAATACATCATGTGCTCGGCCTGAAACAACACAGGAGTTGTGAGAAATAAAGAAGCGGCCCCGTGCTGGTGAGGTCCATAAAATCTGGGATCGGGTGTTTTCCTCATGAATGTCATCTAGTGAGGCAGTAGTTCATTGTAGCCATACGACTGACATTGCCAGACAATTATGTTGTTACACCTGCTACTAGCAATCCTGGGATATCCTACACTTACAAATACTTATGAAGCAGTTTAACATCTGGAACTGTTTTTTAAACTCTCAGAATAGCTGTCCGGCCTTGGTATTGAATGTTTTTAGTTTTTTGGAATAAGCACTGTCCCTAAAGGGAATGAAATATACTTCTAGAGGGTTTATTTAAAAATAACAACATACATTATTATAAAGGCCGGATTAGGGGCCATATGGGCCTGGAGGTGAAAATGAAAAAAAGTGACTCTCCACCCACAAAGGAGGAACACTGGGGAGAGAATAAGGAGCATGTGTGCCGAAGATGGCAGCAGCTCTCCAGCACACTGATGGCTACATGAATGCGCCCAAGGATGTGTGAATAATCGTATGAAGTGTGCATTGAATTGCATGAACCTCTTTTATATGTGCCAAACTATGTAACTGCTTTGGGGCTCATTTACTGTTAGATGTGTGTCTCCTGCTCTTGTCCCGGGGGGGATATGCGGTAGGACCTGGGGCTGCCTGTGATTGGAAGTTCCCACCTGCCTATACCAGCTGCGCTGATGGTTCTCAAAAGTGACAAATCCCTCGTGCAACCTCTCACCCTTCCTGCCACCATGGCTCCATACTTGGCCACACACTACCCATCCCCTGCTTGTACATGGGGTTTTGGAATGGGGCTGTAGGTGAGGGAAAGTCACCCTGTCGACCCTGCCCCACAGCCCTTTCCCTGACTTTCAATTCCTAGAGCAGCTCGCCATCCCCCAGGCTTGTGCAAGGTGATGTAACCTGCTCTCAGTCCCAGTCACCGCTCTTCCCATCCCTGTTTGGGCCACTCTCCTGCCTGGTCACATTGTGGGTTTTCCAGAGCTGTCTCACACATCTTTGTTGGAGGCCCTTGTCCCTCTCCCCTTCTTCCCCTGCTTTTGTTGCCATATCCTTGTCTAGTCAGACTTGCACCATTCCTTATGGTTAGTGCCTCTAGACTCCTGGGCCTCACATGGCGGCACCTCAACTCTTGTCTCCTCATCCCTTAGGGGTATTTTCCTGGTCCATACCATCACTTGGTTACATCCCCCTACCAATACTCATTTTGCCCTGCTTCTGGCCTGGCTGGGGCCTCAACTGCTATGGCATCATCTCTGGGGACCCCCTCTCCCATTCAATCTCATACATATGGTTATCATCCAAATGCTGCTCAAGCAACTTGGCCCACCCTACCTTATACACCATCTTCCATTCCCCGATGAGTCCTTCCACAGCTCTGGACATCTGTTTCACAATGTTCTGGCTGGGCATTATTGCCATCCTTGGCTTTTGCTTTGATTCCCTCCCATCTTTCTGCGTGTTTATTCATTTATTAACAGTTATTTATATAGTGCACACATATTAGCAGCGCTTTACAGAAAATTTTAAGCCATTCACATTAGTCCCTGCCCCATTAGAACTTACAATCTATGGGCCTAATTCAGACACGCTCGCGAGCGCTGAGCGCTCGCAAGCATGTTGATGTTGGCCAAGTGCGCATGCACACGAGGGAGCTGGCTCCGTCGTGCGCATGCGCGAGACCCGCATATCGACGGCCAAGCTGTCGTTATGGGTCTCGCACCAAAGGGGGCCTGCTGTCGATGTTGAGTGACAGCACGCCCCCTTTGGTGGGCGTGCCGGGGGCGTTGCTGCCCAGACGGAGGCGGTCCCATGGGAATGCCTACCGTCTGGGGCCGGCCCCACTGACATCACAAGTGATGTCAGTGGGAGTGCTTTTGGCTCTGATAGAGCCAAAAGCACTCCAGTGCTTGCGGCAACGAGACCCTACCACAAGGGTCTCGTCGCAAGCCCGATGGTCGCGATAGTCTTGACCATCGCGACCATCTTTCTGGCCACTCGCTATAGCTGTGGGTGACCAGCCAGGGGTTCGCTCTAAAAAACCAGAGGGCCGGCCCTGATTCAGAGCGAGCGCTCTGTCAGAACGTCCGGCTCTGAATCAGGGCCTATGTTCCCTACCACATGTACCACACATACACACTGGGATAATTTGGTTGTCGGGAGCCAAATAACCTATAAGTACAATTTTGGAGTGATAACCGTAGTACCCAGAGGAAACCAATGCAAGCACATGGAGACTATACAAACTCCACATAGTTGGGTCCATGGTGGGAATTGAACTCAAAACCTTTCCTGCTGCTTATGGGCAGCAGTTGGTTCACTATATGTCGATTAATCTGCTGGAGGTGAGCAGGTTTCCATTGTTGTCCGGCTTTAACCACTTGCCTGGCTTGGTCACATCTAATGTGACCACGGCAAGCTGGGCTTTCCCTGACACAGTCGCATCTGATGCGGCCGTGTCAGAGGAGCCTGTTTGAGGCTCCTGAAAGCTACTCTTCCAGCAACTGCGGGGCTCAGCCCAACCTGCCCCTCGGCTGCCGCGGCAAACCCTCCTCTGCACCCTCCTGCTAGCCAGGCTTCAGATAGACAGTAATCCTGCAGCCTGAGCTCAAGGGATGAGGGAAGCTGTGGCTTCCCTTCTCTCCCCTGCAATAGTCACTGCCGTGAGGGCGACTGCGATAGGCGCTTCTGATACGATCATACACCAGACTGAGCTGTCTGCACTGCAGCAGCACTGTCTCCCCCCCTGTTCTCTCCCCCTCCCAGCTATTGTTAGGATTGTCCCCTGCTTCTGACTGATCTTCTTGCAGGACTGTAAATTCTTGCAAGAAGAAGTATAAGTTTTATATCGTTAAAAAAAAAGTTTATGATGTATGTATATTATAAATATATCTAAAACACTATAAAAATTAACTGTATAACACTATTTTTTTTCCAAATATGTGTCTAAAAGTGTTGATTTTTTTACAGTAATAAAATATGTAATTAATAGCTATTTAACCCTTATTTTGTATAATTTTATTAACAAATCTGAATATTTTTTAATTAAATTATACTGAATCGAGTATAAGTAGCTATTATTTATGTAATCTGATACTTAAAAAAAAAGTAAATTTTGGGGACATTTTTGGAAAAAATATTAGCCAGTTAAATGGTTAAGGCAGAGATTCCCAAACTCGTTCTTCAAGGCACCCCAACAGATCAGGTTTTAGATATATCCATGGGTGAGCACAAGTGGTTAATTAAGTCACCTGTGTTCAAGCATGGTTATCCTTAAAACCTGCACTGTTAGGGTGCTTGAGGACCGAGTTTGGGAACCTCTTGGTTAAGGGGTAGTTAGCCCTCTGGAGCGGGTAGTGAGTTATTTGGGTTGCAAGCTCACCCAAGTAAGTTACTTAGGGCTTTAGCTCAGCATTTTAAGGATGACGATTTTAACTCCCACAGGCAGTATAATGGCGGGATAGTAGTTCCATGAGATCTCATATAGGACCTGATTCAGAGCCACTCGCAAAAAGCGAGTGCTCGCTCTGAATCAGGGCGGCTGCTTTTTTTTAAAAAATCCGGCCTCCTGTCCGGTTGCTAAGCTGTGGGTGACCACCCACAGCTTTTGCGAGCGGTCAGGTGATGGTCGCAACCATCGCGACCATCGGACTTGCGACGAGACCCTTTTGGTAGGGTCTCGTCTGCCGCAAACCCCAGTGAGCTTCCGACTCTAATAGAGTTGGAAGCTCACTACTGACATCACTGGTGATGTCAGTAGGGCCGCCCACAAACGGCAGGCGTTCCTTCAGGAACGCCTCCGTTTGTCCAGCCACCCCCCACCCCTGCCGAGCTGTCGATCAACATCGACAGTCGCCCCCTTTGTAGCGAGCCCCGGAGCAAGAGAATTTCTCTCTCGCTACGGGGCTTGTGCACGCCGCGTGTGCGCAATGAACAGCCATCGATCCACTTGTGAGTGGGTCTGAATCAGGCCCATAGTGTACTGAGCAAACAACACCATTATGCGAAGAGTTAATTTAATGATCTGTCACAATTTCCATATTTTCCTTACATGTATGAGAAATGTATTCATTTTCTAAATATAATTTTATTCAAATATAAATTGTACTTAAAATTTAACTGTCTTAAAGAGCACCTGTCCCCACCTGTCTACATTATCTTTTTATGTGTTTATTACACAGTACCTTTTGCATTATATTCTAAATGAAAGAACAATAGCATCTTTTAAAAGTATGTAATGATGTGTGCCCAGATTTGTGGGCAGGTTGGCATGGAACTGCTTATCTGAGAGGGGTACAGAATCCCAGGGCAGGAATTAACAGAAATGTACAGGATGGTTAGGTTGGAAGAGCTATGGTAAATAATAAAACAGTTACAGCAACCATGGGTATAGGTCTAGACAAAAGAATAATCAGACAAGCCAAGGTAAGGAGTCACAGCAGGTATTCATAAAGCAAGGGTCAATACTAAGGGGTAAATTTACTAAGATTCGATTTTGGTCACTATTGCAATCTTGGGTGAGTTTAGGCATTTTTTGCAACTCGCAAATTTACTAAAGGCAAACTCGGGTGAGATTTCTCTCTTTTCACTGAAAAACTCGGGTGAGATTGCAAACTCGAATAAACTCACCATCGGCCAAACTCTGAAGTACTTTTTATGAAAAAGATACAACTCGGGAATTTACTAAAATTCAAGATTACAATCTCGAGTGTAACTGTAGCAATCTTGCAGCTAAATTGAACTTTCAAATAGACCACCTCCTGAGCTGCCAATTTGTCAGAAACATACACAGATCAGTGTGGTTTGTGTATGTTTCTGCATGTAAACCTTATCTACAGGGTTAATATAAGAAAAAAATGACTTTGGGTCCCCCCCAAAAAAGCATAATCAGCCCCGGACTGCTCAGACAGTCCTGGTTCCTAAAAATATGGGGGGAAAAACAAGTAGGGTTCCCCCATATCTTAGGAACCAGCACTGGGCTGCTGAGCCTGTCGTGGTTTTAAAAATAGGGGGAAAAAATGAGTAGGGGTTCCCCTATTTTTAAAACCAGCACCGGACTCAAATCCGGCTGGGGTGTAATGCCACAGCCAGGGGACCCTTTCACCTGGTCTCCCCGGCCAAAACATTATCACCCCAAACCGGTCAGCCCAAGCCGGTGATCTCAGGGGAGGTGGGGACCCCCCAATAAAAGGGTCCCCCCTCTCCCGAGCACCCCAGGCTTAGGTTGAAGTCCGGGGCTCTTCCATGCACCCCTGAGCTGTGGGTACGGGGGTAATAGTAGTGAAAATAGTTTTTTTACCGTGGAACTACAGGTGCCAGCGTGCCTGCCCTTTGGCACTTGTGGAACTACAAGTGCCAGCAAGCGGCCAGCACTCATCTGTAAAAAAAATAGCGAAAAAAAACACAAAACACACACACCGTTGTAAGTACAGTTTTATTACATACACCTACCTAACACACTCACACATACTTACCTGCTGCCAGCTGTTCTGTCCACTTCTTTAAGTAGTATTCAAATGGGTGTACCTGTAAAAAAAAATCCTATACTCACCTAAGTCCTTGCGCTGGTCTCCGTAGCATCCGTGCTCGGGAGAGGGGGAACCCCTTTAATGGGGAGTCCCCACCTCCCCGGAGATCCGTCGAGTATAGGATTTTATTTTACAGGTACACCCTACTTGTTTTTTTCCCCGTATTTTTAGGAACCAGGACTGGCTGAACAGCCCGGGGCTGGTTATACTTTTTTGGGGGGGACCTTATGTCATTATTTTTTTACCCTTTTTTGACAGGTATAACACACAAGCAGCCTTCACATATCTCACTGATATGTGCAGGCTGCTTGTTCGGGAGAGTTTGATTGAGAGAAGACACCTGCAACTTGGGTGAGAAATCTCGTTCTAAACTTGCAACTTGGGTGATAAATCTCGATTTGCTTCACAATCAACCAACTCGATCTCAGCTAAACTCACTTCTTAGTAAATTTGAGATTTTCAGAAGTCTCAAATCACCTGAGTTTCGAGATGCAAATCGAGTTTAAAAGAAATAAAAAACTCAATCAAACTTGAATTTTAGTAAATTTACCTCTAAAGGCCCCCATACACGATGCTATATAGCAGACAATCTGACTGATTGGTACGATATACGCTTTATCATACCGTGCGTGGGCATGATATCGGCCAGTGGGCGCTCCCGTGGGGTCGTACATTGCACCTCCAGATCTTACTGCATGTTTACTTGATCAGGGGATGCGATGTACGATCCCATGCAGTACTATGCAGGTGGGGGAGGGGGGTGCCAGCATATAGGGCAGTTGGCCACCCGATTGCTCCGTGTGTGGGGACCGCCCGATTTGTCGACCGTCGGATCGCAAGTCGCATAGCAAGGTGCATATTGCACCATGTATGGGGGCCTTAAGAGTCAATTCAAACACAAAAAGGATACATATACATTAAGGATAACAAACAACACAAAGATTCAAAAGTACCCAACATGCATGTTCCCAGTCTCAGTATGCTCTTTGACTTATGTTATACATACCTCTCGACATGACCCATGCCAGAAGGTACATAATACTCTGTTCCTGGATTCCCTCTTAAATTATGATTGCCATCACCTGTGTTGAACTAGTTAATTGATAAGAAAGGTGTGTCAACACAGGTGAGGGCAATCATAAATTAAGAGGGAAGTCAGGAACAGAGCATCTTGTCCCTCCTGGAATAGGTCATGTTGGGAGCTATACTTATAACCGTCACATTCCATATCAAGACTGCTGTCATGTACGCAAATGCCCTCAGAACTTGGATACTATGAGGAACTTTGGATCTACTGCAGAAAAAGCTGGGTGCAGGACAGAGAGAGCAAGAAACAAGAACAACAATGCAAAATACAGAACAGATACAGAGTAAACAATGGCACATGGTAACAATAATATACATATAGAGGTGCCACGTTACATTCAGATGGGATTTGACTTACAGAGATTTCTCTATGTATGGGCACTTTCATTATGTATTGTAGGGCATGAGACAATATGTTTACATACCAGATCACAGTGTGTTGTTGATATTTTTCATCACTTTAACTTTTGAAAATGAAATTTTCTTTTTCAGGGTCCATAGGGCTCCACAGGGAGACATTGGGGTGTAGGTGGGGCCTGGAGGACCGGTCACCAACAGCAAAGCTTTTCAATCCCAGGATGCTCCAGTCCTTCCCCCTATACCTCGCCACAGCCTGAGGGAACTTCAGTTTCGTTGGTGTCCGCCAGGAGCTGGACCACCATTATAACGGGGCTGCATTAATTTTATGATTTCATTTACTTTTTATTTTTTACCAAACGGACAAGCAGCACCAAACTGTCCTCCGGACGTCTGTGCTGCCGCCCCATCACCCCTCCGCTGCGCTGTGACACCAAGTCTGTTGTAGGTACACCAGGCGTGGTTCCGAAGGGGACTAGCTAGCAGGCTCCCTGCACCTCAGACTGCAGCCCAGAATCCAGGGGACAGGTAAGGAGGAACCACGTTCACGGGGACCCGCATCTTAGTGCAGTGTTGCCTCCAGTTTCAGGAGACAGACCAGAGGCACTGATGTGATCACTGGCTCACCCACTACTCCACTAGATCACCGGGGCATAACGATACTAATGCAAAGACATATTATACAGGCCAGGGGAACGGTGGTTAACATCAACCAGGGAATAAGGCGCTCTCCCTGCAGCCCCTCCCCCAGCTCAGGGCGCCTTTCCACTGCAGTGTTGGTGTAGCCTAAGCTGCTCCTCCCTCACCCTCCACCCCCTTTGAGATGCGCGGCAGCCATTTTAGGCATGCAGGTCTCCGGGAAATGCTGGGTCCAGTCTCCCTGTATACCTCTCCCACGGGCCAGGTTATAGAGCGCTATATCCTACCAGCCACTGTGGTCTGTGTAGTTGATTTTAGTGCCCATTGCAGACATGTAATGTTTTTTTCTGCATTTGTATGTGACTTGTGCTAGTGCTAATCTCTATTATCTATTCTGTCGGTTTATACCTGTCCCTTTTTTCTACTATACCCTGACATACTGTGGTATTGGGGGTTCATCACATCTGCTATTTAAGTGTGAGGACTATCACTTACTATATAGCGCAGTTGCACACTACACTGTGCCATATATAGCGCAGTTGCACACTACATTGTGCCATATTACACATACTGCAAGGTATTGCACTGTATCATACTATGTATTCTATTATTGTTGTGACTATGTCTGGCAGAGGAAAGAATAACATGCAGCCTGATGCTGCTCCTCCTACTCTGATATCTGGTAAGTCCTGCTCTGCGGGCTTAGCCACAGAGAACCACATTCAGGATGGTCTCTGTGTTAATCGTTACAGAGCCCCAGGTTCATCAGCCCCGATGTCTCTCCCTCAGGACCCACCCTGGGCTGCCTTGCACAAATGCTGGCAAAGCTTGTGGACCAAGTAGCAGTCCCTGTAGTAGCTCCCCCTATGGGATGGCCAAAGCATGTACTCCCTGCAAATCCTCTGCCTCCCCCATGGATAGATGTACTGTCTACCTCAATACAGAGTTTGGCTAATACCTCTATAGTTTTTCAGCAAATGCTGCAAAAAGATAAACCTATACCTTCTAAGCCTACTAAATGTACTATGATTTCTTCCCAATCCATACAGTTATCTGATTCTGAGATATCATCAGGGGAGGCAGAAGATGCAGATCCCTCCCACTCTGACTCTGTCTCAGGAGAAGAGGAGCCATCCTCTAAACTAAATATACCTGCTCTTATGAGAGCTGTTAAAACTATTCTACAAATTGAAGAGGATGAACCCGCTCCTAAGAAAAAACATGCACTTTTTAAGTGACAAAAGGTTGTTTTACCAGAGTTTCCTCACTCTGACCAGCTTTCTGATCACATGAGTGAAGCTTGGAATATGCCCAGTAAAAGGTTTCAAATTCCAAAGCGGTTCAGTTCCTTTTACCTGTTTGCAGCTACTGATCGTACTAAATGGGAAGTTCCCCCAACGGTGGATTCTCAGGTAACACGTCTGGTTAAAAATGCCACCTTGCCCATTCATATTGCAATCTCCTTGAAGGAGACTACAGATAGATGTATAGAAGCTTGTCATAAATCTATATACTCTCTTACAGGAGCTATTACTCATCCTGCTAGGGCTACGGCCTGGGTGGCAAAAGCCATTGAGAGTTGGGCAGAGGCCCTAGAAGAGACTTTTCCCCCTGATGCTTTGAGGGAACAGCTGTCCTACATATCTCACTTTAGAGATGCAGCCTCCTACTTAGGATAAGCAGCTATGAATATGGCTCTCCTGGCCTCTAGGATATCACTTCGGTAGTGGCCCACCGTATTCTTTGGCTACATTCCTGGATAACAGATTCAAAATCAAAATGGACTCTAGAATCTCTGTCTTATGCAGAAGACATCCTATTTGGTCCAGAATTGGATAAAATTGTGACTACTTTGGTGACTAACAAGACGGCGTTCCTGTCCTCTGCATATAATACAAAGCCGCGGACGTCATCCTTTCATCCTCAAGGCAAAGTCAAGGGTCATTCCTTTCCACAGCAACAGACATCAGCCAAGGTCTCCAAGCCTAGGGCCAAACAAACCTGGGCTACTAGACGTCCACCTGCCAAGTCTGAGGACAAGTCTGCAACCTGACGGGGCAGGCCTCTCCCTGGGGGATCCCAGGGTGGGAGGCCATCTTCTTCAATTCGCCCAAGTTTGGCATCTAACCACGTCAGATGCCCAGGTAAGAGAAGTGGTCTCCCATGGATATGCCCTCTCCTTCCTGAGGCAAACCCCCCAACAGTTCTTTGCACAGGACCTCCATTGGACTCAACCAAGACCCTGCTGCTCCAAAAAGCCATTCAGTCCTTACTGAATTCAGGAGTAATAATTTGGGTGCCCTCCTCACAACGGGGCATGGGCTCTTATTCTACCCTTTTCTTAGTTCAGAAGCCCAATGGGTCTCATCGGCCTATCCTCAACCTCAAGGTTTTGTATGGAAACCCTCCATTCTATTATCCTAGCTATGGAGCCTGTAGATTTTTTGGTATCCCTAGACATTCAGACTGCTTACATACATGTATCTATAGCGCCTTCCCATCAACAATATCTCCGGTTTGCTACACTGCAGCAACATTACCAATCTCCAGGCTCTGCCATTTGGCCTCTCAATGGCCCCTCGGTTCTTTACCAAGATCATGGCAGCTATGGTGGCTTCTCTTCGTTGTCAAAGGATCGGACTGCTCCCGTACTTAGATGATTTCTTGCTGTTGGCAAGCTCCCCAGAGAATCTTCACAGCCAACTGCCAGTAGCCATCACCTTAAATGCACGGTTGGCTGATCAACTGGAAAAAGTCTTCCCTGACACCCTCTCAAAGGATGGTACATTTGGAGGCCTCCTGGACTCTCGAGTTCACGGCGAACAAGATTTCAGCACTACAGCACAGACTATGCAGACTGCTTCACAATCGCAGAGTGTCGATTCACTCTGCAATGCAGGCCTTGGGATCAATGGTGCAATGGTGTCCACCCTCATCATGGTGGAGTTTGCCCAGTTTCACTCCAGGCCCCTCCAACACCTGATCCTTTCCAGGTGGAACGAGCTACCCCATCTGCTCAAATCCCAGCCGATGAGCCTCCCCCCATAGGTTTGCCTGTCCCTAGCCTGGTGGCTACAGACTTCCCATTTGAACCCTTTTGGATCCCGGACTGGGCTCTTCTCACCATGGTTTCAAGGCTGCGAGGGTGTCGCACAGTAACCAGCCAGCACTACTTCCTCAACATCCTGGAACTTCAAGCCATCTACAGAGCTCTCACTCTCAGATTATTCTGAAAAACAGGCCAGTACAAGTACAGTCCAACAATGCCACGGCTGTGGCCTACCTCAATCACCAAGGGGGCAATTGAAGTCAGTCAGCAATGACAGAAGTGTCCCGCATTCTCACCTGGGCCGAACGCAATCTCCCAACCATCTCCGCAGTGTTCATCCCGGGGATTCTCATTTGGGAGGCGGATTTCATCAGCCGTCACGACGTGCTTGCAGGATAATGCTATCTACATCCAGAAGTCTTTCAGCTTCCAATGGACAAATGGAGTCATCCAGAGGTGGATCTCATGGCCTCCAGACACAACAACAAACTTCCAATTTATGGAGCTAGAACAAAGGACCCCGACACAGCCTTCATAGACACATTGTCTGTAAAATGGAACTTCCATTTAGCATATCCCTCCAATATCCTTCGAAAGTTTAGACAGGAGGGAGGCACAGTCATGTTAGTAGCTCCGGACTGGCCCAGAAATCACTGGTACTCCGATCTTCAAAGGCTCTCCATAGATGTTCCTCTTCAGTTTCCTCTACGAATAGACCTGTTTTCTCTGGGTCCATGTCTACATCCGGACCTAGCCCATCTGTCTTTAACAGCTTGGCTCTTGAGACATCCCTCCTAACGGCTAAGGGTTTTTCCAGCTCTGCGGTCCAGACCATGCTAAAAGCATGTAAATCAGCCTCAGCCAGGATTTACCACAGAATATGGCATACATATTTCCAATGGTGTACTCCAAGAAACTGTGAATCTTAGGTCTTTAAGGTTTCTAGACTTCTTGCTTTTCTTCAAGCTGGATTGGATCTAGGCCTCCACCTAGCATCTCTGAAAGTGCAGGTCTCTGCTCTGGTTTAAGTGCAGAATTGCTCCTATACCGGATGTTCACACCTTCATGCAGGGTGTTCTATGATTACAACCTCCCTTTGTCCCTCCTGTGGCTCTATGGGATTTGTCAGTGGTGCTCCAAGCACTTCAGGAACCTCCATTCGAACCCCTGGAATCAGTGGCTGTCAAATGGCTCACTGCGAAGACACTTTCTCTTGGTTATAGCATCTGCCCATAGGGTATTGGATTTAGGGGTGCTTTTATGTTGCTCCCCCTTTTTGAAATTTCATCAGGACAGGGCTGTTCTTCGAACACGCCCAAGCTTTGTTCCCCAGGTTGTTTCTCACTTCCACCTGAATGAGGAAATTGTGGTTTCGGCCTTTAATCCACCAGACCTCTCGGCAGGTGAGGCCTCTTTGGATGTGGTCCACGCTCTAAAGATCATCCGGAAATCGGACTCCCTCTTTGCCCTATATGGATTCCACAAGAAGGGATAGGCAGCTAACAGACTCTAGCCAGATGGATTAGCATGACTATCTCACAAGCTAACACGCATAAGGTCCTTCCTGGGCCGACTACAGTCTCTGCTCATTTGACTCACTCTGTGGGTCCCTCGTGGCCAACCCCTATGTGGCACCTCAGCTGAACAGCTATGCAATGCGGCCACCTGGTTTTCTGTCCACACCTTTCTTAGGTTTTATGTCTTTGATACATTTACCTCTCAGGATGCTTCCTTCAGGCGTAGGGTTCCCCTATCAGCTCAGGAGCGTTCCTGCCCTTGAACAACTGTTTTGGGACATCCCCAATGTCTCCCTGTGGAATCATATGGACCCTGAAGAAGAAAAGGAGAGTTATGGTAAAACTTACCTTGGTTAACTGTCTTTCTTCGAAGTCCATAGTGTCCACAGGGCACCCACCCTGACGCTTCTAACTTCTATGGGGTTTGTTCTCCTGGTCACTTGTTTCCTTCTCTGTGTGAGAGTGTGATTCCTCAGTGTACCAGTCTTCCTTCTCTTCTGTCCTGCTCTTGCCTTGGGCTTGTTAACAAAACTGAAGTGCCCTCAGGCTGTGGGCGGGGTATAGGGGGAAGGTCCGGAGCATCCTGGGATTGAAAAGCTTTGCTATTGGTGTCCGGTCTTCGAGGTCCCACCTACACACCAATCTCTAAAGGTGGACCCTATGGACTTTGAAGAATAGAGAGTTAACCAAGGTAAGTTTTACCATACACGGAAGTTCTCTCAGCTGTGAAAAATTTAAAAATCATAATATAAATACCCTTAATAAGTTACCAAATAACAGGGTATAGAGTTGGCCACATTTGTATTGACAATTTGATATTTTTAGTTTTAATACGATTAGGCTGTCCAATCAAAAACAGATTATGTCTGACAGAATTTGGCTTGGTTTGGTCAGTAAAATTATTGCCATAGCCTCCAAACACAATCCCACACTTAGAAAATGAGGTATTCAACCTCTGATCATGCAACTTGGCATTCAGATTGTTTTCTCTTTTTCTCAGAATTTGCTCACTCTTTCAGAGGATAGGAGACAGAGACTTTTGTAGAATTTCTAAATTTGTCAATACATTGGTCTCTTGGGGGTATATTTACTAAAGTGAGAGTTTTTAGAAGTGGAGATGTTGCCCATAGCAACCAATCAGATTCTACTTAACATTTATCTAGCACCTTCTAGAAGAAAATAGCTAGAATGATTGGTTGCTATGGGCAACAACTCCACTTCTAAATACTCTCACTTTAGTAAATATGCCCCTTGGTCTCATATTCATCTGGGGCTTTTCCATTGTGGTTATACTACTCTCTGTTGCAAGGGGATTTTAGTTTATATCCCGGCTATCGGGATGCCGGCGCTCAGCACTAGTCAGAATCACGGCGCCAGCACCCTGACCGTCAGCATCCTGCCTGTAAGTATTGGGGTTAGAGGAAGGGTTAGGGTTTGGCACTAGGGGGAGGGTTAGAGTTAGGCTGCTGGTGGGAGGGTTAGGTTTAGGGTGCGGGAAGGGGGAGGTTAGATTTAGGCACTAGGGGTGAGGCAGGGGCGGATCTACACTTTTCCTTTCAGGGGCAGATTAAGAATTAATCCTGACTCGTAAATATATATATATATAAAATCCAAAACCTGGTACTCTTGAGGCAGCTGAAACCTCTCAATGACTGGCTTGGGTGCCAAATAAGATGGCACTCCAAGACTTGTGACAACAACTGGTATATTTGATCGACGTTTCAGGGTCGGTCACCCCTTCATCAGGACACACAACAGTGTAGAAGTGTATATATACACCTCTACACACACATATATACTGTATATATATATATATATATTTATTTATTTTTAATATATATATATTTATATATATACACATGTATATATACACACACGCACACAACGCACACATATATATGTATATATATATACATATATATGTATATATACACAATATATATATATATATATTTATATAAATCTACTTTGTGTGTATATATATATTTATATATACATATTAGGGATGAGCGGGTTCGGATTTCTGAAATCCGAACCCCCTTGAGCCCCCCCGATCCGAGTCATATCCGAGTCAGGCTCGACTTTTCCCGCCTGACTCGGATCTGAAATCGAGGCAAAACGTCATCATCCCGCCTTACGGATCTCGCAGGTTTTGGATTCTATAAAAGGTCCCCCGCGTCTGCGCCATTTCTCACTCCGGCTGTGGACAGTGAAGAGGGAGGGTGGGAGCTAGGGCTGGCTGGGCTGTGTTGTGCTGCTGTTGTCCATAGGGGCTGTGACCACTCAGTCCATAGGGGCTGACTGGGCTGTGTTGTGCTGCTGTTGTCCATTGGGGCTGGCTGGGCTGTGTTGTGCTGCTGTCATAGGGGCTGGCTGGGCTGTGTTGTGCAGTCAGTTGCAGTCATAGAGGCTGTGTCCACTCCGAAGTCTATAGGGGCTGGCTGGACTGTGTTGTGCAGTGTCCCATAAAGGCTGTAGTCCTAGAGGGGTGCTTGTAGTGTTGTCCAGGGGGTGATCTGTGCATCAGGGGTGCTCCCCCAAAGTGCACTCCAAAAAAATATTATTTTTTTTCTGTGTTTGTGGGTGCTGTAACCCCCAAAGTGCACTCCCAAAAAAAAATAAAAAAATATATTTTTTTGTGTTTGTGAATTGTGTGCACAGTAGCCGCACGTGCATCAAGAAAGTAGCGTCAAGCGTGCGCCTGTGTCATAAGTAAAGGGCCGGCTGGCTTGACCGTTAAAGGGTTGTGTAACCTCCAAAGTGCACTCCAAACAAAATAAAAAATTATTTTCTTTGTTTGTGAATTGTGTGCACTGTGGCTGCACGTGCATCAACAAAGGAGCAGCGCCAAGCGTGCGCCTGTGTCCCATAAGTCTGTTAAAGGGTAGTGTAACCCCCAAAGTGTGCTCCAACCAAAATAAAATAATCTTTTTTTCTGTGTTTGTGTGTGAAATGTATGCGCAGTCGCCACACCTGCATCCTCAAAGCAGCAGCGACAAGCGTGCGTCTGTCTGTTAAAGGGTGGTGTAACCCTCAAAGTGCGCTCCACAAAAAATAAAAAATTCTTTTTTTTCTGTCTTTGTGAATTGTGTGGGCATCCTCAAAGCAGCAGCGACAAGCGTGCGTCTGTCTGTTAAAGGATTACATCGGTGACAGCATCCAAGTAGGCATGTCAGACAGTCCGTACCTGTACTGGCAGGAAAAAGAGTTGCCCCCCCTCCAGTGTGTACTCCGAAAGAGTGTTTAGTGCAGCCAGGGAACCTTGTCAGCGAAAGGCGCAGGAGGTTGCTTCCACAAAATGTGGAGAAGTTGATGTTCAGAAAAATGAATTATCAACTCTTCCAGGGAGACCAGCCTCCAGAACGTACAGAGGGACCTGTGGTGGTTGATTCCAGCGGGGACGAATTAATACTCTGTGAGGATGAGGATGTACACAACACTGAAGAGGGTGAGGAATCGGTGGATGAGGATGACATCTTGCCTCCGTAGAGCCAGTTTGTGCAGGGACAGATTAATTGCCAGCTTGTTTTGTGGGTGCCCAAACGAACCAATAATTTCAGCCACAGTCGTGTGGCAGACCCTGGTGCTGAAATGATTGGCTTGTTAAAGTGTGCATGTCCTGTTTATACAACATAAGGGTGGGTGGGAGGGCCCAAGGACAATTCCATCTTGCACCGCTTTTTTTTCTTTGCATTATGTACTGTTTGGGGCCTAGTTTTTCAAACTGCCATCCTGTCTGCCACTGCAGTGTCAATCCTAGATGGCCCACGTGTTTGTGCCGCCCACTCGTGTCGCTTAGCATAGTCATCCAGCTACCTCGGTGCAACCTTTTGGACATAAAAACACTATTGTGATGTGTTCAGAATAGACTGGAAATGAGTGGAAATTAAGGTTACTGAGGTTAATAATAGCATAGGAGCAGAAAAACCCACAAATTCTGTGATTTTAGCTGTTTTTATGCTTTTTTTAAAAAAAATACAGATCCAGAACCCAAAACACGGAAGGATGGTTTTGGCAAAACCAATCCAGATCCAAAACACGAAGAAAGATCCAGATACAAAACACAAAACACGAAAAGTGGCCGGTGCACACCCCTTTTATATATATATATATATATATATATATATATATATATATGTGTGTACAACAAAGAAAAGTCTGCGCAAAAAAACTGATACTCACATGTGCATATATATATATTCACCTCTCCTAACCCCTTATTGAACATACCTCAAATCTATGGGACGACCCAAATTATTCAGCCCTTCCTTCTGTCCCTCGGTCGAGATGCCTGTAAGCAGGCAGTTTCCTGTAATTTGATTGGTGGATAGCTCCTGCCATGTGTGTGTAGAACTCCCACCACTATGATTGGTGAATGGCCAGCGTCATCCACCAATCAGAATTCTAGTAGTCATTTACAGGCTATGACAGACGTCATACCCTGTAATAGCTTGGCTGCACCACATGACACTGTGCTTTTATAGAATCCACAAGTTCCTACTGGCGGCCAGGACCCAGGACTCGGAGCAGCCAGAGCCCTGAGGCAGTCAGAGTAAGTTCAGGGATCTCCCCAGCGGCTGCTTCAACCCTGCGGGAGCCGGATCGCAGCTCTGGCTCCCCTGCTGGTATCCCCTCCCTCCCGTCCTGCTCTCCTCACTGCAGTCTGAACTGCTCGAAGAGCAGGTTGTGTAAAGCCGGAAAATGTGTGTGACTAGGGGGGGCGGTCGCCACCCCCTGGATGTGCTACTGAGGTGAGGTTAGGTTTAGGCACCAGGGAGGGGCAGGGGCAGGGAGAGAGGGAGGGTTAGGATACCAACCGATATGTGTCAGTATCCTAACTCTGTCAGGATGCTGGAGTCGGGATTCTGAGCGCCGGCATACCATACCCAACCCGTTGAAAGTTGCTTGAAAAGTTTTCATTGTGTTTAATTATTCAGTGAAAATGTACAATTCACATACATAATATTATTTAGGGTCAATCTAATTTCCTGCGAAGGGTGCAAGTTTCCACAGCGTTAAAATGGTGGCAGCAGCACCACCTCTCACACACCTTGCGGCCCGCTCCTAGCCTGAATTTGCTCATTTTAGCTCGCAGCCCTATGGGGCTCATGGTGGAAATTATAATAACTTAAATTTGTGCTACTCAATCTAGTCAAACAAAAGATGCATGTCTGTAGTACTGTACCTTACAAGCTGTGAAGAGAGAGACACAACTTGGATCAATCACAACAGATCTGAACAGGGTTGTTTTTCTGGTTTATCTAAATGAAAGAATGAAGATTTAGAAGGATAAAAGTGTTTGAATAGCAACACTATTTTTTTATCAGTGTACATAACAGCATGCATTTTTTATAGATAGTAGATCTCACCAATTTAAAATAAATATCAATATGGTGTATTGCTAATGATAAAGGGCCAGATTTAATTAACCGCAATACTTACTGCCGACTTGTAGCCTTGGACTTTAACGCCCACAGCTATTCAATTACAAGCCCTTTTCCATCTTTGTTATCCCACAGATTCCGTGTTATGTGCCCAGAGCAATGGGTTAACGTGTTTGTGGCAGCCACTGTAAGAGCAGAAAGCCCTATTACCATAGATTTTTGTTTGAGTCTCAGAAGAGGTGAACAGGAATTTGCGTTAAGTGCAAATATATATAGAAATATATTAGAAAATTAATGCTAAGGTGCCTTTTTGCTATGTCCAAGTGAATGACTTTGTATGGTGATATTTTGCAACCAATGTAGTTTAGACTCATTTGTTTTATATATACACTTGGGGACATATTTATTAACATTCTTTTTACCAAAATAATGTGAAAACGGGTGTTTTTATTCTCACACCCTTTTCACATTATTTTAGTATCACATGAATTTACTAAAGGGCAATTGGAGTAGAATTTGCTATAAACTCTATTCCAAACACTAATTATCACATATTTTTAGTAATTTGTACTAAATGGGAGTAAACTTGTAATGGGAAATGTGATCTGCCCAGATTTACTAAAAATATATTGTGAAAAGTCTTGTGGGTGAAGCCCTGTGATAATAACGCCACTTGGAGATGGCGTTATCCAAGGTTTCCTCCGGTTCCCCGACTCCTCCTCTGCTCTAACAGGCAAGGCAGAGCTGGGAGCCGGGCCTCAGTGATCAGCTGTGTGGTCTAAGACCACAAGCTGATCACTGCAAAAAAAAAAAAGAAACAAAAACACCAGGGACCGGAGATCAGTGCTCCGGTGATGTCCTCTGGGGCTTCGGTCAGCTGGTCTCCAGGCTCCTGCACTATGAGACATAGAGCAGCTGACCAGGGTCACAGTGCAGAAGAGAGAGCAGCTGACCGGAGCCCGAGAGGACATCACCGGAACACCGATCACTGGAGGTAAGTGTAAGCTGAGCAGGGTGAGGGGGTTCGCGTTATCCATTGGAGGCGCTTACACAGACACATTCTCCCTCAATTTTTTGGGAAGAATACAGGGAGAAGTGTGCGGACGGGATACAGGGACAAGCTTTATCGCTTTATCGCAAGCTCTGTCCCTGCATGCAGATGTCAATACAACCATGTGATATTTACTCGGAAATATCACACTACAACCGCATTTTAAATGCGGATTGTAGTAAATAGGGGCCTTGGCCATTGTTCTGCCCATCCATATTTCATTCTATATTCCTGGTCTTTGCTCCATCTTTTAATAGTACAGTTTCCTAGCCGAAACATTTATTGATATTTTTTTTTAGTTTTGGTTTTTGATGGCATTAGTTCCAGTATGGTTGGGGGTCATGGTAGAAATGATAGAGCCCTATGGTGTCTTTCACCTGATGTAGTGCAGGCATTGCGCACTAAATTAAACATGATGGTACAGTTGTAGGTGCTTGTGTACTGTATACAGCTTAAGAAGTTTACTTTGTCCTGTAAACTTTACACAAGGTAAACCAGTGGTTCTCAAACTCTGCCCTCAGGACCCCACACAGGTTACGTTTTCCATGTCACCCTGCAGATGCACAGATGTATTCATTACTCACTGATACATTTTAAAATTTCAGCAAGTGGAGCTAATTATTTCACTTGTGATTCTGGGGCCTATTCATCAAACCTAAACTTTCTCTGGAGGTAATTAGGTTTAGAACTTGCATGGAGTTCTACCTAATTACCGGAGGAATTCATCATTCCTCCTCCCTATAACTACCTATTTCGAAAAGCTGTCATTTTTGCGATGACAGCTTTACAGGATATAGATAGTTATCCCTGTCTACACTACCTTACAGCAGCTGGAAACAGTGCTGTGCATGCGCTGCTACATTCGTTAACCCAGCGCATGCGCAGCACTGCCTACACCTGCGGTAAGTTTGTGTCCCCCCCCCCTCCGCTCACCTGCCCCCCCCCCGCCCCCCCTGCTCACCTCCCCCTGTTCAGCACTTACCTGCCAGCGCAGCAGCCTCTGGCTCCGTCTGCTATGCTGTCATGTGTTCTCCCCAGCAGAACTCAGTAGTTTAGAAAATAAAAACACGTTTGTTTTTTTTTCTAAACTATATTGTGTTCTGCTGGGGAGAACACATGACAGCATAGCAGACGGAGCCAGAGGAGAGTCCAGAGCGACGGAGGAAGGACCTGCCCAGCTGAAAGCAGGTAAGTGTTACCTACTATACGCCACCTCACAGTGGCGTATGGTAACACCATCAAATTCCGAAAATACATAACTTTCGGAATTTGCTGAATAGCCTAATTTCCATATCCCCATACTAATGAATGGGGAGTGTGGAAATTAACACAGGGTGACTTAGCAAGGAGATATCAGTGATATCTCCTGTGCTAAGTGTGTTCATGAATACTAAAATAACGTTAATTAAGGAAAATGTCCTTAAAAACTGTATTTTAGTGTTGATGAATAGGCCCCTCAGTGAGGAGACCTGGAAAACATGAACTGTTTGGGGTCCTGAGGACTGACTTTGAGAACCTGTGAGGTAAACAAATAAATAACATGAAACAAGGTCATAAAATCAATGCCTAAATTTGTTTTATGTCTGTCAGAAGATGATCATGTTTATCACCTTCAACATGAAGAATCCATCACAGGAGGCAGACAGCAAAGTATAACAGGGATACCCGGTTTTGAGGGTTGGTAAGTGAAACTCAATGGGCACGATTCAATTCAGCGCGATGTAAATAGCGCCAGGAGATAGCTCCCGGAGCTATTCAATTAATCGCGCTGTTAGGTCGGGGAAGGCTCGTTATCGCGCCTTAAACAGGGTGTTTAGGCGCGATAACGGGCATTCCCCGACCTAACTTCCCGGCGCGATGCTGTTTTCCCGGCGCTAAGGGCAGAAAACAGCCTCGCGCCGGGACTTTTGTCGGATTTCTTCTCTCATCCCCGGAGGGATGAGAGAAGAAATCATTAGTCGGACTTGTCAGCGCGGTGTATTGAATAGCTCCGGGAGCTCACTCCCGGAGCTATTTACATCGCGCTGAATAGAATCGAGCCCAATGTGTTCCTCTGCTGAAGTAGTCCGACCACTTTGAAGTTTGTTGTGCACTCAGTGATGCTTTTCTGCATACAACGATAGCAACCAATGATTATTTCAGTTACTGTCACCTCTCTGACAGCTTAATCCAGCCTGGTCATTCTCCTCTGACCACTGACATAATGAATGTGATTTCACACACACAACTCACACTCTTTGGATGTCTTCTTTTTTTTCTGTCAATTTTAGAGAATGATGTGCATAAAACTCTCAGGTCACATTTGTTCCCCATTCTGGTGGTCTGAACAAGCACTGAACCTCTTGACCAGGTCTGTATACTTTTATGCATTGATTTGATAGCACCTGATTGGTTGATTAGATATTTACATTAATAAACAGGTGTGCACAAAGTGACCACTGAGTGTATATTTAGGTGAACAACTCATTTAATAGAAAACGGGCCAAATGTAATAGGGTGAGTGTTCAGAAAATGTGAAAGAGATTAGCAGTAAACTCGCACACTATTACATTGGTCAAGTTGTATCTTCAAAATGGGAAAACACCTGGGAGAGAGTTTAAATCGAGTTTGCATGTTCTTGGACTCTATTACATTGGGCAAGTTTAAAAACTTTAAAAACTGTAAGAGTTTACTGCTAAACTCTCACCCTATTACATTTGGCCCTATAAATGCACCACACTTTTGCCAAAAACTGGTACAACCAGACTTATACTAAAGTATTAAATTCTATTCAAACTCTCTATTCAATACAAATATGCATCAATATAACACTAAGGGGTCCATTCATTATGTTAATTATTGTATTCACCACTGCGAGTAGTAGCGGCGGAGACAAATTAACCAAAGCAATTCAATATTGCTCCAGTGTGGAGACAGCTGATCTGAAAATCAGGTGCAGCCACTATACCCTTCACTGCAAGTTAGCACTGCCGAGTCTGACTCGGCAGAGCTAGTATGCCTTGCTGCACTGGTCTTCACGCAGGCTCACAAAGGCGTCTGGTGGAAGGAGCTGGACAGGGGGGATCCCTCTTTGCAAACCCGGGACTCTTCCCATAGGTATGCAGGAGCAAATGTTATCTGAAGATGGTGAATGCTCCTATGGTCAAGCTCCTAAAATTTTTATATTTTCGGAGCTTGATGAATTTATGTCTCCATACTATGGGGACATCAGGACAGATCGGGGCTGAAATGTAAGCAGGAGTTATCTCCTGCTTTACCCTTATAATGAATAGCCCCGATACTTAATTTCTACAAAAGTAGGTGCAAATATTAATTTTCAACTGCTTTTGTAGAAATTAAGTGATGATGAATGGACCCCTGAAAGAGGTCAAACAATTGATTGGGTTGGATAATGGAATTGCTATAGCAAAAAAAGCAACAAAAGTCTGAGTTACATATGCAAGTCAGTACATTTTAAGCAAGTGAAATAACTCATGCTTTAGTCATCCAAATTTCACTACTGCCATGATAAGCATGAGACAAAAATGTGTTTTGTGTAACAAATAATTAAAAATGTTATCGTTTGAATCAAGAACAGAGACATTCTCATAAGAGTATACCTGTCTTATATTATGTTTGTTTTTGGCTTATTCTTCCATGGTAAACATAGGCGCCTAAATGAAGGTGGAGGGGGGCAAGTGGGCAGCTAGCCTCCCCCAACATTTGAGAGAAGCGCCAATCAGAGGCAGAACCCACTGATTCCTTGTTGAGTCTGACTCTGAAGTTCTGAACCTGCGCTGCGGATGCACAAGTGATCCCTTCCTGAATGAGACCCTGGGTCTCCCCCCGCTCCTATCCTCTACCCTGTCTCACACTACCCTGTCGCTGGTCAAGACCCCTCACCCGAGCCCCTGACTCCTCTGATTCCCTGTCTGACTATTCTAATCGACTCCCTCCTGTCCCTGCCCAAGACCCCACCCCCTCACCCGAGCTTCCAACCCTTCTCCAGTCTTTCCTGTCACTTTTATACTTTTCCTGTGCCCTGGAGCTCCGCAGACAGGGACCAGGCAGATCCTCCCTCTCGACAGGTAAGTGCCACTGGTGGTGTGAAAATGTTTTAATGTTATCTGCGTGGAAGGGGAGTATTAGTTTTTTTCTTGGGAGTTGTTTTAATGCTGTCTATGCTGGGGGTGTGTATTAATGTGTTGGGGTATTATTATCTTGTGTATGTGTGGGAGTATTATTGTGTGTTCGTGTGTGTGCTGGAGTATTATTGTGTATGTGTGTGTGTGAGGGGTTTATTCATATTAACTGTTATATGTGGGTCACTGATGGTCTCTGCATTATCTGGCATTCACTGCGACTCTCTCTGTATTATTTGGTGGTCACTGCAAAGCTCTCTGTATTACATGGTGGCCACTGCAACTCTGCCTTATTTGGTGGTCACTGCGATGCTCTCTGTATTATATGGAGGTCATTGTGACTCTGCATTATTTGGTGATCATTGCGATGCTCTCTGTATTTGATGGTGGTCACTGCGATGCTCTCTGCATTATATGGTGGTCACTGCTATGCACTACGTATTATATGGTGGTCACTGTGATGTTCTCTGTATTATATGGCAGTCATGCTGTTGCTCTCAGTATTGTATTGTGCTGACTGCTATGTTCTCTGTATTATATGACTGTCACTGCTATGTTCTCCATATTATATGACTCTCACTGCAATGTCGGTCACTGCTTAAAAAGGAAAACCGGAACTGTGTGCTGCACTGTGATCTGGCACTGACTGGGTGTTGTAGCAGACTATATCAGTGCCTGGTTCAGTGTGACAGTACATGTGGGGGTCTGATACTGCACCCACACCTGGTGCCTAGACGCTCAGCTCTCCTCCATGTTGCTTCCTGTATGGGGTATATAGGGTTAGATGTGACTTCTGCAGCTGCATCTCAATGTTCCAACTGCAAGTTACTCCAGATGCGCCTGAGGGGGTGACATTTAGCAATTTAGGGGCACCAAGATGAAATTATATCTCCCCCCCAACCTAAAAACGTTGTGTACCCTGATGGTAAGAGAGGGTAGAAAATTAAATGAACTGCAGTAATACAAATATAATTAAAGGCTTATACACACTAGACAATGTGTGTATGAGCCGTTATCAGCAGCGGGCCCAGTGGGTGTGCCGGCATCGGTAAGTGCAGTAAAGCTGGCCACTCACTGCACAATTTTTCATCCACCTAGCCATCTGAACAATTTTCTGACCAACTAAATGATGACAAAGTTGGGTCTATACACTAACCAACTTTTTTATTAGACCTGCCCAATATTCAGTCTCAAAAAGTAATTGGCACAGCACAAATCGTTTCTTCCCATAAACACAGTAGATAAATTGTTTGACTGCTACCTGAATTTGATAAAATGATGCCAAGAAGCAAGCTACATATATATATATATATATATAGGCATCTTTATAATGGGTGCAAGGTGTGCGGTGTCTACGGGCCCCTGGGCCCAGACTGCACCCATAGTTAATATACTTACCTCTCCGCAGATTCCGGGAGCTCTGCAGTGCTGACACAGAGCAGCAAATAATCACTGGGAAAATGGCAGTGACCACTGTTTGGCGGTTTGTAACTCTTCCACTAAAATCTCAGAAAAATGTTGATTTGAGCAAATTGAACTCCATTCCCTAAGGCAGTGGTTCCCAAACTGGGTGCCGTGCCACAGGTTTGTGGTCCTGTACCAAATAACATTATTTATGGTCAATGTGATAGGCCCAACCAATGCTAGTCATAAAATACAAACAGAAGAGCAACCCTATCCACCACCACATACCTGAACCTAAGAATTACAGGTAAGCACAATTTACTTAATTTAGTAATTTTTGCTAATTTTCTAAATAAAAAAACTTTTGGCTTAAGGATGCTTCGGGGCACCGTGTTACAAGAAAGTTGTGGAAGCACTGCTCTAAGGGGATGATTCTGAATTGGGAGCAAATCAAAAATGCAAGTAAAGGCCCCCCATGCATCTGTGATGGATGGGCACAGATTGGTAGATTGGGGGGAAAAAATCACAGGATCTGTGAATTGTTCTTTTACAATTGCTGATGTATGGGCTTCTTAACCTTGCATCTGTTACAAACAATATTGCAATGCGAGGGATACAAATACATTTATTCTATTTGCATGCAGGGTAAATGCTGGTTGCTTTTGCATGTAGCCTACAAATACTGGGCAGCCTTATTTTTACACTACAATTTAGATGTCAGTTTGAACACACCCCTCCCAAATCTAAATCTCTCTGCACATTTTACATCTGCCCCACCTGCAGTGCAGCATGGATTTACCAAGGTGCAAAGTTACTTGCTCTTTTTTGCTTTGCTCTCAACTCAGAATCAGCCCCAAACTATCTTCTACAAAAATATAACTAACCAGAGAATAAACTAGATAACAGAATAGCTATAGAAAAAAAAGTTAAATACAACAGCTAGATAAAACTATCTACTTAACTGCCTAAATACTCTTAAGAAACTAGGGCAACTACAAACAGCTAGATACTGTACAGCACAAACTATCTGAATATGTGACTAGCTAGAAATAAATAAGAGACTGGTAACTGGCTATACAACTGCTGTATTGCTGGAACTGTCCATAGATCAGGGCTGGTTCTAGACTTTGCAGAGTTCAGGACGAGAATAGGGATGGACATCGTTGGTTGATGTTTGCCAACCATCAATGTTTTTCTTGTGATAGTAATGTTTTTACCATGTTTGCGTATTTTCCCAACCTCTACCCTAACCCTCCCTCCCCAGTACCTAACCCTAACCTCCCTTCCCTAGTGTCTAAGCCTAACCTCCCCCTCCCTGCACCCTAAACCTAACACCCCCTCCTCGGTGCCTAAACCTAACCTCCCCCCTAGTGCCTAAGCCTAACCTGCCCCTCCTCGCACTCTAATCCTAATACTACCTCCCCGGTGCCTAACCCTAACCCTCCCCCTAGTGCCTAACACTAACCCCGCTACCTAACCCTAACCTCCCCCTAACACCCCGATACTTACCTTAGGGCAGGGCTGCCATCAGAAATTATGGAGCCCAAGACTGACAAAATATGCAGTGCCCCCCTAGCCCTCCCTCAACCCCCCCTTTGATGTCACGCAGTGCTGGATCACAAGAAAATCTTTATTGCCGTGTATCTAGAAGGTATGCCTCACCTTCCCTCATCTCACTCACACTGTGCCCCCCCTTCCCTCATCTCACCCACACTGTGCCCCCCTTCCCTCATTGCACCCACACTGTGCCCCCCCTTCCCTCGTTGCACCCACACTGTGCCCCCCCTTCCCTCATCTCACCCACACTGTGCCCCCCTTCCCTCATCTCACCCACACTGTGCCCCCCTTCCCTCATCTCACCCACACTGTGCCCCCCCTTCCCTCGTCTCACCCACACTGTGCCCCCCCTTGCCTCATCTCACCCACACTGTGCTCCCCCTTCCCTCATCTCACCCACACTGTGCTCCCCCTTCCCTCAACTCGCCCGCACTGTGCCCCCCCTTCCCTCATGTCACCCACACTGTGCCCCCCTTCCCTCATCTCACCCACACTGTGCCCCCCCTTCCCTCATCTCACCCACACTGTGCTTCCCCTCCGCCCCTGGGCAAATCTTACCCATAACGCTGGCTAGAAAGGAAAAGTTGTCCAGGACCAGCTTCATTCTTCTGCAACTTCCCAGAGTCCTGCTCCCTGGCAGTTGGCTCCTCTGAGTCTGCTCTGTATGCTGCTGTCATGCCTGACGCTGGCTGCTGAGGTCACTGGAGAAGCTGAACACTGCACTGACTGGGGTGGGGGCGGAGATTTCTTATAACTCATCGGTTCCCTCAGCCAGTAATCAGAGGTGTCTGAAGGAGACAGCTCAGCTTACTTCAGACTCCTCAGATCACTGGCTTAATTAACCGAGGAGTCATCAGGCTGCCAGGCCCCGCCCCCTCCCCAGTGCTGCAGTAGTGCGGCTGCTGCTTACTCAGCTTCTCTAGGCAATGGCAGCAGAAGTTGCAGATGCCGGCCGTTCGCCTATACTCTGGACCGATCCTGCATGTGTGTGCAGCATGCGGCTGCAGACTGCTAGCGGGCCCCTGGCCGGGTCTGTAACTATTTTTCAAGGGGATAGTAGCAGCCCACTACTCGGGCTATCGGGTAGGACCCTGGAGCGTCCATCTGCGGCATAAGTAGGCAGAGCGGGAGGGCAGCCCTAGGCTTGGCCGGACACAACCTCACTTTTACAGTGCAGTGGCATGGGGGGTAGTAGTGGGCGGGCCCCCACGAGTGTTCGGGTCCGGGACTCCAGTCCCAGTAGTCCCCCCCTAATGGCAGCCCTGCCTTCGGGATGCCGATGGTCGGGATAATGGTGCCGGGATCCCAACCTGCCGGGATTTTGGTGCCAGTATTTAGACCGGCAGCATCCCGTACACCGGGATACCAACTACATCCCGTACAAAAAAGGGTCTTTTGCGCATGCGAATATCAATTGAATAGCTTTTTCATCTAATAGTTTTAATGCGACGGTTACTTACCATTGCGTTGAAAGTTTTGATGGTGGAAGCCCAGCCATCATTTGATGCCATGGGCACATAAAAAAAAATAAACATTGAGAAAATAGTCATGTAATTTGCATGCTGCACGAGGGGGGGTAGAGGGTTTTTTTGCCAGAGAGGGGGGAGGCCGTTTGTTGGGGGAAAGGGGGGGGGGGATTTGCCTAATTCTTTCCTTGTGAAGGCAGGTGGCTCCCTCCTCCTTGCTGCTGCTCCTCTGTCTTCTCTCTCCCGGTGGGAGAGAATCTTTGTAAATTTGATGCCGCGGCCGCCGCAGCTTATAATATGGTGGCAGGGAAGAGCGGCCAGATGCTGTCAGATTTGACAGTATCGGCAGGATGACTGCCCTGGGTGATAATGCTGCTTGCCCGCCCCTAGACTCCGCCATTGCCCTAGCTAGAGAAGAGTAACTAGGCAGTTAACTGAAACTATCAAACAACTGTTAACTAAAACATTGTGGTGTTAAACTAGATATAACAAAATTCTGATGGGTATGTGAGATGACAAGGGGTGGGATGGTGTGCTAAGAAGTGTGTAAATATGTGTTGTGTATGCATGGAGAGGGGAGAACTGACCTGTTTGTGATATGTGTGATGGTGTATATGTATATAACTATAACTACTGTGCAGTACAGCGGCGGGGGCGCAGGTGTTGTATGGAAAGGAGGCGATGTATATAAAAACAATAACACCGATATCACCGAGCAGGCTCCTCTTTTGTGCTCACCAGTAGCGTTTTCCAAAATGGATGCTCTAAACACATGGAAGCGAGGCTTTTATATGATGCGCAGGATTTTTGGACCAGCCCTCTCTTGTGTCTATATGCAAATTACGCGTAAGACTTAAAAAAATAGGAGCGCACACATTGAAAAGTGGGCCCAACTAAATTGAATATGCCATTAAGGGGGATATCCAATTAACCGCGATCTGCGAAAAACTTACATTTTCACTGATTATCCCTGTTTTTCGACAATGTTTTTTTCCCCGTATCCTGTTATTTCGGACAAAATAATAGCATATTTCTCCCGAAAACACATAGGATCCGTGATAAGTTCCTATAAGACCTATGTGTTTTCGCCATTTCAGGGGCGAAAAAACTGCACTTTTCATAAATTTTTTCTCTGGAAACATCAGGTCCCGGAAAAAAGCCCCGATAAGTGCCGGCGTCGGGCAGACTTTGGAGCTAATTGGATAGCCCCAGGGGATACATTAGCGCCCGAACAATGTTTGGGGCTAATTGGATACTTCCCTAAGTCTCCTATTGATTATATTCTTTTATATATGTTCTTATGTACATCAAAGTTAGAAGTCAGGCAATATTGTTCTGACTTACAGATGTACTATTGTGTTTAGACTGCATGCTTAGGTGTGTGATTACATTTTACTCATGATATTCCAAATTCTGAGTATAGTAGTAACATACTGTAAAATAGGTTTAGCCTATAATCGCATGTATAGAGAGAGGGTGGCTGGGAGATACAGTATGATCTGTCTGGAAACTTGTTGAAGTATACATATATGAGGTAAAACATTTTTTGGGAAAAAAAGTACTAATGAAAACCAATATACAGGGGTAGCAATTTAATTCAAGGTGGGTTTTTATGTGCTTGTTTATTTCACAAAAGCATATGTAAGACTAAGCACATTACCTAATTACCACAATGTGAGATTTAGAACCTATTTTATGAAATAATACCTATTGAATTTTACAGACAGGAACTCTTGTATTACTTTTTTATAATGAAATAACATTTAAAAATAGATAACTGTAAAATGATGTTGATTCTCAGGGATGCATCTAAATTATTTATGACACTATCTTTTTTAGATTTTATTGGTTTATGATATTGCATTTTCTAAGTAAAAATCCATCTAGGTTGTGCTGTCTCTCATGTCACAAAGAATTCTTTCCTAATTGGATTGCCCCATTTTTTCTCTCCTACATGTCGTAGAAACTGCATTAATAACATAACAAAAAAGACATCTAAGCTTATCTCACAATCACTTTACTCCAATCGGTCTGTCAGAGAGTAGTGAGAGAAGGTCCTCACTGTGTGGCAATACCTACAATGCACAAAATAATAAGTTTATATAATACTTAATATTTATACATTCTAAATTATAAGTAATCATAATTAATCTAATAATGTAATAATTAGTATTTTAAATTAACTATATACACATAGGGCCTGATTCAGACGTGGGAATAGAGAGAGATATCTCTCTCAACTGATCATCTTGGTGAAACCATGCTGCACTGCAGGTTGGGCAGATGTAAAATGTGCAGAGAGATTTAGATTTGGGAGGGAGGTGTCCAAACTCACATCTAAATTGCAGTGTAAAAATAAAGCTTTCCAGCATTTGTGGGCTACATGCAAGTGCAATCAGTATTTACCCGGCATGCTATGTTTTTTCTGTATTTGCACCACTTGCATTGCAAAATAGTTTGTCAAGGTGCACAGTTATTTCCCAAATCTGAATCAGGCCATTTATCATGAAGGGCGGAGGCAATTCTTTCCATATTAGCAATGAACCCAATTATAGACAAAACCATATGCATAGATGGGGGAGAGGGTTGCCTCCAGCATTTATTACAATACATTTCTGATACCAGCTGTCTCGATTCCAACAATACATTTCTGATACCAGCTGTCTCTGTGTAACGCATGTGCCGTAGGAGCTTCCATACATTTTTGCGTATGCGTAAAAATCGCTCAACTACATGAAAATCGGCATTACTGTACACACGGCTCTGAATTAGGTCCAACAATTTTCTAGCTTCAGAATCTCTGTGGCCTGTCACTGAACTGGGAACACCTTCAGATATGTGCAATCTCTAGCCTTTGAACTTCATTATAATAACACATCATGCAAAATGAAATTTCTACTTCAGGGTCCATAGGGTTCCACAGGGTACCTTGGGGTATAGGTGGATGCGGCAGTCATCCAGGCACCTCAGAGTTAAATTTTGCAGCTTCCAGGATGCACTGGGGTCCCTCTCCTTTACCCCGCCCCCGAGCCAAGGCACCTTCAGTTTCGTAGGTGCCTGGCTCGGAGTCGGGTCACTCTCAGAGGGGGGCTGTTGTACACAGTCCCTGAAGATTTTGGAGGCAGCAGATGCTGACTTCAGAGCGGATAGCATGGACAGTCCTATAGGATGCCCATGCAATCGCTCCTTCACCCCGCCGGGCCAGGATACCGGTACTGATCCGGGGATCCTGGTGGGGATTCCGGGGTATCAGCTAGCGGGGACCCCGGAGGATCCCCGGACTGTGGCCGGATGTACAGGGGTCGCTGGTAAGCGGTGGGTTCCCGCGGTGGGGACCCACCGAGTCACAGTCAATTTGTCCCCAGGGTAGGGGGCTCCCTGGGGACAGCCTACAGCCACCAGGGACACAGGGCTTGAGCGGTAGCGGCGCTCCGGCATCCCGTGGGTTAAACACAGCCTCCCCCACTGCACAGCGCTTTTCCACAGCAGTCTGGCGGGCTGTGTCAGCGCTTCTCTCCCAGACCCGTCCACCCTCAGCTCCTCGGCGGCCATTTTCTCAATGTGCAGACGCTGAACGCTGTTTCAGGGTGGCATCTGGGTCCGGGTACCCTGCATACCTCTCCACTGTTGGCAGGTCAGTGTATGCTACACTATGTTCTACCAGACTCTGTGTCTGTGTAGTGGATCATAGTGCCATTATTGCAGGTGGTTTTTTATATTTTATGTGAATATGCTAGCGCCATCTGACTGTGTCTTTTATTAACTTACTGTCAGCTATTTACTATACCTGTTTTTCTCTGTCAGGGTGCAATGTTACCTCACAGTTAATATTGTGTTTCCTGTGTGGTGTGTCACATACGTCATCTACACGCTCATTACTATGTTGGGAGTGTGGACTCTCACTATATGATGTCACTGACCGCTTAAGGTAGCTGTCGCTGCGCAAAGATAGCTACAAGCGCTGACAGCCATTGCAGGACATTGATGCCCCCCCCCCCGCATTCCCTAGTTGGGGTTCTCACAGCAGGCGGTAGTCCCATCTCCCATACAGGGGTTCCCTCGGCTGATGATGGTGTCTCTGTGCATCCCTCAGCAGTTACCGCCACACAGTCCCCCTGGCGCCTGTTTGGGGGGGAACTCTCTGCCATCACGGTGCAGAACCTGTCGGACATTTTATAGGAGGAATCTCCGCTGCGGCTGTCTACACGGTCTTTACTGTCATCCCAGTCTACTCATTATGATTATGATGTGAGATCAGTTGACAGTGCGTTTCCTGACTTGTCTGACTCTGAGCCCCCTCCTTAGGAGGCTGAGTCTAGGTCAAAGATTTCCCACTTAGGTAGTCCTGGCCTAATAACCCTTTTTTTTCTACGGATATTAAGGGTGACGCCATGGTATTTCCTTTCTCTGGTTAATTAATGGATCATTAATGGATCATTTGGAGGCAGCGGGGAAATTGCCTGGTACATGGTTCCAGTCTCACAGGCGCCTGGCTTATGCCTGCCCGTTTGCTGAGGATTAATCTAGTGAAGAGTGCGTCCTTACCTATGTCGTCCATATCCTCCTTAAAGGATGTTAAGGGTCGTAGGGTGAGACTTTGAGTCTATATACCCACTTGCTGGAGGGGTTTCCAGACAGTGGTGTGTCTCCAGACCGGCTATGGCAGTCGGTTGGGTGGTGGGCCATGGAACGGTGGGCGGATGCTTTGGAGGCATCCTTTCCCCCAGTCGCTCCCAGTGGGCAAATTGTGTTAGCTGATGATTTGAGTTTCTCTTGCATTTGAGCCTTCTTACCTTTAGAATGGGAGACTCCCCCTCAGGTGGATTCTCATTTGACTCGTTTCCGCGGCAGCAGTGTCAGCACACCGCTCATTGTGGTTGCGCTCTTGGAGAGCTGACAGACAGAATGAGGCATTTGTGGGTGGTAACAGGGGAAGGTGCTTGAAAACTGGGGAGTGGAGATCCGAACGCAGGCATGCCTAATTATGCGAACAGCGTTTTATGGGAGTGCATACAGTTTATGGGAGTGCATAATTAACAAAGTAGCGTTATGGCACACGTGACATGGGAGGTTTTTACACTGACATGATCGTAGAGCTTAAGGGAGGGTATGGTCAACCTTAAGCTCTACGACCAGTTTCGATGGTTCCCGATGGTCTCGATTCATCCTTATATGCCCGGAGATGACGTGACCGATCTGAACTTAGGGACGCAACTTGCGAGGGAATCATTTGAATATCCGGCCCCTTTTCCCGTACGACCGTGCGGCCGCTTCGACCGACTCTGAATGAGGTCCTTTGTTTTTCTGCCTTATAATGGTCAAGTTCTATTTGGATATAGTGGCTAGGCTAGCGGCAGCAATATTTGCATGTCTACCTTAAGCTCTGGCTCCATCTGGGTCAGGAACCTCATCGTTTGGTCCTTTCGTCCCCAGGGTAATCAGTGCTGTCTGAGACCCTGGTGGGCCAGGAAGACTGGTAAGCCTGAGAAACAGGCTTGGAGTACCAGACGTCTGGCCGCCAGACCTGTCAATAGACCCTTGGCCGGGTGGTACAGCCTCCCCCTGGGGGACCCCAAGGTGGGAGGCCAACTTCTGCTATATGCCCAGTGCTGGTGTCAGACCACCACAGCACTCGGGTGAGGGAAGTGGTTTCTCACGGGTATGCCCTCTCCTTCCACAGAGGGCCTCCTCATCAGTTTTTCATGGACCTTTGTTCAGACAAGGCCTTGGAGATCCAGAAGGTTGTGCACTCTATGCTCCAGGCAGGGGTAATAGTGCCTGTCCCGTTACTCCTAAGGGAGGAGGAGTTATTATTCCGATCTCTTTCTGGTACAAAAACTAAACGGTTCCTACCGTCCTATCCTCCTACTCACGTGCCTATACAGTACATATTTGTAAGGTACCCCGGTTCAGGATGGAAACCCTGCATTCCATTATATTAGTTATGGAACCTGGGGACTTTATGGTGTTTTTGGATGTTCAGGATGCCTATCGGCATGTTCCCATTGCCACAGCTCTTCAGTGTTTTTCTCAGATTCGCTGTAATAGACCACCATTACCAGTTTAGAGTACTGCATTTTGGACTCTCTTTGACACCGAGGGTGTTTTCTTAGGTAATGGCGGTCATGGCGGCCCTCCTGCGGATCCAGGGGGTTTGCCTGATACTTTGCCTGGACGGCCTTCTTCTGTTAGCAGGGTCTCCAGAAGTACTAAGCAGCCATCTGCAACTGACATTCTCAGTGTTGTGGCCCCACGGCAGGCTGAATAATTGGAAGAGGTCCTCCCTATCATCATCCCAAAGGATGTTCCATCTGGGTGCACTGTTGGACTCTAAATAGCAGAGGATCGTCTTGAGGGCAAGAGGATCTCTGTGTTACAGACAAGGTTATGCACTTGTCTCCAGAGTCGCCGAGTATCCTTTCACTCAGCAAAGTGATTACTGGGGTCCATGGTGTCGACGTTCAACATGGTGGAGTATGCCCAGTTTTTAATTCCTGGCCTCTGCAGAGGTTGCTTCTCTCCATGTGGGCTGGGTTGCCCTGTCGGTTAAAGACACAGACAATGGTTCTTTCTCCAGAGGGGTGACTGTCTCTAACCTTATAGTTGCAGACATCTGACCTCAACAGGGGATGCCCGTTTTGGATCCCGGATTGGGTCCTTCTTATGACGGATACCTGTCTTCGGGGCTGGGGAGCTGCTACGGGTCCACACGTCTTTAAGGGATGGTGGATGTCAGCGGAACATGGCCTTCCGATCAATATTTGTACTTTGGGCAGTCTCCAGAGGGCTGCAACTAGTCAGACTCCTTCTGTTCGAACAGCCCGGGCAAATTCGGTCTGCCTACACCACCACGGTGGCTTACATTAATGTCAAAGGGAACCTCGTAGTCAGAAGGCCGTGCTAGAGGTATCCCGCATTCTGACTTGGGCAGAAGGCAATCTCCCAGCCATCTTGGCAATGTTCATTCCCGGAGTCCTCATCTGGGAAGCGGACTTCCTCAGCCAGTACGATGTGCATCCTGGGGGACAATCCCTGCACCAGGAGGTATTTCAGCTCCCAGTGAACAAGACCTTCCAGAAATAGACCTTATGGCCTCCAGACACAACCACAGGCTGCGGGTGTATGGGTCCAGAACTAGAGACGCTGAACGGTACGGTGAAACGTCCAGTTTGCGTACCTGTTTCCTCTGTTCTCCCTTCTTCCTCGAGTGCTTCAAGGGTTAAAGCAAGATGGGGTTCGATCCTGCTGGTGGCTCCAGCATTGTCCGTACATCTTTGGTACTCCAGATCTTCGGAGTCTCTCCATCAACCCTTTGTTGCTATTGCCTCAACGTCCGAACCTGTTGTCTCAGGGTCCTAGCCTTTACACGGATCAGGGTTGTCTGTATTTGATGGCGTGGCTCTTGAAACATCCCTCCTAAAAGCTAAGGGGTTCTCCAGCTCTGTGGTGCAACACCAGGTTCAGTGCTCGGAATCCCGCCTCTGCCAGGTTTTACCACAGGGTGTGAAATACCTACTCTAAGGGTGTTTGATCCCCAGGTATTTTGGATATCCAGGGTTCTGGCTTTCCTACGGAAGGGCTTAAATAAGAGTCTCCGCCTTGCCTCCTTGTGGGTGCAGTGTGGTTTCAGAGGGGGATGGCTCACATTCATGATATCCACACTTTTATGAAGGGTGTCCTTGCATTCAGCCTACCTTTGTCCCTCCAGTGGCTCCTTAGGTTGTGGCTGTGGTCCTTTGAGCTCTCCAGGGACCTCCATATGGACCCTTGGGCTTGGTGGACTTCAATGGACTTTCAGCAAGGACTGTATTTCTGCTAGCTATTGCTTCAGCTAAAAGGGTGTCAAATTTGGGGGCTCTCTCTCTTGTCACCCTCTTTTTCTGATTTTTCACAGGAACAGGGTGGTTCTTAGGTCTCTCATTGGTTTCCTTTCTTAGGTGGTGTCTAGTTTCCACATTACCGAGGAAGTTCTAGTACAGGCCTTTAGCTCACTAGAGCTTTCGGCAGGTGAGGCCTCATTGGGTGTGGTGCGTGCTCTCTGGATTTCTGTGCACCGTACCAGTTCATTTTGGTAGTAGGACTCCTTGTTTGTTCTCTACGGTTTCCATATGCAATGGTCTGCCGATGAACTGATGTTGGCAAGTGGATTCGCAGGGCGATCTCTGAGGCTTCCACTCATGAGGGCGTCCCAGTACCGTCCTCTGTTATTGCTCATTCTACTCGGTCTGTGAGTCCCTCATGGGCAGCTCGTAGTGGCGGCTTGGCTGTTTAGCTTTGTAAGGCGGCTACGTGGTCTTCTGTCCATACCTTTGCGTGGTATTATGCATTTAGTAATTTGCCTCTCAGGATGCTTCCTTTGGGCAGCGGATTCTCGTTTTTGCACAGGAGCGTCCACACCCTTGAAGGTACTGCTTTGGGACATCCCCAAGGTACCCTGTGGATACCCTATGGACCCTGAAGTAGAAAATAAGAGATATGGTAAGAACTTACCTTTGTTATCTCTATTTCTACGAAGGCAATAGGGTTCCACAGGGCTCCCACCCTGTTGCACCTGTGCTGCAGATGGGCTTTGTTCTGGTCACCGGTTTTCCGTCTCCTTTTTGATAAGAATGTGATTCTTGTATGTTCCAGACTTTCTTCTTTCTCTTTGTTCTCCTCCTCCGGCCTATGGCTTGTTACGTAACTGAAGGTGCCTTGGCTCGGGGGTGGGGTATAGCAGAGCGACCCCAGTGCATCCTGGGAGCGGCAAAATTTAACTCTGAGGTGCCTGGATGACTGCCGCATCCATCTATACCCTAAGGTACCCTGTGGAACCCTATGGACTTCGTAGAAATAGAGATAACAAAGGTAAGTTCTTACCATATCTCTTATTATTGTTGTATTTTGTTAATTTGTAAATAATTTTTACATGATGGAGGCTACATGAAATAAATGATTTCTGAAGAGCACCAACATATTTTTGGTGAAATAACGGACGTCTGCGGAACATGAACAAGTCACATTTATTATGTGACTCTAATGCATACAATTAAAATGCTTACATTCCAACCTGAGGGGCTGTAGCCAAAGTTCCATTGTTGAAACAATATGTCCTTTTTTTGTTTGTTTGTTTTGTTCTGTATTTTTCTTTAAAACAAAAAAGGTGTTTTTTTCTTTTGTTTGTAGGTCATTAGATCATGTCTCCTTTTACAAGAGTTTTTTTTTTCTTGCAGATTATAAAGAAATGGAAGTGTGCCCTTTGTGCTGTCAGACTTTTGTTCCTGCTGAAGGAAGCTGTAGAGGATAGAAGACCTCCCGCATGAGGTGCACACGTATCACTATTCACCAATTCAGCCCCCTGGATCCTGTGCCTGATTAGATGGTACTTTAGTAGCAGACAACCTCTGGACAGTGCTCTATTGTGCATCATACAAAACTATTGCAATGTATTTTATTATCCCATCTAAATAAAATACATGTTGGAGATTTAACATAATTAAATTCCTATTTACATGTAAAGTTCAAAATGAACACATTACATATAACATAACTAGTATGTTCGTGTAAAATGATGCTCTCAAAATCAGGGAAACCATATATCTTGTTTCAAAATACATTTAATCATTAATGAATGCAGTTTTTCAGATGCGGAGCCTCCCTGCTGGATCCGTTTGTGTTCTATTCAGAGCAGCAGAGGGTGAAGTGGACTGTAAGGACTCATTCACACAGATGTTTTCTGATCGCTGTTTACAAAAATCTTCATGAGTTGTGTTCATTTCACAGGCGTGAGGGAAATTATCATAAGTGGCCCTTGACTACTGTGGTGGAACATGTCTCCTATTCCCACCGGTGCCTGGGTAAAACATGGCCCATTCGTTAAATTTTTTACTGTTAAAATTGTTTTCTGTTTCAAGCAAAGACAATGTTTTACTTAACGTATGTTTTAAAAAAAAACTTTTCCCATTTCCTATGGGATGAAAATCACTGTAACAAAAAGAAATGATAAAAATATTTACACTTACAATTGGTTTCCTGTGATACGAAGCTGTCACTGTGAACGTGGGTAAGCAAGCATTACTAGCATGTTGTCCTTTGTCACGTGTGTTATATCTTCTCCCATTCACTCGCCCTCTAGATACTCTGGGATGTAGTTTATCTAATTGCGATGGAATGGCAGGGCATTCTTTTATGTACCATTTTAGGAAAGATGTAAAAGAAAGTCTCAATAGAACTGAACAGTTTAATTTACTTGCATGCTTTGTAAATACAAATTTCAATTTAGGTGTTTAGTTTACCTTTAAATAATCAGGGTTGGTTTGGTTCAGCCTTGACCAATGAAAATCTCACAGATTTGTCTGTCATCATCACAGTGATGTTACCCCTACGTAACTGTTCTGCAGACCTGTGGGAACATCAGTTGGTGTTTATCTGTCTGGATAGGTTATAAAACTCTGGGCACCACCTATTCTTCAGTGGCAGACATCTGACAAAATGGTGTAGAACGCAGTCAACATTTGGGATTTATAAGGACTGCGGTAACCTGCATTCAGCCTTCTGTAAATTGCGAAGATAGTTATATCATGTGGAAACATGATAAATAGGCACCTTAGGGCCTGATTCAGAGCCACTCGTAAGCGGCAGCTCGTTCGCTCCGAGCGATGTTTGTCCAACTGCGCATGCGTACGGATCGTTATACGCATGCGCGAACCAGTCAGTGCGGCCGAAATTCATGTGCTCGCAAAATAGCGAATGCCTGCTAATTTGAGTGACAGAATGAGGCGTATGTGGGTGGTAACAGGGGAAGGTGCTTGAAAACAGGGAGTGGAGATCCGATCGCAGGCGTGCTTAAAGGTCAAAACGGGCGTTTTATGGGTGTGCATAATTAAAACAGCAGCGTCATTGACCACGTCACTGGGTTTTTTTTAAGCCAGAACTGCTCGCAAAATTGTGGTAGCAAAAAACCAACCACAAGAATAGCGAGCAGTTCATACCCTGTTCGATGTACTCGATTAATCAAATAAATAGCGGACATGACGTAGGATGCGAGCGGCCAGGGGGCGTAGTTTCCCAAAAGACGACCGCAAGTTTTGTACGCTCGTTCAGACCTAGAGGCGTGAACAGACCGCAAACAGCGAACGGTTCATTTGAATAGCCACCCCTTTTTTCTGGATGAGCGAGCGCTAATTGCGTCCGGCTCTGAATCAGGCCCTTAGTCCCATAAGCTAAGGTGGATGAAGCAGTTGGTTTATATTGCTTTTACCATTGGCTTACATAGCAGTATCATAGAAATTGCGCCATTGGTGTCAGACAGGACGTACCAGATACGTGATAATGGCTACACAGTGTTTCCGCATAACAGATGTCATCTGGGTCTAGTAAAACCCAGATTGTCTCTTCTACAGAAACCTTAGCATCAAAACACATGTTTGCACACCGGGAAATAGGAAAGGCATGTCTATAATGCTTTACCAGGCAAAGGTTCATTTAAAATAGAAAGTGGTAAATTTGAAAAGAAAAACATTATTAGCATCAAGAAACTGGGAAAGAATGCAAACTGACTTATTTATAAACTGAAATATGTATATAAAACTTTTTTTTTATGTCTGTAAAAGTTGGAATAAAGCTCACACATATGGCAACTCTATGGGGGGAATTCAATTAGACGCGAAAAGCGAAAACTTGCACAATTTGCGTTTTTTTAAGTGATATTTTCAGGTCTTTTGCCTATCTGTGCTCCTGTTTTTTGCCCTATCCTATTACAAAAGAGGTGCCCCAAACCCCCAAAGGGTTCTAACCCAAGGGCCTGATTCAGCTTTGGGAATAGAGGCCCTGATTCAGAGCCGGACGCTCTGAAAGAGCGCTCGCTCTGAATCAGGGAGTCTTATTTTTTTTTTATGGAGCGGCCTCCTGGCAGCTCGCAATGCTGTGGGTTGCCACCCACAGCTAATACGAGCGGCCAGGATGATGGTCGCGATGGTCAAGACCATCGCGACTATCGGGCTTGCGATGAGACCCTTGTGGTAGGGTCTCGTGGCCGCAAGCCCCAGAGAGCTTTCGGCTCAAACAGAGCCGAAAGCTCTCCCACTGACATCACTTGTGATGTCAGTGGGGCCTCCCCCAGACGGTAGGCGTTCTCATGGGAACGCCTCCGTCTGGGCTGCCAGCCCGCCCATCAAAGGGGGAGTGCTGTCACTCAACATCGACAGCACGCCCCTTTTGTTGCGGGACCCGGAGCGACGGATTGCCCATCGCTATCCGGGTCTCGCGCATGCGCACGACGGAGCCGGCTCCGTCGTGCGCATGCGCTGTGGGCCACCATCGACCGGGTTGCGAGCGCTCAGCGCTTGTGACCGGGTCTGAATCAGGCCCAGAGTGATAAATAGCTCTTAACTGTGAACCAGGACAAACCATATTGCAATGCAAGGGGTGCAAATACTTACATTTTTTTTTTTGCATGCAGGGTAAATACTGGCTGCTTTTGAATGTAGCCCACAAAGACTGCACATTTTTATTTTTTCACTGCAATTTAGATGTCAGTTTGGACACCTCCTTCCCAAATCTAAATCTCTTTGCACATTTTAAATCTGCCTCACCTGCAGTGCAGCATGGTTTCACCAAGATGAACAGTTGAGTGAGATATCTCACTCTGGCCCTGATTCAGACCCGCTCGCTGGTCTGAAGGGCGTTTTTTTTTTTTTTGGTGTCCGACCACCCACAGCTTTAGCGAGCAGCCAGGTGATGGTCGTGATGGTCGAGACCATTGTGACCATCGGGGCCTGTGACGAGACCCTTGTGGTAGGGTCTCATCTGCAGCAAGCCCCAGTGAGCTTCCGGCTCTAATAAAGCCGGAAGCTCACCACTGACATCACTCATGATGTCAGTGGGGCCGCCTTTCGGGAACGCCTCCGTTTGGCCAGCTACCCCCCCCGGACCCGCCTACCAAACCTTTTGGATGCTAGCGCCGGAGCGAGTGATTTCTTGCTCGCTCCGGGGCTCGCGCACGTGCAGTGCACATGCCGCGCGTGCGCACTGCCCGGCCATCGACCTGCTTGCGAGCGCTATGCACTTTCGAGCAGGTCTGAATCAGGTCCTCTATTTCCAAACCTGAATCAGGCCCCGTCCCCACATTTTTAACCAAAAATAGGGATTTTGCACATTTTATCACCTGCTCTGATGAGTTAAAACAGTTTGCTGTTTTTTGTCTATGGAGTTTTCGCACATGCTATGAAAACTACGGCAATAGGATTGCATGATCGCAATTTTGTGGGAAAAGTTTACACCTGCGAAAAGTTTTTCACCAAACCGCGGCTAAGTAAATTCCCCCTATGTATGTTAGATAGAACAAAGTAGGTCAGATAAACAGTGCATTTTTTTTATTTGTTTTCACATAAATTATATTCATTAATGAAAAATATATTTACTAGAGTATAGTACCAACAAAGTAGCCCAGGCTCAGAAAACAATCCAATATAAAATTTGCTTGGATAGGGTAATTAACAAGTAAATTATCCCTTGCGAAACCTGAGGTACAATTGCCATAGGTCCTTGGCAGAGAAAGTAATAATAAAAACATCATTGAGGTTCCAGTATTATCCAGCTTACATTCAAAATTTATTAAGTAGTGTTAGTAGCTTTTTAGTAATCATTATATAATATTATGTCATTTAATTTAGACAAATTAGTTTAGTCATACTATAATGGGAATTTTACCCAGAGCCAGATTAGCTACTGGGTAGATAGGACTACAGCTCCAGGCCTCCACATAAAAATAGGCCCATCATCATGACAGCATGATAATGACCAGCCGCCATCTGGCCACACAATCGCCCATAAATCATAATATTTAAATTGTATTTCTGTTTGCCTCACAAAAAGATGCCATTTTTATACTTTTATATATTTAGGGAGACATTGTGGCTGATAGTGTAGGGGTGTACACGCCCACATGACACTGGCCACACCCACACCTCCTCTGCTTCTCCAAATAGGCCCTTGATCATTTTCAACCCATATGGCTGTCAATCAGGCCCTGATTTTACTCTATCATGCTACACACAAGTTCACAAGCCAATATTAGGCAATTGGCCCAAAGAACAACCTTGATGATAGATAGTGATCCTATTGAAATTTTTAGGGTCATTATCAGATGCAGTTGTAAATTATGTTGGATGACAGATGACCACACGTGTGAGTTCATACATCATACATGGTCTGGTTCAGGAAAATTAGATTGTTTCATATTTCATTTTGGTGCCAACAATGAAAGTTAACCACAGTAAATTCCACTGGCTGCCACATGGCATAATTATGCCGTCTGACATATCACCTGAGCTAGAGTTGCCTATCCTCCCGAATTCTGCGGGAGCCTCCCAAATTAAGGTGGGAGCTCTAACCAGCAAAGTAGGCTGAATCCCCCGCATTCCCACTACCCTTATAAAAATCTGGGTGAAGGGGATGGGGCCTGAGCTTGACTGCGTCAAGATGCAGGGGCGTACTCACCATGGGTCACTGGTGAAGGGAGTCAGGAGTGCGGTTGCTACTGGGCCCAGAGACACACGGTATATATGTATATATAGATATATGACATCACACACATATAAAAGTACAAAATCCACCACCTCAAAAATCAGATCAAAGTGTCTTGAAAAAGGTCTCCAGGAACCGAAACGTCGACATGACAATGTACAGTGTGGCTTCTTTGTGAAATAAACGTTGGTGTTGGTGATTGCCTTTTTCTTGCATTTATACATAAAGGACTTACAGTCTATATTGGAGCGCCCCATGGATGGATACTGTTTGGACCAAGTGTGCGGTCTATTGTTTATATATATAATATATATATATATATATATATATATACACACACACATACACACATTCAGACAGTATATGCGTGTGTATACAGTATATTTACACACATATATAGATAGACAGTTTGTGTGTATGTATATATTATATATATATATATATATTTACATACACAGTATAAATCTATGTGTGTATATACAGTATATATATTTCTATACATACACATACATTTATAGTATATATATATATATATATATATACATACACACACATATACATACAGACAGTATGTGTATGTATACAGTGTGTATATATATATATATATATATATATATAGAGAGAGAGATATACACATGCATACATACGCTCATTTAATATATTTATAATAATGTGTGCGGTGGTGGGACAGCGGGCTACCTGAGGGCTGAAGGTAATTTATGATTGGTGGCAGCTCCAGAGATGAGGCTACAGTACAGTCCAACATTAAAATAGGTGAATCACACCAACTGCCAGTGAGTCCCAGCCAGTGATGTTTGGAATGACAATTGGTGTGACTCCCCTATTTGACTTTTGAACTGCGCTGCAGCCCCACCTCTTACCATGGAAGTCCTGGACCAGAGCATGGTGTCCCTCCTGGAGAGGGTCATGTTGGGAGGTATGGGCATGGGAAGAACATGCAAACGCCAAGCAGATAGGACCCTGGACAGTACTATAACTCATAATCCCAGTGTTGTGAGGCAGCAATGACAACCACTGTGCCACAGTGCTGCTGTCCTTTTCAAGTAAGCATTTTGAATTTATGGGTCTTAAGGTGGGTATACACTGCAAAGATATATCTGCAGATCGAGTGATCAGCCGATATATCTGTAGATGATGGTCATTCATATACACTGAACGACCATAATCTTCCAGGCAGATGCAGGTCCTGCTGGCCGAGGGTTACCCCGTGACCCCATCCTTGTGGCTGCCGCTGCATGTGTACGGGCGATTGGCTGATTGCCCTCAGACACTTGCCGATGGTCAGATATATCTTTAGGCGCTTAGATGGCTATGCCCCAAATAATTAGCTCAAATTAAAAACACACTGATGTCTTCAAAACATTAAATTAGAATGTATCCAGTTTGTTAAGTGTATATGTTAAAAACAAGGGCATGTTAAGAGATACACCTTTATATCTTTCTCCAAAGCATCAGTGGTTATGTTTCCTTTGAACTATTGTATGGTTTCTGAGTCGTTCTCCTCCCTCTCCTTTGCACACAATGGCCATGGCTAAGGAGATGGAGAATACAGACAATTAAAGATATACAAAAAAAAATTATGGAATGAACAGCTAGCACAGTAAATAGGCAGTTTGTGATGAACTATACATCTTTTTATTTGTGCACTAAGAACAGGTTTACAGTGTTGCCTTCTGTTTACACTTTCACAAACACTCCATTACATGAAATTGTCTTTTTTTTTGTCTTGAAACAGATTGTTGGTGTTTTACACCCATAAAATTGATGTGCAAACTTGGGTTGTGTCTGCTTCCCCTTTGTCTGCTCTCATTGTTTGTTTCACTGGATGTACATGTCCCCTAATAATATCATACCGTCCTCAGACACTAGCTCATGCCATCAACCTATTGCAGAAAATAATGAATAAAAGGAGGGCTATGCAGATAAGGGGATAATGAAGTGACAAGACAGTGACACTTTAATGCACGGTAAGACCTGCAAGCAGGCAGTATGTTGCAATTTGACTATTGGTCATTGCTCGTTTGATAGGCATGTTTCCTGTCAGCCAATGACTACATCATGCTCACACAAGACTATTCTGCCATCAGCAGACAGGGCTGAGGGCTCGATTCAGACCCGCTTGCAAGATGCGTTCGCACGCACCCAGCGTATGCAAATCTGGCAAAGGTATGCATTCGCACAGGCATTAGCATGCCCACTATGTCTTAGCATACGATCACTCTGTGTATGCAGACGCCCACTAGCCTGTCTTAAGACACCCACTTGCACACATCATCTCCAGGAAGTGTATGCAACCATTGGTAACATCGAGTACCATCGTAAGCGCTCGCATTGCTTGTGGCTGACCATACCCTACCGCAAGCACGCGAGTGATTCAGTGTGAATTTCAACCTTGTGACGTGTACTATGACTCTGCCTCTTAATTATGCATGCCTCTGGAACGGCGTTAAGACGCTCAGGCACACCTACTTTCGCACCTCGACTCCCCCATTTCCAGCGGATAGTTCCTGCCACCACCTACAAACGGCTTCTCCTGTCACTCAATCTGCCGGGCTGTCTATGCGCAGCGAGCGAACGCTTCCCAATTGCTTGCACTGGTTCGCGTACGCGCACTACGATGCGTACGTATGCGCAGAATGCAAACATCGGCTGGTTGCGTGCGAACACATCTTAGCGGGCGGGTCTAAATCGGGCCTTGAGTTCTCTGCCCAATTACAATTCTGAGTAGGTTATGATCAAACTGAGCAATTGCTTTGGGTTCACTGCACACACATGTTGTGTTTATAAGCAATTCTAGTTAAAACCGATCAAACTGGCCATTACATTGCAGTGTACCTTGGATTGTCACTTAAGGCCCCCACACATGGTATGATTTTTTAAACGATATTGCCGTTTTCGACCGTTTGGATTGACATATCGTTTAAAAATGTGCTGTGTGTAGGTACGATGCGATGCGCACTCCTGCTGGTCTTTGATTGTGGTTGGTGATCTCTTCAACATGCAGAAAGATCACGGACCTGTCTTTCACGATTTAAAGAAGAAAATGGTGTGACACTGTGGGCGCAAAATTCTGCAGCTTATAGAAAATAAGTTAGGGTCCTACCACCAGATATGGACCAATAAATATAAATATATACAAGGATAAAGAAATTCCACCAAAGCGCTGAGTATAAATATAAGTATAAAGTGTTTGTACGTTTAAAAAGATTGGAGAATGAATGAGGTAAAATTGATAAAGAAGTAAAACAATAAGTATAGTAAAATCAATACTTATTTAATAAATCAATCAATAACACATAGATTACCCCTTCAGATGAGGGGAGAAGTAAAATAAAAAATGTGGTAGTAATTCCACAAATAAATGATCATCATAAAACAGTACACAAAATGCCAATCCCACATAAACTCTAAAGCAGATAAATTGCAATAAGAATAAGGGCTGGGGGGGTACGGCTTTTTAAAAAAAAAATTTAGACTGTTTCGCATTTTTTTTTAACACAGAAGCACAGACGGATCTCACTGATCCGTCTAATGCATCTGTGTCTGATTTTTTTTTTTACACACAGATGCATGCATCACGGATCTGTGCAAGCATCTGTCTGCTATCATTCACGATCTAATGATATGCAAATCATTAGATCGTGCACAATAGATCTAGTGTACATCGAGCAGCTTTTGCTGCACATCGTGTCCTGGAGCTGCCGGGGAGAGTTCAAGGGAGATCGTTAACGAGATTGGATCGTTACCTACATCTTACCATGTGTACTCACCTTTAGGGGCAGGTGCAGACTTGGACGTAAGTTGTCCATAATTGCTCACGCATTGTGTAAACGGAACTAAATGTATATATTTGCCCATATGCAGAATTGCATAGAGCTCTGCAGTCAGACCACCCCTATCTGTATGCTTGGTTTCATAGCTGTCACCATAAGTACTGCACACTTGCACCAGCCCCATCCATGGTGGAAAAGATCTGTCTGAATACATGTGTAATCACGCATTCTCACAACTCTGCATAGCCCACAATTCAGTCTGCATGCCCTCACTGAGCTTAGCTCAGTGAGGGCATGCGTATGGCATGCGTATGGGGTATGGCTCAGTGCTAATGTGAGGCATGCGTATGGCGTATGGCTCAGTGCTATTGTGAGGCATGCGTATGGCGAAGAATCTCCTGCTTGGCATGCGGCAGAATCATGGCATGCGTATGGCTCAGTGCTATTGTGAGGCATGCGTATGGCGAAGAATCTCCTGCTTCTGTCAGAATCTCCTTTAAGAGACAAGCACATGCATGTATTACTATCATAAGACTCCCCTCTTCCACACTTTAGGTACATACAGTGAATTATAACACTTCTTACAGAATACTTCAGTGACATCTATATTTTGACTGTCATTATACACACTGCAGTAATTGGTTAGATGAGTCCCACAATGTAGCAATCACAATCCCTATTTCCATTTGCTGATCTTAAAACAGAAAGAGGAACAGATATTTCCACACACATGCTTGTCTAATGGGCTCTTCATTCCCAGAGTGTAATAAGGTTACCCCAGAGAAGTCCTGCTCAAGAGGGGACAGGATAATAGCCAATCTTAAATGACAACTTACCTCTCTGCACCTGACCTGCTCTTTTTTTTAGGTCACCCTCCACCTGTTCACACCTCCCTAGCTAGTAAGATCTCGCAGACAGGGCTGTCTTTCGTCATGTTCCTCCTGTAACACCATCTGTACCACCTGTGATCCTTGTCTTGTGTCTCCAAGTCCCTTTCAGCAACTCTGACACTGTAAGCTTGCCCTTACCTAGTGCACAGGCACATCAAGTGCCAAACTGCTTCCACTGCCTACAACTCACCACCACTTGTGTTGAGAGTGGGGAAGGGGTGTTCAATACCTGTCCCTGGGATTTTCTGTGAGAATACAGGGGGGCCTGGGCCAGCCATGGAGGAGGAGGAATCACCACCTTGGTGCATGCTCTCACTTTGTGGCGGAAGGCATTGTATTCATAGTAAATCTTTTCCACTTCTCCTCTAGCGCTAATATAAAAAATTTCTAAAAAGAAGTCTAAATGATTAAATGCCTCAGTCCCAATTAAAAAGGATGATATAGGAGCTGCTGAATGGGTTTATATTCCAAAATCCGATTTCTTATATAACAAAATGTGTTAAATGATGTCCACAGTTCCCAATGGAGTAGTTGTAGCAATTTCAGTAACTTTGTTGGGAAGAATTGTGTCTCTTCAATCGCTACTCATAGAATAATAACTACATTGATAAAGAATATTCAGGTGCTTATTTGATAGCAAAGATCAATGTGGTGTTATAACTCGATCTGTATGATTAACTACCGGACGCATGGCCGGCGGTTCGAATCCCGACACCAGCATCCCGGCAGCAGTGATCCCAATCGTCTTAAGGTAAGTATTTGCTAACCTATTCTACCCCCTAACCGTCCCTTAGGGGTGCCTAACCCTAATCCCCCCTCTAAGTGCCTAAACCTAACCCCCCCTTCCCCTCCGCCTAAACCTAAGTCCCCTGGGGGGGTGCCTAACCCTAACCTCCCTCCTGGGGTGCCTATCCCTAACCCCCCCCCTTCCCCTAGCCTAACCCTAACCTCCCGGGGGGGTGCCTAACCCTAAGTCCCCCCCGGGAGCCCTAAACCTAACCCTCCCCCCCGTGGCAATCCGCGCTCGGCGGCCAGCGTCCCTTCGATCGGGATGCCGGGCGTCAGGCTCCCGGCGTATATATCTAATGCCAGGCATTGGGATTTCGATGCCTGTCATTAGACACTTGCCGAGATTAGACAGTCGGGAAGCTGACGGTCAGGATTACGTCCGTCAGCTTCCCGACTGCCACCCGTTATAACACCCAGAAAAGACCACTGTACTTGAGGCCCATATACATTAATAAGATGTCAGTCCACCTGTTGAGAGAGCTTCGGGTGCTTAGCTGCCCGATGTTCCTGTAATTGGCTATCTTGTATACAGTAAGGTTGAGTGATTGTATTACCAGGTATACAGACCTGTGCGGTGTGTCATATACCAAGAAGCAATACCGGTATGTATAACAACCAGCCCTTTGCTGAAAGCCCAGGGCTATTCCCTGCACCCATGGTGGCGGTGATTGATGGTAATGAAAGAGTTAATATTTTCTTTACAAGCATGCCCCAGCATGATGGCACTTGACATGACACTTGACATGCATGACAGCATGCCTGGACATTAGTAAAAAAAAAAAAAGTAAATAAACACAAGACACTCACGCCGAATGTTGTATACATTTATTAAGCCCCCACCTGTCTACCAGGAGTTGAAAGACGTCCGAATGAAGAGCCCATTCTCTGACTTAGGAAGTCCACTTCTCAGTAGAGGACTCCTGAGATGAATATTGCAGAGATTGCTGGAAGATGGCATTCTGCCCACAGCAGAATGTTTGTCACTTCTCTCATGGCTGCTGGACTTTGTGTGCCTCCTTGATGATTGATTAAGGTCACCGCAGTTGTGTTGTCGAACTGAATCTGGACAAGCCTGCCCTGAAGTAGGTCCTGCACCAGAATGAGCACTCTGTGCACTGCACAAAGCTCCAAAACATTTATCTGTAGGAGACTTTCCTGATCCGTCTACATTGACTGAAAGGTGTAAAGACCTGTCACCACTTGCATCCGTGGTGAGGAGTACCCAATCTGAGACCCATAGTGGGCAACGCTTGTCTAGATGAGTCGTCTGCAGCCACCACGCGAGGGAGAGCCGAACCTCTGTCGAGATGCGGATCATCTGAGACTTTATCTGATGATACCAACCATCCCATCGAGACAGAATCTATTGCTGCAGGGAACTGGAGTGAAACTGGGCATAAGCCACCATGTTGAATGTGGACACCAGCACCTGCATTGCCAAGTGAACTAATATTTCCTGCTTGCACAGTAGATTATGCTCCCAAGATTGTAATGCTGCAATCTTGTCTTCTGGTAGAAGAATCCTCTGTCCCAGAGAGTCCAGTAGCGCCCCTAGTGCACCATTTGCTGAGTTGGAGAAAGAGAATACTTTTTCCACTTGATTATCCAGCCGTACTCTTGTAGGCAGACAATGGTCATCTGGAGATGACATTGTAACATCTCCTGAGATTGTGGCAATATCAGGAGGTCGTCCAAATATGGCAGTATCCTGACTCCATGTCGCCTGAGATGAGCTATCATGACTTCCATTATCTTGGTAAATACCCGAGGGGCTGTGGCCAACCCGAAGGGTAAAGCCTGAAATTGGTAATGTTGCTGACCTACCACCATTCTCAGAAATCCTTGGTGAGATCATGCAATAGGAACATGCAGATAAGCATCCTGTATGTCCAGGGAGACCATGAAATCTCCAGGCTCTATTGCCAGCATAATTGACCATAGGGTTTCCATACGGAATTTGGGCACATGGATGAATCTGAAGAGAGACTTTAGATGCAGGATAGAGGGATATGACCCATTTGGTTTCTGAATCAAAAACAAATAATAACCCCTTCCCTGTTTTATCACAGGAACAGGAATTATAACTCCCGACCTCAGGAGGGCCCCAATAGCCTCCTTGAAGGCCAAAGATCTGACCGGGTCTACCGGAAAGGTTGTACCAACAAACCTCTGAGGAGGATGCCTCAGGAACGTGATGGTATAACCATGAGAAACCACCTCTCGAACCCAGACATCCATAGTCGTCTGATGCCAGGCATGAGAAAACTGTAGAAGTCGGCCTCCCACCCTGAGACCCTCCAGGGGCAGGCCTACCCCATCAGTCAGTGGGCTTATCGTCCGGCTTGTAAGCAGGGCATCTGGTTGAACAGGATTTCCTGTAAGAATTATCCTGTCTAGAGGAAGACTGTCCCTTTGCCCTACCTTGTAGATGAAAGGACCAAGCTGACGACTGCCTATACTTAGGGATAGTCATAGATGGCAACCCCACAGATTTAGATGTTGCCAGAGAAGACACTATGTCATCCAGCTCTGGTCCAAACAGCACCTTCCCAACAAAAGGCAAAGACCCAAGGGCCTTCTTGGACCCTGTGTCTGCCTTCCAGGTTTTTAGCCAAAGGGTTCTTCGAGCTGCAACCAAAGTTGCTGATACCCTAGAAGCCAAGATACCTGCATCAATGACCGCTTCCCCCATTTACATAGCTGCTTCTTGCATTTGCCTGAGATTAGACAGCTGTTCTCTGGTAGCATTTGGCATGCTATCCTCCAGAGCCTTCATCCAGTCTTCTATAGCTTTGGCTACCCAGGCTACAGCCATAGCTGGTCTGGTAATAGCTCCAGATAATGAAAACACTGACTTTAAATAGTTATCAAGTTTTCTATCTGTAACCTCTTTCAATGAAGATGCTGCAGGAATGGGTAATGTAGAGCTCTTGATCAATCTAGTTACATGGAGGAACTTCCCATTTGTTACACACACCAAGTGCAAATGGGTATCGAGAGGTTAAATTCCTTGTAACATGGAAATGCTTATTTGGGGTACACCATGCTTCAGACATGAAATTCGTCAGTTGTTCAGACTGAGGAAAAAAATCTTTAGCCACCTTCTGACGCCTAAAGCCTGGAGTCTTCATTTTCGGCGGCACCTCCTCTTCCTCTATACTGAGGACAGATCTAACTACTTTCACCAGAGAGAGGACATCCACAGAGGATTGATGGTCTTCTTCCACTGAGCAAGACCCCGAACTCTGAGTATCAGAGTGCGATGAGGAGGTTGAATCAGAATCCTGAGCCAACATCTGAAGAGAACCTTTCTTATGCCCCTGCTTTACTGCCACTGGTCTGTTCGCCTGCACCACCTGCTGAGGGGCTATAGACAGTAGCATACTCTGACTAGAGTGAGCAGAAAATCAAACCAACAGGATTCATGGGGGACATATACATAGAAGGATGCAAATGCTGTGGGTATCCCATAGCAGGAGGCAATATCGTGGCAGGAGCACTTGATGCTGTGGCCCTGTCCACCAAATGCGACAACACCTGAGACCAAGAGGCCACCCAGGGTGGTTCTTGTGCTGGTGCAGGTGTACAGGATAGAAAAGGTGGCTGTTTACAACAGGCACTACACAACCCATCTTGCACAAAATCCTGCTCAGACAGGCCTGCAAAACAGGATTTACATGATTTTAGCACAGGAAGCTCATCCTTCTCTCCTTTACCTTTAGACATAGCAATGTGTAACAGGTATAAGGTACAGAATATAAATGCAATGTGACTTTGAATGAAAAACCCCACACATCTTCAGAGGGATAATAGATCTGACAGTGATAGATATATTTGACAGTTTTGAAAAAAGGCAGTATAACTACAGCAGCTAGCATCAAAGTCACATACAATGCATAAATATAATCAAATGCTAAATGCAAATGGACTCTGAATCAAGTGACCAGCCCCCTCAGCGGTATTGGTAGGATATAGATTGCTATATACCTGACCCAAGGGAGAGGTATACAGGGAGACAGACCTAACCTCTGAGACCAACAGCTTTCAGCAGCGCACCCAAGGTGGACTGTGAGCGTCTCACACACAAGGTGGTCAGAGGTAGCAAGCTAGACTTGGGAATCCGCAACCGGAAGATGCGTCTGGGTTGGGGGAGAAGCGGCCGGGGGAGCGCCTATCTCCCCTAAGCTGTGATTTTCATGGCACGGGTACGTTGGCTTCATAGTAGTAGACGCTACCTAGTGCGCTCTAGTGCATCTACTACCCATCCCCGGCAACAGATGATATGGCCCCACCCACCTTAGTGAGGACACATTAATAGAGACTTTCACCAGCAGCTGCCTCCGATGCAGGGGTGTATCTAGGGATCCAAGCGCCCCTGGCAATGTAATGTACTGGCGCCCCCCTACCCCCCTTATGCAGTGCCCCCAGTAGTAATTCCCTAGTAGAAATCCCGCCTATGCTGCATTGGCCCCAGTAGTCGCCCCCTTATACAGTGCCCCCAGTAGTAATCCCCCCTATGCTGCATTGCCCCCAGTAGTAGTCTTCCCTATACAGTGCCCCCAGTAGTAGCCCCCCCTATACAGTGTCCCCAGTAGTTATCCCCCTATGCTGCATTGCCCCCAGTAGTAGTCCCCCCTATACAATGCCCCCAGTAATAGTACCCAGTAGTAGTCCCCCCTATACAGTGCCCCCAGTAATAGTTCCCAGTAGTAGTCCCCCCCTATACATTGCCTCCAGTAGTAGCCCCCCTATACAGTGCCCCCAGTATTAGTCCCCTATACAGTGCCCCAGTTGTAGACCCCCCTATACAGTGCCCCAGTAGTGGCCACTCCCCCCTAAATTGCCCCCAGTAGCGGACACCCCCTATTTCAGTGCCCCCCCATGCCAGGCTTACACACACACACAAAGAACAAAAAAACATTCAACTTACCTGGTCCCCGCTCCTGACTCGACCGCCACTGTCCGAGTCCCGGCCCTCTCTTCTCCTGCATGGGAGAGACGTCATGACGTATGACGTCTCTCCTATCACATGCTGCGGGGGGAGCCAGAACACGGAGCTCATGAGTGACTCCAGCCGGCTCCCTCTGCGGACGACGCAGCAGCTGAGTGTCTGTCTGACTCTCATTAGCTGGCTGCTATTACAAACACACAGAGCTGGCGGCTGTCAGTTTGTAAACTGTGTAGGGCAGACCGCTATCGCTGCGGTCTGCCCTACACTTGTGGGGCCCGGGGGACTTGTCCACCCCTTGGCTACTGGTGGCACTGCTGGGCGGCGCTCCCCCTTTGGTCGGCGCCCCTGGCGAGAGCCACCCTGGCCAATGGGTAGATACGCCCCTGCTCCGATGTGACTCCTACACCGGAGGCCTGGACTGCTTCATGCACGATTCCCCAATGAGGAATCATCTTACCTGCCATCTCCATGAATCCGATCGCAGTCCAGACCCCAGCGATGCCGCTAGCTGACCCATGCTGAGGCCCGTCAAAATCCCCAGGGCATATAGCAGTACTGGCCTCTCGGCATCGGCGGAGGTAGAAGGAGTCACAGTATATGTGTCGTATTCGGCGCCTTAATACTGCTAAACTAAGAAGTTCAAAAAACTAAGGTAAATCAGAAAAAGAAAAAGCTTGGGACTATCTAGGCAGTCCCACTCTTAAAATGGTGCGTCTGGATACTTGCCACACACCAAACAAAAATGTCAGCCAAGGTCTTGCAGTGGTACTGCCCTATGGAGATCATGTAGTCTGCTCACAGCCCCTGGAGCCAAGCTCATTCAGCATCCTGCAGGTGTTGATGCTATAGCTCTCCTCTCTCCTCTGAACAGCGGCAGGCTATCAGAGGCAAAGTGAGGGAGGAATCAGTGTCAGCAGTGGGCTGCGTCTGTGTCACGTCTGGCTGAGACTGCATCCTCCTCTGTAATATAGGGCCGGTCCTGTGAGAGGCTTCTAGGTGGTCCATCTTTCCTGGCTAACTGCACCTGGAAGTGTCCGTTAGCCGGAGCAGATGACAGCTTCCGGGTTGCGTTCCACAGCGGAATGCAAATCGCGGAAGCCAGGTCAGCAGGCAGTTTACTGTGAGCCGGCCCAGCAGGCAATGTAAGCCAGCCTGGCAGAGGGGAACATGGGATCGGCTCAGCGGGAACTTTCCTGCTGTCCCGGTGGCCCAATCCAGGCTTCTCCCAAAGAGAAGGATTAAAAAGTAGGCAAGCATGACTTAACATGAATATTCCTTGACAATGCTGTATATATTTTTGTTATGTAGCATTCATATATATGTTTACAAACATGATACCTAATACAAACAGGTTCTTTTTATTGTGCATTTAATCCATAATGAAGAATGAGAACATTTCCAGGGACAAATCTCAGACCTAGGAAAATTATGGACAGTTAACTACTATGTATTGTTTTACTATTACCTAATGTACTTTTCTGCTGTGCCTGTATAAATGCCAAACCCACCACTTAGATTTCTCTTGATGACACAGAAGGAACAGACTTTTAGTTTTAGAAAGTACTATCTACTAATTATAATGTATAATGAAGTAATATATCGTATTGCAGCACAGCATAGTGAATAGTAAGAAGCTATTGAGGCTGCATGAGCAATACTACAGAAATATTAGATGCTCCCCTGACATGGGAGGTGTTTATTGTAACAGCAAAAAGTAGAACACTGCAAACAGTTATTTTTAGAAAATTCATAATAACCAAACACTAAAATCTGTGCATACATATTAATGTATATTGTACTTAATTTAATGCCGTATTATTCTTCATAATTTTAGCTAGTCAAGTCACTAGGCTGGTGGTATGGGGGCGTGGTGCTACAGTTGCGTCATTGTGACCCCATCCCCGCAATACAAAGCTGTGATTCCCGTTTTGGAAAAACGCGGGTGGGGTCACTATGATGTGATTACGCGCAAATCACTTTATCAAGCCGCTTCCATTCTCCCTTGCCTGCTATTCAAATTAGTTTGCCTATTGGTGTTAATACACCAGCAACAGCACCTCATCTCGCACCCCTCGCGGCCGGCTCCGAGCCCAAATTTGCACAATTTTGCTTGAAGCCCTATGGAGCTGCGAGCACTTTTGTGTGAGTTCAGGCTGCCATAACTGCTGGTTATTCCATGGATGATCTCGTGGGCTAATTGGATAGAGCCCTCAGCGTGAAGATGGCTTCAAAATAAGGTTTGGGTTTTTTTACTATTTTTTTTTCTTTCTAACTTCCCTGTTCATTCAGAGTATGATTGCAGTCATCACCGAGTATGTCACATTGACAGTCAGATACATATGTTTTGTACATATTTTCTTAGTGAAAACAGCCATAGATTTCAAATCAGAAATGACACTTTATAAAAAGTGAGAGTTTTTAAAATTGGAGACGTTGCCCATAGCAACCAATTAGATTCTAAGAGGTAAATTTACTAAGAATCGACAATGGTCGAGTTTATTTTTTGTTATCTCAATTTGCATCGCCGAATCTCGGGTGATTTTACCATTTTTCATCTCACAAATTTACTAAGAAAGTTTAGCTAAAAGTGAGTCGGCCGATAGTGAAGCAGATCGAGATATCTTCCCTGAGTTGCAAGTGAAGATGAGATTACTAACCCGAGATTGCAGTGTTTTCTCTCTGCAAATCTCTCCCGAGCTAGCAGCCTGCACATATCAGTGAGATATGTGCTGGCTGCTTGTGTGTTAGACCTGTAAAAAATGGGTTAAATGTTATAAAAAATAAATTAATAACATAGGGTCTTCCCCCTAAAGCTTAACCAGCCCCAGACTTGCCAGCCAGTCCTGGTACCTAATATTACAGGGAACAAAACGAGAAGGGTTCCACCGTAATTTAGGTACCAGCACCAGACTGCAGGACCAGTCCTGGTTTTAATTATAGGAGTAAAAAAATTGTGTAGGGGGTCCCCCTATCATTTAAACCAGCACCGGACCACTTGTCAGCCCAGGCCAGGGATCCCTGGGGAGTTGGGGACCCCCAATAAAGGAGTCCCCCTCTCCAGGGCACCCCAGGCCTAGGCTGATAGCCCGGGGCTATCCCCGCCACCCTTGGGCGGTGGGTAACGGGTTGATAGTGTATGTGGTGTGCACAAAATAGAAGTATCAACATTGTCTTTACAATTGAACTGCAAGTCCCAGCAAGCCCCCCCCCATACTAGTACTTGGAGAACAACAAGTACCATCATACGGGACATTAAGGGCCTGCTGGTACCTGTAGTTCACTTGCAAAGAAATGTCTTAAAAAAACACACATACCGTGAAAGTACAGTTTTATTACAAACATACACATATTCACCTATATTACCAGGAGTGGTCCCCTTGTCCAAAGTAGGCATCCAAGGTCTTCTTAAAACAAAAAAATGGAAATCACGATCCACGCAACAGATACCAACCAGGGTGGTTGATATCTCCCGAATGAAATGCTCAGATGCGGCTTCTGCCTTTATAGAGCCGTATCTGAGCTTTCATTGGCTGAGAGGTGAGCCCACACCTCTCTCAGCCAATTAACAGCTCCTCCATTGTAGTCAATGGTGGGAGCCGCAGAATAAAACTTTAGATTATTTAGCATGTTTTTTATTAATTATATTATTTAATATAAATATATTTAAAACTATTCTGGAGTCTTGATCTTATTTGGTTCTACCATATTTGGTAATAGTATTGAATAGCACTATTATATAATTTTTATATGCATCAATTGATCGCAAAACCCATTCATTTTCTAGTGATTGGCTTTGTAGTTTTTTTTGTGAACTTACACAGGTTCACAGGTGTGTTTGCAGCTTTATAAACTTAATTTGTGCACTAAATATATTGGTATACATTATTTTAAGTATTAGCCCCCTGCTAATTAGTGTGTCTGATTGAATTCTGCCCTATATGCTAAATTTTATAAGATATGAGATGACAGTAGTATTAGTCATTACATGTATACCAGTTTTTCCAAAAGAACAAACAGTAGCAATTCCATGTTCTCCACGTCCCCCTACTTCCTAATTGACAAGTACTGTTATTAAGCTTTATTTATATATCTCCAGCACATTATGCAGTTCTTTACACGGAATGATTATTATTCTTTCTTTCCATTGCCGTCTGGCCCTATTGCCCAATTTCTTGACAACTTCTCAGTCTGACTTTCCTATTTCCTTTCCACTAACCTACCCACTCTCATTCTCTGAGATTTCAACATCCCCACTTACAACCCCAATGTCACTGCTGCCTCTAAACTTCTATCATGGGGACCACTCTCAAAACTTTGGGATATATTTACTAGGAGGCAATTTTACTTGATTTAAAATCAATGAAGCATTGATGAAAATTTATCAAAATCGATCAACATTGATGTTTTGTTTCTGGGTCTAAATTACACATTTACAAACAGACAATTTTTTACTTGTTTTTTTAAGGTTTAGTAAATGTATGATTTAGCCTCAGAAATACGTCATCGATTTTTATTGAATTTAAATCTATCAAAACCGATTAAAATTGACCTTTAGTAAATATACCCTCTTGTGTTTTCCCAACTTTATGACATCTTAAACTTCTCAAACTCTACCTTCGAGTTACCTGACCACAGTTTCCTCTCCTTGCCTTCTGCTTCCACCTTTCCACTTAAACCATACGCACCCAGCAATACCTTAATGGCCTTTTCCTCATCCTATACTGTACCTCTTCTTGTTCCCATCTCTTCCCTGTCCAGCACGAATACTGCTACCTCTCTTCACAAAATCATACTCTACAATAACCTTCATACAGAGCCACATTGTCTAGCATTCCAAATCCCAATCCTGGCATTTCTCGTTACTTTCTAAAGTGTTCCCATTCTGCTGAGCAATGGAGGAAATCCTGCTTTGATGATGACTACAGGTTGAATCTCCCATATCCAAAAATGATTGGGACCAGGGGTATTTTGGAATATTTGCATATCATAATAAGATATCTTGGGAATTGGGTCCAAATATACACACAGAATGCATTTATGTGTTATATACACCTTATACACACAGCCTGCAGGTCATTTTATACAATATTTTCAATAATTTTGTGGCTCAAGCAAAGTTTCTGTACAGAAATGAAATTCAGTTATGTTTCATATATACCGTATACACAGCCTGAAGGTAATTTTATACAATATTTTTAATAATTTGTGCCTTAGAGAAAGTTTGTGTACATTAAACCATCGAAAATCAAAGGTTTCATTATCTCAGTCATGCCAAAATAATTCCGTATTTCGGAATATTTGGATATGGGAGACTCAACCTATACCTCCAAATTTATCCTATCTGCAAACAAACATACTCCAAATCTCAACCCTACCCAATAACCCTGCGGTCTCTTACATACCATCAACTCTCTGCCCTACCCCACCACCCACCTCCTCGGCCTTCACAACATAGCCAAAATCCATACCTTTCTCATGCAGGAAGTACCAAAAACCTGATCTATTTGCTCATTATCTCCCATTTGGGTTACGGCAACTTCTTCCTTGATGGCCTTCCTCTCTCCTGCGTTTCCTCTCTTCAATCCATCCAGAATTCAGTGTCAAGGCTTAGCTTCCTTTCCCGCTGCTCCCTGTCTGGCCAACTTTGCTGTAAATCTCTTCACTGGCTCTATTGGAGGTAACTGGAGAATCTCAAATACAAACATGGAGATGACATACAAACTGAAAAACAGATAAGTGCCCTAGTTGTAAATGTAATAATAATTCCAATGCTGTGTGTCCGCAATTATAATTGCTAAACCTAAATTAGAAGTGCAGCAATGATAACTGTAATGTAAGATACAATCTACTCTAGCACATGATTACCCTTAGCTTGCTTGAACACAGAAATCAACATTATAAAGAATGAAATGTTTGTAAGGAGAGGGCAAACTCTATATTTAGTCCTGTTAGATTGTAAACTTGCAAGTAGGGCCCTCGTACCTCTTTGTCTGTCTGTTATTATTACCTACAATAGTCTTGTTTTAGTACTGTTTTTTCTCATATGGAAAGCACAACGGAATATTCTGGCGCTATATAAGTAACTGTTAATAAATAATAATAATAATAAACAGTAAGGTGCCAGCACCCAGGCCTGGCGACATAGGTGGACAAAGGGGACACCAGTACCGGGCCCCGAGGGTCAGGGAGGCCACTAAGATTCAAGGACAGTAAAAAATGGGTCTGCAACACCTACTTCTTAAACTGCTGTGCTGCTGTAGACACTCAGGAATCATACAGCGGCAGCAGCAGTCCAGTAGTAGCTCTTCCCACCGTCACTCTTCCTTTCTTCCCCCAAGTCAAAACACATTTTCCTCCTCCTGGGCCCGCATCCAAGTCTGCACTCAGCTCCATGACCGGCAGCCACCCGTTAAATTCTCATCTCTCCTGCTTCCTATTCCTCTCCTCTCCCATCGGCTTGTTGTCCAACTCCCTATCACTCTCCCCTTTGCAGCACCTCCGACCCCCCCTCGTGGCACCCCTCGCGGAACACCCGACTCCACCCCTCCTCCCCGTGGTACCCCTGATCTCCCCACCCATGCACTCCAAGTCCTCCTCTTTAGGTGGTTCACCAAAAGAGTGTATAAAGTCTCCCTCAGGCCAGGTAAGTAACTGTTATTGTATTTTTTTATCATATATATCTATGTGTGTGTGTGTATTTATGCATATGTATTTATGTACACATATACATTTATGTGTACTGTATACACGTGTGTGTGTGTGCCTATATATATATATGCACACACATATATATATATATATATATATATATATACACAGCATGTGTGTGTGTGTGTGTATATATATATATATATGTATATATATATCATCTTTCATTGACTTTTGTTCAGGAATGATGATGTTTGTCTATGAAAGATGATGTTTTGCCTCTTTCTGAGACCCGATTTTTGACGGGGAAAATCCGAACTAATCCGAGCCTGCACATCCCTAATATATATAATATATATATATATTTTAGATATATATATATATATATATATATATATATATATATATATATTAGGGGTGTGCACCGCCCACTTTTCGTGTTTTGTGTTTTGGTTTTAGATCTGGATCTTTCTTCGTGTTTTGGATCTGGATTGGTTTTGCCAAAACCACCCTTCCGTGTTTAGGGTTCTGGGTTTTGTGTTTTGGATCTGTATTTTAAAAAATTAAAATAAAAACAGCTAAAATCACAGAATGCGTTGGTTTTTCTGCTCCTATGCTATTATTAACCTCAATAACCTTAATTTCCACTCATTTCCAGTCTATTCTGAAAACCTCACACCTCACAATAGTGTTTTTATGTCTAAAAGGCTATGCTAAGCGACACGAGTGGGCGGCACAAACACGTGGCCCATCTAGGAGTGGCACTGCAGTGGCAGACAGGATGGCAGTTCGAAAAACTAGGCCCCAAACAGTACATAATGCAAAGAAAAAAAAGAGGTGCAAGATGGAATTGTCCTTGGGCCCTCCCACCCACCCTTATGTTGTATAAACAGGACATGCACACTTTAACAAACCAATCATTTCAGCGCCAGGGTCTGCCACACGACTGTGGCTGAAATTATTGGTTCGTTTGGGCACCCACAAAACAAGCTGGCAATTAATCTGTCCCTGCACAAACTGGCTCTACGGAGGCAAGATGTCGTCCTCATCCTCCTCATCCACCGATTCCTCACCCTCTTCAGTGTTGTGTACATCCTTATCCTCACAGACTATTAACTCGTTCCCGCTGGAATCCACCACCACAGGTCCCTCTGTACGTTCTGGAGGCTGGTCACCCTGGAAGAGTTGGTAATTAATTTTTATGAATATCATCTTCTCCACATTTTGTGGAAGCAACCTCCTACGCCTTTCGCTGACAAGGTTCCCGGCTGCACTAAACACTCTTTCGGAGTACACACTGGAGGGGGGGGCAACTCAGGTAAAATAGAGCCAGTTTGTACAGGGGCCTCCAAATTTACTCTTTTTCCTGCCAGTACAGGTACGGACTGTCTGATACGCCTACTTGGATGCTGTCACCGATGTAATCCTCCACCATTCTGTCAATGGTGACAGTATCATATGCAGTGACAGTAGACATGTCAGAAATTGTTGCCAGGTCCTTCAGTCTGGACCAGATGTCCAAACTTGGTCCTGCCTGCCCTGCATCACAGCCAGCAGGTTGCTTAGGATACCTAAGTTTTTTCCTGGCAGCCCCAGTTGCGGGAGAAAATGAAGAAGGAGCTGTTGACGTGTCACGTTCCGCTTCAGCTGACAGTGTTTTCACCAGCAGGTCTTTGCACATCTGCAGGCTTGTGTCGGCCGGAAAGGGAGACACCACATAGGCTTTAAACCTAGGATTGAGCACGGTGGCCAAAATGTAGTGGTCTGATTTCAACAGATTGACCACCCTGGAATCCTGGCAAAGCGAATGAAGAGTTTCATCCACAAGTCCCAATGCCGAGCGGAATCGCTCCGTCTTAGCTCCTCCTTCACTTTCTCCAGCTGCTTCTGCAAAAGCCTGATGAGGGGAATGACCTGACTCAAGCTGGCAGTGTCTGAACTGACTTCACGTGTGGCAAGTTCGAAGGGCTGGAGAACCTTGCACAACACGGAAATCATTCTCCACTGCGCCTGAGTCAGGTGCATACCCCCTCCTTTGCCTATGTCATAGGTGGATGTATAGGCTTGAATGGCCTTTTGCTGCTCCTCCATCCTCTGAAGCATATAGAGGGTTGAGGGTTGAATATCGGTGGCATTGTCAGATATCACAAATCCCCAGGAGAGTCTAAGTGGGTAAGCCACTGGGTGATGATTTCCCTCAGTTTCTCTAAGAGGTTGTCGGTGGTGTGCCTCTTACTGAAAAGGGTGATACACAGCGTAGCCTGCCTTGGAACGAGCTGGCATTTCTGAGATGCTGCTACTGGTGACGCTGCTGTTGTTGCTGCGTAAGATGATACATCTACCCAGTGGGCTGTCACAGTCATATAGTCCTTAGTCTGCCCTGTTCCACTTGTCCACATGTCCGTGGTTAAGTGGACATTGGGTACAACTGCATTTTTCAGGACACTGAGGACACTTTTTCTGACGTTTCTGTACAGTCTCGGTATCGCCTGCCTAGTGAAGTGGAATCTAGACGGGATTTGGAACCGGGGACACACTACCTCCATCAATTGTCTAAATCCCACTGCACTAATGGCAGATACCGGTCGCACGTCTAACACCAACATAGCAGTCAAGGCCTCAGTTATACGTTTTGCTTCAGGATGACTGCTTTCGTACTTCATCCTCCTCGCTAAGGACTGTTGGAGGGTCAATTGTTTAGTAAAAGTAGTGGTGTTCCTACTTTCTCTCTGGGGTGATGAACGACTCCCAGCAGCAGCAACAGCAGCAGCGGCAGCAGGAGGCGTAGAAATGCAGGATCCTCCGGAGGAATCCTGGATAGGAGAGTCAGTCATGCCAGTGACATGGCCTGCAGGACTACTTCCGATCCTAAGGAGGAAATTGACGAGGAGAGAGTTGACGGTGTGGTTTGCAGGCGCTTGGATACAACAGGACAACGGGATTTAGGTGTCCCTGGACTGCTTACGGTCTTAGCCAAAGTTTCTGAACTTGACAGTAACTTTTTATGAACGTGCCGCAGGTGCCGTATAAGGGAGGATGTTCCTAGCTGGTTAACGTCCCTACCCCTACTTATTTCACCTTTACATATGGTACATATGGCAAGACAGTTGTTGTCTGGATTTGGATAGAAATATTGCCAGACCAAAGAGGTGGAATGTTTGGTCTTCTGCCCAGGTATGACCGTGATGGGCTTTTTCATCCCACGGACAACAACAACTTCCTCCTCAGCGCCAGCTACACCAGTATCCTCATCCTGTTGTACTTCAACAGTGACATCTTCAATTTGCATATCAGCAAGTGGACTGTGGGTGCTCCTTTCAGCACTTGCAGGGGGCGTGCAAATGGTGGAAAGAGCCACCTCTTCCCCTCTAGTGCTGGGAAGGTCAGGCATCGCAACCGCCACTACACTTGGACTCTCCTTGGGGATTTGTGATATCTTCTTAGAATGCACAGTTCTTCGCTGTGCTTTTGCCAGCTTAACTCGTTTGATTTTTTTAGCGGGAGGAGGGCTTCCATTGTCATGTGAAGCTGAACCACTAGTCATGAACATAGGGAAAGACCTTAGCCGTTCCTTGCCACTCCGTGTCGTAAATGGCATATTGGCAAGTTTACGTTTCTCCTCAGATGATTTAAATGTTTTTTTCAAGGTCATTTTCCTGAACTTTGTCATTTGGGATGTATATGCCCCCTACTATGACATTGGGCATCGGCCTTGGCAGACGACGTTGATGGCATGTTACCATCTATGTTATGACTAGTGGCAGCAGCTTCAGCACTAAGAGGAAGTGGTTCTTGATCTTTCCCTATTTTATTTTTATTGGAGAAAGTTTGGTCCTCCATTTATGTTATATTGATATATACATGCGGCTAAGGCGCACACAAACACAGAAAATCATTTTTTATTTTTGTTGGAGACTAGTGCACTTTGTGGGTTACACCACCCTTTAAGAAATGAGCTAGCCGGCTCTTTACTTATGGGACACAGGCGCACGCTTGGCGCTGCTCCTTTGTTGATGCACATGCAGCTACAGCCCACACAATTCACGAAGACAGAAAAAAAAATATTTTTTTGTTCTTTGTGGAGCGCACTTTGGGGGTTACACCACCTTTTAACAGACAGACGCACGCTTGGCGCTGCTGCTTTGAGGATGCACCTACAGTGCAGACAATTCACAAACACAGAAGAAAATATTTTATTTTTGTTGGAGACGGAGTGCACTTTGGGGGTTACACCACCCTTTAACAGACAGATGCACGCTTGGCGCTGCTCCTTTGTTGATGCACGTGCAGCCACAGTGCACACAATTCACAAACACAGAAAATATTTTTTGTTTGGAGTGCACTTTGGGGGTTACAGCACCCTTTAACGGTCAAGCCAGCCGGCCCTTTACTTATGACACAGGCGCACGCTTGGCACTACTTTGTTGATGCACGTGCGGCTACTGCGCACACAATTCACAAACACAGAAAAAATATTTATTTTTTTTGCACTTGGGGGGAGCACCCCTGATGGACAGAGCATCCCCTGGACAACACTACAGCACCCCTTTAGGACTGGGACACTGCACAGGACTTTGGAGTGGACACAGCCGCTATGGACAACTGACTGCACAACACAGTCCAGCCAGCCCCTATGGAATTTGGAGGAGTGGACACAGCCCCTATGGACAACAGCAGCACAGCACAACACAGCCAGCCCCTTTGGACTTTGGAGGAGTGGACACTGCCCCTATGGACAACAGCAGCACAGCACAACACAGCCAGCCCCTATGGACTTTGGAGGAGTGGACACAGCCCCTATGGACAACAGCAGCACAGCACAACACAGCAAGCCCCTATGGACTTTGGAGGAGTGGACACAGCCCCTATGGTCAACAGCAGCACAGCACAGCACAACACTACACTACACAGCCCAGCCCAGCCCAGCCAGCCCTAACTCCCACCCTCCCTCTTCACTGTCCACAGCCGAGTGACAAAATGACACCGACGTGGGTACCTTATATAGAAACCAAAACCCGCGAGACCCGGAGGCGGGATGATGACGTTTTGCCTCGATTTCAGATCCGAGTCAGGCGGGAAAAGTCGAGCCTGACTCGGATCGGCCTCGGATCGGGGGGGTTCGGATTTCAGAAATCCGAACCCGCTCACCCCTAATATATATATGTGTGTACATATATATATATGTGTGTGTGTGTATATGTATATGTGTGTATATATATATATACACATATATATATATATATATATATATACATACACACATATATAAATATATGCATACACTTGTAAACCAGATTCCCGGCACTCACTTTAAAAAAGTTCATTAATTGCGCTGGTGCCTTCCTAGGAAATGCCAGCAGACGGGATGCCAGCTGTCGAAATTTCAGCGTCGAAATCCCGATGCCATAATACAGAGATCATCACAGTAACCACCATATAATGCAATTAGCATCAGTGACTGCCATACTATACAGAGAGCATCATTGACTGTCATACAATACAGAGATCATCAGTGACTGCCATATAATACAGAGAGCATCACTGACCACTATATAATACGGAGAACATCAGAGTGACCGTCAAATAATACAGAGAGTATCAGTGACCTCCATAAGATACAGAACTTAATCAGTTACTGCCATATAATACAAAAAGCATCATTGACCACCATAAAATAAGGGGGGGGGGGGTGACCACCATATGATACAAATAATTTTTTGATCACCTTAAATTCATTACCTTCATAATCCACCTTATTAATTAGTTTGAATGTTACCCCCTTATTCTTATTACTACCTTCCATAAGCTATACCCATCTTATACCTCAATTTAGCTGTTGTTGATCTCATGTGATTATCCTCTTGTAGCCAGAGCATGTTCAGGGAACAACCAGGCACTGCAGGTCTCCCCGAGGTTCAGGCTGTGATTGAGGAGGTGGGGACATCAGTGGTAGACTGGGGTAGTGCAGCCTACTAGTCGATGTATGCACTATGCAGCCAAAACTGAATCCCACTCGGGATTGTGGCCCTGGTTACCCCACTGGCATCTTCCTCCTCCATCACACAGGGCACAAGCCCCCACCCACTTTAGCTGCTACCCTGATTATATCATGTTATGCCACATTAGCTCTGTACATGACGGTGATTCTCCAGACATAACCCTCATTCAGTATGATAAGACCAAGGTTGCGGTGTTCTTTTCAATTCAGAGTGTTTTATCTTTACAAGTTAATCCATGTTAATAGGCATCTTGTAACATTCATAAATATATCTAGGTAAATGTTTAATGACGTGAACAAACTATGACTGAAGGGGAGATGTATCAAACTTTCAAGAGAGATAAAGTGGAGAAGTTGCCCATAGCAACCAATCAACTTCTGTCAATTATCTAGCAGAGTCTATAAAATAACAGTTAGAAGCTGATTGGTTACTATGGGCAACTTCTCCACTATACAGCATTTCTTTGAAGTTTTGATACATCTCAAACTGAATTTGATTGTGTGTGTTGTCATCATTCCATTCAATCTAACTGAATCCAGCCTCTCAGCCCAATCTCTGGTGGAATATTGTCATTACTATTCTCTATGTAAAAAGTGACAACTTATTAATTAGACCTGTTCAATAAAGGATTCATGATACAAATAAATTAGATACATGACAGGAACCATAAAATAAATATGGCCCTGAACAAAATGTACTTAAAATATAAAAAAAATATCTAACGATTGGAAAGAGTAAGGCAGCAACATTATCAGCCGGCAATATTAATACTGCTATTGACAACTGGCATTTTTGTGCAGCTACAGGTGGTGTGGTGCGGTTGGAATGAGGAGAGAAGTGTAAAGTGGAGACATTACATACTTGCCTACCCTCCAGGAACAGCCGGGAGACTTCCAAAAAACAGGTGGCACTCCTGGGTGCCTGGAAAAGTGGGAGTGTCTCATACAGGCTGGTGCCACTTGGCCCCCGACACCCACTTCCCAAGTGAATTGTGTGGTACAAGCAGCCGATGATGCGAATCATCACATTGAATCACGTCATCTTGGCTCTGCCTCCTACTTCACATTGCCGGTAATCGCGGCATTGTAAAGTGGAGGTGGGGCTACAATGCAGCAATCATGTCATCACGCCCCCAGACCGCCCACCTCTGCTGCACCACGACCCCCATAGTACCAACCTGGAGGGGGCAGCCATATGGTCAGCAAGTATGCATTAAAAATCATCTTGCCAGTGCATAAATATTAAAAGATAAATAAGAGTCAATTGCTGGCCACCATTTCTATCAACCTAACTATATCTTTTTTCATTCCTGTAGAAGACTTTTGCTTTATGATGTATTTTTTTTAATGGCGTCAAGGTGGCTGCTGGATAACATTACACTTGCTCTACATGTTCACAGAAATTTTAGCAGCAGGTATGCTGACATCATGTGCACGACCTCCGACCTAATGCGCTACTGCACCAGGTGCCGTCCTCTAGGACGTGCACATTAATGTGTCTACAAAGGGAGACTGTGCCATAGACACACTGAGGTCCATATCCATATATACACCACTATGTCACCTCCCCTTGGTGTTATACAGATTCCACTACCACCACTGTGTGAATGAGTAGGTGTGTGCTCCAGATATCGCACAACACCTGCATTAACCCACCCTGGCTGCATCTATTATACTGCATGTTCCTGCATTGTATACCTGCTGCATTAATTCTGTGTTGACTAGCATCCTGTGTTCGACCTGGTTAATAAACCAATCCCTGGTTAAGTTAGTCATTATATGGTCTGACCACCATCACACACCACCGAAACCAATCAACACATTAGGTTCTGCTATAGGTTATGGGGTCAGGCCATCAGCATGTGAAGAATAATGATATGAAGACTACAACTGTGACAATTATTATTATTATTATTATTATCCTTTATTTATATGGTGCCACAAGTGTTCCGCAGCGCCTTACATAGTACATAGAACTAATAAGTGAACAAGAAACAAGTAACTTACAGTACATTACAGTGCAGGACAGGGACACAACTTATATACATTGCTGAAATAGTGATTAAAGCACTCACAATAAGCTGCCGGGAGTTGGCGGTCCCGTGTTAGGTGCCCTAATGGGGAGTAGAGAGTAGAAGAAAATGTAAAGAGAAGCACATGAGGGAAGAGGTCCCTGCTCATGAGAGCTTACATTCTAAGGGAGAGCGACAACACTGAATAAGAGGATCTGAGTGAGTTCAGAAAAGACCTTTATTCATAATGTGGGTGAAAATGTACAGTGCAAATGCTAATATGGGAATCAGGTTCAGAGAACTATGCTACATGGAAATTCATCATACAGATGCAGTTAAAGCGGAAAAAATTATGGAAAGTCACTAGTGATCCTGGTGCTAACCCCAATCCTAAAGATGTGGGTAGTCCTGGGAACCATAGGTCTAGCTATAGAACAGCACATTTATTCCATTATTGATGAGAAAGTGACTGAACGTGAAATATGGGTAGCATTACAGATGCCTTATGAAGACAAAGGCTTAATGAGAAGAATCAACATGAGGTGCACTCTGTATGGTTCTAAGCTAGGTGCATGCAAAAATATGAATGAATATATAGATAGCATGCTGTCTATATCTCAGCAATTGACATCAGTAGGCGTCTACTTAGACAACGAGGAGGTTGCAATGACAATACTGCAAAACCTTACGCCAGAGTATGATCTCTAGTAATAGGTCTGGAGTCATGCGCTGCCAAGCCATCAACGGAGAGTGTACAGATCAAGCTACTGCAGTTTAGAGAGTGCATTCCTCTTGAGACCAATCCTGAGAATTCCATTTTACTATCAAAGGGTGTAAAACCTAAAAAGTCCAAGTACAAGTGCTTCAAGTGCCACAAGATAGGACATTAAGCCTTAGAAGGTAGAGCAAGTGAACAAAGCAGTACTTTATCCTGCAAGCATGATACAAAATAAATTAGTTAGCTATATATGTAGCCGATAGGCATCGCAAAGATTGCTGGTACATGAACTCAGAAGCCAAAAAGCACTTCAGCTATAATGATAGTTGGTTGTTCCTATAAATGTCAAGGAATAGGAGATAAAATCCTAAATGCCACAAAAGTCAGGACAATTACTGTGCGCTTGAGGATCGAGGATGAAGCAGTTGTCACAAACACGGAAGCTGTACTATTTGTGCCAGATCTAGTAACCAATCTGATTGTGATCAGTGTGCTGGGAAGAAGCAATACAAGGTCCAATTCGCAGATGGACAGTGTGTACAATAATAGAGGGACCGTAATTTCAATGGAAACTTGGTGCCAACAACTGTACATTGTAAACACTGAGGTGTGTCGTGCAATGGCGGCTTCAGATTCAAACCAGTCTATGGAACTATGGCATACGAGACTGGGTCACCTAGGATCTAGCAACATTCAGAAACTTCTAGATGGCATAGTGACGTGGATGTCAGGGAACAACTCGGAAAAAGAACTGAATGTGGAAGTTGCATAAAGGGTAAGCAAACACGTTTGCCCTTTCCAACGTCAGAGTCCAAAGCAAAGGTACCATTGGAACTAGTGCACACGGATGTATGTGGACCAATGGAAGTTGAGTCAATGAGTGGGAACCACTACTTCATAATGCTCATAGATGTTGCTACAAGGATGACACACATATACTTCCTGAAAGCCAAAAGTGAAGTAACCAATAAAATTGCAAAATATGAGAGTCTGATGGAAACTCAAACAGGGCTAAAAATAAAAGTGCTGAGGTCTGACAATGGTTGAGAATATGAAAGCAGAGATCTAGCTATAATTCTAAATAGGAATGGCATCCAACATCAACTAACGATTGCCTACACACCTGAACAGAATGGTGTGAGTGAAAGGGCAAAAAGAACAATCATTAAGAAAGCACAAACAATGTTAAATGATGAGGGTCTGTATAAGAGATTTCGGGGCAGAGGCACTTCTAACTGCAGTCTACCTCAAGAAAGAGCACCTGCAGTCAGAGGTAAAACACCAGTGGAGGAGTGGTCCAGTAAAAACTCAGGTGTCAGTCTACTCTGTGTCTTTGGGTGTTAAGCATATACCCACATTACTAAAGAAAAGAGAAGTAAGTTAGATCCCCAGTCCATCTTATGTATCACTCTTGCATATTGTCAAGATAGGATTGTAGATTCAGATTGTTGGACATTGACAACCGAAAGCATATAAAGTCAAGAGACATAGTGTTTCATGAGAAGGCATCAACTACAGGCAAGCTGGACATTGCAACACCACAAAAACTTGTGATACTATATATGCTGGAAACGAGTCAAAAATTTAAACTACAGATACAAGTGCTCAATCACAGAACAGGAGCTCTATGAGGATAAACAAAGGTAAATCACCTAAAAGATATAACGGGGACTTTGCTAACTTTGTCTGCTGTCAATCTCAAACTATACGAGAAGTCAAGTTCTGACTGGGAACACTGTTAATCAGCCAAGGACAAGGAGCTTACAGTTCTGAATGACAATGACACATGGACTTGTTGCTAAGGGTTACGCCCAAAAATCAGGTGTTGACTATGGGGAGATCTTCTTATCTGTTGCAAGGTACAATATGGTTATAGTATGGTAATTGCAGTATCTACTGTGTATGATTTATCGCTGTACCAACTGTACTTTTATTTAGCCTTCTTAAATGATAAGTTAGTTGAAGAAATTTATATGGAGCCACCGAACACTGCAATGTTCATGCATAGCCAGAGCGAAAAGTATGTTTACTAAAAAAAATCATTGTATTGGCTAAAACAAAGTGGCCGCTGCTGGTACATCAAGCTTGACAGTGTATTGCTAGAAATTTACTTTGTATGTTCTAAAACTCATCATTGATTATTCTACAAATGGAAGGAGAAAAACTTTTTCATTATAGTTCGTCATAGTTGTGAACGTGTATGAGCTATTGCTTGCAGGACAAGAGCTCCAGATTGCTGAAGTAAACTTGTTGCTAAGTAATTAGTTCAAACTAAAAGACCATGGGCCAGTGCACCAACTGATAGATCTGGTAATCAGGCAACATTTTAAAGCAGGGACTGTTACTGATGACTAACAAAGCCTACAGTTGCCTTGTCTACTACTGAATCTAAGTACATGGCGCTCAAAGAAACAGTAAAAGAATCATTGTGGCTGAAAGAGACTTTGGGCAAAATTACTAAGCGGCGGGTTCTAAACCCTGGCGGTTTGGTGGCAGTTATGCTATCTGCAGATTTACTAAGGCCAAAACCACTGCAAAACCGCCGTCAAAACACATTTTAGAATAGAAAAGAACAGGGCTGTCATTTAGAAACTGCTGCAAAACCGCCACCAAACCACCAGGGTGTAGAACAGAATAGATCCCGCCGTCCAACTGCCACCAAACCGCCAGAGTTTAGAACCCGCTGTTTAGTAAATTTTGCCCTTTATGTGAATTGGGTCTTATAGTTCAAATTACACTATCAAAATTGCCTGTGACAGCAAAGGTGCAACTGACTTGCCTTCCAGCACCAAACATCATGGTCGGTCTAAGCACCTTGCCATAAGACACCATTTCATACAGTAAGAGAGCTGGTAGATGGCACTTTAATCTTAGTGAATTATGTGACTAGTGAGGAAAGCCTTATGCTGGGTATACATTAGATCAGTGTTTCCCAACCTCGATCCTCAAGGCACAATAACAGTCCAGCTTTTAGTAATATCCATGCTTTAACACAGATGGTTAAATCAAAATAACTAAGGCACTAATTAAGTCACCTGTGCTCAAATGTAGCTATCCTTAAAGCCTGGACTGTTAGTATGCCTTGAGGACTGTGCTTGGGAAACTCTGCATTAGACGATATGCAGACAATATGTACATATTGTCCACATCGTCCAGTGTGCCACTATGTGCACTTCTGTGCGTTGTCAGCGACATTGCCCGTCACACCTGCATGCATTACCATAGTCCAAGCCCCCTCAATGATACTATTTGGGGGTGTGTCCGTATGGCATGCCTCTCATTTAATGTTAGGCTGGGGGCAAACCCAGCACTCTGTCAGTAGCTGGGCTACCCTCAGCCCTCTCCCTGCACTGAATGGATGCTGCAAGCATGCGCGCGGCATCCATTCCTCTTCTCTGGGACCAGCATGGCAGTGGAGGTGCCCAACCTCCCGACCACCGACAGGACACTTCGACCCGTGGGTGGAACAGCGGGGCAGTGCTCGAAAAACTGGACTGTCCCGCTGAAATCAGGATGTTTGGGAGGGATGCGCCCTCTATGGGGTGGCGCCCCTGTTCTACCGCACTGGTCAAACATGCCTCAAGCCGGCCCTGATTGTATGTTCCTGCATTGTATACCCTGTGTTGACTAGCATTCTGTGTTCTACCTGGTTAATAAACCTATCCCATGTTAAGATATTTTTTGTGTGGACTGACCCCCATCACACACCACTGACACCTATCAACACCATAGGTTCTGCCAATACCACAAAGGAAACCATAGAGATCACCCAAGTCGCAACAGAGATGACAACAGCAATGACAGTTGCTGGTCGAGCAGTTAAACTGAGAAGATATTGCAGTAGATCCTATAAACAGTCCACTCCTTGGTGTGGTCTCACTCTTCATTGGCATCTTGTAAATCCTCACTGCCTTCACACATTTTTATATGTTTTATATTTGTGATAAGATGATTATGTGGGAAGAGTTGAGCTAAAATGCAGCCAATGCTAACTGCCATACGAATGGATGGATTCAACATATTTGTTTGACTGAATTAGATATAAATCCAGCATACATACATTAATGAACATGAGAAACACTATGGGCCTGATGGTGAATTGAACTTACTTTATTATACTGAAAGTACTAGATAATGTGACAAACTTTCTAAATTTACCACATTGTCAAACTTCACCCCTATAGACATTGATCTACAGGCACATAAACCTGGGAGAATTCCTAATTTTGTACATTGTGATGCCCCATCTTTTTTATTGTAACCAATAGTCTTGAAACCAGTTGTCAAGCAACCACTGAATGGTTCACTTCCCTCTTCACATTATGACACAGCACCTGTTACATGCAGCTCTTTCTCACATGTACCCAGGAGCGCCTTCATTACCCGGGCTTGTGTTTGGGGACTCGAGTCCATCTTCTCCTCCCCCCTCCCATAACACTTCCTACCTGTGAGCAGCAGCAGCATCTCTCTTCAGCCTATCACATGCTGCTGTGTGCTGGGCTGCGAAAGGTTCCATGGAGGCTGTTGTGCAGGAGAGAGCATTCGCACTGACTACCCATCCCCACCCGGATCTGTGCAGTGATCCCCCTATACAGTTGAGTTTAATGCAAGTTAGGTGGAATTACATATATTCAGAGTTGTATGCATCTATGTGGATACACTGCCATATACTTGGTTTTATAGCTGTCATCATTATCAGTGAGTACTTGTGCCAGCCCTATCTTTGGTGCTAGAGATCTTTCAGAAAACACATATGTTCATATAGGCACAACTCTGGATAGCCCACAATTCTGTTGACATACCCTTATTAAACTTTGCCTATGAGAGAACACCCCTGTACTACCAAGTTATGCACCCTAAGATGCATGTGGAGATGCTTCAAAAAGTCTCCTATAGGCAGAGCCGGATTTAGGGCCACATGGGCCTGGAGCTGAAAATGACCAAGGGCCTATTATGAGACGCAGAGGAGATGTGACCAGTGCTGTGTGGGTGTGGCCAGTGCCATGTGGGCGTGTACCCCCTATACTCTCAGTCCCAATGTCTCTCTAAATATGTAAAAGAAAAAAATGTGGAGAGCAGATGGCCAGTCAACATCATGTTGTCATGACAATGGGCCTATTTTTATGTGGAGGCCTGGAGCTGTAGCTCCATCCGCCCCATTGTTAATCTGGCCCTGCCTATAGGAGACAAACTGCGTTGTTTTGGTTGACTTGTGAAATCTGATTTCTAAACTGTAACCCCTATGTGTTGTTTTCATCTAGACCAGAGGTTCTCAAACTCGGTCCTCAGGACCCCACACAGTTCACGTTTTGCAGGTCACCCAGCAGGTGCACAGGTGTATTCATTACACTCACACATTTTAAAAGATCCATAGGTGGATTGTGATTCAGTGAGGAGACCTGGAAAACATGCACTGTTTGGGGTCCTGAGGACCGAGCTTGAGAACCTGTGATCTAGACGCCTGCCACTACTTGGTCTGGACCACTACACTGTGTTACAAAGCAGGATTATCATTGGGCGCATAAACATATCACTCACCACTTTACCAACAGAGCATCTCGATGCTGTCTAACTCCTGATGACTTCTTATTTCTGCGAGAGTCAACTAAACAGCTCAGACTGCTGCTGTGAACATTCAGTAGTGTAATCTAAAGTGCTACTTATTATGGTGGAGCATTATTCATACTGCTATTCCAGCACATAATTTCCAGTAAGGGGTAGGTATTCATTATTGTTCCTGGATGATTGTGGGGAAGATTTATCACATTTTCAAGTGGAAGTGTTGCCCATATCAAGTAATTATATTGTAGCTATAATTTATCTAGTACAGTTTATTAAATGATAGCTAGCATCTGATTGGTTGCTATGGACAAGACCTTCACTTGTGCTCTTTAGTAGGTTTGATAAATATTATCCACTGTATTCCAAGCTGAGTGACAGCTTTATTTCTTGGATACATAGGGGCTTTTCCAATTTGGTGCGAGTATACCAAAAATCTCGCACCTGTGGGGTTTTCCCCACAGGTGAGAGATTTTTGGGATTCAATTGGGTGCAAGGTTTTTGATTTTTGATTTTGAGCAGGCCTAATGTTTCCTAAAATCCATATTTTAAGGAAAAATGATCGGCACTTGTTCTGGAATCCTTTGAAACCCCCACCCCCCAAGAACTAAATAAGCAATTGGATGTTTTGAATTAGCTTAAATAGTCCATAATACTCTCCTTCTGCAGCGCTGTCCTTCTCCTCTCCTTTCCCGACTGAAGTCTTCTGCCATCTTCTCCAGCAACATGAATGTGACCACTGTGTGTGTGAAGGGTGCTATCGGTGTCTGTCAGTGTGCGAGAGGTGCTGCTGGTGTCTGTAAGTGTGTCTGTGGGGGGGAGGTATATGTGTGCGTGCGTGTCCTGGCGGTGTGAGGAGCCTGCTGCAGCCGGAAGAGGTGCACCTGAACGCAGGTGAGTGTGACCCCATTTCCCCCCTGTGGGATTTTGCCCACAAAAATAATCTGCTACTAATATTTTTTTTATTGGATACTGCAGATGTTGGGAGCACCCATACCTGTGGTAATCCAAAATTGGTTGTGATGTCCGACTAATTTTTTGCATGCAAAAACTCATGACTAATTGAATATACCCTATAGATGTATCATACATTATTTATGAATGTGTCAATTGAAGATTGTATTTTTATAATTTCTTATTGACATTAAATTTGTAAAACCTTTTTTTTTTTGACTGTGATGTCAGTTATTATTTAATTATTCAATCAGAATCTTTTAAATGCTGTTTTATTTTTTATTTATTTTTAGTAATTTACTACTTGGTTTTCTTTGGAGAGTGGTTACCCTAAAAAATGGGCACACACACACTATATTACATATAAATCTATTAATTTTTTATTAGCTATATAAAACGTATTTCTCAAGTGGAGATTTTACTACCGAGCTGCCTATGAGCAATCTGCCATGGGGTATGTGCAGTGCCAGAACACGCAAGAACTAACTTGTGTTCAGCTCTTCATTGGCCGCAATGTTTGTACATTGCTAAGCTTGTGAGATGCAGCAACTGATGTGCAAATTAATAATACAAGTTAGCAGGCCCGCTGAGAGCTGCGGCGGGCCCGGGTAATTGGGGGTGTGGCCTAATCGTGAGAGGCGTGGCCACACCCCCTTCCCGGAAAAAAAAGATATGCAGCGCCACGCGCTGGGGAGAGGGGGCGCTCTGAGCCCCCTCAGCCTGGCGCAAAGCCAGGGGGGGCGCGGTCAGTGTGATCGCTCCCCCCACAGGCTTAGGAGACTGCTGTGGCTGCTGCTCAGCAGCCACGAGCAGTCTCCACTGCAGCTCAGCACACGCTGTGTGCTGGGCTGCTGTGAGGGAGGGGGAGCGGCGCCGGGCCCCTCAGGAAGCCCGGGCCTGGGTAATCTGTACCCGCTCCCCCCCCCTCTCAGCGCCCCTGAAAGTTAGCTTTATAAAGTTCTCCCAATTCATTTTTCTTGAATTATGGTCTTATATCTTTTTCACCTGTTATCCAAGGGCCTGACTCAGAGCTGTACGCTAATGCCACCACATTTGCTGTGCTAAAGTATGCATATATCGCAGACGCCAGGATTTGTACTGAGATGCTCACAGATGGCAAGAACGCAAATCCAAGTGGCTGCGTACAAAGACACAGAATTGGTTTCAGATTTTTCGATGATCAACCTTCTGAGTAACCCTGTGGTGGCACAGAATGGCAGTGTGCAGAGACGCCGGAGCCATTTTTATTGCGTATGGGATCTCAGATGTAGGTTATGACATGCACCAAAAACGGTCAAGACACACCTGCGTTTTGTGCCGCCACTCCCTTTCCCTCTCCCAAACTCTCCCTGTCAATCAAACTGCAAGTGACAACGGTAATGTACCTTAACACATGCGCAATGTGACTTAGATGCATGCGCAGATTACTAATAATCGCTCAACTGCGTAAATATATCAGCATTGTGAACATTAAGCCCCAGATCACTTATTATTCCTGATCCCATCATGTGCCACTATGTGTAAAAACATGAAGGATTTCTGTTGTTACTGATCCATTCATTAATTTGATAGGCTCATTTGAGCAATTAATACAGGATTGTTAGCACTGCACTATGCCATACATAGTGGGGTATTATCAAAGACTGGAGAGAGAAAATTGTGAGAGATAAAGTATTAACCAATCAGCTTCTAACTTACATTTTACAAGCTCTGTTTGAAAAATGAGTTAGGAGCTGATTGGTTAATACTTTTTCTATCACAATTTTCTCTCTCATCAAGCTTTGATACATAGGCCCCTATGTGAGCAATGATTGTCTTTATTAAAACAGGATGTAAATTATAATATTTATTTTTCTAAATAGTAAGCTCAAAATTATTGTAAGTAGAACATTAGTTTCCTAACTGCACAGGTCCAGTTGCCAAGGGAGCATCACAGGTAAGGTGAGGCAAGGCAAGACCTGGGCTGTCTGCTCTAATCGTGCCAGAAAGGCTCACTCATTTATTTGCATTAATAGGTTTAACTCTCTAAGTTCTGGGTGATGGGTCTAGTTTGTTTAATCTGTTTGCAACTTGCTAGTGTTTGATTAGTGATGTGATTTTATGTAGTGGCAGCCTGGCAATTTGCTGGATGACATGATGCATGCTTTTATTGTAAGACATGTTTCATTGACTTAGGCACCTGTGACCAATTTCTAAACTTTGAATTTAGCAGGTGTAATTCATTGTTAGAAGGGTTAGTTTAAGCAGCAGGGAAGGAAAACTTATATAGTAGTTCTCAAACATGGCGTATGGGATGTACAGTGCCTCGCACTCACCCTGCAAGAACAATGATAGGATGCTACTTTGTTGCAACAGGCTGTTACAGAAGCAGCAGCAGCAGCAGCCAGGGCGGCTCAGTAACACGTCCCCAGGAGATGAAACACGTGATGGTTCCTCTATCGGGGAGGGAGGGAGAGGACGCATGAGGGGGAGAGTAAACTGCAAAAAGTCCCTAACCTGCTCTACCTGCCTCCCCAGGTTCCCACTGCACCACCCATCCACCATCCTCCATACAGGTCAGCTGATCTACTTTTAGCCACTTGCTGCTCTTGAGGAGCAAGTGTGGAGGAAGGAAAGATAAGGTGAGACCTGTGAACTTTGCACATCCAGGCAGAATTCTTCCCTTAGCTCTGCAGGCTCTTCCTCTCATGCACTGCTGCTGCTGCTGTAGGATCTCCGCCCTGCTAAGTGCTAACCCTCACCTGCATGAGCACCTAAAGGGCTATCAGCTGAGGGAGCAGCAGCCCACGCCCCCCCGCCGTATCCTCACTGCATCACTCAGGGACGGTGGGACCACTCCTTTTATTCTAATGAAAATTTGGATGGAACTTTTTTTTTTCATGCCAATACATTTTGACCTTTGTAGTGGTGACATTTAACACAGAACCTTCCATCGAATAGAGCAGCAGTACAGGGATAGATTGCAGCTCGATTGGGGGAAAATCGCCATAAATGAGTGTTTATTGTTCACTTATCAACTTTCCATTAAACTGTTTAACAGCTTAGCAGAATCAACAGGTAGTTATAGTAATATTAATGTGAAAACACTTTGTATCACATTGCTTTTCTAATTCGCACGTTTTTAACAATTATCAATTAAAAGTGTGATGAAATGAAGGATAGTTTAAAAAAAAAGTTTTTTCTAAGTTGTGACCCAATGTAGAGAAGATGATGTTGCTTTTTTTCACCCTCCCCCACCTCCTCCTCTCTCCTCTGTCTCTCCGCCCTCTTTGACTCTCCTTCTCCTTCCTTGTTAAAGTCTCTCTACCAACCAGCTTTGAGCAGCAACAGCAGCAGCACCAAGAGCAGCATTTTGCCTGCAGGACCTGATGCTCATCCATATTAAACTGGCTGAGCTCAGGAATCCAGCCAGATCATCTCCTCCTAGAGCAAAGTTTATTTTTAACTAGCAAGCACCACCAGATCCTGGATGGTGCTGCTGTTAGCACTGTGGCCTCACGCAGACGGGACTATCAAACTTTCCCACTAACACATTAGAAAGAAAACCAACTTTTTTCACTTTTATATATTTTTTTTCTTCATTTTGTCATTCTTGTATTCCTATCCGGTATTACTTAATGGATCTTCCTGGTATTCAGCATATGAGATGAAGACATCCCTTGTAAGGTAAGTTAAGACAAAGTTTTCTACAACCTATTTAAAGTGTATTTTTGCGTCCTGCTGTGCATCTATTAACCTTATCCCTTCCAGAGAAGTAGGTCTGGGCTTTTAGGGCAGCAATTGGGCCAGTAATGTTAGTGGAGATGGGGGAAGTGTAGCTCTGTCTCTTCCTTTCTGGTAGCTCCTCTCTCCCTGTCCTCCTCTCTGCGTTTATTACATCCTCCATGTATCTTCCGTGTGTTCCCTTCTCATACCACTTGCTGTGTGTGTGAGAGAGGTGGGGGTGCATGCCTGTTGGCCTTGACAAACTTTCCACCCCTGGTAATTGTCAGGGAGAGGGCTGTTTTCCACTTGTGTGGATTATGAGACACTTCTAAAGCGGTGAGTGTGTATTTTTGTGCGTGGACCGAGCAGCATCTGCTCCGTGCTGTGTGTGTGACTCTGTATCAGGGGAGTCACACGTAGCAGCCACATCGTCGTCATGAGTACAGGAAGGAGACAGGCATCAGAGCAGAGATCATTGGGGGGATGTGGCGAGTTTAGTATAAGGTAGAAAAACTTTGTAAGTTTGTTTTTCTCACTTTGTGGGCTCTTTAGTAAGTTCCATGATCCTCCTCCCGGCATCCATTTCTGCTGCATAGATGTTCGTAGGCTGGGCTGCTCATCACTCGCTCACCCAGCACATCTTGTCTCCCCAAATAGTCACTTACTGGTAGTAGTATTTTAACGTAGTTTCCTTATTGTGCTTTTTTCCACCTGTAGTTATGTACATTCTATAGGAAACGTTTTATTTAATTCGATTTATTTGTATATATTTTCCCTTTTGAATGTCTCCCCTAAGTAGATAACTAGCCAGACTCGTCTCTAGGAGACTGTGACCTTAATGGTTGCTAAGAAGCATTAGTTTTGTCCCCACTACTGTGCGTCTCCTCCTCAGTGTTGCCTGGCTTTCTGGGAGGAGGATAGGGATGGAGTATATGAAATTATACTTTCTTTTCTGTACTTTTGCCAAGTTGATCTTTAATGTTCCTGTTATTGCTGCTGCTAGTGAAGGCACTCTCTCTTTTTGATGAGGATTGAAAAACTTTTTAAAGAGTTGTTTTTTTTTTTTTTTGGTCGTCTCTGTTTCCTCTTCCTCCTCATGCACTGAGATCAGTGTGCTGCCATTAGGCTTAATTGCAGTTGTGTCATTTGTAGTTTATTTTTTATTAAGATTTTAGTTTTGTGATGTATGTGTGTTGTTGTGCGTATATACGTACAAGATGGGTTGCAGTACTTTCTGTTGCTGTATGTTACTCTGTAAGGCATCCTTGATGAGTTATAAAAGAAGGAGGAGAAAGAGCATTTCTCCTGTCTCAGCAGATCTGTCCTCCCCTGCTCCTTACTGGTTAGGAGATAGAAGGAGCCCAGATCCGGATGAGCAGTTCACATTCCATTACGAAATTCTACACGGCTTAAGAGCCAGCACAGCAGCACCAACATACATACTGTGCACTAACTTAGGGGAGGGAAGTGTATCTGATGGAGGGTACTCACTCTCTGCTCACAGCTTAACCTCTCTATAGCTGAGCCATTTCATGCCTGATACTCTGACCTCCATGTTGGCATGTGACAGCAGTCTTGTATAATTACAGGGATAGCTTATAAAATTTTCCGACCACATTGACAGCCAGAATCATGATACTCACTTTGGGGATTTACTACAATACAAGTTCTTATAAGTTAGTTATTTAAGAAAAACGCAAGTCCTTAATCAATGCACATTGCGTAGGTTTCACTTAACTTTGAGTAGTACACTATATAATGTATGTATGTCGTATGGCCTTTGTATAGTTTACACCCATTCCATAACATAGAAATAGTTGTTGCCTGATGAAGTCTCATTTGCTGCTCCGTAGAAACGCATCCATCATGTTTCCTGGACAGCTCTGCTGTTTCATCTCTGGCACACCTTAGCCAGGTAGTGAGGATCAGTGATCAAGTTTTCCCTTGTTATATGTCTGTATTAATGTGCAGGAATACCCATTCCATCAGTTTGGATTACATTGTAGTTGTGCAACCTACTATCTTTGCTTCTTTACTTGTGTCAGGCAAGTCAAAGTCAGATGGGCTGAAGTTTGCATGTAACCCTTCCTTTGCCAGATGGAAGCTTAGATTATCTTTAGAGCCAGTCAGTGCTTAATCAGAGCAGCTAATGTCTTGTATCTAATCATGTAGCCCCATGGATGGCCTGTTAGGTGCATCGGTTGGTGGATGTTTGATAATTCGTTCAGTTCCAGGACAGCCTGCAGCCCATTAAGTGCTTTCCTGCCCTGAATGAGTTACAAGCCTGCAGATTTTTTTCCCTCTTGTTTGTTTTACATTTGTTGTAGGCATGCTGGGTGTGTAGAGGATGCTTCCATTTTCTCTGAGTAACCTGCATGTGTTGTACTTTCCTTACTGACCTTGTAGATATGTTGTTCTGTAGAATTGTGACACTTTGACTAAAATAAGTGAGCAGCTGGGGGTGGAAACGTGTGTGGTTTTATAAGGGTGGAAACCACAAACTTATCATGTGCCTGTCCTGGTGTTTTAACATGGCTTTTCCATGTACAAGAACATTTAGGAAAGGTTTTCTATCTAAAAAGAGCAGTTGGGTTTGTTTCTCTATAGGGAAGAAAAAACAAACAAAGTAAAGTCCTATTTAGATGGTGGTATTCATTATCCCTTTTAAAAGGAGGTGGTGCTCTGAAGGTCATTGGATAAGTGTTGCTAAGCAGCTAAACATAAGTGGGCTAAAATTAACCCTCATATCTTTGCAAAAGGCTAGATGCAGTTTTTTTTTGTCGTAAAAGTGTTTAGTTGGTTAAAAAATTATTGACTTGTGTCCATTGGATAGTAACCTTGGTGCTTTTAACTGATGTTGTTTGATGGTACAAGCAGTCTGTGTAAACAGGCAAATAAAGCTATGCCAGTAGCGTCACTTATTATGACACAAGGTATTTTGAATTATTATTATGTTAGTGGTGTTTTTAAATAAAAAGGTAAATTTAATTAGGTGTGAGTTGGATTCTGCGAGCCGTTCGTATGGCGAACTCGCATTTTGAATTCCATTTGCAATTCAATTCCAAAGTAGTTTTGATTTTTCAGAGAAAATTCTCTTTTGTGCACACCGCTCTGATAAGGTAGGAAAAATGTCGGTACACAGTACAGAGATCCTCTGGTACACCCTTGTCAATTACTAATTATACACTTTGAGGGGTTTAAATAGCATAATTTGTCCACTAAAGACCTGTTCATTTTAAGGTGAATTTCTTTAAAAGGCTCAATAATGGGTTAAATGATGCGGGACACGTACGAGGAGGTGTAAATGATGCGGGACAGGTACGGGGAGGTGTAAATGATGCAGCACAGGTATGGGAGGTGTAGATGATGCGGGATAGGTACAGGGAGGTGTAAATGATGTGGGACAGGTACGAGGAGGTGTAAATGATGCGGGACAGGTACGGGGAGGTGTAAATGATGCGGCACAGGTACGAGGAGGTGTAAATGATGTGGGACAGGTACGGGGAGGTGTAAATGATGAGGGACAGGTACGGGGAGGTGTAAATGATGAGGGACAGGTACAGGGAGGTGTAAATGATGAGGGACAGGTACGGGGAGGTGTAAATGATGCGTTATGGTGAGGAGTAAATGATGAGGTACAGGGAGGTGTAAATGGTGAGGGACAGGTATGTGGTGGTATAAATATGTGGAACAGATATGTAAAGGTGCCTAAACACATGGAGATTTTACCCGATCTGGCTGATGCCGATGCATTGGAACAACAAATTGTGTAAAATATGCCCAAATCGTGAGTCCCCACTCACGATCTCGATGCGATGCGTGTCCCCACAGGTCGCACATCGCTTCTTCAGATCTATCGTGCTGTAGGGAGATCTGATAATCACAATGCACGATGCATTGGATAGTTTAGGAGGCACAATAGATTGTGTGCCAAATTGGCAGCTTTTTCAGGCCAAATTGTGTCCACGACTGCCGGGGAGCTCCCAGGGAGAGTTCAGGGGAAAATTGTACACATCGTGGGATTGTGAGCACATCGCTATGTGTGTAGGCACCTTTAAGGTGTTGTATTGATGGGAAAAGGGTTTTTGAACCTGCAGATGAGAGGTAAAGGTATTTATTCCAACTCTTTACAAACTTGTATAAAAAACAATGAAAAATTAGTATACAGACATTTTTCTGTACCCCAAAATGCTGGAAAGACTAATTTGATGAAAAACACTTGCTTGCTATCATTTTATCACCGTTAATAAAAAGTGCAAAAGTCAGCTGTTACCTCCAGTAATTTTCTTTATGGTCACTGACATAATTTTATATATGGTCCTGCTGTCTCAGTTGTCCCTTTTTTGTGGTCCAGGATGTTTTTCCCTTTTCTTCATGCACTTCTCCCATTTTGTAGAAAACTTGCACAACCTCTCCAAGTACAGTGAATTGGTTTTTCTTTATTGAATGTCGCATTTCTCGGGTGCGCGCATTGAAGTAATGTATGCGTGTTTCATGCAACAAACTTGTTTTTGCAAATTCGCTACTAATTTTGACCCCATAGTATATAGTACAATAACCTGACTAAAATTACAGTGTTGTGGTTTTATTGTTTGTTTTGTTTTTTTTATTGTATTTTGGTATTTTTGTTATGAAGAAAGGATATATATATAATTGACATATGATGAAAGTACACAAGGTTAATACTCACATAATGCAAAATTGGGATATCGAGGACCATTATCCAGATGTTGGTGCTGCTGCTAGTGGTGTATTTTTTTTTTTTTTGTATTTTACATGCCAGGCCTCCATAGTGATAGGCTTGGAGTTACTTGTTTGGAGACTAAAGGTGCCTACACACATAGCGATGTGAGCCTGAATTGGCATCATTTTGGTCAGGGTCCTATGGGGCTGTGAGCACTTTTATGCAATTTCGGGCTGCTGTAAAGTGCAGCCATTGTTGCAATGACTAGCACCTGTGAGATCATCGTGGCTAATTAGATTGAGCCCTAAGATGTTCAAACCTCAAATAACTCCTTGTTATACATTTCCTACCCCCCACACTCCCAGCATTGTAGGAGTTAAGCAGTCCGTGTGTACAATGTGTCTGCTTAAAAGAAGACTTTGCCCACCAGGTTTATTACCTGCCAGTCTACAGAGACAAAAAAAAGTCAATGAATCATTGTTCTAACATGCTGTAAAGGGTGGGACATTTTCCTGATCCTGTTATCTGCAATCAGGTAAAGGATGTAGGTTTCACACAAAGATGGAGGTGTGGAGAGCGTGGCTTTGTTGAATAGTGTACTTCATCTCATGTCATTCTTGTTTAATCATTTAGAGTGTTTTCACACATCTGGATCTTATGCCATTTGCATGAAAAAATCATAAAAAAAACAAATAGGAATTAATGGAATCATTCACTGATGCTGATAAATGCGTCACATTGAGGCAGTTATGCTGCGTCACATTTGCATGGACAATACATCTGATTATGAGAAGTTTTTCCTACCAAAAGACAGGTACCAAAGTGTGAACACGCTCTTACACATTACACACCAGCACGGAGGACTGATGCTGAGAGAAGATGGCATAGTAGCTGTATATTCTAGTCCTACGGTGACCATCTCTACATTGGCAGTTTTGTTACTAAAATATTAAGAAAATAAATAAATGATCACAATGGGGAAATTAGCCAATATGCTACTTATAATAAAAATAAAAAGTGCTTAAAGCCACCATACACATTTCGATATAGCAGCCGATCCGACGGATTGGTACGATATCGCTGCTATATCGTACCGTGTGTGGGCATTATATCGGAAAGTGCGCGCTCCCGTGGGATCGTCCATCGCAGCTCCAGATCTTACATGCTGCTCACAAGATCTGGTTATGCGCTGTACGATCCCATGCAGCGCTATGCGGGGGGGAGGGGGGACCGGAATGTCGGGTTTTCGGGCATCGGATCGCTCCGTGTGTGGGGACTGCCCGATATGTTGGCCATTGAATTGGCTGTCGCATCGCAAGGTGCATATCGCACCGTGTATGGTGGCCTTTAGTTGTACAGTAAATTTACAACCATTGCTTTTGTTTTCAACCAATATCACAACCGGAAATAACAAACGTCTGTGAATTTCATATCCATTCTAGTGGGGCTATTCATATATGTGCAACTGGATAGAATGAGGCTGATGCAGAGTGGAACGTGCGCCTGTTTGAGTATTGTTTTTGCATTGTGTATGCACCAGATCTGAGCGTATGCAAATATGGGCAAACAAGAGTCTTGCGCATTGCAATCACATCTACATTACAACTGAAAAGGCATAACTGGGCTTTTCACATAGGCATGGTAACGGAACTGCGAGCCTAAAGTGTAAATTCGCTTGGTGTATCATTATCGGCAAGTATAAACTGGTGAAAGTGCGCCCTGATGAGTATCGAGTCAAACGTACGGATAGGGGACGGGAGCACCACAATATACGTACAAGTCGGTATGCACGTGAATGTCTGTATTTCTGTGCATGCAATCCGGGGGAGAACATAAAAATTATTTGCTTTCAACTCTGCATCAGCCCCATGGGCTCAACTGTATGCAGTGTTCTGATTACATACATAGGAGAGAACTTTCTATCTAAAATTATATTTGTTTTCTAGAAATAAAAAGGCATCCTGGGAGTTTTGTACCAGAATTTTGTGCATTGTATTAAGTGTATGTACAGGTAGGATTAAATGTATGGTCATCCATGCAAAGTTGTTCATTGGTTTACTATTTTTAAAGGTCATATGAAGGTGAAATCCAGGAGTTTATTCCTGTAGATACGAGTCCAAAAAACTGACTGTATACTTTCTTGACCTAGATCTCTGTATTAACTGTTATTTCTGGAGGAACCTTTAAATATTATATTTGACTAAGACAATGTTATAGAATATCAGTAGCCTTCTGAGTTGTAGTTATAGCAGATACATCATTCCCTAATAGGCATATTGAAGGGCACCATGTGAAACTTGCATCTTGATTGTTTGTATGCTATATAAGGATATCTGTGCAAACAAACGGGAGGAGATAAACTGCTGATCTTGTAGGTTAATTGGTTATGGCTTCATCGCCATTAATAATCTAATGTAGAAGGATAAAGAATGGTGACAGCAGATGTGATATAATTGGAGATTAACTACAGACAATTCTGGAGAGCTGTGCGATCTGTCTGACACTTTCCAAGTTCCAAGACCAGTATAACCCCTCTATCTGCTCTTTTTGGTTCTCATATAGGCAAATATGCTCTTTCCACTTTTTTAAATTGTGGCCTGCATCTTATGTAAACGTAAAGCAGTGATCATCTGCAAAGTGTTTGTGTATTAAGAAAAGGCTCATTATTGGGATTTGGGACCAACATGTTTTATTTGCTCAAGAACATTAAGTCAGAAACTTTGCCAATTACTCTTTATTGAGTTTTGTGTGACCTCATAATAAGTAAATGGGATCTACTATAGCACAGTGGCAGTAAAAATGTGTGATTATTTTTTTTTTATCTGGCCTGGCAGGATCCTTCATGTGATGGTGTTCTTGGTATAATCTGTTGTTATTGAAATTCTATTTGGCTGCCTTGTGTCTCTCTCTGCTTCAGCGTATGTGTGAAAATTTTGACTATTTTCTTTGTGGTACCTTGTTAATTTTCTATATCCTCAATAAACAATAGACTTTTAAGAAGAAAAAAATAAGGAAAAACCTCAGAAAATAATGCAAGGATAAAAGGGTGAACATTTTTCGTTGCTAGGAGAGAGTGCAACTGCATGGTATATACAATGTTAAAAATTTATATATCTTTTTAGAATAAAAACATTCCGGAGTAGTTTGTTTTTACTGGAGTCTGTTCGCAGTCCCGCCATTAGACAAAGGTAGATCTCAGTGAAAAGGTGCATCAGACAAAAGCAGTGGGTTACGGGTGGAGACTGTTTGCTCAGGGTGATTCAAATAAGAAAAGCTTGGAGAGCCTAAAAGCCTCAGTAGATTTAAACGGACCAGGTATTTGAATAGCTTGACTAGGATTCACCTGCAGATACCAGACTTTTATGATGATCTTGTTAATGGGAGTGGAGAAATCCTATTGAAAAACCCCTCTGGCATTACTGCTATTTTTTTTATTTTTAAGTCCGTTTCTGGTTGTCAGATAAACTTAAGTGATTCAAGTAATTTTAATTTGTGAGTTTGCACTGTATGAAAAACTAATGGAATATATGTCTGATGGCAATAAAGTGTATATTGAGAAAATGCTTTTGTATGTATACATACAATCTCTTCACACCCTGTCAGGACAGGATAATTTTTTGGGGAACAGTATATGTGATAAGTTGCTTGCAGCTTAAAAGAAAAAGAAAAACTATGTTAATTTTAAATTTGTAAATAAAGATAATGACAACTTGCTGGATCTTTGTCTGTAACAGATGTCCACAGTGTCTGAAACCATCTTCCTAGATTAGCCTTACACAGGGTACACGCCTGCATCCTCTACAGGCTGCAGTTAGCCACATGGTAACGTTTAGGACCTCTGGTTTCCATAGCAAACAGAGCAGCTGAAACAGAGCGCCTTGTGGATTTACCTGCTCTTCTTGTTGCCAAGGCTAATGATGCAATGAATTGGGATCCTCTTTTGTTAATTAAATTAAGTTTACGTCTGAGACACTCAATCTGGAGGTAGAATGAGCTGGGATGGAGTTTCAACATTCGAATGCCCATTTGAGTTATATCAGATTTTAAATACAAAATGTTGGCTCGGATGTAACTTTTGGTGCAAATGTGTAAATAAATCGAACAAACAAGTGTTTCTTTTTGGAGGGGAGGGTGGATGTGGAGGACTCAAAACTACCAAAGTATGCATTATTAAAAAAAATAGCGCTTACAAAAAATATTTTCCACGATAATAAGCAACACATTTTCATGTTAGAATTCAGTTAAAATATGCACTAAATATACCTTGCTATGGGAGCCTATTTGTGTAAGGCATCATGTCCTCTGGTGTATTAAATGTGTGACACACTTAATATACCAGCATGGCACTTCTGTTTTTTTTTTTTTTTGTGTTTGCCATGTTTTAAATGCATTTCGAAGACTCTTAAGAAATCACACGTATAAAATGTGTTTGTATATCACAGTTAATGTAAAAAAAATTAAAAACCAATGGGTATGTTTCTTTAAACTTAATAAATGAAGCATACAGTCCATTGATAATATTTGCCCTGATAGTGGTAGTGTGTTTTCTTGTCCAATGGAGATTAGAGATCTATTAAGCAGAGCTCAGCCCAATTAGTAGAAGTCTACACAAGAAAGACTTGAATATAGGGTATTCTGTTACATATGCTGTACAATATGCTGACAAAGATTACATGCATTTAGGGGTGAATTTAATAGGGTGTGAGTTATTAAAAGTGCAAATGTTTTTGGCAGTTCAGCCGCAGGTTTTAAAGCGGCAATATTTTTAAGGCAAACCAGCTTGAATCACCAAAAAACTCGATTGCATTCCTCAATTCAGAGGTTCAGATCTGTTCATGTATATACTTTGTGGTTTGTTTGTTTTTGCTTCTACTCCATTGCCAAATTGGGCAACCTGCATGCATTGGCACACTGATAGTCTCCATACACCTCCAGCGGTTACAGTGCTACTCCCCCTTTATTTCCTTCAGTGACTATAAAAAGGATGATGATTAGTGATTTTTGTTTGCACTTTTCCAAAACTTTAAAATAAGTAAAATACTAATACTGCTGAGCAGGATTCATTTATATTATTGTATTTATTTTTAATTTAAAATTGTTAAAATATGGTACTAGGTGGCCTTTATAATAAGCTAGATCTTGATTACATCTAAAGGTAGGTACACACCTAGCAGATATAGATAGATTGAGTGATCTGCAGATATATCTGTAGATGATCGTTCAGTGTATATGAACGACCATCATCTTCCAGGCAGCCTGGGGCCCCGCTGGCCAGGGGGGGTCCGCCCCCCTCCCCATAGCTGCCGCTGCATGTGTACCGGCGATCGGCTGTTCACCCATACACACTTGCTGATGGACAGATATATCTGTCCACCGGCTGTGCAGCACAGCCGACGCGATATGTCTGTGGACGACGTCGTTCACAGATATATTGCTGGTAGACACTGGCCGACGGGCACCAGATATTTTGGCCAATCAATTGATCGGCCAATATATCTGTCAGTGTGTGTACCCAGTTTAACTTGTTTGTTGAAAGAAAATGACACCAGTGCTACAGTATTGCTTACTTTTGTGGAGGACAGAAAGGGTCTATGCCCACTGCAGAAGGCATTCTATTATACTGGTGAAGCTGTAGTTGGCATCAGTGTAAGTGTTTTGCATCCATACCTGAACTAGTGGTAAACATGCAAGTACAATATAAAAGTCCCAAGCCTGGTTATACATACTTTACATTGTCCTAGTACCAAGTTGTCTTTTTTTTTGAGATGCTCTAATTAAGTGTTTTTGTTTTTTCCTTTAATCCGCTTTTAGTCCACTCTAGAAAAAAATATATCTTCCTGTGTGAAATAGTCACCATATTTGCCATATTGCTAATCAAAAATTGGATTTCATCTTGTCTCCCCTGATATCATGAACCACTGCTCTGTAGCAACTTAAATGCCATTTGGATAGGTATAATTGCTTAGCTAGAAAAGGCACTACTGGCTCCTGGCCTGATGAGATTATCCACAGGCCTATTCTCTTTTCTTCTTCTTCTTTCTACTGAAGAAACCTTGTCAGAATCTCCTGCTGATAACTGGCTAAAATATTTACTTGACCACAATCTTCCCTTCCGCTAGACTGGCCCTGACACCACTTATTTAGGGCTTTGTCTGAAACCAGGAACAAAAATCACCCTCCCACTATTGATAGTCTTTTATCTTCAGCATTATCTGTGGTTATTAGCAAGTCACTGCCACAGCCCTCCTCACTGAGAGCCTGCAGTCTTCTGTCCCATCCTGGTCCAGGTGTATGTGCAGGCATGTTCTACATTCCTATCCCACAGCTGGCAGGAGAACCCAGGTCAGTGAAACATTGTGTCTGATAGAATAAAAGTGTTGCTGTACTTTTGTTTTTATATTTCTCCAAAATATGACTGCATTTGTAACAAGAAAATGACATGCTCATGGCATTGATCTGGATAAAGTTACATCATGCTTCTAAGCTAGTTGGATGTCTTGTAGAGGATGTTGGTCAGTAGCTAATGATCTGGACCGCCCGCCTCTCTTCCTGTTTGGCAACTCATTTCCCTTGATGAGGACTTTTTCCTTCAGGATTTAGATATCTGGATCCTACAACTTATTTCCTAGCATGTTTGTTTAAACTCTTTACTAAGACTTGAGATATAGCTATATATAGTTTGTAATACATAAGTGTTTGCTTGCTGAAATTCCTCAAACGTTGCATTAGATGTGCACAGTAGAATTGAATTCTAAGGTATCGAAATATACAGGTTAATTGTAGTAATATTGGATGCTATAATTCTAAAACCTATGATAACAAAATTTCTGAACCTCATCGGTAGCATCTGCCTTAATTCACAGTACTTGCTTTCCTAGAAATTCCAATGTTTGCCGCTTTCTTAGGTGTTACAGGACCTTTCTTCTGTATTTTCTGGCAGAGAGGGGGTTAAAGCACTGCCAGTAAGAAGTGTGTGTGCCTGCAGGGGGGGGGGGGGGGGGGTTGCTTTCGTGAACTTTCACTCCTACTTGCAAAACCCTAGCAGTGCACCCCCCCTCCCCATTTCCCCACCCCACCTCAGGAGCATAGCAGGTAAATCCCTTCACAAGATGGTAACAAGATGCTGGAAAGGTAACTTATACATCAGTGCCAGATTTCAGAACTGGTTCATCACCAGCACGCACATTTACTTATGTGCTGCTTCTGAAACTCTAAACAAGTGCCTTGCCTTCCAAATCTGTGTAATGCTCCCAGGTTTTGTTCTAGCAGTTACAAACAAGGACTCTGATGGGTGTTGGTTCATCATTTCATCATCTGATCCTGGAAAGAGAGGATGTGCTGTGATCCAAGATGTGTGTGTATATAAATGTCCACTTAATTCACATCATGGGAAGACTTTGTACACACACATTTTCTTGTTTTGTTAAATCATAAAGGCCTACCATGTACTATAATTACAATAGACACGGAGGGCTCTAGACAATGTTGTCTTACATATAAACTGGTCAGGGATGGGAATCGCTGTGTGTGTGTGTGTGTGTGTGTGTGTGTGTGTGTGTGTGTTTTATATAATCAGAGTATTGGCTTTATCAGTATACTGTACACTACCTTTTCCCCCAAACACCAGGCTATGTGTAGTATTTACATTGCTGCTCCTTACTTTTACATCACTTGGATTGTCCCATCAACGTAGCTGCTAAGGAAAAATTCTGTAATCTCCATGCATCTCATAGGAAGTCTATTTATTCCTCTAGTTACTTTCAATCTGTTTTTCATTTATTTTTTCTTTCTCCATAAAGTAGCAAATTTGAAGATTACATTAGTGCGTTGGGTTTTATTTATTGTTTTGCCAGTGTGTGTGTGTGTGTGTGTGTTGCATTGTTTTACTACATTACCATATAATATTTAAGAAGTGCTGGTTTGGCTATAATATTGTGACTTTGAGACTGCTAATAGATGCTAATGAATTGCAGAAACCTAAAGTGACCTCGTGCTGATTGGGACAGAGAGCTGGCACTCACTGATGGAAAACCAGGTATGGATGGACTACATTTTACTCCTCCCCACCCCTTTCTCTACCACATATTCCTCCTCTCAGCAGACATGAAAATCCAGTGATAAGATAATGTCACCAAGAATAATCAGCATTTCAAAGAGGTCCAAACAATAGATCTTGTTTTGATTAACATCTTTATTGTAGTGAAGTGATAGGACCAGTCTGCTTTGCTGATGCTTTTAATCCAAATTAGTTAACACACAGAATGATTCTGAAGACACAATATAAACACAAAGTGATAGCTCGAATATAACCATCATGCCAAATGGATTGAACAATGGGTTATCCTTCCGTTCGCATTGTAGCTCTTGATAGACTACAGCCAGTGTTATTTTGCTATGTGTGGTATTAGTTATAGTAGAACAGAATGATGAAATTGTATGATGATTGCATTATATGACACGGGAATTCCGGTATTGTGTAAAATACCTGTACAGAGACCCACTCTGCATGTGAGACCTGCTCTAGACCCTAACATTGTGAATGACACCACCTGAAAGTCGGGGTACCTGCACATTATGTATAATCAAACTGTAGATAGATTGCTATGTAAATGTGCTTGTTTATTGTGAACTTGTTTGCGATTGTGGTGCTGTTTGAGTCCAAGCAGTCTGTCTTTAATTGTAGGTTGTTGCTAACCTGCATTTGCATATTTGGTTTCTGCAAGTTTAAGGCTTTCAGCATTGATGTTATATACCCTTTTTTGTTTATTTATTGTAAGCAGACCACTTGTGTTCACCTAAAACACTGTCCCGTTTTCTGTGTTTATCCATCAAAGGATTGGGTAGCAGCAGTAACATACTGTGAGAAGTACAATTGCCTTGTGCTCCATGTCTGCAGCTGAACAGTCTGATAAACCTTTGTATTTGCTGAGAACATTTCTTTTGCTTTAATTGAAACCTATATTTTATGATGTGCTCCCCATTATTTTAGCAAATAATTATATATTTATCACCTTCTACTTATTGTAAAGTCTACAGACTAATTAGGGTGTTGTGAATGTAAAAGCTTACTTACATACTGACCAGTCTAATTTGCTACAAATCTCCCCCCCAGAAACCAAATTCTACATGTATTATTTTAACTGTCTCAGTCCTAGCACAGTCCATGAAATGACAGGTGCTGATTTGTTGTTTTGGGCAACTTCTCCACTTTATATCTCTCCAAGGCTTCATACATCTCCCTCATAATGACTGCACACCACTCTCAAATATTTGTTAGAATGAAATAAGCATTATTACACAGCAAACATACCAATAGGATCATAGTGAGGAATCTGAGTCTTCTCCCATAAATGTAACATACCCATAAAGCAAGCATATGTCCATGGACCATACAGCCAATGTAAAACACCTATTAAAATGAGCCTATAGTAAGGTGTATAGTTTATAGAATTTGGTTTGTAAAGTGAATTCCAAGTTTAGGGTGCAGCAGCTTGTGAAAGCAGGAGCAAAGGTTGTACATGTTGATGTATATATTTGAATCTGCATCACTGGTAATCTTCTTTGTACTCTTCCCTAAATCATTGTTGGGAAACCTGCTACATTTTGTGGTGCTCTACTGCGGGAACTTGTCAGAGACTATGTACATGTGCTGTGACTTAGCGCATATACAGATGTGTCCACAAATCTCTTACTTCCTTGGGCTTTAAACTGCCCTCCTAGTCGCAGTATGCTGTGGCGTGACTCTGTACCCTGCTAGTCGTGATATGCTGTGGCGTGACTCTGTACCCTGCTAGTCGTGACATGCTGCGGCGTGACTCTGTACCCTGCTAGTCGTGACATGCTGTGGCGTGACTCTGTAGCACTGAGCGTCTTTTCAAGCGACTTTTTACCTTCAAATGCATCTAATTTGCAAAGAGCACAAGCAGCTTCTGCTGATTAAAATGATATGCGCCATGCCTATATTCTGTGTACAACTGCTGGTGTACCTGCATGCGAAATGCTACGTAACAGTGTCCCAGCCGCTGCAGTTGCACCCGCAGTTACACACAGAATATTAGTATGCCGCATATCATTTTATTCAGCAGATGCTGCTTGTGCGTCCTATTCGCATCACTTAGAGAAAAAGATGCATTTGAAGGTAAAAAGTTGTACGAAAAAAACGCTTGATACTACTGAGTTGCACGGGACTGACGTGTTATGTTTAACGCGGCTTGTAGCAGACGATGGTAAGATGTATGTAGACACATCTGTACACACACACTATTTCCAGCACCCCATGTGTTTCTAGATTCCCAAGAACCTGTGGCCCTTCCAGCTTTGTTCCCCCATACCCCCTCTAGTGTGTACTCCAAGTTACTGGGTGCTTGTAATTCCTGTCTTTATGATGATTTGTCTCCACTTTCATCAGTAGCAACATACCAAGCATGTGCTGGAGTTGGGGGTAATACCCAGCACTGATGCTAATAACCACTAATTGCAGTGATGGCTACTGTGGAGAGAGGGGGCCAATACCCACAAACCATTACTGCTGCCTGCTAGCACACTTGCCGGTGGACAGAGGACCACTTTAGGTATAAACTTTCTTGATAACAAACAAATAGCCACCATATCTAGTGAGCTATAGAATGCTATGAAACACTTATATAATGTAAAAACATAGGTTAAACTATTTATATACTAGAGGTGTATAAATAGTTCTTATATTTTTAGCTCCTGTATGTGAATGATGACTACCACCGTTAAACTCTTCTACATCTTAACAAAAGAAGGGTGTGTCAAATAGAATTCAGCACTTGCAAACTGTTAATCTTCTCATCCAGTAGTTCTCTGAAATGGTTAGCAGAGATACAGATGGAGATAGACGAGCCCCTAAGCAGGACTCAGTAAGTGGGGAAGTGAAACAAGTACAGGCTGCTCTCACAAGCTGTGGGTAGTTGCTTCAGTAGAACTCATCACAGAGCTGGAGGAAGGGGGACTTAACAAGATGGGAATCTCTGCCCATGCAATATGATTTCCATTAAAATGTTTGCTGCCAGCAGACAGCGTGGGATACTTGGGCCTCTAAGGGGTTAATTGCAAGCACACAGTTTTGTTGCCAATAACTGTTGCAAAGGGGAGTGAAGAGTCTTTTACTGCTTCTTATACATGTTAACAAAGTTCAGCAGTTTTATTTTTTAAAACTAACTTTTGGTCTGTGTAATTTGTTATTGCATATAGTAATTAATTTAGTTGTTTATAGGACCAAGTAATACTGCTCTCGTATGTAATTGTGCACATACACAGTTGAGAGATGACTATTCTTCATGTTGTTTCTCATAGTACATAGTCTTATTGCACTGTGTATTGACGAAAATTAAAACACTTCAATACACTGTATAAAACTATTTGTTTCTACTGTCTCCTGGATTCTTATAGTTAATAGTTGAAGGCTATGCAGAGAAATCCGTTAACCACGATAAAGCCGTTTACATGGGTAAATGCCACACCCCGGCTGAACGTAAATTTTTTGCTATTCAGTTAGCGCAAGTTAACACGCGTTAACTCTTCATAGGAATTAATGCATATTTTTGTTTGCAGCCCCTGAGCAGGTGAAAAGTTTAAAAAAAAATCCATATTTGAAAGCAAAAATGTCGGGACTTGGTTCAGAAGCCCTGGGACACCGCCCTAATGATTATCTAAGTTTTTAATTAGCTTAATTTGGCCATGACATGTAATTTTTTGGGTACAATTCTGCAAAATGCAGAATAATGGGTTATAAGATGAGGGATGGGTATATGGGGGTGCTGTATTGATGGGACAGGTATTTTTAAGCTTGCAGGTAGGAGTTACAGGTGGGTTTTTGTTTTTAATAATTTTTAAAAGTGGCTTAAAATTACACATAAATCAACTTGACGGTATTTTTATGCACCCAACTAAATCTAGGGCATTTAATTTGCTAAAAAAAGACAAAGCACTTTTTTCACTGTTACTAAAAATTGCAGATATCAGCATTTAGACACCTTTTTAAGAGCCCCAAATACTTTATTGTCACTACTAATAGACTTCTACAATGTTGTCCAATATTATTTTGCACTTTTTTGGGGTACAGGCTGATTTCCACATTTTTCCCCACACTTATCGCGGTTTTTACCAACCAGAATTACCACACGACTGCTGGGATAAGCCTTTTCCAATTGAATTGCGCGTTAAGCGAATTTACAACATGGCTTGTGCGTAAAATCAAGCCTATACCCCTATGTGTCTTTGTCTGTTCTCTTCTAAGACTTCATGGAGATCTGCTTTGCCTGCTTCGGACGTCATTGATTGACTTGGCTAACTGAGCCATTTGTGTGGACAGCTTAAGGCTCCTATTTATCATGCATTTTTTTATATTTTTTCATAAAATTATGTAGAAACTGCAGTTTATGTATAAGTTTATGATTGTTGCTATATGCTAACAGTCTAATGCAGGAAATTTCACAGAAATCTCTTACAGAAGGCTAATTAGCGCTGCAGGCCGCAGTCCCCTTTATTATCAGTGGGGACTTTGGTCTCACGCCTATGTACCAAACTCCAAAATGCAGATGGCGTGAACTGCTCTTATGGAGGCATCTCCTGTTCCACTGGCTCTCAAATCTGACACTGGGGCTGATTCACTACGGAGCGCAATACTGTGTACGTACGCAGTTCAACTGCGATGGCAAGCTAATCCACTGCCATCGTAATGCACACTCAGCACATCATAAGGACACCCACTTTACCTTCCAAACATCCGTAATGTTTAGCAGAATAGTGAAACCATCGGTACAATCGTGTACCATCGTAGCCTCATGCACACTTGCACAAGCCCAGATCTTACTCAGAAATTGCTAACACCACGCACGCTATGAGACCTCACACTACGTATGGCATCACAGTGGCTAATTTATGCACCCCCCTGCAGCGTGCGGATGCACTGGCATGTCTGCGTTCCCCGACCACCACCCCATCACTACCCTCAAAGAGTGCTGCCTGTCAATCACTCTGCAAAGGGTCTGTATCGCCTCTGCGATAGCAGTCCCGATCGCAATAGGTAGTTTACGCACTGCAATGCATGCACAGAACGCAACAATCGGCCGATTTGCATGCGTATTCGCAACTGCGATTCAGAATGAAAATATCCGTGGCTATACGGACGCGATTGTTAGTACATAGGCCCTTTTTATTTTGCTAAACATAGGTGTGCTAATTTATTAATCATACAATCTACTAGGAACACTATATCTGCAATTTATTACTGAAAAATAAATAACTGTTGCATATTAGTGGTACTTGAATAAATTGTGCATGTGGAAGTTAGCTGGGGATGGAGACTGACGTGATGGAGAAGTTGAAAGATCTGTATATCTCTTGTTGCTGACTAAACAGTTCTGTCAGCTGGCAGTCCTGAGGCCTGAGGATTTGTGATAGTAGCTGGAAGGGTGTGGAGGAGGTGGAAGCAGGGGGAGGGGGATATATGCTCAGGGCACCAACTGTTGCTCCTATCGAACCTTGTGTGTGAGGCACCTTCACATCTTCCGCTTGTTTGTTTGTTGTTTTTTGTTATAACGTCCATCTCTAATCATTTGTACATTTTTACTAAACCCAAAATAAACTCTGATGTTTGAGTTTCTGTTTTTTGACCCGATATTATATAGCCATAATGTAACTAGCTGGGCAATTGGGACCTGCTTATGGTATGTTGAAACTGCTCTGTTTGGACAGGCCAGTACATCTGCAATTATTGAGCTGTTAGTATTTGAATTATTACTACTTCGTTTTAGTCTGCTTTTATTTTCTATTGAAAATGAGACAAGGAAAAAAAATACCCTATTATAAGAAAGCATAACCGACTGAGTAATTGTACTTTCTAATCAGGGTCTGTAGTGAGTTTGCTCCTAGTTTTACTATTTATGTATTTGTTTCCCTGGCTAGGCCATGTTTGAGCATGTAACCACTGCTCTGAGATTCCTTCGAGTCGCTATAGATCCTGCCACTCCCCAAGGCCAAGTATCTTTGTGGTGTTCTGTCAATGTTTTCTATGCACTTTTTACTGGATGGAGGGATAAGGAGACGCACCTTATTTTACTGCTTGCTAGAGTTAGTGATAAATAGTTTACAGTACTATAGCAGGGATCCTGATGTGTGGTTGTATTCATTTCACAATCACTTGCCAGAAGGGTCCCGATTACATGGTCCCTTATCTAGGAAGCAAAAGGGAAACAAAAAAAATATTCTAAAAATATGTATTCACCTTTGCTGCCCCACATGTGCTTGGGATGCAGGTAACCACATTTTTGTTTTCTTTTGTAGTCTTTTTATTTTGTTTAAGTTGATCTTTCATTTAAAAATAATCTTTTATAAAACTTAATTTCTTATCATGCTTTTGTTATTATTTGTAATTTTGGCCTGGAAGTAACTTAATGTGTGTTATCGCCTGGCCGTCCCTTGCCCTGCCTGTTTGGTACTGGCTGAAAAGGTACCATTGTTTGTTCATCAAACATAGGGTGCAGCATGTTTCCAAGGTGACTGCGGTTCTATTGCTGCTGTTTAACTCTGATACCACACACTAACAGCAGTTACCTTTGTACACCTGAGAGCATCCTGCTGTTGGGGGAAGTGCAGCTCCTGTATATGTGGTTTTTTTTTTTTCTTCTTCTTGCATGGGGAAAAAAGATTTCTGAAAGTGTGTCAGAAAGATTGTGGATTGAAAGACATACAGTAAAAAGGTAGACAATGTCTAGATAGACACCAGATGTTAGACAGGCAATAGGTCGACAGGGAGAAAAGGTTGACGGGGTCAAATGTCAACATGCATATGGTCGACACATTTTTTTTTTTCTAACCCCGATCATCACCCAAACCCTCTCCTTGGTGCCTAACCCTCCCTCCTGGTGCCTAACCCTAACCGTCGGGATAGGTGCCTGACCCTAACCGTAACTTCTAGTACCTAACCCTAAATTTTTCTTACAAAAATCATGTCGACCATGCACATGTCGACCTTTGACCATGTCGACCATTTGTACTTGTCGACTGTCTTACATGTCAACCTTTAGTATGTCGATCTTTTGTTCCTGTCGTCCTATTGCCTGTATCATCTGGTGTCTCTTTACATTAAAAAAGGCATTTTTCTAAACATGCTTGCTATTCACCATTGGAAAGAATTTAGGTGGACGAGCAATTGGACATTCCTTTGCGTCCAGCATTATGGTGTTTCTAGTTATTGCTTTTATATTGTCTCTGATTGACTGACAGTGTTTTTTAATTAAAAATTGCCTGGCTCAAAAGGCAACACTATAATTGATTTTCAGTAGCATTTGCTGATCACGTTTATGTCTTGAGGGGAAAGTGAGAATTGAGAAACCCAGGAATTTGTCTGTCCCTCCCCAATGACCCAAATGTGTTCCATGTTTGTGTCACAGGCAGGACCAACAAAGTTTCTTTTCTACATTTATCTTACATTAATGTTGTATTAGGAGCAAGCTAAATTACTTTAATTCTGGGGCCTTTTTATTTCACAATTTGCTGTCTTTTACGGAAGATAAAAGGTCTAGTGATTGGACAACATGGATGCTGGCTGGGCTGAAATTGCAAAGTTCTGCTATCAGGTTTCATACAGTTCATGCGCAGGTTTCAGTAAACATTAACCATTATTATCAGAGCTTGCAGTATGCTGAATGGTTAGCAAAGAGAATGTACCCAAAGACTCAGATGAAGCAAATGAGTCCAAGGTCAAAGGGATGAGAGGTTTTTTTCCTTCTTGTCAGGCGTCGGCTCTTATACATTTATTTTGTTCCTCACTTTCTTTTTCACCACAAGTAGTAGATATCATCTGTCAGCATTAAATAGTATTAAGAATGATTATCTGTAAACTACTTTTTGTTGCACATTTACTTTTTCTATTACATTTGTTACACCATTGATAATTGGGGAAAACAAACAAATGCTTATCTGACATAGGGGTCTATGTACTAAGCCTTGGAGAGAGATAAAGTGGATGGAGATAAAGCACGATCCAATCAGCTCCTAACTGTCAGGCCGTGTTTGAAAAATAATAGTTTGTAGCTGATTAGTTAGTACTTTATCTCCATCCACTTTATATATCTCCAAGGCTTAGTACATAGAGTCCTAATTTAGCATCGATGCCAGCAGTGTCACATAATTTCCTTCACTTAAAAGGCATCTGAAATTTCCCCATGTTTAGTACTTGATGTTTTCGCAGTTGCACCAGTTCTGCTGGTGCTTTAAATAGGGGACTGTACTGTGTATTTTCAAAAAATAGTTTTGTCCTTCCGTGTAACTAAGATAACAGGATAAGATGTGTTTCAACTGCATGTGCTATACTGAGTGTTTCTGGTACATTGTGACACTTCTACATGCAGTTTTCCCTGCTCACTGATGGATTTCACCTTCTGCTTAACAGCACTGCTGTGTCAGTCATTGAGGCTCGACAGGGCGGGACACCTCCTGGCAGGGCAGTGATTGGTGGATAGCAGCCACAGGCAGAAGGTAGGAGGGGAGCGGCTGCAGCAACAGTTGGCCAATGTTCTTGCCTTGTACTTTGGCCTGCATCCTCTTGCCTGGAGATTTGTAGCAGAGGAGGGAGAGAGATTAGCAGTGAGATTTTGCAATAGCAGGTCTGCAAAGATGCACGTTTTAAAATTAGAGCGTGTAGTCTTTACTATTGTTCCCCCAAAATGGGTTTTTCCTTACCCTATAGGAAAAAGTGGAAATGTGTATTAAATCGTGTCCCTTTATGGTGCAGTAACATTACATAAATGAACACTGTGATGCTCTTTGCCTGTGAACAGTATATATCCAGCTATTGATAAAAATGCAAATATTTAACCAGGGTGACTGGTGACACTGTTGTAGAAGGTGAAGATAACTTTATCTCGTGTGTGTGTGTGTGTGTGTGTGTGTGGTTGATGTTACCAAAGGACAGTTTACAAAGATTGCATTTTTATCTTTTGGTATGGAAACTATACACCTTTTTTGTTTTCATTTATTTTCCTTGGTATATAAGCATGTTAGCATACACGTTTTGGAAATGGTCACCTCCATTTTAATAATTTTAATTTTAATAATTTTACATACAGATATTTTCAATACGCATGGATTTGCCATAGCTAACAGAGTAGACATTTTTTGAATATAGACTTATGTACAAGTCTCTGTTGGTTTAAAATGGGAGGGACTATTTTGATATTTGGCGTCATCCTGCGACTAAAATTGGGAATGGATGTGGTTTATTGGAGACATCCATGAAGAAATAACCGTCCAGCTTGGTTCAACTTGTCCACTATGAACAGCGTATTTAAAAATGGCATTGTGGTCAATTCAGCGCAATGTGCAGCTGCAATACTCAGCTGCACACCTCACAGCGATTATTGGCGTTATCAACAACAAATTTCCTGCACACAACTATGGGGAGAGAGGGACAACACTTGAAAATGCAAGTTTGCTGTTCCTAATTGAAATGCATTTCACTTCTATTACTTGTTTACCCAATTGCTTCCCAAATATACAAGCTGGAACTTACTTATTAAACATAGGAATGATTTATTGATATCCATTTTTAAACCTATGTGAGCTTGGAAAAATAGCACTAAATGATCTATATTGGCTATCTAATGTTAAATGTTGTGACGATCTCTCTGCCTTTTTTGTGCTGTGTAGTGGCCCGAGAATGAGTTATTAGCACATTATGAAAACTTCCAGGTAGCAATTGGTTCTAAACCAGCTGCTGCTTTTGTATCAGAATTGTGGAGATGGCATAGTAAACCACATTGTATCCATATAATGAATACTGTTATGAGTTATTTGTGCATTGTCTTATGAAGAAAAGTTGTTTCTGAGACAGAAGAAGAATCATTTAAATTGGATTATTAAATGCATTCCTAGTAAATAAATTATGATTCTGGTCTCAAAGTGAACACTGCTGCATAAGGACCCTTTAAAGTTCTAGCTATCTGCATTTCCACACCTGTATTCTATTGCTGGCGCTTTACATTGTGCCCCCTGCCCCCCTTTTTTTTTTTTTTTTCTTTTTTCTTTTTTTCCCCTCTTTCCTTGTAACAAAAATAGCATTTAAAAAATTATCTGCAGTGTGCCTAAAGTAAAAACTTACAGGAATTTTTTTTCAGACCCGACAACAGCTGTTTTATTAAGAGGGACAAATGGGGGGGGGGGGGGAGAGAAAATATTCAGCAAAGATGAGCGTAGAGTTCTCAGCGCTCTCTTCTTCTTACTCCGCTGTGTAGGAGGATAGGAGACCGCTACCCTCCAAACAGACTTTTTTTCTCTCTTCATGAATGGACCATTTGTTAGTGCATGCACAACTGTTAGATTTAGCCTGCCCAGCATCCCACACTGCTCCAGAATAACTGCATCCTAACTGGACTTTCTCAGCTTTTTTCTGTCTAACTAATCTATCATGAAATGGAGCATCTGTCTTTCACTACATCTGTCTATGAATATAGCATCATATAAAGCAAACAGCTGTATGACAGGTGCACAATGTATATATTTTTTCTGCAACTGCAGCAGTTTTTAAAATCTCCAAGAGCCTTTGATCGAAACTTGTCAGTGTTAATGACACCTTTCCCATATGTTCTAATTATATGGAATTCTATGCATTATAGATTGGATGTTTTCTATAAGACCTCTATTTTCAGTGTCTTTTATATTTTTAGTGTGTAACTTGCTTTGTTTGGTGTTCTATAAATCTGAGATTAATTTATAAGAAGACAAATGGCTGAGTGTCCTCATTCCCGATGCAAACATGTTACAAAAATGAGAGTCCGATCTACCAAGGTCTCTTACACCAGCACCAGCATCCTGGGAGCTGTGCACATATTTTCACTAGATTCCTCTGTTGCTAGGCACTTGTATTTCAGGTCTGCAGGCCATCGCCTCTCATTCGTGGCCTCCTTGCAAATACCTTTGCTATGGAATGCTGGCTTTCCAGTGCTACCTTCTACGGCTGATGGCTTGGTCGTTAACAAATCTGTCACAAAGAAGACATGGCACAGTGCCTTGCAAACAAAAGGTGTTGGACCCTTTCTATGCATAAAGTACAAGCAAGATTAGAATCACAATATTTTGATCTTCTAAAGTGCTGATATATTAAGCAGCTGTATACACTTGAGTAAAATAAAACCAATGGCATCAATGAAATGTTCAGATCGTCCTGTACTAGACTTGAAAGCAGTATCCAGAATCATTTCTCAGATGCTTATGACACTGTCATCCATCTGGATTTCTGTGTGGCACAATTAATCAAGGACCTCAGATTTATTTATTTATTTATTTATTTATTAACAGTTTCTTATATAGCGCAGCATATTCCGTTGCGCTTTACAATTGGAAACATTGATAGATCAAAACAGGGTAATAACAGACAGACATAGAGGTAAGAGGGCCCTGCTTGCAAGCTTACAATGTAATGGTTAGTCTGTTCCTTAGCATGTACATACACTGTCGCTAACGTTTAAAATAAACAAAAGCACTGAGCTACTTATTGTGGGGGTTTTTTTGTTACTTTTATTATACAAAGAATATAAGTGTTTTAAAATGGGCCTAAGCACTGATAAGTAAATTTGAAAACATACATTAACTTTTTTTATTTGATATGCACATACAGTAAGTTTATTTTGGCTATTTTATATCATTCCCTTTTGTGCTATTATTTCTTTTTCCTTTTTTGTGCAGTATCAGTAGGTTGTTTTTGTATCTTGACTTCAAGCTATGTACCCTTATAAACTTGCAAACAAAGATTTATTATAGCAAGGTAGCCCGTGCCTTAGCCCCTGGTCGCCCACATAGCAGGTACTTTAAAATTGGTGCCACGTGGCACCCACCAGTCTTTTCACGCTAAGGCAGTGCAGTGTGTTCAAAGAACTGTACGTGTGCTCCGCCCAACACTCCTTTAAGGCTGGATGGCATTAATTGCAGGCGCTCAATGCAATGTTTGTCTGACCTGCGTGGGCTGATGGGGGAAGTATTCCTTGCAAAGACCGTCAATCTAATTGAGCGGCCAGCTGAGTATGTTGAAGTTAAAGTTTAGACGCAGGGACCCTAAATATCTTAATGCAGTTCAGATTTCACACCTTTTATTAAATGCAGTTATTTGGAATACAAGTGAGGATTTCTGAAGTACATGAGGGAGCAAGTAAAACGTGCACTGTTTTATCACATTTTTGTTTTCTATGTGTACTGTAATCAGTCCATTGAAGAGATGTCAGGAAGCAAGGCCAGCATTGTGCTATTGTTTAAGCCACAGTTACAAGCTACTCAGCACAATATGTCTGACAGTTACTATTTTTAAGAAAGGAAAAACTGCAGATCCCCAAACAACCAGTTCACAAGAGGCCCCAATGCTATGCAGTCAGCCATAACTGTGCTTTATAAAGCGATCACTTTTATGTATATACCTACAGAGAATCGCAATATGGACCCAACATTGTTGAATTCTATTTTCTTTTTTTCACCCAAATCTGGTTAAATGATCACCCTTGAAATGTAAAATGACCACTTATGTGTTCAGCATTCGTTGTGGAAACTACGACCTTCCGTGTTCACACAATCATATCATTCTTTTGCTATTGTCCTGTTTATTGTAGCATAAGGGTGTCATAAGAGAGAGGCTGTTCGTGACATACAGGCCACAGTACTGGTGTAATAACCGGTAAGGCACACAATGCAGTCTAACAGGTTTGACAACATTTTCCTAATCATCCTTTTAAAACTGTTTGCTGCTGGCGGTTATATGTAAAAGTAGATTATTTTTTTCTTGCATCCCCACCATCTCCAGTTTTCATAGTGGAAACGCTTCAGACACAGGTTTTTCTAATGCTGTTTTTGGGAGGGTTAAAAGACAGGGTTCTACATAAGAAACAGCAGCTGGCAAAGAAAGGCCCCGCTGTTTAGTTCTTAAGACACAGGACTTGCACATGTCTATGCCCATCATTCTGCAGCAGAGGGGAAATGAAAAGGCAGTATTAACCCTTGCATGACCAGACTTGCTTAGAAGACATTGTGGTTCTACTATCAGGAGCCCAGGGTGCTACAGTGAAATATATAAAAATGACCAATAAAAGGCAAAGTTCCCTACAAATGCAAAGGTTGCATAATCTCAACTTTTCAAGTGCATTGAGAGTTTTCCTGTTAATTTGTGGCATAGAGCGATGAAATCTTGTATCCTTCCTGGATTGCACAGTATAGGCAATGCTTGATGAATGGTTCTTGCAGTTGAATATATAGTCCCTTGAATCATATCCCAACTTTTACTCTTTTCATTTACATTTTCAAGGCCAAAGTGGTTTTAGCAGAACAGTAACTGTAAATCTGATGCAGTGATGCAGTGACATTTGTAACAGATGTTATAAGTAAGATGAGGTGTTAAAAGGCTGAAGCCCATAACAGCCCACATATGATAGGCACATGAGGGCTAATGTGTCATTTTGCTATTGCCGTAAACATGCCATATATAGTACATCGGCTGCTGGTCAGAATGTCACATGGTAGATGGAATCTTAGAACTACAGAGGCAGAGCAGGCTGATGAGTAGGATGAGCAGCTTTGTGTGTGACGTGCAGCCATCTCCATGCTGCCTGGCCACACCTGCCAGAGCACATGGATTCCGAAGTAAAAGTCTGCACATATATATATATATATTTACCCTTCTCAGACAGCCAGTAATGCATCTGCATCAGGTCTTCTTCTGCCATACTCTTGTTACCATCCTCATGTGACTTCCAAATGCTTGAAAAGCACATGATTCTGTTACTGTGTCCTATTATATGTTGCAGATGAATGATGCTCAGGGAGCGTGTTTTGCATATTGACTGTTTCTCCTTTTAGTTTCCTTCTATGGGTAATTATTTTTTATGTACTTTCTCACAAAAATAAGATTATAAGCAGACATTAACCATTTATGTAAAGTACAAAAGAGGTTTGAAATTAAACTGAGGCCAATCATTTTTTGCTTAGATATTTCTGTATGTTTTTGAAAGGTGTAATTAGGCATAATGTATTTGTTTTATGTATAAGAGCTACTAATAACATACTGTGTATACAAATGGCCACATGCAGCCAAAAGTACCAAACAATATTGTAAAATCCAGACGTGTCCACATGCTCATTTGACGAAATCTTGCCAAATAACACCTGTTGGCACTTGCAGACTTTGCGACTTAGTCGCATCGAACATCTTTTTCTTGAAATACCGATAATAAGACCTACCCTGAATATAAGCCCTACCCTTACTTTTGTAGCCTGGTCTAAAATAAGCCCTACCCCGAAAATAAGACCTACCTTATTCTCTTTATCAGCTGGGAACACTGCAGAGACCAGCGTTCCCAGTCATGCAGTGCGCGGGTGACGTCACCCGCGCGCTGAGGTTCCTGTGCAGCCGCGCCTGCTGGATCATATTAGATCCAGTCAGCGCACAAGTGAGAGGGACATCCCGGACGGCGGCAACTCAGGTAAGTACCGTACTTGCACTGCAATAAGGGGGCCTGCATAAAGGACACTGCTACAGGGGGGGGCCTGCATAAGGGGCACTGCTACACAAGGGAGGCTGCATAAGGGGCACTGCTACAGGGGGGGCCTGCATAAGGGGCACTGCTACAGGGGGGCCTGCATAAGGGGCACTGCTGTCAATGTTAGTTAAAATAAGACCTACCCCAAAAATAAGCCCTATGGTGTTTTTTGGAACCAAAAAAAAAATAAGACAGTGTCTTATTATCGGGGAAACACGGTATGCATCACTAATGCAACAAAAGTACAATGCAATGGTGCACTGACTACTGGGACCAGCATATTACCTGTACTCCCATATGTGACAAGTCCTAAATCTGGGTAAAAAAAGGCAAAAGACCGCGTTCTGATACAAGCGACCACACCATGTCTCACTCCACATATCATTATACTTAATCTGCGACTACCTACCAATTCCTTCATTACCAAGTACCAATCTAGTGTCCCTGGAACAAATTCAGCAACTTTGTACAGTATATGACTACGATGTGAGTAAGATGCAGAATTTAGGAAAAAGTATTAATCTCTACCTTTGGCAGAGCGTCTAAGTTGCGCCAAGCCATATAACGCAAAACCCTAGGTGACTGAGGACATATGGGAAGCCAAATTTGATGGTACTGGTGGCTTGTTGCCAAGAGTCTGGATCACATGGAGGGCCTGTCGGTATGATTGGCTGATGACGGCTGACTAGTGATAGACATTGATGGCTGTACCATTGATGGCTGATGGTTTTAAATCCTGATTAGAAAACCATTAATGGTTTGCTGCGCATGCGTAGACATCAGCCATCGGACAAGTGCTGCTGATGTTTTCTCAGCCTTGGGCGCCTCCATCAGTGCCACACCATCGATGGCAAAACCACTTGATATCTGTCACAGACCATCAATGGTTTGCAATCATCGATGGTCAGTGGCCATCCCTACTACTGACAGGCTGCTGGCGGTCATTTGCTAAGAAGATTTGCAAACATATGTTACTGAATTTGAACAGTTATTTCAGCCTATAATCTCTTTTGTACAAATACACTATGGTAACCAAGGCATCTGCTAATCCAATGTTTAACATTTTCAGAATAAAAACAATTATAAATCTACATTTTATGTCGGTAGTTATTTCCATTGCTTCTTAAAATCGTGGTCCGGCCAAGCAATTGAGGGAACTTGAGGATAGTCAAAAGACCTCAAAAAGGGTTCTGAGCAACAGATGATGCTGGTGGACAGAGTGCTCCAGCTGTAAGTCATTACTTGCAGAATGGTGCTCTCAGGCAGACAAGTGGAATCCTTGTTTTGGGACCCTGTACTCTGAAAAACACTGCAGTTATCATCCAGACTGTGCATTCTTTGTGCTATCCACATACTGTACATGAATAGAATATATAACATCATGGGCTGTATGACATGGGGCTAATTGCATAGCTACTTTGTCCTGAACAGCTTGATTGATTTATTTTTTCTCTCTCTGTGGCTGTGGAATTTTGCAGTATACATCACTTTAGTCACATTTGTCATGTGTACCTGTATATATTACATATCGAATATACAACAATTCATTCAACCCAATGTCGTCCTTTCCCCGCATTGTTTAACACTGATCATACACTGCAAAATTGCATCTGATGTTAGGTAAATGGCTCAGTATCATTGGGTACATGGGTTTAATTGGCAATCATGATGATGATCTGATGAATCCTTATTAGTAACTTTGTAAATGTGGTTGTACCATTAACAGTTTGTGCCATCATCTTCTGACTATTCGCATCCTACAGAGATGCCACAAGTGATTTCGCCCGAGGGGCTGAACACCTAGATTTCATCCAGTTTAGCCACTTCTGTGCTGCTGGCTTGTTTAACTGCCATGTCAACCTGTATCCTACTGGACTGATGTTATCTAGCAGTGGGAGTTAGCCGTTACATCATGTCAGGTATATCCTTGCACATGATATTTCATGTTCTCCCAGAAGTATGTGCATACATACCTAACACTTTCTAGGGCTTCATCAGATGGCCGCTATAGGTTTAGTGCCTAAGATGTGGGGAATCCCTGATAATTCTGCAGTTGCTGACACTGAATGTGTTCATAGTGGGACATGGACAGTTGAACAGAATTAAGTGCATTAGGTGTCTGTGCCTCCTAAACCAACATAACCAATACCCTAGCTTTAACTGTGGAAAATACAACAGGGTACTAATGTGTGTGTATTTTACATATGTGTTATGAATTAGGTTTGTGTTTGCATATGCATTTAATATATACAGACTTACCCCTTTCACATAAACCATGAGAATAGAATGTAAATAGAAATATAAAAAGGTTCTGAATTTATTCATCAACATTTCAGAATTTCAGACCCATTTTTATACCTATACAACACCTTGCCATTTCAGAACTTCCAAACCATAATTTTAAAACTGAAATACAAAAATTACCACAAGGGCCAAGCAAGAAAGTGTTACTGTGCATTTTAAGTATTTACTTGTTTTTATTGTTACTAGTCATCATTCCTGTCTTCATTTAACCTTCTTTATAAAGTTTGTTGCATCTTCCTTTTTTTTTTTTTTTAGTATTGCAACATTTACTAGTTTTTACTGATCACTAAGGTAGAAGAAATGTGTCTGTACATGATGAAGGTGCATCATCAGCAAGGGAATTGTCTACATTCCAAAGTCATCACTATACTTGATAAGCATCTTTGTTGTCTTAACCCTGACTTCTCCACAAAGTCCAAATAACGCGTAAGGTCCGGTTTGTTTCTAAATGTGTAGTTTTCTTCCATTAGTAGAGATTTTATTTTGCCATCACAAGAAGTTGTGTAAATATACTCTAGGGTTTTTTCTTCATGTTTCACTAGTTATGTATAACTTATGTTTTATATTTTGCTGTTTGAGTTGCAAAGACGGGTTGGGTATGAAATGGCGGCCGGGAAGCCGTCTGATTAAATCCCGACGCCGCAAACCCGAATGCTGAAGATCCCGACCGGCGCTGGTAAGCACCCTAACCCTCCCTGATTGGTGCCTAACCCCAACTCCCCCCGGTGGTGCCTAAACCTAACCCTCCCCGCACCCTAAACCTAACCCTCCCGGCGTGGTGCCTAACCTCCCCCCAGGGGTGCCCAAGCCTAACCCCCCCTCCCCGCACCCTAAATTAAACCTAACCCTCACGTGGTGGTGCCTAAGTCCCTTCCGGGGGTCCCTAACCCCCCCTTCCCCCATGCGGCTAAGCACTAACACTACCCAGCTTACCTTCGTTCGGGAACCAGTCTATCTAGATTCCGGCGTTGGGATATAGACGGGCGTTGGAATTTTGACGCCTGTCTTTAGTACCACATCAGTATTTTGACTCCAGGATTTAGTCATTTTGACTGTACCGGGGGTCCCTAAGTGCTAACACTGCCCGGCTTGCCTTCGTTCAGGAAGCCGTCTGTCTAGATTCTGGCGTCGGGATTGTCTTTAGTCCTGCCTCGGTATTTAGACACCGGAATTTAGTCAGATGGCTTCCCAGCCATCGGCATTTTGACTGTATCCCGCAAAGACAACACAATATACTGACAGTGAGCTGATAGCCATTTAGCATTCCCGCTAGGCTGTTTTCTAAAAGGCATAAAGCACCCTGCTCTCCGGCGCAGCACCCTGCTGAAACAGCCTGCGGGTGCCATCCCCACCCGTGGGTCGCAGTGTCCCACGGGTGGGGAAAACTGCGGTGTAGTGGTCATCGCCAGTGAATGGATGCCGGGCGAATGCACCCAGCATCCATTCACACTGACGGCAGCGCTTGGGGGCAGCCCAGCATGTCCATAAGTGCCGGGCACGCCCCCAAGAGTGATGAAAAGGGGATGTGTCTCAAAGACATGCCCCTTTTCCATGGTCACACCCCCTTTTCGTGCTCACGCAGATGTGCCCTTTCTCTAGGTCTGGCGCCGCAACATTTTTTCCTTCACAAATATAGAAGACCTTTATATAATAAAATTAAAGATTCTATGTAATAGCACAGTCTGCAAAATATAAACTACACCTTTTTAGTTTGTTAGAGGAGCTGAAAGTGAGGCTCGTTTTTAGTGGCCCAGGAGATTTACAAGGGGAGCATCGGGCTGTCAGAAGTGCTTGGGCCCAGTGGCAAGTTTCTGAACAGCTGCAATAACCACTGTTCTGTGTACAAACAGCAGACATTTCTCTGGGGGAGGGAAGGATGCAGACTGTTCATCAGCTCTAGGTGTTAAATGGTACAGTTTCAGGCATTGCTCTGCTGCCCAGGAAGCTGTTGTCTTGGTGCTTCCTGATGCTGCAAGGCTTGTTTATGAGAGTGTAGTATTACACTTGGAACCATTGTTACTTCCCCTACAAAGTTCATTGTTGAACACTGTTGTGTTCACTTAACTTTTTTTCCCACTTTTAAAGCACATTTATACATGATTACACTGTTATACATGTGTAACCTTTTTATGAAAGCTAAAATCAATGAACAGCAATTAAGACTATTTATGAATTTTAACATTTCTTGTGTGGTAGCTTGCAGAGAATTTGGATTTGTCTTTGATGTGAAAGTAATTACAGGTTGAGTCTCCCATATCCAAAATGCTTGGGACCAGGGGTATTTTGGATATCGGAATATTCCGTATTTTGGAATATTTGCATACATTAATGACATCTTGGGAAGAGGACCCAAATCTAAACACAGAATGCATTTATGCAGTATATACACCTTATACACAAAGCCTGAAGGTATTTGTATACAATATTTTTAATACTTTTGTGCCTTTAAACAAAGTTTGTGTACATTAAACCATCAAAAAGCAAAAGTTTCACTATCTGTCATGCTAAAAAAAAAAAAATCTGTATTTCGGAATATTCCGTATTTCGGAATATTTGGATATGGGAGACTCAACCTGTACCGCTAGCTTATCAGACATGAGGATAAGTGCCATTGCCAGTTTCTGAATCAATGTTTTTGGGAAACTGTTTTGCATGAGACTGTCTGCAGAAATGATGGTCACTGTGCAGTTCGTGTACACCCTTTTGCTGGGACTTTTAAATGTGTTTATTTCTAATAACTCCATTCAAGCCTCATATATATTAGTTGTCCCTAATTTCAACGGACAGTCCTAGGTTGTATCCCTGGAAATGACCCTAAGTTTCAAGAATAACCAACTGTCCAAAATAATACACGTAGTGCGTCCTCTTTGGCTATGTAGTACTGTATGTGTCAGTTGGCTGCAATAAACCATGTGATAGATCACTCTTACCTACAGATACGGTATAGGCTTTACTAGCTACTGAGTGTGGTTCTTTATTGGATGAACCTGCAAGGCTGTATCTTAAACAATATTTCTATTCTATTAATTTATAAGTATTGCTTGACTTTCGCTGTGATTAGGCTTAATCTCAGTGAAAAGTTTGGATTCCTTCATCTGGTTAGTCTAGTGTCTGCAAGTTTCCTGACACTATAGAAAGATTCAGGCATAGCTAAAAAGAGCAGTGATTCAAAGCTCAAGCCTATTGTCACACCAGCTCAACACAACTCTTTAGCCAAATGCAGCAGTATGGTTCACAGCAGCAGGAAACTCCTCTCCAAAACAGTGTATTGCAGCAGCAGCAGCAGCAGCACCACTGCACTTTAGTCTAGCATAAAGACCTTCCTAAATGGGTACTTTTCATGTTTTAAGTAAGTGTTTAAGTGCTTGTAGAGAAAACTAATATTTTTTGCAAATTGTGTCCCACCATTTACTGTGCGATGTTCTTCTACAGAGCATTATTATTATTATTTGCTGAAAATTGCTAAATATTAGCACCCGTAATTTCCTGCCCATACATCTCCCAGTGACTACTACTACCTATAGCTACATTTTGTTAAATGATGGGATGGAGCAGTCCTGATGGTTTTTCTGCTTCTTTAAATACTAACTCATTAGCGTGACTGTAATTATGTGGAACATTCTGTCAGATTATAGGCCAAAGAGATCTTTGTAAGCGAATGCATCATTCAGATTGGTCGGTTTGCAGGGTGTTAATCTCCCCAGAGTGCGCTGGTTTTCACACATTCCATGAGAGAACAGCACAGCTAAATAAAGAAAAGCACTTCAAGGAAACTAGTTCTAAGAAAGCAGACTATTACACATTTATTCTGACATGTAATTCTCCTCTAGGTCAGGTGCAAGAGAAGCTTTATACACCAGTGTTATTCATTCATGACCATATGTACCTGGTGTTTGGTTGTTTTACGTATACCCCATAGGGGAATAGTAGGCAAGTAGTATTCATTGCTTGTCATTTTTTGTCATAGCACATAATTAACTGCAGGTAAACTGATGTCATTTTCTTAGATGGGGATAGCAATGCCCAGACCATTATCCTGAAATCTACAAATGTTTTATAGTAGTTTTGTTTGACATAATACAGTATAGCTGTTGTGCTGTATGCTGTTCAATACAAAACAGTACTGTAGACCTGCACCTACCGTACTAGGAAGGGCCCCCTTATCTAATGAGAGGGAAGGGTGGGGTCTGTTATACAAGGCAACAAAAGAAAAGCATCTTTAGAGGCAGAACTGCCTTTGCATCACACATGCTATTGCCTCATCCACTTTAATCATTAGCCCTTAAGGTGCATACACACGTAACGATTTACAACGATGAACGATTATCGTTCATGCGCGTTCCCGTTTGTAGTTCATTCTGACTGACCAACTGAACGATTTTCATTAAGGGAAGTTACAAAAATCGTTTGTAGTTCAAAAAATCGTTCATTACACTTCAAAAATTTTACAAATAATCTCACAGAAAATCGTTGGTAACAAAAAATACTGTTGAGTATATAAGGCAAAGTGCATTCTGATGGTGTTGGAGATGCTGGGGCAGTACCTGACCGACGCGCACCATTTTGCTGTAATTTTAAACTTTTCTAGTGTGAAATACTTTGCATGGTGCAGTACTTGTTTCTCTATGTAAAGTAGACTCTTCTAAAAATATATATTCTTAAGCATTTCCAACATATACAATGTTTCTGTGCTTCTGCAAATCACATTGGTACTGTGTTGTTAGTGTGTAAAGTTTAATAAAAACTATGATCGATGAACAAACACATTTTGCTCATACTCCTGTTACTTTTCAAACCCCTTTTTATAGCATTAGAACAAGTTGAAAGATTCTGTGTGCTTTGTTTAGTAAACAGAATTTGTGATGGAGAAGCATATTTGAAGAACACAGTGGAGCCACTTGTTTGGTAGATCCATTGGTGTTTATGTAATATATGTTTTCGTTTTTCGCTAGTTGGTTTCCACATTTATTACATACAAATGAACATGGTTCTGTTTGCAAGATTCAATTATATGCTCCGCAAAGGGGAAAAAAAAAATTCAAATAAACTCAACTGTGCAAGTGCATATATATATTTTTTCTGTTACAATAGTGTCTACTTCTAATGCTGCGTACACACGGTACAATTAAAATGCACCATATTAACGATATCGATCATATCTTTATCGTTCATATTGTGCATTTTTCTGTGCTTCCAAACCATCAACGACCTGCGATGCGCAGGCACGTATGGACGATAACTATATCGTCCATCGCCCGTGCATGCGGGTCAAACTGGTCGATATCGACCAGATTACTATAGGGATCGCGGGTCGTTGGCCATCGTTGGTGGGTTAGTGGTGTGCTGGATGATCGATATCGATCATCCAGCACACCCGGGAAATCGTTCAACGATATTGTTATCGTTGACGATCGTTCCGTGTGTATGCACCATTAGTTCCTTTTGATTTAACAGCTTATCTTTCAGAACAAGCCAAATATCTGTAAAGTAAGACAATTTGAAAAAAATAACACAATATTACATCTCTGATAATATATTGATGTAGTTTATCAATCCAATTTAATGGTAAATGTCTTGGTAATAATTTTCTTATCTTTTATTTTTGCGCAGCAATACTATGGCAGTAATTTCAAGGTGTGTATTCTTTACATGAGCTGTCAAGACCATACAGGTTTTCTCACATTTAAATTTGCCCTGGAGCTCAGTTATGAAGGGAACGTGACATTTTGTTTTACACATCTGCAGTACAGGCTGCTATTTGGCAATATATATTCGTAAATGGGTTGTCCACTTTAGAACCTTTTCCCCCACTTTCCACCCCCTCCCAAGCTAGTGTTTTGTTGTACAAAGAGGGGTCACTCCCTTAGGACTTTGTCTGTTATCTTAATTTCACCAATGGTTCCTGCTGCACAGTACAGGATGTGTGATGGGAAAACAGTGAAACTTGTGTTAGTGATGTGTTTAGAGAAAATACCCAATATACATAAATGTAGAGGTACTGTAATTTACCTCTATCTTTTGCTTACCACAGCAAGTTACAAACTTTATTACCCTCCTGCTATTAATTGTACTTTCCTCTTCTTTCTGCCAAATAATGAGCGAGCTCTGTATGGAATAATAGGTATCTGAGACCCCAGCACTTCAGGAGATGAAAGAAGCAAGCCTGGTGCTGACATTTCCTGTGCATCTTAACACAAACACATCACTTCTCTTCAATCATTCTCCTCCCGTTAACCTGTTGCTTCATTGAAAGACAGTTGGCTCTCTTCAAACGTGAGAAGATGATTTGAATAAGCAGGTTAGGCCTGGCTCTGGTTCCCTAGGTATATGATACATGCATTTACTTAATTGCTGTTAACTAACCTGGGAGCAAACTGCAGAGGTTTTTCATGCACCGTCTAATCTATCTTCCTCATTTTTATTTCGGTGAACTTTGGTTAGGAATGTGCTCTAGCATCCTCGGGCACTCACATGACAAACCAGAAGTACTGCATTAATCTGTCTCTGTCACAATACTGGTGTTTAAAGAAAAAAATCACTCATTTGTAAATACATCCTCATTCAGTATTGTACAATCACATATGAGCAAATGCAGAATTTCATTTGAGGAGGTATTGGCTCATTAATTTTGATTACAGAAAAGTTGCTCAATTGTACTCATTCACACAACTGGCCATGTCTTCAGGATTTCTCAAGCTGTAGAGCAGGCCATCCTGGTGAGGTTATCTTCATTTTAGATGAGGCACACATGCTAAAAATAAAAGTAGGAATGAAAAGGGTAAACTGGAAAGGAAATGTGGTGAGGCATTTAAATGCATTGAATGATGAAAGATATACAACAAATATAAAATCTTTTCTTATAACTGTTTGTTGGTTTGATTCATTATATTGGTAATAGGTGGTAAGTTTGCTTTTACAAACTAGTATATCTGCCTTAGGAAATACTATTGTATTTTTTTACTCCTTTCAGGGATTGCAATACTTTGTATGACACCCCCCGCTGCATTTGCGATTCCAGCACAGATGTCGCAGGCTGGGAGCACCATCGCGGCCATCGGTGGTCGATGGTCACGATGGTGGACAGCACCAGTCGGCCCTGCCAGCTGGGTAAGGCTCAGCTTACTCAGGCTGGCCGGCTTGTAAGCCCAGGGCACTACGTCGAAGCAGTTCCTGGGCTTGCCACTCCCAGAAAATGGGGGCACACACACCTTGTTTCCAGGAACGGCGGCCGCCCCTTAAATGCCTCTGCCTGTCAATCAGGCAGAGGCATAGAATGGTCTGCGTGCGACTACGCAGGACCCATTCTGCACACTCGCAGAATGGGTCCTGCGCACGTGCAGATTCCCGATTAATTGGGAATCTGTGATAAGCAGTGCACTTGCATACACTGCTGAATCAGGCCCACTGTCTACAGACCAACCAGCTGAGAATTGGTTGAACGGACCATTTATTGCACAGTGTGTACCTTATTTAATAGATGACAAATAGAAACCTTTTGGTAAATGAAGGGCTCCATGCATATTAAAAGCAAGGGCTTACACACAGGTGTGTCTCATGCGTTAGTTAAGATCATAAGCTCTCACAAGCAGGGCCCTCTTCCCTCGTGCTTTTCCTTCGCTCACTTATACCTTCATCTCTTCCCCATTGCCGACAACATCATAAAACCTCAGGGTTCATCTGCCACTGCTTTTGTGGATATTATGACTGCATGTACAGCAGTGGTTTTATAGATTTTGTTTTGTTTGTATGTCTCTTATCTATATATTATGTAAGGCGCTGCGGACCCCTTGTGGCTTCATAAAAGTAAAGGATAATAATGACTGTTTCTTCATTTATAAAAATGCTAGCCTGCCTTGGTTGTCTATAATCATGGCTGCAAGCGGGACCCCAGTAAGTCACAAATAGGAGTGATTGTTGGGTGCATTAGGCAGTAACTTATGTAACCATCATTTTTTCAATGTAATGATACTTCAAGAACAATGTTCAAGTTCTTTTTCTGCTTGAAAAAAAACATAAGCAGCAAAGGGCAATATTGGGGCAAAGTGCACGGATTGTGATATCTGTACATTAAGTTGAAGTGTAAGTCAAAATAGGCAATTAACTGTAAATTTCAACTTATGGTTTCCTCAAAAATGGTCTGATGAGAACTTTTGAAAGCCGGATATCATACTGTAGTGTAGCTTGAACTGCTGATCACTTCTGTCAATGCAGTAATATAGCAACTAAACCAGGACCATCTATGGAGTACCAAATTGTGTAGGAAGGTGATCTAATCAGAAAAATCATATGTCACCATGTTCTCAACAAACGAGTGCACTGTGACACCAACATAAAGAACTCTTCAGCACTATAGTCCTGGTTTCTAGCTGTCAAAATGTCTGGTTGTTCCATAATGTTGAGGAGCATATTTTGCTATCATGGAATGGGTGTTGTCTGCAAGGTCATTCCTGATTGATAGTAACTTGTACTCAATGTCCAGTTTCACCCTGTATTACAGCATTTCTTTATTGATGTGAGGGCTGTCTTCCAGGATGACAATGGGGATGTCAGTAGTGAACTTCCTGCTCAATTAGAGCAGGAAGTTCACTGGGGCTTGCGGTGGACGAGACCCTACCACAAGGGTCTCGTCACAAGCCCGATGGTTGCGATAATCGCGACCATCGCCAGGACGCCCGCTAAAGCTGTGGGTGGTCACCCACAGCTTAGCGAGCGGCCTGGTGGCCGGTGAAAAAAAGAAACGTCCCACCCTGATTCAGAGTGAGCGCTCACAAATAGTGAGCGCCTCTGAATCAGGGCCAAAGTACCAACTAATCAGCTCATAACTCATGTTACAAACTGTGGGGGTCATTCAGACCCACTCGCGAGCAAAGGACGCTCGCAAGCGGGTCGATGTTTGCCGCATGCGCACGACGGAGGGAGCTCCGTCATGCGCATGCACGAGACCCGGCGACTGACGAGGAATACGTCGCTCGGGGTCTCGCACCAAAGGGGGCGTGCTGTCGATGGTGACTGACAGCACGCCCCCTTTGGTGGGCGTGCTGGGGGCGTGGCTGCCAGATGGAGGCGTTCCCATGGGAACGCCTACCGTCTGAGCCCGGCCCCACTGACATCAGTAATGATGTCAGTGGGAGTGATTTTGGCTCTGATAGAGACAAAATCACTCCTGGGCTTGCGGCAGTGAGACCCTACCGCAGGGTCTCGTCGCAAGCCTGATGGTCGCGATGGTCAAAGACCATCGCGACCATCATCATGGCCGCTCGCTATAGCTGTGGGTGGTAACCCACAGCTATACGAGCGGCCAGGAGGCCTCTCCAGTTTTAGGGAGGAGGGCCCTGATTCAGAGCGAGCGCTCTGGTCAGAGCGTTCGGCTCTGAATCAGGCCCTGTGTTTGCAAAATGGCAGTTAGGAGCTGATTGTTTGGTACTTTATCTCTCTCCAAGTTTAGTACATCTGCCCTAATGTCCCTATCCACAGAGCATCAACCAGACTTAATTTGAGCAGTTTTGAGGAAGAATTGTACAACACGCCAGCACCTATAGACATTGCTAGACTTAATGCCACAGCATATAGGCTTTTCGTATTAATTGGTTTTTATATAGGTGTTTCTAACAAAAAGTTGTCCACCTGTGCCTGTACAAAGCAATCACCAATATTCATGAAGCTGGGTGTATAAACATTTTGGGGAAAGTTCACAGTAGCACGCAAGTTGGCCTCAACTACACTTGCACTGTGTGCACTTAATGCAGATGTTCAACCATGTGCCATGTTGTATGCATATCTATGCGACCGCACCACACCGATCTGTAGGCTTGTTCAAATAGCCATCATTATTATCAGCACATACTTGCTCCATCCATAAACCTGGTCTAAGGGATTCAGCTGTAACACAGCATAGCCCATAATTCCGACTACATTCCCCATACTGAACCTAGCCTATGCGTAAATGCCCTGTTGCCACCCACACAGTATTTTACTTAAAGAACAAAAAAAAACTTTGACTTAAATGATGGTTCAGTTGAACCGTAATAGATGTGCACAATATAAACCTGAATGACAGAATTATGGCTCTCATGTTTGTTGTGATGTTTTGTACATGTGCTGCTTTGTCACAGAATATACAGACTAAGAACATCTTGTGTCTTGTTCTCGGCAGGCTGCAGTGTATTGGTGCCCAGCTGGAGGAGGAATTAAAGGGATGCTGCCAGCAAGCTTTTCGACTGGGCCCTGCCAGTTCCAGTCTTTCCAGCAGTCGGGGAGCAGTTTGGTTGTTGAAGGTCGGTTGGAAAATACTTCCTGTGGAACTGCATTGATTATGTCATCTCCTTTTTTATATTCTTTTCTGGTTCAGCAGCATCGATATCTACCAGTCTCCAGTCTCACATTCTGTAACCTGTCACCTGAAAGAAAAAAAAAATGTGTCTTTTATGTAATCGATGAACCGGTTGCAACAACTCTGCATATTTACCAAGTGACACATGTTGTGATGGTCTCTGAAGTGGGTGTAGCCCACTAGTATACTGGTTCTCAAACTTATTTGAATAAAGGCGCCCAGGAGTATCAGCATATTTTTTCATTGCACCCCTAGGCCAAAAGTTTCTTATTGAGAAAGTCAGCAAAAATGATTAAATTAAATAACGTGTGCTTACCTGTCATCCTTAGGTTCAGTTATGTGGTGTTGGACAGGGTTGCGCTTCTGTTTGTACATGTATTTTATGACTGGCAGCACCAGCACTGTTTCTGCCTATCACATTGACCCAAAAAAAAAATATATAATTTTTTTTTTTTTTTTTTGTACTGGACCACCGACCCATGGCCCCCTTTCAGGGGTCCTGCGGCACCCAGTTTGGGAGCAGCTGCACTAGGAGAATTCGAATCATTGCCACTGGTCAACAATGATAAAGTCATGATGATTGTTTTACCGTTACTGACTTCAAATCATTGCGATCTCGCATAGGGCTCGTTCATTTACCTGCTCTACCCCCCTCCCCCCCTACTTCTGACTGGTGTCGAGATTCCAGCACCAGCATCCCGACAGCCGGGATTTAAACTACATCTTGACAGAACCACCTATTTTTCATTTGTTAATACACATAGCCAGTATGATAGATTATATTGGTAAAATCACAACACTAAAACATATCTAAAGTGCATGTTTCCTGTGCATATGTATAAATGAGCCCATATGGTAATATCAGTATTGTTATAGATTGATGCAATAGGGACATTCATTGCCTTACACCAGGTACATAGTAGACATATCTGGCACATCGTCTGTGGCGTCCCTCCCCACGGTAACACCCGGTGCGGGGAGGGATGCCATGCGCCCGGTGCTTCCAAAAAGGGGATGTGGCCTCGGCGAAAGGGGCGTGGTCTTTGGGAAGGGGGTGGCCTTGCGGCCGGAACCCCAGCCCATGGTTATCAATGGGGTGGTGGGGGGTGAGGCAGGGCTCCGCGAAGGGAATCTAGGGCTCTGACCAGAGCGCTCGCTCTGAATCTGGGCCCTCCTACCTAAACTTGGAGCGGCCACCTGGCCGCTCGAATAGCTGAGGGTGACCACCCACAGCATATGCGAGCGGCCAAAAAGATGGTCCATCGGGCTTGCGACGAGACCCTGCGGTAGGGTCTCGGTGACCGCAAGCCCTGGAGTGATTTTGGCTCTATCAGAGCCAAAATCACTTCCACTGACATCACTAGTGATGTCAGTGGGGCCGGACCCAGACGGTAGGCGTTCCCATGGGAACGCCTCCGTCTGGCAGCCACGCCACCGGCACGCCCACCAAAGGGGGCGTGCTGTCACTCACCATCGACCGCATGCCCCCTTTGGTGCGAGACCCGGAGCGACGGCTTCCCTGTCGCTAGCCGGGTCTCGCGCATGCGCACGACGGAGCTGCCTCCATCGTGCGCATGCGCACTAGGGCACCATCGACCCGCTTGCGAGCGCTCAGCGCACGCGAGCGGGTCTGAATCAGGCCCCTAGACCCTACCGGCAGGGCAGTGCCATCTTCCTCACTGTGACAGGAGCCGAGTGCTGCACTTAATGCTACAGTGCAGCACCCGGCTCCTGTTACTGAGGGGGAGTCTGCACCTTGGTGTCACGCCTCGGCGGGTGACACCCGGGTGCGGCCCACACCCCCTTGTGACGCCACTGGTCTAGTGTGTACCCTCAATGTCACTGACAATGTGCGCTCCCGCGCAAACGTCAGCGACTTGGCCGTCGGACCTGCATGCAGGTTCGACAGGCAACACTGCACCATAGCCCTTTCTAATGATGTCGGTCCCGGCATCGGCAAGTGTGTATGCAACCCGCCGAGACGCATCGCTAACTAGGTTGGTGTACACAGCCTAGATTTAGTTATGGGAAAAACTGCGATTTAATGTTCCCATGTCATTTGTCATACATACTGTACATGTGTGGATTTATTATCTGCATAAAGGACACGTCAGTAATAAACGACAGAATGAGGGTATACTCATCAGCTGACTGCACTGCATTGGAGGTCTTCTGTGATCCAGGGACAACCATGACCGCCAACTAACTAGATCTGTACAGTTGATCTAACACATTTTGTCACCATATTTGTTCCATGATAAGCCATGCAACCAGATCGGAATGGGTATGTAATACTGGCAGTCGGGAAGCCTCCTCTCAAAATACAGATGACGGCATCCCGATGGACGGTATCCCAACGGGTTGGGTAAGTATACTTCCTCTTCCCCCCCCTAACCCTCCCTTCTTGTAGCCTAATTCTACTCACCCTGCACCCTAACCCTCCCCGTTAGTGCCTAACCCAAACCCCCCCCCCCCCCCAAAAAAACTTAAAACTAACCCCGCTATGCTACCTAAACCTTACCTCGTTCAGGCTGGCGTCTTGTGTGTATTCCGGCGCCGGGATTAAGGTAGGCGTCGGTATTTCGACGCCCATCTTAAATCCTGTGTCGGACTTTCAGCGCCAGGTATTAGACCGGCGGCATCCCGGCTGCCGGTCTGCTAACTACATCCCAACAAGATCTGTCTGTGTGTGGTCAACAGGAGTACTTTCCTTATATATTCCTCTCATCATTCCCTATTTCATCCAGTACAAAATGATCAAGTTCTGTTTGTACTTATTTTCTAATTGCAGCTACATGTGCTTAGTTAATCGATTTTAAAATTTTTTATTAGTAATTGGTTGATGAAGCTCCAGTTACTAAATAATGAGGAAGAATCAGACTGAACCATTTCATGTAGAGTGATATGGGTAATATTAAAATCTATACTATTAACATGCAGAAATGCCAACCTTAATTTCCAGTGACCTGTCCCTATTTTAAAATAACTTAATGTATAGTACAAATTCTATTGTATTTTGGATGCATGTATAAATCGGTATCCCTCTTTCTCTGGGTGTCAGAGGTTAATACTGAATGAAGAATAAAGGCCCTCATTCAGAGCCGTTCGCTATTTGCGGTCGTTCGTTTAAAAACAAGGGGTGGCTATTCAAATGATCCGTACGCACATTGCAGTCTGTTCACACCTCTAAGTCTGAACGAGCGAGCAAAACATACGCTCGTTTATTTGTTAAAAACGCCCCCTGGCCGCTCACACCATACGTCATGTCCGCTATTTATTAGATTAATCGAGTACATCGACCAGCGTATGAACTGCTCGCTATTCTTGTGGTTGGTATTTGCTACCACAAATTTGCGAGCAGTTCTGGCTATAAAATAACCCAGTGACGTGGACAATGACGCTGCTGTTTTAAATATACACACCCATAAAACGCCCGTTTTGACCTTTAAGCACGCCTGCGTTCGGATCTCCACTCCCCATTTTCAAGCACCTTCCCCTGTTACCACCCACATACGCCTCATTCTGTCACTCAAAATAGCAGGCACTCGCTATATAGCGTACAAACGATTTTCGGCCGCACTGACTGGTTCGCGCATGCGTACTAAAAACCGTACGCATGCGCAGATGTGCAAACATCGCTCGGAACGAGCGTACTGCCGCTAACGAGCGGCTCTGAATGAGGGCCAAAGTCCAAAAATTCCCTTGTCACCATATTCAGATAACATGTCACACTTGGGATTAGAGAAGCACCAAGGTCTCTCTTGACTGTGTTGCTTGTAGAGGGCTTAAGTTACTCTATTCCGCCTCCAGCATCCCTGGAAATTGTTCTAAAATGTTGGCAACTAAAAAAATGAATACGGCACCCAGTGGCTGGTCATGTTCACTTTTTAAACATCCATCTCTTTGAGTCCTAGCATATAATTGGTTAATCAGCTAAACAGAGATGAACTAAAGCAGAAAGGCACCTTTGTCAGACGTTAAAAAAAACACACACACACATCACTCGAAGGGAAACAAAAGGCCCGGTGTCATCACTGCTGGGTTAATTGGCACCCTTATGCATGGAAAACCAGGATGTTTAATCCTTGCACTGCTTCACTGACTTGCTTGACTTACATGTCACAATTTGCCCAGAACTTAACCTGTTGTATACTGGGGCAGCATTGGCAGCAAAGGGTTTATTCTGGCTTAAAATCACATTCTTTGGGTTACATGTTCTGGTTGTTCTCCTTCCTGTGCCTTCTGAGCCCAGGATGCTCCTTTCCATTTATTCTATAGAGAAAGCTCCAGAGTAGCAAACTTGACATCAATGGGAGATGTCTGTGACCCCATAAGGCAGATGAATGTGTGTGAGAGTGTGTGTGTACTTTGGTTTCATCGTCTAAATGACTCAGAACTGTAGCTGCAGTTAGTCAGGCGCTGTTTCCCTTCTCACTCCTCCCAACGTTTGTGGCCCTGCCTGCATCCTCTTGTTTCCTGATGTTCTGTTTTTATAGAAGCATTAATAGATTGATGAACATAAAGTTGCAGTTATCCAGGCCATACACTGTGCGATAAAGCAGCCGATCCGATAGATTGGTGCAATTTGGCCGCTATATCACACCATGTATGGGCCTGATGTCGGACCGAGTGCGCACCCGTGGGGTCGTACATCGCACCCTCTGATCTTACTGCAGGATCTGTCGATCAGGGGATGCGATGTGCGATCCCATGCAGCACTATGCGGGTATGGAAGGGGGAGCCGGCATATCAGGTGGTTGGCCACCCGATCGCACCGTGTGTGGGGACCGTCCGATATGTCGGATCCCCCGTCATGTCGCACGGTGCCATCGCACCGTGTATGCCCGCTTTATTCTGACGTTAGCTGCATAGAACCATACGAAAAAGTTGAAATTCCACATTTTATCTATAGACATTGATTATACTGCCACACAGTGTGCTGAATACAGATGCATGCTTTCTTACATTCCTCATCCTAGTAGGTCTCTCCTCTCTCTTCCAAGCTATTGTTGAGTGAATGTCAGAGTCAATTCTTTAAACACTCAATTACTAATTTCACAATGGACTCAGTTACTTCCCAAATAACACCTTAGAGCAGACAGGAGAGGTGATACATTGGTGAGTACTTTCACATTATCACATCCTAAGCTCACAGCTTGATTCTTACTCAATAGTCACAGAAGAGGAGGCTGCACTGTAAAACAAATAACGATTCCTAGCAACGTCCGGCTGATTTGCATTGTACAGAATTGTTGTTACACTCATGTTGCAAAGCACATTGGTGTGTATAATTGCCAATAGAGCACAATTAGAAGAGATGGTGTTGTGTATGGTGACTGTGATACATCATGCGTGGATCTAGCCAACAGTCACATTCTCTTCTCGATAAGGAAATACTTTTAGCAAATGTCTTCCTGTTCGTTCTGAATGGGAAGCAACAAGTTGCGTTGAAGCTGAAATGTACAGAACATAGAGAGAGAGAGAGAGATACAGATGGGCCCTCATACCCCTAGAGCAGGCGTTCCCAACCACGGTCCTCAAGGCACACTAACAGTCCAGGTTTTAAGGATAGCCATAGTTGAGCACAGGTGACTTAATTAGTACCTTAGTTATTTTGATTTAACCATCTGTGCTTAAGCATGGATATCACTAAAACCAGGACTCTTAGTGTGCCAAGGACCGAGGTTGGGAATCACTGCCCTAGAGTTTTACACTATATGGCGCTTAGACACAGCACCACAGATGGTTAGTTTTGTACTTTCACATTTCAGCATCTTTTTTGCATCGCATAGTGGACGAGATGCCGCAAGGGTAGAAATGCGGTCAAACCCCGAAAATGCGGATGTGACTGCATTACCCACCGCAACCAAGCCCCGGAGTGCAATGCCATCTTCCTGATGGCATAAGCCTATGGGCTTCTATCGGGAGACTGCTGTGAGAGGGATCCAATCAGGATCCCTCCCAGCACCCTCAGCGGCACGTTTGTCTTTCTGCACATGCGCAGAAGGACGCCAGAGGGGCTTCTGGATCATAGACCCAGAAGTCCCTCTATCACGAAGGGCCGCTCTTACCGAGTGAACGGTCCTTTTGCAACGCTCATCATGCATACCGGCATTACCAACACCGGCATTCATGTGAGGGGCAGCGGGATGTCTTTTCGCACCGCAGCCACTTACCAAAAGACTTATAATGTACTGTGGACTCAGTATTTTACACTTTTTCCTCAAACATGGCAGTGTAACTTTGCACAATGTTGGGGGGCGTGATGTATGGCGTGGCTAAATCATATCCGTCCCTCGGTCTCTTGCCTTTTTTCTCAGATTTGCATCTTTTTCACACAGCAATCGCCTGCAAATACACTAGTGGTGTACAGGGTATGCGCACCTTGTCATTTTGTCACATTAGCTTTGCAAACAATATGCAAACTGATTAAAATACTGAGTGAAAAAGATGTATGGCGCAGCTTCGTTGCAGTTTTTATGGTGCATTTAACATGGCTTACTGGAGCAATTTGAGGATGCGTGAACACATCTGTACAAATACGCATGCTGTGGTCACTTTATTTAATGTAAATATCTAATAAACAAGTTGTGGCAGCAACCCAGTGTATAAAAACTTGCAGACTTGGTCAAGTGGTTCAGTTATTGTTCAGACCAAATACCAAAAGAAATGGGATCTATAATAAGTGCCTTTGACAGTGAAATGATTAATTGTGCCAAAAAGGATGATTTGAGTAGATCTGAAACTGCTGATCTTCTGGGATTTTCACACACCGCAATTTCTACAGTATACAAGGAATAGTGCACAAAACTAAAGAAAAAGAAAAATCCAGTGAGTGTCAGTTCTATGAGTATCTCTAAATACACAGCACTTAAGAACAAGAACCCTAGGCTACTGTAGGCACGGGCTCACCAAAACTGGACAGATTTAAAAAAAGAATTGCCTGGTCTGTCCGATCTCAATTGCTGCTGCAACATGCAACTGACAGGGTCAGGATTTGTTATAAACAACATGAATCCATGATTCTGCACTGCCTTGTGTCACAGGTTTATGCTGCTGATGGTGAAAATGGTTGGGGAATTCTTTATTGGAACGTATTAGGCCCGGTAATTTCATTTTGAGCGTTGCTTAAATATCACAGCATACCTGAGTATTGTTGCAGAACATGTGTATTTATTTTATGGCCACAGTCTGCCTATCTGCTAATGGCTACTTCCTGTAGGACAACTTGCCATGTCACAAAGCGCACATCTCATGCTGGTTCCACTAACATGACAATGATTTCAGTGTACTGCAATGGGCTCCACAGTCCCCAGATCTCTATCCAGTAGAGCACCTTTGGGATGTTGTGGAATGGGAAATTTGCAGCATGAATGTGCAGCCGTCAAATTCGCAGCAATTGAACATGGGCCAAAATCAATGTTGAATGTATACCAAAAGAATTTAGGCTGCCTATGAGAAAAAAAGGGGGGTCCTAACCAGTACTGTGCCTAATAAAGAAGCCACTATATGTGTGTGGGGGGTTCTAGAGTCAACTGTAGTGCAAACACACATACTTATTACATCTGCTTGAGTGCACCTCAAAATAGCACTTCATAAATAGTCTTCAGGCTACTCAAAAACAAAATTAGAGCACTCACCAGCTCTTCAGGCCAGAAACTGCAACAATTGTAGGGTTATTGTATGTGTGTGTGTAAGTATATATCTATATCTCCTTGTGCTTGGTTTCACATTTATCACTGTGCAATTGCACCAGTCCTATCCCCTGTAGTAAAAGATTGTTCTGAAAACAACCGTATTTACTGGCATGTCTCTGCATAGCCTGCAATTCCATTGACACACCCTTGACTCTCCTTGTCTAAATGTTGCCTATGAGCAAATGGCCTGTTGCCACCCAGTTTTGCCCCTTCAGACACAAGTTGAGATGCGACTTGCGACTGATCTGCATAGGACCCCGCATTATGCACTTGCTGGTGCATAAGCTTGGCTCAGGAGCACAACTGACTTATTTTCTATATCAGCCCCAGTGAGTCTAGTAATTGTAGAATTCTAAGTAACGTAGTTTTAATTTCTTGTTTGCTTTTTTTGTATGTATGTTTCTTTTGTCTTTATATCAAACCTAATGCATAGCTCTGACAAATTATATTAAGTATATTTGGTCTCTGTTTAGTCTTTTTTTAGAACATTGGTGTGGTACTGTAGACTCGTAGCGCTTGAGTTTTTCCACTAGCCATTGGCCTTATATGACTGTTTATGCAAATTATTCAAATAATGTGAGTTGTGCTCAGCTGTCTCCTGTAATATTGACATATGCCTCTTCATTTGCAGTGCTAGAGAGAGCTTCTGCTGACTCAACATACAGTGTCTCTGCTACCATCATGACAGATAAAAGTGTCAGACACGACTCTCAACCCATTACTGAGCACATGGCCAAGGGAAATGGAGGTAATCCTACATGTGAAATGTGGTTTCTGTCATATCCTCACAGGTCACTGTAGAGTGATGATTAGAGAATCCACGCTAACAGTCCAGATCATCAGTCATTTTCTTGCATTAATACAACTTGGTCAAATGATCATCAAAGTAATCTTTTGTTGCATGCACAAATACATAGGTAAAAGTTTAAGCATGATAGAATTCCTGTGTGCCCAGTGTCTGATTCAGAGATGTACGCTATTCCGATGTTTACACAATTGAGCGATAATCGGCAATCATGCACTGTGCATGCAACAAGGTACGTTACCGTAGTCACACGCAGCAACTATTTAGTGTGATTGACAGGCAGGGAGCATTTGTGGGAGGTAACTGGGAGTGGCGGAAAAGACCGCAGGCTTGTCATAGCCATTTTCTGGATGTGTCATTACCTGCGTCTGCTATATCGTACAATGTAAAAATGGCTCTGGCGTCCGTTCCTGCGGCTATTTTGCACGACCATGGAGCTACTCAGAAGTACATTATCGTAGGATCTGAGACCGATGCAGGTCGGTGTCTCAATACATTCCTCTGTGTCAGAGATATTTTCATGTTTTTGCAGAGCTGCAGCGTATGGGATTGCAGCTGTGATGGCATTGGCGTACATCCTGAGTCATGCCCACGGTACATTGAGGCATATGTGCACTTGTTAGGTAGCAGGATGCAAGTAATTATCTCCTACAATTCTTATGTGGCTCTAGTCACTTTACTTTGGCATTTATTAAAACCTTTAATGAAGAACAGGAAGTTCAGCATTCCTAAAACAATTGCTATTC